>CM056378.1:24829260-24876983 GCA_029718625.1 Synaphobranchus kaupii | reverse complement strand
CGTTTTCGCTCCGCGGTCCCCTAGCACAGCTTTTCCGGAGCGAACGCCATCTGGGCTGCCGGCATCCGGATCAGCGGCGTGTACAGACTAAACCGCTAACAAGCGAGCAGGCGGAGCGCGGGAGCGCTAGCGCTAATGCAGGCCGCGGCCGTGCTGTTCCCCGCGACCCTGCCAGCGAAGGAGAGAAGGAGAGAAAGAGGGGAAGTGAGATATTGAGGGAGAGAGGTAGACGGCATGAAAGAGGGAGAGTAAACAAAGAAAGAAAAAGAGAAACGGGCAGAGTGAGAGAAGCAGAGAGGTGGTATACAGAGACATAATGGGGAATGCGGGGGGGGGGGGGGCAGGAGAGGTAGCGGAAAGGAAGTCAGGGAAAGGAGAGGCTGAGGGAAAGAGAAAAGGAGAGAGGAGGCTGGGGGGGGCAGACGCACTACCAGTAGTCTGTGTTGGCACTTTGTAACTTGGAAGGTGATCTTTGAGCCCTGCCTGCTGCAGCTCTCCCGTTTAGACAGCACACAATGCAAAGGGGTTCGGTCTCTGCCCCCCCCCCACACAATGCAGAGGGCATGTGTGTGTGTGTGTGTGTGTGTGTGTGTGTCTCTCTCTATCTCTCTCTCTCTCTCTCTCTCACCCCCCCCCCCCCCCCCAGCACACAATGCAAAGGGAATATATGTGTCTCTCCCCTCCCTCTCCAAAGCCTGATCACATGACGAGGGAGCGATGCCGGAGAGATGTTGGCAGAGGTCCATGCACATTACAACCCTGTGTGCTTAACGCGTGTGACGGCGACACTGCAGTACGGCGCGCCGCTGCACCGGAGCGTGAAATGGGTCACCATCCTGGTTTCCCTTCCACGATTTCCCCCCTTTCCTTTGAATAAAACACACTTTCGCCTCACACTGCTTTGGGCACAAAACAGGAAGCGACAGTTTCGCTGCCGCTATCATAAGGAGTACGATCTGAGCCGAACAAACGTGGTTTTAACATTTACGGCCGCATGCAAAATAAAAACAGATGAAGCCGTGTCGACATATTTCCTTTAGTCCAAGTTGTTAAAAAAACAAAACAGGAGCTCACATAAAAAATTAGACCCCCCTCATGTTGCATGAAAATAAACAGACATTCAACTACGAAGCTGGAAGAAAATATTCAACAAATATGTATTCACGGCAGAAAGGTGCGTTTCAGCATATACTGCAAGCGATATTCATTCATATTCATTCAGATCAGGGTGTTCGTGTTCATAAAATAAATTATCTTCAAATTCTATTCTTCCTGTCCTCATATCCCCTCTCCCGCAATCCATGCACATGGTTTTTTTGTGGTCCACTAGACCGCTACTTATCTGAGTTACAGCACATCTTTTGGAAATGCCATAAATGTGATGCAGGCGCAACTTGCACAATAGTTTATTTTGGTGAAATACAAACTAGTCTAAAGGAGACGAAAATGATAAATCGGGAACAGTTAATTCTGTACAAACCGCTAAAACTAAAAGGCACAAGTGAGACAAAATCATGCGATCATTACATGAAATTACTGCCGAAAAGCGGTTCACCCCTCAGTAAAAAAGCCCCCTTCTGAATTGTGCAAATTCATGGACCAATTCGGAGTCAGTACACAGAACCTTAGGTTGAATACACCATTTCAAAGCAGAACTACCCTGATGCAACTGGGGCTAAAACTAAGTTGGTCTTCCAGCACTTTCAGCACGCAGACATGACTGCATACATATTCAAAAACACATCAGACATATCAAATTATTGATTTTAATGGAAATTCCTCTTGAAAAATGTGAGGTAACGGTTGAAAATACTGAACAATAACATGAGGTATGCTGCCGGATGAGACAAAAATGGAAAACAAATAATTTCTTGAGAGCTTGAAGTGAAAATCCTCATACATTGAACAGCATTCTTGTGGGGAAAAATGCAGAAAACAAAATACATGTTAAATTCACTAATAAAAGTGTCAGCATGAGCATGGTGTATTTACTCGAATTTCATTTGCACAAAGAGACTCTAATTCTCGCAAAATTCAAAATGACAGGATAATAAATCTAATTCTCAAATTCGTACATATCCCACGGCGCGGCTATATTGGATTCTCTTTGAAGGCAATCGCACCGTGTGATACGAACACACTTTAACAGTAATTAGGACTGCGCACTGCGTAGGCCGTGATACGAACACACTTTAACAGTAATTAGGACTGCGCACTGCATAGGCCGTGATACGAACACACTTTAACAGTAATTAGGACTGCGCACTGCATAGGCCGTGATACGAACACACTTTAACAGTAATTAGGACTGTGCATGGCGTAGGCCGTGATACGAACACACTTTAACAGTAATTAGGACTGCGCACTGCATAGGCCGTGATACGAACACACTTTAACAGTAATTAGGACTGTGCATGGCGTAGGCCGTGATACGAACACACTTTAACAGTAATTAGAACTGCGCACTGCATAGGCCGTGATACGAACACACTTTAACAGTAATTAGGACTGTGCATGGCGTAGGCCGTGATACGAACACACTTTAACAGTAATTAGGACTGCGCACTGCGTAGGCCGTGATCTGAACACACTTTAACAGTAATTAGGACTGCGCACTGCGTAGGCCGAGTGGCGCAGATGGTTGAGGTTTACAATTCCTTCCCGGTTTTGAGCCCGTGAACCCGGAGGGAACGACTGGGAATCTGGCGGTGCGGCGGGAAGCCGTTCCAGTTTATTATTCCAACAACAGTGAGAGCGATTAAGCCGGGCGCGCCCAGCGTGTTCGCCGCGGGGGGGGCTGGCCCCCATACCGCCACCCAGCCCCGAGGATTGATCCGCCATCGATTCCGTCCTGCGACTGGTGGGAGAGGATCCCGGCCGACAGGGAGGCTCTGGGAGGAGGGGGGAAGAGGTACCGTCTGGGTTTGAGGCTGGGGAAAGAGGGATAGGCTGACGGCGTGGATCGATTTGAACGTCCGCGCCGTCGTAGCTTCGTAGCCTCGCCTGTCCCAAGGCGTCCAGGCCCGCGCGCTGTCGGATCTCCGGGCCCACCGCTGTGCAGCCGCGTTCAGAGACAAAGGCTTCTCTCCTTCTCTGCAGTTTACACTTTAAACATCCGCCCCTTACCGTCTGAAGCAGAATCTGTTTAAGCTTATGATTTATTTCATGTATTCCCCCAACCCGCTGCTCCGGAGTCTCTGTGACCTTGCAAAGAATCTCACCTCAGAGATCGCAGTTAAATTATAATTTCGACATTAAACATGTAGCAGTATTCCCAGTTTTTCCCATTGTCTTAATGAATACTGCTTTTTTTTTTTAATCGGTGCATTCCACGCCTTCCTGCGTAAGCCAGCCCAAAAAGATTCCCCGTTACTGGATGCCAGGGCTTCCCAAGGGTTGCTGGATTCTGGGTTGGTTTAGAGCGGATTAGTCCCTGCATGCGATACTGAACAACATTTTCGAGACATCACGTCAGCAGAGAGAGCCTCCCCCTCTCCACCGTAACCCATATTCCAGGCCCCGAAAGGCCTTTGAGCAGGGGAAGAAAACACAACAAATTAGAGGGACAAAAAGAGACTGATACTAATTATATATATATATATAAATATTCACCGACATCATTTCAACCTTGTTAGTGCAATATGCCACTTTTAATGTCTGTTAGGAGGCAACGAGGTACAGAAACTGGGGCAGCATGAATTTTAAATGATTTGTGTGAAGAACAAAGGCGGAGCACTCGATGTAGAGGAGGAGAAGAGGGGAGAAACTCCCCTGAAGCCATCGCTGGCTCGGCGAGGACTGAGCTCTTTGCTGTAAACAAGTGCTGTCTGTGGATGCGCCTGCTATGATGTAATGCCTTCCACTGTACACACGGGCAGATCAGACCAACACCGTGTAAACAGAGAGCCGATGTGAGTGGGGAGTCTCTATATATCTATCTATATTTCTATTTATCTATATATCTATCTATCTCTCCCACTGCCTCTCCCTCTCACTTCTTCTCCTTCTCCCTCCCTCCCTCCTCTCTCTCTCTCCCCCCTCCCTTCTTCTCCACGCTCTCTGCAGCAGTCCATTCTTGCAGAATCATTGCATCCATGTACCAGTGAGATACTGTATGACAGGGGGTAGTTAGTGTGACTCTATTGTCCGCACATTCGGCATACTTGCAACATTCTAAAACCAGATGTTCATAGTAGGTTTTTTTTTAATTTTTTAAATATACCCAAAGGCTCTCCAAAAACAACATGAACTAAATATTACACGCTGCAGTAAAGAGAGATTGGCTGACATCTGATGAGAAAAGATGCGGGCTGGAGACACAAGCGTACGCTCTGGGATCCTGAGCAAGAGCCAGACGGGGACGCCGTGATCTGATTGGGTGGGAGAGAGAGAGAGGGAGAGATGAGAGAGAGAGAAAGAGAGAGGGAGAGTGAGAGTGAGAGAGAGAGAGAGAGAGAAAGAGAGAGGGAGAGGGAGAGGGAGAGGTGAGAGAGAGGGAGAGTGAGAGAGAGGCTGGGGTCACAGATGTTTTAATTGAGCCAAGGACCTCTCTGCTCCGCCGCGTCCCCGTCAAACTAGCGCTGATGATGAAGGGAGATCAAAGCAGAGGCGAGACGGTGAACGCCTCCGGCGCCTCACATCTCGAGACACACATTTCAAACGATTTCTTGTTCAACTAAAAGTTTCGGGAAAAAAAAGCTAGTTTAAAAAAAACAACAAAAAAAACAAACAAAGCTGAATCTTTTTTTTTTGCCAAGATTTTTTATTTTGCTTCCCAAATAAATAGCAAATGGGCTATATCAGTTTCCTTGGCACAGGTAGCCATAAGCAGTATAGGGCACCGTGTTTATCCGTCATCATGAGTTGCTCGCTGCCACCGAAGGGAAACGGCGATACCCAACTGCTGGGGAGCGCTCCCGCCCCCAGAGTCTTAGTGAATATCAGTCCAGCAGCAGTAACGCCCGGGGTGACTTAGACACGAGCCAGCGAGGCACTAAACGTAATGGAAACGCACCCGAAACACAAACTTAGCAAGGCGATCCGGTTCCAGCCGCACAGCGTTAAAAGCAGCACAGCGAAACGGCTGTAGCCAGGGTGTGAAATTAACACCAGACACCAGCCAAATGCTGGTCAAATTTTGATTGTGGCTGGTGAGGTTTTTACTGGCCGGTAAGCAACCAGGTTGTGTTGTATTGAAAAAGGTAAGGTGGTTGGTAAAATGTTGAAAATACCCTGGCTGTCGCCTTGAAACTGCATGCATTGCGCTCCATCCATTCCGCCCTTCCTGTCCAATTGCTTCCGTTACTCGGGTTTAAGAGATCAGCATTCCCGTGAGAGCAAAATCCCGTCTTTTCCCCCCTCACAATGGAGCAATGCAATCTGGTCCACGCAGGCTAAATATATCATCAATGACCCTCATTGTTTAAAGTGAGGGGTCTAATAGGGATACGCACTGCCAATGTGTGCATGTCCACAATATCCGAAAAAAACATGAGAATTCTGAATATGCGCATTAGGATAATAAGCAGTTTACATGCCTGTGTATTTTCATATTGCAGTAATGTCACTTTCAGGCCTGGCCGACGAGGAATTAACAGCAAGCATGCAGTCTTAGAGATAGCACATGAACAGGCAAAGGCGAGCGCGTCATATTTTTATTTTCTTCAAATTATTAACAGGCAAGATACCCGTCTTACTGCAACTGCAACAGCAGAGAGTAGCACCGTAGAATTCGTAATTTTTAAATACTCTGGCTGAGAATACGTTAATTATGAAACGCTATGTAAACTATGAAATAGGCTCTGTGATCGATACTCTGTCGATACAACTGCCATTTTCACTAACAGAAAGGTGCTTTCACAAATTAAGACAACAAGACCTTTGTACTTCAATGGCACCCCTAGTCTTTTTTTGAAAACACAACCCGTGCTGTGAGACAGTGGATGAAATCGGCTCTAACTGCTGCTTTTATAGGAGAAGCTAACAGCGCTATCGCCTAACTGAACATCTGGTTCCTTTCAGCATTAACTACTGGTAGCAAATAAACAAGGGAAGTGGCACAGTAAAAATCACTTAACAGGACCTTGGACCACCATGGGCTGCCAGTACAGCCTGCGGTCACGGCGGCATACGGCTCTTAACAGCTTCGGAAATTCAACAGGAAGAATGCAACACCACTCTTCCAGGTCAATCAACTCTTTGGTCAAGTGGAAAATGCAGCTTCAGGCATTGTTCTAGAATGTCCCGTTTAAATGCCGGATCGGGTTCAGATCTGGCAACAGAGAAGGTCACGACATAAGAATAAGGTAAGCGCCATCCATGATCCTCAAACCAGTGGGTGACTACTCCTGTTCTGTGCACAGGACAAGTGTCACCTTGTAAGACACCCTTCGCTGCAGGGAAAAAACAATTAACGTGTGTTTGAGATAACTCGGTGCCATTAAGAAACAGCTGGCTTTGACCTTGCCTAAGGATAATTGCGCACATTGTAGAATGAAATTTCAACTCCAGAATAATGCATCCCACACTATTCCAGAACACGAGAACCCTTCGCTGTTGGAACGCTGTTGTATCGGCATTTTTTTTCAGGCCAAGTAACCGCGCATCTACAATCGCGCGGTGTACACGGCAAGTTTCGTTTGATCGAAACGAAAATTAAGATGCGTTCACGCTCTACATTATCGAACTTACAAATCAGCCAGCTATTTCTCAGGGACAGGAAAAAATATCATTAATATGCAACAAAGTATGAAATTTGTTTTTTCGTATCATCTGCTTCGGAGATACTGCTTAATTCACAAAGCAAATGTACCAGCACATTTTCTGATTTATGCACGGTCCAACAACGCAATCTATAAAGCCTAAACAAAGCCCAGCTCTATTTATGATTTGGTTCGTTTTTTATTGCTTAGCCCAGGTATTTGATCTTTGTCATTGGCCAAAAAAGAGACCGCTAATCCAGCCAGGCATACCGCTCTACAGGGGCTGGTAGAAATCCAAAACTCATGACCAAGTTTCCTGCAGTAAGCATAACTGACCTCGAAAATCAACCACAGAATGGCACCAAAACCCCCTCCCCCAACTTGTGAGCGCACACACACACAATTTCTGCACACACACTAGCAGTACACACATAGCACACAAACACGCAGCTTGCAAACACATACACCCACAACACGCATCACACATGCAATGCACGACCGCACACACACACACACACACACACACACACACACACACACACACACACACACACACACACACACACACACACACACACACACACACACACACACACACACACACACACACACACACACACACACACACAAAGCCTTCCATCCCAAGATGTCAGAGGACAGAGGAGCCAGTGACTGGACAAATCCTCCAAGGCAAGGACACCATCCCTGCGCTGTTGCCCGGATACAAAGCAGTAGTCCAGTCCAATGTGACGACCAGACGACACAGGACGGAGAGCGGTAATGCGCCGGATAACTCGATTTGGTCGACCCCGGGCGGGATTTTGCATAAGTGCTCCAGTCATTAAGAGAAAAACTTAAGATGTAAGGGGTTTGTCCCAAAGGCTGTAAAGGATGGCACGCTATTGCCAAAAGGAGATTGAGTGCACGCATTTGAATGGGTTTCTGCTCGGTGATAAATAAGGCCGTGTCTCTGCGTAGGCAAGGTCGCCGTGTTTGACATCCCCTGACTCCCTGGATTAATGCGACGCGAGCAAAGTGACAGATCAGAATGTAATAAGACTGTGTTGTAACACTGAGAGATATATCTATCAACCACTCATCTGCCAGCCTGTCACATCATAGCCGGCGTGAAAAATATATGAAATATGACCCCGGGAAGTATTCTGAAAGCCTGCTGCGAATGAACGGTGGTAGGAATGCGAATTCATAAAAAAGTAGTCGTAAAAAAAAAAAACGTTAGAACATGGAAGGCCTTTAACCCAGCAAGCAGCGCTAAAGTTTAGACATTCGAGATGACAAATGTTGCTCTGACAAAAAAAAAACAAAAAAAACAAAAAAAACTTATCAAAATATGATCCCCGAACAGCCAAAACAACCCAAGGTCCTACTTCAAGCTAAAAGGTATATTTTCAGTTTAGCTTCCCGAAGCGATTGAGTTTTGTAAAGAAGTCAACTGAGCTTGGAAGGAAAGCAGCTTCATTATTAAACTTTATCTACACCTCAGCCTTCATTTCAGCCTAACCACACAAACACCCTTAATTAGCTCAGATAAGAGTGGCGAGGCACACCATTGTAGTAGTAGCCTCAATCAATGTAGTCTTTGTCCTCGGAATTGCGGTGATTTTCAGGTTGCCAGTGGCGACCATTTATCCTCGAGTCATCAACAGCCGCTGTGACCCTTAACTTACCTTGCCAAGCCTCCCAACTGATGTTGGAGGTGCTGCCTGCTCCCCTCATTTGCTCCCGTTGATCAGAGACTTTTTAAAATTTATTAAATTTTATTTGAATTCCGCTCAAACACCCCGACAAATATTGGACGACAAATATTATTTCGTTTAAGAAACCTTGGAGATTTACCATGAAAAGGATGCTTTAGCCAGTATACTGGCAATGTAGCTACTTCAAGGGTAGCATATTTGTACGTTTATTTCTGAACATGTCCTTCACTCATTTCGATACAACCTCTGATTTCTCTTGACATGTGGTGAAAGGCTTCCAATTTAATGTAACGTGACCACACAATTGCATTTTTAATACACAGTCCATCCCATAAGCCCTGTTCATCCTGTAAGAATATACACAAACCCTTTTTCTTTTTAATATCTTTTTCCTTTCCCCTCCCGCCTTTTCAGCCACCCTTTCACTTATCTGTGAGTTAGTGTCAATTTTACACCCTGCAGGTCACACAGTATGGCAGAAGGGAAGTAGCACGAATCAGAGACCTGGCGTATTTCTCATTGAGGAAACCTGGCATCTACATCTTTAGGAGGAATTGTGGAGTTCTGGCAACCCAAGGAACCTTTTTTTTAAGATTGCTCTATATGTAGCTAGCCTATGCCGTTTGGCAAACTGCCAACCTCTGCCTTTGCGCGAGCCATCAGTTGAGCACTGGCTACCTCAGAAGTGACGGAGCCGCAACTTAACCACGAACAAGAGAAGCCGACGATGCCGAGACGAGAAAAACGAGTGTTTGTCGTATAATCACGGTGACTGTTATATTCAACAACGCCTGTAATATAAATCATCATTCTAAACGACAGGTGTAGGCAACAAACAAACTCAAAATCACAATCTGTCAGGTTGCGGTTAAAACAAGCGCAAAATCCCCCAGATGGCTAGCCCTGACACAAAGTCGGAAATTGTTTTTCATCAGAGTTCCTTGTTCTTACGTGTGGCAGGTAATGCGCAATGCCTTTCCAAGCAATAAACCAGGAAGTGAAGTGAAAGCTTCACTGACAAGCCTACGTAATGGTCATTATCATAACACAGGGAATTTATCTGCTTAGCATAAAACCTTATCCCCAGTAAATTACACGGCTTAAGCTTCTGTACTAACAGCTTACATTTATGAGCAGAATAATCACTGGAGCAATTCAGGTTAAATACCATATTTAATATTTAAGGGCAAGTGCTCCCAAACTTTCTGAGCTTCATGAACAAATAGACTTTCTGTGGCCCAGTTAAAACGCAGCCTAAAATATGGAATTCAAATACGGAATTAAAATGCAACATCTATTTTCACCAATAATCAGAACAAAATCACTTTTTACCACGGTTCTAAGGTTTGGTTTGTATCACCTTTCACTGAAATTTTAAATTCTCAGGTCCCTCTAGGAGTGTTCTACAGAGTTTAAAGTATTTGAAATACATATTTGACCCAGGTCTGGCACAGCACTCCACCTGAGGATCAAGCACCCGTTATCACCAACGGTTCCAAAGCGCTCAGCATTCTAATCGTGACATCACACTAAAGCCCAGTCCTCGTGTTCCTCAGACCTCGCTTCAGCCGTTTCCCTGGTGCTCTCTCACTCGCACTCTCACTCTCACACGTTACTTTGCAGTCTTTCACAGGTGCAGTTTCCAGCCACGCTTGCATTGTTCCCTGCGTTGCGCAGTTCACGGCGCGCCTTTCTGAAACACCGGTATGCGCGGCACGATTAGCAATGCAAAACTGCGCTCTCCACCACTCTCCTCCCTGATTGCAGAGGGTTGCTGCGCTGTTCTTTCAATTTCGAGCGATCTGCGGTGATATTAATCACACATTCAGGCTTGGCATGCTTCTCCACGTACGCCACAGTGTAAACACCCGCCCTTTACTCTCGCTCCGGTGTCTTCCTGCAACGAAAAAGCACTGGGGTGTAGCAGGTTACCAGCTTTAAAATTACTTATTTAGCCCAGGTGTGAATAAGGGGTATGCGATTAATTCAGGAGACAGACTGTAGTATTAGGTGTGCAAGGGAACACTGGCAGTTTGTGGGCATATAGTCAGTCATTTAAAAGCACTAGGCTGGCCTGTATCTGCTTCAATTCCAAGTGACTCACGCCATAGACACACTGAGAGCACATTTTCACTGACCGGTGACTGATAACGGACCGTACGAACGTCCACTCCCAATAACAGCAGAAACGACCAATCTTTCCGCTGAAGAATATTGGATAGCGAAACGGCCATGTGCAGTTGATACAATGGCATTTAAAACAAACCAATAAAACATGAGTGAACAGTCAAACAGTCAAACCTAAAACTACGAAAGACGTTATTCAGCAAGGCCGTTTAATCCCCGCATCCAAACAGCGAAGGCAATTGGTTTTGTTTGGAAAAAGTGGACAGAAATAATAATAATGAGTGTGCATCATTAACTTGGCAGCATCTGCCCTGAGTACACAAGATATTGGAATGATTAATTAATTGTGCCGCCGGATCGTTCACGGTTTGGTTTCTCCCCCCCCCCCCCCCCTCAGGAGCCGTGCTGGTTTACAGCTTTTCGCCACAACAAAGCGATCCTTAATATTAATGCGTCGTCCCCAGTGGATGGGGGGGGGGGGGGGGGGATTGTGCTGAGTTGCTCATCTTTACACAGTGCAGAGCACAGTTCAATGACCTTGGTGTTCTGCACGCCATGAACAGGAAATAAAAGGGCCTGAGGACTCCCTGGGATTGGGCTTGTTCGTGACCTCTACCACTGACAGGAAGGTCTCCTAAGCTCCCAGCGTCCTCTCTACACACATATTACCCGGCTACCTCCCGACCCCGCTCGCAAGGTCCCTGCTCGAATACACTCCTGCACTCTCGCTCCAAAGCACCCTCCGACATCATACGCACACACGCGCACACACGCGCACACACACCACACGCACGCACGCACACGCGCACACACACAACCAGCTATGCCCTCTCACGGACATACTCCTACACTCACAAAAAGACACACACACACACAAATCCCTTCACAAACACACACACTGCTATACTGTCTCTCAAAGGCAGTCATACGACCTCTCCCCCAAACGCACTCCTACAGACTTTCCCAACCCCCACACACTCTGAAGCCCCGCTCCCACACACACTTATATGATTACAGTTCTCCCCCGCAGTCTCAGTAATTTGCCCAGCTGATGAATGGGAAGAGGGGAGGGGTGCCACCAGCAAATCTAAAAAAATAACAATACCACTAAAAGGACACCATTGTAGCCATTTCGATTTGCAAGCTCAAGAGCAGTTCTTGCATTTTCGTTAGCACTGCATGCTAACGCGCCGTCGCCGTCCAGCGGGCAGATTAGATGGCGCTCCTCATCTCTACATGGTCTTCCTCTCTCCAGACTGCTCCTCAGACCCAGCTCCTCCTCTCTCCATGACCTTCCTCTCTCCAGACTGCTTCTCAGACCCGGCTCCTCCTCTCTCCACGGTCTTCCTCTCTCCAGACTGCTCCTCGGACCCGGCTCCTCCTATCTCCGCGGTCTTCCTCTCTCCAGACTGCTCCTCAGACCCAGCTCCTCCTCTCTCCATGACCTTCCTCTCTCCAGACTGCTTCTCAGACCCGGCTCCTCCTATCTCCACGGTCTTCCTCTCTCCAGACTGCTCCTCGGACCCGGCTCCTCCTATCTCCGCGGTCTTCCTCTCTCCAGACTGCTCCTCAGACCCAGCGTCGGTGGCTGACGACAGGGCCCCCGGCACGGAGTACTTACTGCTACGGCAGAGGCGCTGTGCTGGGACCCGACAGCGCGGAACCGCGCAGGCCCGTGAGCGCCACTCCCCGCAGTTAAACGAATGGCGGGGGGCGAGTCAGAGAAAACAGCTCACTCTGCGCCGAGACTTGAAAATGCTCATAAATCATTAATCATACTCACAAGCACAATAATTAAATGAAAATCTGGAAACATCCTTTCCCCCCCGTTTTTTTATTTAGTGAATGCGTCACTGTAGATTGTTCTAATGAGAGCCAGTTATTCATTGCAAACAGCCCGCTTATGAAAATATCACAGCCACCGTACAGGCCCAGAAGTAAATTGCAAAACGTGCTGCGTTTCCAGTCTATCCAAAGCACTATTCATAACTAATTCCACGGCTATCGCACTGCGATTGCGGCTGAATCTTGACACATTCATCTTCATGTAAATGTGGACAGTGTCTGATGATAAAAGGTAGCCAAACAACAATCAGAAAATAATTTCCTGTGCGGTCAATCCGATCCGGAGAATTGCCCAACAGTTCTCCGCTGCCCTTTCTAAAATATACAAATACATTTGGAATTTATAAATATAATCTGAAGCGATTATTTATCACTGACACATGGCAAGCAGTTTATTCATTCAGAGACATTCACATTTGGACAGCCAAACAGATTCTAATAATTGTACTGTTGTAATAATTGTTCGGAACCCATTCAATTCTAAATTCTGAATAAAATGCAATGTTCCTGATAGTATTCAGGGGAATGATTCATGCTCATCCCACAGGTTGACTAGGGCCTGTTTAAAGAAATTAAATGTGCTTTCAGGAGGGGGAAAAAAACATGTTTCTTTTTCTCAGTCAAACAGACAACACGTTCTGAGTGAAATGCATCAGCAGCTTTGTAGCCCTGTGAATTTAGCTCTCTGAGATCCTTAATAACACCCACTCCCCCCTCCTAAAACCTACTGAAATAACTATGACAATCAATCCCTCTTTAACAAAATGACCAGCGCCCGCACGGCCGCTTTAAAAGCATCGCTAATCCAATATTCCGGAGCGTCTGGCCGGAAGCTGAGATGACACCGGTTGTTGCAGTGGGAAGTTGGTAACAATTCCCAGAACAGGGTTCCCATGGAAACGGTGCTGCGTTGCTCAGGGGTGGAAAGGTGTCTGGAATTGCAGCGGTGACAACAGAGGACGCAGGTTTCCAGCCTCGAGTTGGGCCACTGCTGCAATCTATTCCTGCCTCAGGGGGAGGCTGCAGTTGTCCTGCACTGTAAACTACAGCATACGGCCCTGCTCTACGCGAGAACACACAACACAACCATTAATCCCTGGAGCTGTAACAATGACTGGGCACACATCTCAAACCTGCTAGAACTAGAGTATGAGGAGGGTCTGCAGGGAGGGGCAGGGATTTTGGACACTGCCCTCTAGGGTTGGGTAGCGAAACCCGGGACCACTATGGTACCCATTCGACCCATATGGGTCCCATATCACACACACACACACACACACACACACAGTTGACACCGGATGTTTACATACACTTAGGTTGAAGTAATTAAAACTCATTTTTAACCACTCCACAGATTTCATTTTCATTTCACTTTTAATTCACTATATCACAATTCCAGTGGGTCAAAAGTTTACATACACTAAGTTGACTGTGCCTTTAAATTAAAAAATAATAATAATTTGGTCGCATATCCTTTGCATGCCATGACTTCCTCATGTCTGTGGCCCAACAACATCAAAAGACTCTTGATATCTTATTTTCTGGTACTCTTACAAGCGATACTATAACGTCTCTGCATTTGAATGGATCTCTATGAGAAATGGGGGGTGGGACTAGATTTAGCTGTAAATTACACTGGAACACTATGGAACACATGGTTGGCTAGATAGCTCTAAGTCATCAAGGGTCTGATGTGTCAAACAAGCCTTAAACCATCACTCTGCTGCCAGAAATACAGTAGATATGGATGGATAACTTGAAGGGTTTCTTCTCCTGACTTATTTTTCCATAGAGTTCAATAGGAAAATTTGTCAGCAGAAACAACCCTTAAAGTGATCCATCCATATCTACTGTATATCTGGCAGCAGAGTGATGGTTTGAGGCTTGTTTGATACCTCAGACCCTTGATGACTTACAGCCATTTTACCAATCATGTATTCCATACTGTTCCAGAATAATTTACAGCTAAATCTAGTCCCACCCCCCAATTCCCATAGAGATCCATTCAAATGCAGAGATGTTATAGTATCACTTGTAAGAGTACCAGAAAATAAGATATCTAGAGTCTTTTGATGTTGTTGGGTCAGAGACATCAGGAAGTCATGGCATGCAAAGGATATGAGACCAAAAATGTTTTTTTTTTTATTTAAAGGCACAGTCAGCTTAGTGTATGTAGACTTCAGACCCACTGAAATTGTGATATAGTGAATTAAAAGTGAAATAATCTGTCTGTAAACAATTGTTGGAAAAAGTACTTGTGTCATGCACAAAGTAGATGTCCTAACTGACTTGCCAACACTATAGTTTGCTAACATGAAATCTGTGGAGCGGTTAAAAATAAGTTTTAATGACTTCAACCTAAGTGTATGTAAACTTCCGACTTCAACTGTACATACATACATACAGTACCAACCGGACCCAATAGCAACACCGATTATGGTGCCTCACCTTGGTGAGCTACCTGAGGTGACAACTTGAAATATCCACGTCCTCTGGTTTTCAGAAACGGAAGTTACAGGCAACAGAAGCATTTTAATTCTCATCCCATAATAAAAATGGGATCCTAAAGGCTAGTGCTTTGAACCCAACTCTTTGCAAAGTGGTGTACAAATAGATAAATAGTCATAATTCTGTCATGAATCTGTAACAACGTTGGCATGCCCCCACCCCGTGGTCAGTATTTGCCACCAACACTAACATCGTTCATCTTGCATTAATGATAAAACATTACTAACCTCGCGCTGTACCTTAGCATTACCGGCACTAATGGGCAGAAATGATGACTCACACGATACATCTGCATGACAGAAGTTATTACCACACTTAACCAGCTGCACAAACTGAAGACTCTGCTTGAATATTGTTCTGTTATTCTGTATTTGGGACCTTGCTGCTGTTTCCCAATGTTCTGAATCTGGTGAATTGTGAAATATGCTTGTAAAAGTGGTCTACAAATTCAGCCATGATTAAATGTATTCAGTTCTCAACACAGCGAGCCAGGGCAAGACAGAACACAGAGAGCACTTGGTTCTTGTCAGACGGGGAAGGGTTGTTTCACTCACACGCTCACCCACTCACACCCCTCGATCACAGTATGCTCAGCGAGCTTTCTCAGCTAGAAGAAGCATAACCGGAATTGCAGCGGTGACAACAGAGGACGCAGGTTTCCAGCCTCGAGTGCTCCTGGTTCCTTTCTCGCTTGTCACATGTCCTGCTTCCTGCCTGGAAGTCATTAAAGTACCTGCTGCTCAATAAACACCATCACCTGGAAAAGTAATTACACCGGCTGCCTGCTGAGGGGGGCCATCACTGTTTGACACGATCTGTCACTTCGGCTGACCCCTGGAGCGGCCAAGACGGCAGGGCTTAGGGGAGAACTCATCAAACAAGCTGTATCACCTGCTTTTCGAAACCTGGTAGAGAGAGGTAGGCTGCTCCAGCCTATTCTACAACGATGTCCAGCAGCCATGTTGAAAAAAAGCCTCCAATTCAGTCCCAGACGATATACGTATTTTGTTGTTGTTGTCATTTAATTCAAGTTCATTATTTTCCCACAAAATTCACAAGAAAATATCGACTTCATGAGTTTATAATGTTTTATGTGGTGGGGAAGAAAAACCAGTGACACTACATCACCTCACTGGGATCACTGAAAATTGTGATTGTGCAGTCCAACTTAACCATTGAATGAGAATCACTCATAACATGCGCTTTTATTCACTAGCTAAAGTAGCAGTCCCTTGACAGCGCAGCCAAAACTGTTTGTGCTTTTAAAAATATTATTTTAAAATGGCTCATTCTTCAGAGATGTGAACACTTTCTCCAGCAAGGGTGCCCTGTAGCAGCGGGCCATTTGCCAGGGGAGCCAGCTATAAGGCAATCGATCACCACATTTCTCTACAATGACAGTTTTTTTTTTTCTGCTTAATGACTGAAAATGCAATGTTTTGCATTAAAATTCCAAAAAGCTGCCCACTACATCATCTGGGCCCATGGACTGGGGCTGCATGCTGACAGCACAGAACAGTGAGGGGAAAAAAGGCATCACAAAGGCAGCTATTACTTGAGTTTATCTGACCATCTGATAGTCAGACAACACAATCAACTCTAAAATCTATCCTGGCCACTGGTCAACCAGTTATTATAGTACAAGTGCTTTCTAATGAATTCTGCCATGCATCGAATGTTTACTAACTTTATTCCAGTTAGTTATCAATGTGAAGCTTTTTGTTTGTTTGGATGCTTAGTTTGTTTTGTCACATATGGTGCTGGGAATGTTACAGTTGGAACATTATGTTTTTGCTTTTTTGGAGATTGTTTAAAACAGTTGTTTGTTTTTACAAAACTCTTACAAAATTCTACACTCTCCCAAAGGTAAACCTTTCCTTAAATTATATTTCATCGACTATGTTAAATAAAGCTTTTTATATGTATGTTATAACAGCTGAAATTATTTTAAAAGGTTGGGAAATTCATGAACATACTGGATAAGCAAATTTAGATTTTTGACACTGCCCTCTAGGGTTGGGTAGTGAAACCCGGGACCACTATGGTACCCACATGACCAATATGGGTCCCATACAGACACACACACACACACACACACACACACACACACACACACACACACACACACACACACACACACACACACACACACACACACACACACACACACACACACACACACACACACACACACACACACACACACACACACACACACGTTTATACATACATACGTACATACATACATACAGTACCAACCGGACCCAATAGCAACACCGATTATGGTGCGTCACTTTGGTGAGCTACCTGAGGTGACGACTTGAAATATCCACCGTCCTCTGGTTTTCAGAAACGGAATAGGCAACAGAAGCATCGCTCACCCACGGCCCCGCCGGACGTCTTCACTAGCTAACGTTACACTCTCTCTGTCGACTCAGTCATTGACAGCAGATACAGTTAGCAAGCTAGCTAATGTTAAACTCGGTCAAAATGCCTACAATGGACTCCAGACAAGAATAATCCAGTCAGACAAATTTCATACCATTTAAAAGCCAGACATGCCACAGTCAAAACACACATTTGCTACTGCAAACGCGCAACTGAACTACACACAGTAGTAATAGTACAAGTACAAATGTTGTTACAATTCTTCTTCTTCTTCTTCTTCTTCTTCTTCTTATTATTATTATTATTATTATTATTATTATTATTATTATTATTATTATTATTAATAATAATAATAATAATAATAATAATAATAATAAGCCTAAAAATTATATAGAACAGTAGTTTGCACCCTGTCTAGGCAACTAAATATGCTGTAGATAAGAAAATGCACTTTTGGGTTGTGAAGAAATTTTATTCTCATCCCATAATAAAAATGGGATCCTAAAGGCTAGTGCTTTGAACCCAACTCTTTGCAAAGTGGTGTACAAATAGATAAATAGTCATAATTCTGTTATGAATCTGTAACAACATTGGCATGCCCCCACCCAACAACCCCCACCCCGTGGTCAGTAATTGCCTGAGTCAGACCTGAGCTGGCTAGCAAATTGTGATGTTCGTTCCAAACAATGCAGAAAACTGTTTTTAGTGTCCGGAGAGTAAAAGAAACCCATTACAAATTAAACGTCTACTTAATTAGCCTACATCCTTCATATTTTACAAAAAAAAGTTTTAAAAAAAACAAAATCTATAATACACAATCTGAGCTGACTTTTGTGAAAGAGGAGGCCTCATTTATGCTAATAAAAAAAAACAACCATAAAATTTGAAATCATGGGCGTAGACATTTCCTTTAATCTAAGGGTATGAGATGAAGAAGCGAAGCACATCACACTGCGCTGCTCCACACTCAGCATTAAGAAATAAAGTACTGAGAAATAAATAAGCATCATCCCACCACCGGGATGCATTCCACTCTTTTACGGAAATTACATAAAACCTTCCAAATAGATAATGTGCCCTGTTAAACGGCAGACAGCAGCAGAACAGATAACAGGAATTTATCGCTATCATATGTTCAACGCCCCACTAAGGGCAGAAGAGGGAGAAGACCTTTCAAACTTAAATAAACTTTTTAAAAATTGAACTAATAAAAAAATATTGCTTCAGTGAATGAGTGTGCCCTGCAAATACAAATTTCGAGCGGTTATTGCCACAAAAGGTCAATTGGTTATTTGTTGTCATAATTTACTAAAAATGAATGCCCCATTCTACAATCCTGTATTGTAGGATCAGCTAAATTGGACTGGTTTCTAAAATAATACCACAATTCATTAATAGAACACAAAGACCATCTGAATATACTTGCATTGCCATCTTTAAAATGCATGTATAGGCTTATATAAATAATAATATTCCAGTGAATAAATAATCCTATTACTGTTTCCTGTCATTCTATCAAAGCTTATATGAAATCATGGGGTTCCATTAAGAACGAAGTGCATTAGGTTTGTAACGGGATATGGTACTGTACATATCATGAGCAGGTTGCTGTTAACTCTAAGCTCATGTAAATTTAATTTAAAGACATCCAGTTTGTGTGAGGTGAACTGAAAACATACGGTACCATGAACTAACATAGTCCACACTGTGGTTCGGTTGGACAACTCAAGTAGCCTACGTTCCGTTTCTTAAAAATGTCTTCTTAAAAAAGAACAAACTATTGATTACCACTTGGCCTCGGAGGCATTCAACCTCAATCGATACAGTCCCGGGGCACCAGTTGTGGTTTCTTTTAAATGCTCCCATAATATGTGGCTTTGCCAAGATTCAGTAGACGCACACAACTTTGAACGATGTTGTAACCTGGCTCTTATCACTAATCTACACATTGCGTACCTCTAATATTATGCTATTTTATTGTTCAAGCCCATCTGGTAAGTATGGCTAGTTCTGAATACGCTTTACTATTGCAGCAACTCCCACACTGACTGCTTTCGCATTCACGGCTGTTCCCTGGCTGGCGGGGAAGCGCGCTACCACAATCTGCGTGCTGCAACATCTTACTTAGACGACTACACGTATGATTTGCAAAGAAACCAAGACGAACCAATTTAATGATGCTGCCCGTTCTGCATCAAGCAGGTCATCTGGCTTATTCTATTCTTATATCACAAGAAAACATTCTGATATCACAAGAAAACAAAACGTCCCGTAGAAAGGGGGGCTTTGATTTCCCACAGATATGGGTTTCAGGACTGTCAACAGTCGGATCCCTTTTGATAAGACATGTCGTTCTTGAGTAGCCTCCTGTGATGGTAATCGTCGTCAACATTGAACGTGTCTACTTCACGGCAGCATGCATTTCCACACATTCAGGGTCTGCCAAGTACAGGATCACGCGGAGAATGACCCCTGCATAACCGCAATAGTGAGATGAGCACTTTACCAAGGTGCTGTGCCTAGCCTTATAACCTTACTATGAGGAAGACTATAAGTCATTTAGTCGAAAAACTGAATGCAATCTTGCCTCTGTAAGCACTTCAAAGGCGACATTATAATATATTATTTTGCACACAGTCTCAAGGTAATATTTTAACTGGATGAAACATTCTCTTTGCGTGTAACGCATTCTTGGTTCAATCTACACTCAAGTCAGGAGCAGCAAAAGCAATAAACTACAGGATTATGATGCGTGCAGCTCAAAAGACCAAACATTACTGGTAAAATTCCGTACAAACGAACGTAATGTATCAGAAGGACCTGAAGTAGCCCACACAGTAGGCTAGGCTACATGTTTACAACGGTGATATACAGCAATCTTCAGTTTTAATATGCGATCTGTGTAAGGCCGGAGGACTGTATAGCCTATGTAACCTGTTTTCCGCAGAGACAGATGCTCTGCTTGTAAACTTCAGAAGACAAGTCATGGTCATACCTTTTGTGATACCGTAGCCTAGTTACAGCTGCTAACATGTTACCCATGTTATTTTCTAACAGTTGGATTCTGATGTAAAACAAATAATAAAATGCATTATTTCCATTTCTGACAAATGCATTATTTCCATTTCCGCATGATTTGATATTGCAATGACAGCACTACCTCAAACATTATACTGCATGATACCATGCATAAATGAATTAACACACCATCAAACAAATTGACCATTTTGATGCACACATTTTTACTAAGCTGGCTAGCAAACTATGGTGCTATAGCTAACAAGCCAGCCCAGCTAGGTAGCACCAATATTCAGATGTTTTCCACAATAGATAAGCTAGCCAGTGTGGATGTTTGTGTTTTTCTAATTCTGTGTCAGCTCACAAAACCCCCACATGAGAAAAACATGTTAATCCGATGAAAACATACCCTGCTTTGTTTGGTTAATAGCAAGTCCACGAGATATTGTGATTGCCTTGGCCGGGCAGCAAGCAAGCAAGATTTATTTTTCCAATAAAAAACGTAAATAGCTTGCTAGCTTGCTAACTGGCTGACTTGCAGGTGCTCTGTGATTTTCTTACCAGGTTCAGAACCGTCTCCACAATGTCTCTGTTGCTGACCTCCCCGACCTGGATCAGACCGATCAGAACGGCGAATTTCATCTTGATATTCCGGATCGGAACCGAGGGATTGATCACCCCGGCCGGCAGGACCATTGAGCCCGAACCAGACACCATCATTTCAGCAGTATTAGAGCCCGTTGCCCCCTGTTGCCCATGACCCGGGGGGGGAGGTTCTCGGTCCGAGAGCGATACCGAACCCGGCACTAAAACCGGCTTCTCGCTCGACATCTCCACTCGAGTCCAAAGGAGCGGCCGCCGCGGTCTCACCTGCTGTAGCTATAAGCACCGACTATGCACAAGCATCAATGAGAAAAATCAAGAAAATTCTGGAATAATACGGGGGGGAAAGCCTCCTTTCCGTTAAAATCCTCCCTCTCTTCCTCCACGAAGATACAAATGCATTCTGTTTTCAACTACTAGTATTAGCCAAAAATGCTTAACGCAATGATATCCTTTTTAATTTTTGATTCTTTCTGGGTGTCAGCCAGTAACACTCGCTGTGTAGTCATTCGCCAGTGCCGTACTGAAGGCTACACAGCTCTCTCCGCCATGTTGCCGCCCCCTGCCTGCGGTACTGTTCACCACGCCTGCGCATGCGTGCTGAGCGAGGAGGTGGGGGTTGAGGAAAAGCCAGGGCTGGCTGTCCCGTTAGACGGAAAGGGACGGTCCCGTTAGACGGAAAGGAACAGGTGAGCCGTTATATGTATGAGCTGGTGCAGGAAATTCGTGAACTGTGTGTGTGTGTGTGTGTGTGTGTGTGTGTGTGTGTGTGTGTGTGTGTGTGTGTGTGTGTGTGTGTGTGTGTGTGTGTGTGTGTGTGCGTGCGCGCGCTGCTCTTCACATGCACAATGAAAATCTATTTTAGCATAAGGAAGAGTAAATTACAATCCGGACCCCTCCTCCAATTCTGAAAAATAAACAGACTCGAGCATCCTCACTGAGCAGAGGATCGCACTTTACAATGAGTATGCAAATCAGCAATGTAAGCACACGTGAGATAAATAGGCTACAGTAGGCGACTGTGCCGCTGGCACCTGGTACAATGCAACTCCCATGGACGTGCACACAAGTATTGCTTACGTTGGTGTGTGTGGTTTGGCCTACATGAAATTATGTTGGAGGAGCCTAGAATTGCCATATTTATTCTGAAAATGTGTGCCTGCATGAACATCAGTTACTCCATCACAAGTATAGTGCTGCATACATTTTAGTTACATGTAATCCTATGGCTACATTTTTAACGCGTGTAAAGATCACTCCCTGTAAATTATGTGAGGAAGTTGATTCAGGAATGATCAGACTGTTTGCTGTATCATTTTATTTGCAGTCATAATATGTCCATAACATCTATGCCCATTCCAATGGATTGGAATCCAATCACCATTCATGGAAAAATTTTCCCTTCTCAACAAGCTTTAATACAGAGATTCTTTTCGATATTGATAATGGACCACACAATTGGACAGCTTTATTAATGATGGGAGAAGCTTTCCAAAGACCTCTGGGCCAAAGGAAGGCTATTGCAGTTTCTGAGTAATCAATATGTCAGTTAGAGCTCACAAAAAAAGCTTGACCCACTGCTGACGCTGGCTCAGAGTGAGCGCGTGAATGAAAAAAGTAGGCGTCTGGTTATGTGAGCAGAAATTTTGAAAGCGATAAAGAAAGGGGAACAGACTTCTAGGTTCTTACAGTCGATTTCCTGAATTCTCCAAGAAGAGTGACTGGCACAATTGAGCTGCCCGTCACGGCTCCAAATAAAAATCGCTCCTGCCAGCATATTTATATGCTGTTTCATAAAGTGCCTTTGCAGTTAAATGAAGGAAAGAGTGAGGTTCTCCATTCAGAAGAAAAGGTGATAAAGAGGGAAAAACACAGCTACTTTTATGATTTTAACATCTGTTACGGCCTGACGGCTGCACTCTGTTCTCCAATTTTGTTTAACTAACTCAACTATTTGTGCTCCCAAGCTGGGGGTGTGGGAGGGCAGATGGATTAATTCATCAAAGTCTGGAGACTTGGCACATGATCTGGCTTTGCCGTGAATGATGACACCACAACTGCATTGGAAACCTACTCTCCGTATAATTGCATTTTTAAAAAAATAAAAAGCACGAGGGATTATTAATTACTTCAGCTTTGTGTGTAACTCATACCCCCACACCCACCCTTGTTATTAATGTCTCGGATAGGCTGGTGGCGTGCGCCTGATGTCCGCACGTTACAGACATCATCTTGTAGCCCGCTCTGGGCAATTTAACGGAGCCGAAATGGCGTCGCGTTTTAATCCGCAGCTCATCAGAACGCTCAGCGTGCTGTCACGCTCTCAGGGGGGCCTGGTATTGGAGCAGGGTCCCATACTGTAATGACGCTGAGCTCTAGGACAGCAGCACAGACGCCTTTATCCCAAAGGGGTCAGCGGAGGTGACCAGAGATGCTTTGTGAATCCCGCCGGCTTTTTCATGAGCCTATCCCAAAAAATATCTATATTTTTTTCAAATAAATAAATAAATGAAAATACCAAAATCCCTAAGGGTATGAAAGCCCTTAGGCAGTATTTGGAAAGGAACAACGTCTTAAAAATCCATTTCGTGCCTTGCTGGGCTGTTTCATCATGCATTTATTTTCCTACAACTGCCAATTTCTCTTTATTATCACCTCCTGCTTGAAGTTATTGCTACAACGACATGACTCAAACTGGGCAAGGAAGCGCATGTCCTAACACAGGAGGTGACACTCTCCAACAGCACAGTGGCTCGTTTGTTTGTGGCATGATGGTGCTGTTTGAAGACAGACTGATGTAGAAAAATGATTTAGTATGATTACCGTTGGTTTCTGCTGTGCTTATTCTCTTCATGTTTTTAAGCGGTTCCATTCGCTGAACGTTCTGTTTCCATCACACGGTGTGAATGATAATGGAGCCATGGAAAAGAGAACGATCACCATTTCCAAGGCAAAATCGGCTGTGATCTCTCATCCCACTGTTGAGTCGTCAACAACCACAACTACACAAAATTGCCTGGCCCATTTCTATAATTATTTTAAAAAATGGACCCCAGGGAAATAGTTTGATTAGAGCATGTGCCAAGTAAATTAAAACAGCAAACTTATTAATGCACTATTTCTTCATATTTTAAGCTTTTTAAAGAAGAATGAATTGTTCAAGGATCTTCCTGTTCAAAGCAAGATGGTAAAATGAAAAAGCACAGGGCCAAGCTACAGGAAATAATTTAGGAAAGATTTGGTAGCATTGCTTTGGAATAGAGCTAATTTAATTTGTGTGAGCTACGATAGCCTATATTGTTTGTTGTAACTTGGCCTCATTTTGATATCAATAGCTTTAATGGCAGGCCAAGTTTTAATTAATTATTTACAGACAGTGCTTTGTAGGCTATGCATGAGTAACTTGCCATTTTTGTACGATGAAAATGTTTTTTGTTGAGATGACGTATGCTAACCGTCCAGCTGAAATAAATGATTATGATTGATCCCACATAGGCCATAGCTTTGCTGGCTAGCCAGCGACACTAAAGTAGTTTCATTTTTCATTTTAACTGAACAGAGCTGAATGAAATGCCAGGCAGGTAGCCAGCCAGTTGTATGTAAAACAAACTTCTTAGTTGGCTACACCCTCTTTTGGTTAAAGAGTAATGTTAACAGTGAGAAATTCTGCCTGAGGTTTTCACATGTTCATATTTTTACACAGGAAAAGCATGCACATTGTTTTTGTCAAAAAATAAAATAAAATAAATAAATTTTTGGAGGGGTATTGGAGCCCGCCATGCTAACTGCAATGCTATAACACAGCTACATTTTGGTCACTGTCAGCTGGACAATATATAGTGAAGTGGAATGGGATATATTTTCCGGTACTTACACACCTCTGTTTAAGTATAATTTAAACAGTTAACCGCTAATATTGTTCAATTTCTCAGCCTTTGCAATAAAAAAAGACGTTCTTTAATGTGAAAAGAACATAATTATATGTGACAGATAAGATATGCTCATCATTTTTGTCGAAAATAAATTTAACTGTAGTCTCCAGCGTGATAGTCCATTGCTGTAACCACCAAACTAATGGCACTTTTGAATTTTGTGGGGCAGTAAGGCAGCCTCTTAAGCATTTAGCCGGTGTATCCTGCGATTGTGTACTTTGATGAGACTACTTTGAACAGATGTTGTTATTGGCAAATCAGATGTTATCCAATGGGGAGAATTATTCTTTGGGGGCATGGAGCATTTTTGATGACGAAATCTACAGGACAAAGAAGAAGAAAAATTGCAAAAATAACCCAAGTTTGGGCCTTTATTGTGTGGATGCATGAAACTGTAGCCTACCTGAATTCTGTGTGGTTACATGAGGTCAAAACGTACCCTGAAAAGTGGCAAACTCTCGGTGCTGTATAGGTATGGAGCATGTCCCGCCAAGCCGTAATTCGGCGAATGGCATACCTGCCATCCCAATAAGGGACTGTGCAAGAGCAGACTTATTGATGTGGGACCCACTCTCAGCGATGGGGACTTGGGCCCTCTCAGACTATGGGTCCCAGTGTAGCTGCACTGCCAGCACTGTCTATACTGTCCTCTGGAGGCTCCTCCCACTTCTGCAGTAATCATCTCCCCAGATCAAACTGACAACATGCCATGTTGGCTACATAGAAATACAGGTCACAGCTCGCCATAAGTAATCCGTCACTGTAGTTTATGACTAGGTTTGGTGGTTACATAAGGATAACTGAGATGGTCACATTGTCCATGCTTGAATCACATGATGCAAGAAATTCTGAGAGGAGAGTGGGGTGTGTGTTTTTTTGGTGGGGGGGGGGGGGGGGGGGGGGGGGGTGGAGTGCTTGAACTAAGGTGTGGTTCATATTGTGGCATGGACAGGCAATGTGTAAAATCCCAGCTGTCATTAAGAATGTGTGAAGACAGAAGCTGTAATTAATCATTGCGGTATACGGTTAGGTCAGGGTTTGCCCTCCGGATAGGATGGCTAGGTAAGCAAGACTATCATTATGAGAGAATAAAGACGATGCAGAAAGGGGTTATCTCCTTTGCGTAGAAGGTGATGCCGGCGGAAGCTTTTTGCTCAACTGAGACATTCGTTGCTACTGCAGCCGAACTATTATTGGAAATCACAAACTCTGTGTTTTAAATTTATTGGTAGACGGTTCGTGACGATTTATGCCGAATACGTAGTTTCTAAGTGTCACTATTTCCCTGTAGCAAGTCCATTTATCAAGCAACCCCCCACCTAGTCTATACCTACCTATGCATGACATAGTGGACAATAGCGTCTATGTTTGAGTTCATAAATATATTTATTCATCATATAAAATTAGAATAACGTCATAGCAACGAGATAAACCCAACAATAGCCTGATCGTATGCCAGAAAAGCCGTGAAAAGCCCTGCTCACTCAAATGCAAAATAAACTGTGAAAGTACTATCTCATTCTACCATGTATTCTACTAGCAATATATGCTGCTAAATATGAAATAAATATACAATCCTACCATTGGTTTTACACATCGAGATGTTCCTTTCAAAATTCAGTTGTCATTTATTGTCTGGTACAATCAGTTTGAGAAATATACAACACTTTATACCACTATTACACTATCTGAAACGTCGCTGCGTAATACACCCATGCCCTGTAAGCCTGTCATGCATTACAGTTCATTCTGGTTTAATTGTCGGCTTTTTTATCCAATAGACTACAATATAACCTTCGCAACAGTATACGCCAAGTCTTTTTGGGTGCTTTGAGCAATTTACTACAGCCCAGCGTAACGGCAGTTTTCGTTTTAACTGTCTAGTATTACGCAAGCTCTATAGAATACGCATTATGGAGGGGAGTTTCCCTTTTGCGATATGTAAGTATTTTTGCGTCTAAAATACAGTTGGTCTGGCTGGCTACATATGTACGTTCGTGTTTCCACTCGAGCACTGTCTTTCCAATATGTTTGATAGCCCTATTGTTATTTTCTCATTTTGAGTGCATTTCACATACAGTAGTGCAATCGTTAAATGTATTTTTGATGTAGGCTACCGATGTTCATTGAAGATTGAACATTTGGCATCATTTTGCAGATGGTGGAAAACTATTTTATGTTCATGTTATCATACATAATATAGGCTATGGCGTATACTTGTCTCTTAGGGCATGACAAATGCTCATTCCAATTTACTGTGTGCTGATATGTGGTAGATTAAGGTAAAAATTTCCTTGGAGTCATTATGAATAGGAAAATTTAAAAGATTAAAAGAATACAGAAAAATGCAATCCCAGGACAAAAGTATACATACTGTAGAGTACAGGGACAAGTGATGTTTTATTGAGGTACAAGAGTGAATGATTAGGCAACATATTTAGGTGTATGCAACACTGTGATATCAATGTTTTTTATCTTAAGCCATCAGAAGGAGCAAATGTATTTGTTTTGTAATGGACAAAACTAATTTATTCATTTTATGACATGTTTTGCAAAGGGGTTTTGGACCCATAGATATCTACCCCCTATACTGATGAAAATATAGTAATTCCCATTTGACAATTATGCAAAAGTGAGTTTTATGAGCCAAAACTGTTGATTTGTAGTTAAATATATCATTATTATTTTTTTATTTAGTATTTAGAGCAGTGCACAATTTAGCCATTTGGATAGATTTGGAGACACCAATGGACAACAGGGTACACTGCTATATTTAGCATAATAGACCTTTAGTAGTTCTGCATATCATCCTCAGATTTTGCAAAACTTGTGGACATGGAGTTTATGATCCAGGAAATGTATATATATTACCGATTTCACTTATGTAGCTCTCAGCAAAATAAAAAAAAACTATTTTTTAATTTTTTTCCCAAAGTTTCTTTGCATTTGTGGCACTTTATTTTGACTTAAATTATGAAAATAAACAAATCTGTCTTATTTCATTTAAGCCATTTACCAAGTTTATGTGATGCTCACACCTGGAGTTATAAAGCCTTAAACAGAGCACCCCCTAAATAGGTGAAATTTGCCATCTGCGCCAAGGGGTTAAAGCCTTTTGCTTTATAATTGATTTACTGTACTTTTGCCTCCTCTCTCCTTGAACTGGTTGACATTTTATGTGAATGGAAGTTTTCCCTGTAATGGACACTGAATTCATTAAAGATTTGACAACATGTGGTTGTTAAAAGGTTCTTACATTGTGGCGCATTACTGATTGACAAGGATGAACTGTAAGTTACTTTTTAAAAATGTTATATCTACTGACTTTAATTAATTGACAGGGGTTATGCTGTTTATATGGCAAAGCCCTGCTATATCTGTTACATAGCAGTGACTCGTTGTCAGTGCCCACAACAACCTCAGATCATTCTGCTTCGGCCCTTTCAGGGAAGTGCGCACTTTAAGTGCCCCCTCTCGGCGAATGGTGCAGAGAATCCTGGGAAGCCGTGCTCATTTTGTGACAGGGGAGCGAGCGAGCAGGCGAGCAGGCGAGCGACCCCAGAGAAGGTGAGGGCCGCGTCGCATTCCAATCCGACACGTGACGCGTTAAATAACGTGTTGCTGGCGCGGTCATGTTTAATGCACGAGGATTACTGAGGAGAACCTAATCATACGCATCAGGCGCAAGGGGGCTCACTCAGTGCAGAGGCTCAGCACATTTTCTACTGACTAATAAGGAAATATTCACAGCATTAACATAACAGACATTTACTACGCGGCCAGAGTTATGGCCACTTTTATGATTCTGTAATCATCAAAGTGATTACGTTGCTACTCTCCTCCAAAATAGCCGCATGTATGAGATGCCCTCTTCTGGGAGTAGCAAAGGGTAGGTGCATTGTGGAGCGCTCAGGTGCTGTGAAAAATCGTTAAACCGCTTCATAAAGCAAGGAAAAGCTGAGTGGTGCCAGAAAGACTCCGACTGTGAAGTGCTTTGCAACACAGCTGCCGTGATCATTGACTGACAGCCAAAAGCTGACCTGGCATTATAAGTCTTTGTTAAGGCTTTCCGTGTCCCGGGAGTCTCGAGAAAGCTACTGTAACATCTGACAACTGACTATATTCTGCAGTGATTTGTGTATATTACTCCATGGCCTTCAAAATTAACGCAAGCGCAGAAGTGCGGGGGTGAAAAAGGCAAAAGGAATCAAAGTGATCCGTCGTCCTGAATTCTCACCGCAATGTTAAATGTCCACAGAGAGCGGCGAATGAAGCACTAAAGGAGATGTCTATTCAAAACAGTTGATCCGTATATAAAACATATCAATACACATTACACACTGCATGGCCCAGACGGACAGTTACTTCAGAGTTCAGACCCAGCATGCGAGCTGCAGGAACACATCCTCTGTCTCTGTTGTCGGGGGCTCATCTGTTCGGGCTGTAGCTCAAAGTTTCCACAGAAACTCAACGGAAGACTCACTCACTGTGTTCAGATATATCGGCAACTTTGTCCCCGCCTGTGACCCAGAGCCGCTCGAGAGACTCGTCACCTTTATAATTGAGTCCGTGCTGCAGTGCCTCATGCACTAACAACAGTTGGACGCCGAGTTCTGCAGCTTTAGTACCAGCACCTCCACGTCAGCTGTACCCTAATGAGAAAGCAGAATACACTGCAGTATACTGTAAACATATGGAACTAAGATAAAAAATAAGAATAAGGTAAATGTAAAGAATAAGAAGATAAATGCATTCCACAGTAATGTATTTTTTATATATATAAAAAATAAATAAATAAATAAATAAATAAAAAAATAAAAATATATATATTGCAATATCTGAACGCGGCAATAATTTCTATCTGTTCATATATTGGGAAAATAAGTTAAGTGTTGAAAGATCATTTCTGATCTTGATAATATATTTTAGAAGTATATTCAATTTTTTGTAAGGGCAATGTAGCCCAGTAGATCAAATAACAGCCCTTGAGCAGGCTTCTCCATGATCACATGACCTGTAATTTTGACTCCTTGGCAACGCTGTGAGCGTTATTCTCTTATCTGCATGTGAGCCAGCTGCCGAGCCCTGCATTATCCCAGGATTTACCCCATTGGAAGAGTAACACCGCTTTAGTGTTGCACAGAGGCTGACCTGCTGGTCACTGGGCCGTCAAACACACATTGGCCTGCTTGTGTTAATGAAAGGTCAGAGCAGCAGATTCCTTTTTTGCAATGGGATGGGGGGAGGGAAGACCCTCCATTCAGATGCTAAGAGACACACACACACACACACACACAGTGCACTGCACGTCGGCAGCACTCAGAGGACCGCGAGCCCTTCCCCACCAGCGGCGGCGGTGGCGGTAGGGGGGGTAGGGTTGAGAGATGGAGGATTGGAGATGCAGTCGGGGGTGATGATGGAGGGGTTCAAATGATGCAGTAATAAGCCACACCGACACTCTCTGCCGTTTCAATCAGCAATCCATCTCATTTCATCAAAGTGTCATCGCTGCTCGATCTTCCCATAAGCACGCCGAGCTCCCTGGCACGACCCCAGACATGATGTTCTATGCAGATACATACAAATAGCTCCCTGATAACCGTCATATAACACTCAGGATTCAGAGGTACACGCCACCCTCCGTATGATTATTATCGTTCTCGCATTCAAGACAGGGCGCATTACGTGTTGCCTGGCCCAGTCCGGCGTGTTAGCGCCGGTACCGCCAAACCACAGGTGATTAAACACGGAGACGAACACCTGGCTTCTCTGTCCATGAGAGCAATTACCCTGCGAGTGTCACAGCAGACATATGAATCTCTTTTATTTATCACAATTCTAGACCTGTCCTATAAAGAAATATCCGCAGTCTGGGAGGGCAAACCGTATTGTGATGCAGGAGGGAATACCCTGCCAAATGAACCCGTCCCTACCTGGGATGTTATCCCGTAGAATACATGGCCAGCACTGGCACAGTCAGGATTCGATTAGTAATCCATCACTGGACTCGGAAAAAGCTCCTCAGCTGAATTTCTCACCCGGGAGCCATGCAGGTGCATTCTGGGGTTCTTGAACTTTTGTTTTCAATAGAGAGTCCAATAGTCTGCAGCACAGAGTTGACTTGTTCCTTTTCGGTGCCATCACGTCAAATCTTGTGCTTTGTCCCATAAATTACTGTCTATTGTCCCCCTGTCCCATCCATTACTTTGTGTGAGTAACGCAGGACTCCCCAAACTCAGTCCTGGGGACCCCTTTGAATGCAGATTTAGCTTCAGCTGCAATAGTCAGTTGCAGAATCTAATGAGCTGTTAATTGAGGGGCAATTTGTAATGGGCAACACTCCTCATTGACTGATTGATCCATTTATTGATTGATCGAGAGTTAAAATTACTGTAGAATGGTGACACCTGCTTACTGAATGCTACCATCTGGTTGTGATAAACAAAGACTTAGAAAAGTAAATGAAATGGGCCTAATTTGTATTTTGAATTAATCATGGAAGCTCTTAAATGGTCTCTGATATTCTCAATTACTTACCTAATGACAGAATTGGGTGGCACAAGCATGTGCGTACACAGGGGTCCCTAGGAACACGTTTCAGGAAACCTTCATTTAAAAAAACACTGTCAGTCATTTTTCACACAAAATCCAAAAAGGATAAACTGGCATACGTATTTTAGCCAATGATTTTAATAGAGCCACTGTTGTAGGATGTTGTATTGTAATGCTATGACAACATCTAAGTAAACATAGCCATGTACTGGATATGTGGATGCCTTCATACGCTGTTGACTGAAATAGCCTTCATTCTTATTATGAAATATGAACATAAAAAAAGAATTAAAAATAATATGAACTTCTAAGCTTATGCAGCTACCAATCAGGGGAGCAATGGTTTTAACGAATGTGCATTATCCATCTTGACTGGCTGGCCCACGTCTCCTCCGTCACACACAGACATATTATTCCTACTTGTTTGACTGTGTATAAAGGTATTCCCACTGAATATGTTCCCATAGCTCAACACCACATCACATCGGCTGTCCTGGGAATCGAAGAATCCCAAATGCTCTGAGGGCACTTCCTGATGGGCTTCTCTGCTTGAGTCTTATTTTTAACCACATGTGAATGGAAATACTGTACCACCAAGTTAGCCCTGATGTTCAACTCATTCTAATGACGCTGACTGTTGCAAGGGTGTAGTGTTGGCCAACATCCAAGCCTGTGTGATCTTTTCTCTTTTGGGCGTGAAATGAATGTGAAAACATTAATTTATTTTTAAATATGCTGCGATGTGTCATGTCCCAAAATTCAGTAGCAGAACCCCATTATATGAGTTTGGTTCTTTTTGTAAGATCTTTAAAAAAATATTTCATTTCATTAATATTGCCTGTGTTATTCTTGTTAAAATGAATAAAGCAGATATTGCTATCTTTTCTCGAAGCCTGGAGCATTTGTGCTTGGCAGTTAAAATCTACAGTAAAATTGAAAGCCAAGAAGATAGTAAGTTCACAAATACATTTATAAATTCTTTAATTATTTTAAGTGAATGTGAATTAAAGTTTAAGTTGAAAGGCGTTTAGAAAAAACCCTCAAGGATGGTCTGGCCTCAGTTTATTACATTGTTGCTTTTCTGACACTTCAATTTGGCAGTTAAGTCTGTCAAGTTCAAAAACCTTCTATCCTCTATTTGGCCAAGATTTTAGCTCCATATTACAAAGTCTCTGTGGTCATCTGTTGAGCATGAAAGCCAGTGAAGAAGAATTTGTCTCTTTGGACATTTGTTTTCCTTCTAATCTATCATTTACCATAATCTTACTTGAGTAGGGGAATCAAAGACAAAAAAATGTGCATATTCAGAAGAGTGTGGTTTCTAAAGGAAAAAATAGACTGTCACATTAGCATCTCACGAGCGTGTCACATTAGCGTCTCTGTTTGAGATGTCGTGCGATGACACGAGACAAGCAGCACACAGATGGATGTGACACAGCCGGTATTATTAGTTATGCCCGCGAGCAAACGCTTGTGAGCGCGTCCTTTCCAGCCTCTAACCGTCGATTGTCTTCCAGATCTCCTCTCCCAACAACTAAGAGAGGGAGAGCAACAGACAACCCAATCCGAGAGCAGTGAGATAAGGACCTCCACGTGTTGTGTGTGTATGTGTGTGTGTGTGTGTGGGATCACGCAGTGAGCATCGCTTGATTTCATTCGATAAATGTGTTGCTTCTTGGTGGGGGGGGCAGTGATTTGGGAAAAGGCTGGACACTGTATGAAAAGGCCTGCGTTTGACAACTTCCACTCAGTGACCATCCTTATATCTGCTGCTGGCACAGAAAGGACAGGTGAACCAACACACGCTCGCACACACACATACACACAGTCACACACACACGCACACAAGCCATAACATGAGAAAAAAAGTCAAGAGTTGTTCTAAGCTATAAAAGGAAGGGACACTTCAGTGAGCAGCACTTACAGAAAAGGCGCCTCAGAGAAGCACAGAGAACTGAGCGGGAGTCACATTGGGAGCCTGAGTGACAGTTAGTCCTCCAAAGGGGATGCTGGGTTATGTAAGCCCCGATTAAAAGCAGCCATTTCCGACCCTGTTCATCGTCGCCTCCTGGCAGTAAGGAGGTCCACGGGGCTCAGGCAGGAACAAGTCACCTGATTATGCACCGTGTAAGACAGTGACGCGCGGGAGAGAGGAGACGGCAGACGTGCACCTCACAGGCGCGATAATGACATTCGCTTGCTTTGTTTTACTCACGAGCCGGGTCTATTTTAAAAACGCTGAAGAAGAGTCAGTTTTGAAAGAAACTTTCAAAAAAGTTGACTGTTACCAAAGCTTTTTTTCTTCTGCTTTTGAATGGCCTCATTGAATTCACTTGCCGGCTTCACAAGTCGCAAAATTCACAAATCATTTTCAGTTCATTTCAAATGCGATGAGCCAAGATATAGCGTCTATACGGCGTCCACCGAAAATAAGTCTTCGGTTCAACACGTAAATGTAACTTTAAAGCAGACGGGGCTTAAAGGTAACAAAAGCAGAGACTGAACGTTTATTCGTTTTTTTATGTCAGGTTCATGGTTAAAAGATTCCCTTTCAGTGAGGCTTGTGAAGAAGCTTTCGTAGAAAATCTGTTTTCATGGCAGACCCTCTCATGCTGGGCTTCAGAGGGAGATGCTATGGTTGACTTTGACCGACCCGTGTTTTAAAGTACAATGCCGTTCTAATAATAATAACAATAATAACTGTATTTTTTCAGTATAAGTGAATGGGGAGAAACTTCAACCTCTACCATCCAGATTCATGATGTGTAACTAATTAATCCAGACAGCACATTTTAACTGTGTTTCAATTTAAGATTTTCAGTTTTGTCATATTTAAAGAATTATATAATTTCTTTCTTTGAGAAAGAAATAGTTAACTCCTCATTGCTCAGGTACAGGTATCAGTACCATCTACTAGATTAATAAAAATAATATACGTAACATGAAACAATAACAATTATTATATAACAGAAATGGCACAAGTAGAAAATAGTTGTTCTAATTCACTGCAGTTTTATGCTCTCAGCAGTAGTTCCACCCACCTGCCTCATCTTTATGCATTTTGATTCAGGCTTTTTAAAAATGATTTTCTGTTTTGGATTCCCACAGGAATTATGGCATGGCAATTCAATTTGGTACATTTTTTGGCACATCATATTCATTTGCATGCTCCCTAGGTCAAATGACAGTGGACCCATCTCATTGGGTTGAAGCAGGACGTATTTGTGTGTAACGGACTTACCCTACAAACCTCCTCTTATCTATATGTGTTCATTCCTCTGCTCATAGGCTTCTAATGTCTGATTTCCTTAAGGAACTGTGGTCTGTACTGGACATACATATCCACATGCCATCTGTTACCCGTTTCATTCCATCTACATAATATAGCGTGGAAACCGTGACAATTTCCATTCAAATACAAATCCGCGCTGGCTTCTCCGAGGACAAAAAAAAAAAAAATCCAGTGAGAAGATATTACCAGAAATGTCATATCTTTTTGGCTCAGTCTTTCATTTGCATTTTATTTCCTTATGAAAGAGTGAGCGAGGTTTACTTTGAATGCAGCCTCTGAAGACACAGAAACACACACAGACACAGACAGACACACACACACACACACACATTCCATTAAATGCCAGGGTACAATCTTCTGCAGCTACTGCTAACACCCCACTATTTTCCTCACTTGAGTCACCAAGAAAGCTTGGCAGAATGTGGAAGAGGTAGCCAAGGCAACCACAGCAGGGTCCAACATAATATTCAGGTCTCTCTCTCTCTCAAGAAGGTTTACCATTAGAAAATTTATGTTTGTGAATATGATATTTTGGCAAAGGTACAATAAGGCAAATTTTAAAAACAAAAACATTTTCAAGGTTACTCTTGTAGTTCTTGAAGCCAGGGAAGAATGACATTTTCATATTTTAAAACAAAATCTTTATATAAATGATCCATAATAAATGTACAAAGATCTTTCCAAAACCGTTAAGGATATACACAATGCCAAAACAAACTGACCAATGTCTCTGGATGTTCTCCACAAAAAAAGCAATTGACATTTTGTGTATTTTTTTAACTTTAGGACTGAGCAGGGCGGAAATTCAACCACCCACACAACCCCACTGTGAGGAAGCGTGGAAGGGGGAGAAAGGATACCAATCCAGCATAAGAGGGATGGATGGATGGAATCTTATCCATACACATGGATAAGCTGAGGGACAGCTGTTCCCAGGATGAATAGGGCCAGTCCACCAGAGCGAATCCAGCCATCGCTGGAAGGGAATGGGGCGAACCTCAAGCTCGGGTCAAAGGTCAGTACCTTATTAAAATTCTATCGCTTTGCTGATTCCATAGAATGGGAAATGGACTCGCTTGCCTATAGCGAGACCCCCCTCTTGTGTTGCGCTGTTGAATTAAAACAGCTTTTCAGCGTCTAAAGAGCTACTATAGGCATTCTGTGCCAAGTATCAAATGTCGGAACAGCGCAATCCTATTGTGCTCAAGCGGCATTTATTTTCTCATGTTGTTTTCCTATTTATGGGTCTTGGCACAGGCAGATTTTAATCACATTCATCCAAATCCCACAAAGTGGCCACAGTCATTTTGTCTGGAGAGAGAACGCACATAGCGCGCTTTTGAACAGAGCACTCCAAAGACAGAAATAGAACTGCAACCGGGGCTCGCCATTTCTGGAAGCATTAATAAATCCACGGATCCATTAATGACGTTCCAGTGAATCCGCCACTGAATCGCATTGTGAAACCAGGTCTCTCGGTGCACTCTGTTCAGACTTATAAACTTTGAGGCATTGTGGGGAACATTCAAATATGTGCCAGCAGAAAGTGGAATGAAACACGGGCCTCCCAATGGCTTGGTCAGAAAAAGTTGTTCGCCCATTAGTGCATTCTGGGTTCAATCGTCACAGATCCGAGCCTTGGCTATGACATTACCCAGCATTGAGTGGGACTCCTCAGTTTTGGGGATGCTTTTGGGCTTGTCCTGCCTGGGGTAAACTGGGTTTTCAGCCAGTTTCAGTTCCTCGGGTTATCAAAGGAACAAGAATGTGAAATGTTGAGAATAGGCCATTCAGCCCATCTATGCTCTCCAGTAGTACTGTGTGGCCTGTGCTTGTTCAAATAATCATTGTCTCTCCTGTAGTACTGTGTGACCTGTGTTTCAAAATAATCACAGGCTATAATGAAATAGTGTCTAATCTCAAGCCCATTACTGAATCCCTTCATAAACATGCACAAACAATGCCAAATTAAACCGCTTGAAGGCTTCATACTGGTACATTCGGCGTTACATAATTTGCATAAGCATGCATGATATTTCTGTGAAAATTTTTCTTATCCATTTTTTGTTTTCAAACAACATGTTTACTTTCAGTTGGAATGCTTCTGAGGATTGCCAGGTAAAAATCATTATCTGCCACAAGACGCTCCAAGGCATTGGCCTATTGTTAATCTGCCCATTTTTAATTAATTACAATGGTGATTAATTACCTTTTTCCAGCAATGGGTTCCATTAGTTATTATCAACTCATCATCAGGGAGAGACCCAGTTCCTTAAATTTCAATCACTGGCCCAAAAACCTGCAGGCAAGCCTGTTAACAGCAGAACAAATCTCTTATGAATGGCTTTAGTTCTTGAATGTGCCTGTTGGACTGGAGATGGTTGACTGCTCATAAAACAAACAGGAGCCATCTAATGGCCAAGAACCCATATTCAGAAGTAAGATAAACTGTATCCATATCACTGTACCTCTGACAGTATAAATACTAATGCCCCGTCTAATAGCCAAGAGCACTCATTCACTTAAAAGTAAAACACCCTGTATCTAAATACAACTGTAGTTTTGACAAGATAAATACTGTAAAATCTAACACTGTGTTTAGATATTAAAATGTTTTTCAAAGTGAAATGCAGTCTGTGCTTCAAGTTCAGACATTCTCAATATTGCCAGCACTATTCAGACAAACACTGATATTAAAATTACAATATTTGGTTCTTGAGACAAGAGCTCCCAAAAACACCATACCTTGGTCTTATGTACAAAGCCAAACCTTGTGAGAACAAAAAGAGAACTGTGAGAATGAGCAAAAGCATGTTCATTCACGTACCCACTGAGCGCAGACAACCCTGATGAGTCACTGTGCTGCCAGCCAATCAGCTGCAAATGTCAATTAAGTGGTCAGACGTCACTGTCCTCAGCCATGTGATAAACCAATAGCAATAGCAATAGCAATAGCAAAGGGACATCCTTAGCAATAGAACATCCCAAGGGGTAATGGCCGTGACCGAATATGATCCCTGTTCCCGTCCCCTGTCCCCTGTCCCCTGTCCACTCTGTCCCCTGTCTACTATGTGCGCTGTACCCTCATTTTGCAAGCAGTGTGTGAAAGAAATCCTCCAAAACTCTTTCCAAACTAGTGAGGAAGTAGTTTGTTCTATTTTTTTAAATTTATTATTATTGAGAATAGGCTATCAATCAGTTTACATATTATGACGATCGTTACAAAGTGTAGATTATGAATGAAGATAGAATTAATAAAAATAAAAAGAGAGTAGTTTGTAATATGACCCGCTCTTGTACCTTAGATATGCATACACGCTCTATGTCTTATACGTATTTACTTCCGGGTTACTTACTGAAATTGTCAGATGAGTGCACGGTTCTGCGGATGAGTGTGCTCCTGAATTCCCTCAACAAAACCCCGGAAATAAGGGTTTCATCCTGGTATTTTTGCCCCTATTTGTGATAAAAAGTGGCCCACTCTCAAGCTTTTTGACAAAGTTGACTCAAATATGCTCCCCCAAAGGGGTTAAGGGATCGTATTCGGTCACAACGATTGTCAGCAGGGTATTCTTCCCCCACCTCATCCAGTAATAGCGCCTCTTCTGGTCAGTCGGTGACCTACAGTCTTGCTGTGCCATCTGCATAAAAAAATGTTTACAGGGTCACACTACGGAGGGGAGACACTCCTGCTGTGCCCTTGTGTTACGGCATGAACCTTGCCTCAACAAATGCCCACCTGCATGTTATAAATACCACCCTGAACGAGGGCATCCCGATAAGCAGACATAAAATGACAATGGTTAGTATGGACGCCCTCTCGTTCTTTTTGGTCACAATGACCCGAACAGCTTTAAAAGAAGAGTTGTGCGACTGTGTAACCCATAAACCATGGTGTGACCTCGCGGTGGACAGTGCATCATATGAACCGTGTCCACCCATGACCCCAGACCATAGACAGTGCATTGAGCTATGAGGTTCACACTGATATGAATGGTTCATGGTGTTGTTCACCGTGATCTCAGCCAAGAACAAAACCAATCAATCAATGTTGAAATGGGAATATTCTAAAGGGGAGCCTTACTGAGGCCTTTCTGAGCGAGTTCACCTCTACTTTTGTCATCTTTAAAAAGAAATCCATCCATCTACTGACAAATCTGAGCATCAGAAGCATTTTTGTGGATGCTTTTAAAGAAGTCATGCACTTTGATGGTAGATTACACAAATTTAAAAGCTCTGAACTACAAAAAAGACCTGGCTTTGTATGCTCAGTCACTGTTTCTGACTGTTTTGTACCCATGTACTTGTTGCTATATGAGTTGCTTTTCATTGATGAGTGTGTCTACATATAAAAAAATAAACAAACTGAAAATTCCTTTCCAAACGTTCTGACGTAAAAAGCAATACAAATGAGTACTGATTATTAATCGCTAAATAAGCTACACTTCCTCTCAATTGTTCGCAACAGTAGGCTAGCTACTGACACAACGCAACAAGTATTTTTGTTTCATAATAAAATATTTTCTTCGGTCAATTTATGCAAATTATGAAGAAGAAAAAAACAAGCTCATGTCCAAGTCTGCATCAATATGTCTGTCGTGTCTACCTGAGACAAGAGACAGGTGGTAGAAGTCAATTGTGTTGACGGCGCCGGCATTTTCAGTCAAAGAAGCAGAATTTAATTGCTTTCATATTGATTTATCAGTTGACATTTTGATATTTTCCTCATCAAAACTGGTCTATTTAACAAAAACACCCATTTTAAATAGACCGTAGCCAATGATTAGCGTCCTGAATAGGCTAATAGTTTAATTGACTTCTACAGGTGGTAGGCCTAGAAGTCAATTGTGTTGACGGCGCCGGCATTTTCAGTCAAAGAAGCAGAATTGAATTGCTTTCATATTGATTTATTAGTTGACATTTTGATATTTTCCTCATCAAAACTGGTCTATTTAACAAAAACACCCATTTTAAATATACCGTAGCCAATGATTGGCGTCCTGAATAGGCTAATAGTTTCATCTGCGTTTCCGTAGTGTTTAGTTTATTGGCAGTTTGTTTTTTCTTTCCAAAATAAGCTTTGTTGAAAACATTGGTTTTTAAGTCTACTGTACGTAGAGCGTGCAACGTCATCAATTTTACGGAAGGCAGAATAAGGCACGAAGGCTATTGGTTCTTATATCCAGTGTTGCCATGACCGCGGTTTTACAGCTAAATTGACACTTATTTTAAAAAGTAAAAATATGATGATTTCTATTTAAAATACGTTGGTTTCGGTTAAAAATATATTTTGGGCTAGTTTTGAGTCGCCATTTGGCTGGAAAGTCTCTAGCAAGATCTGGAAACCCTGCTTATATCTCAATGGTTTGAGCCAGTAGCCAGATGAAGCTGGAAGTCACTCGATCCAATATTTTCTCGAAACAACTGGTCTTTGAAGTCTCCCTCATCATATGGACGAGCAACTCCCATCGCTCATACCCTGTTCCGTTCAGCAAAGTTAAGAGTCTTCATGATTTAATCGATGGACGAAGACGAACAGAACAAAACCGAAATCAATCCAGGGCTCATGGACAAGGAACAAACAAAAGAAGCATGAATGTGACTCCTGAGTTACTCTGGTCTGACAAAAGACATGCTGTCTGAGTACATCAATGAAGATGTATTGCTAGGGTTGTACCATTTCAATAATATAAGGTTCATCGAGACACAATCTGATTAAATATTGATCACTTGTTCTGTTGGAACATTGGAGGTGCGTGCTCAAAATAACATGCGACTTAAGAGCACGTACTTTGAATGGAAATGGGGAAACTGAAGCAATATTCCCTATTGATTTTAAATTAAATATTCTATTACCTTTTTTTGAGTCCGTCAATTCGTTTCCGGCAATGTACAGCACACTAATTCTTCAGAGATGCGCCATTAACATTGTTTTGAGCCTTAGAGTTCACGTCTGTGAGGCAACAGCGCCATCCTACGGCCAGAGCTATAATTTATTAATCGCCATATAAAACTGATGAACGTGAAGCGAGACTTCATTATATACGTAGGATGTCCATGATTTACAATAGTTTACCTTGACATGGATTCATTAGAAAGTCCTTGCGCACCTTATTGATGTAAGGCTATCTGTAGAGGTAATTAGATGTTGTCTGGTAATGCAACCGCAGAGGGTGCCATTCGTCAAGAAGATACTCACTAGCCTACTCGAAGATGCAGTTTCTGTTGTCATCTTGGTGCATGCAAATGCTCACAAGCGGGGCCCATTTGTGAAACCCTATATGGAAACAATGTTTGTAACCTTAAAATATGCATGTTTTGATGTAATTCAGTAAAATACAATTTACAAACAAACAGATATGCAAGAAAAATAATCCGTTATCTGGAGCTTGGAGTCTGGAGATGTGGATGCCACATATTACATTTGAGATTTCAATTTCATCTGTAATTTTGAATAAAATAATCAAAAATATACATTCACCTTCATGGATGTTTGGGGCATAATTACAGGGGGAAAGAATAGCACGGAATTGTAGGGGAGCTGAATTACTTCCACTTTTCATCAAAGACGGAGGCTGACTCTTGATGACCGTATTTTAACTACACGAATCAAAGTTAGTTTCCCTGAATGTTTTCCTGAATATTTTAGCCTTTCAGCACATTTGAAATTCAGCTCCATTTGAACTTCTGTACTGCATCCCTTCTGTAGTATTACCTCACTTGTCCTGCTTATGTTTTTTGCTTGAAGTTGTATGATTTATAAAGTATATGAACACCATACTCCATTCATAAACCCAAGCAAAAGTTTCAACATCTATAAAATGTACACTCTAGTCTGATAGCCTAGAGAATCTAGCCCCAATCTAGTCTACGTATCCAGATCACTCATTTGTAAATGATCATATGAGGATTATATTTGCTGTTTTCATTCAAAGTTAATGAGCAACCTCCGATTACTCATATCTAAAAGTAATGGTCAGAGCAAAAATAGGTTGAAGGCAAAATAAAAAAACTTAAGAGAAGTGCATTGCAGCATAAATGTTACGATAATTATCTTTCTTATCCTTCAGTACTGCCTAGGCTCGGTTCTGTAGCTTTAAGAATCACAGACATTTAACCCAATTGTTCCCATATGCAGTGAAGCGGTTAAAAAAAAAACATTTCTGTACTGTCACATAAAGCTTGTTCTGTTGTAAACAGCACGCAACCATTTCTCTACAAGGACATGCCCTCTGTGTGTGCCCCACAGTCCCTAGGCTCAGAAGTAATAGTGGCAGTAGAACATTTGTTGTGAAAGCAATTTGCCTGCTGAACAACAGCTAGGGCTAGCCCCTGAGCACTGATCTCTCAGTCTACGGCAAGGAGTTCTTGTCAGCAGAGTGATGGCTATATCTCTATGGACACTGGAAGCTGAGTGATGGTATAAGGACAGGACTGCTTCTAGGCATCGGTAAGATAGCTGGTCGCCTAGGGAGCCATCTGCCTTGGGGGGGGGGGGCCAAGCTAAAGGGGAAAGAAAATCCATGTGTAGTTGGTGAAACCCCCCCACCCCATAATCGCTACATCTCCCCCCCGGTCCACGATGGCTACCTTCCCCCGGGCCCATGATTGCTACCCGAACACCCCCCCCCCCCCCCTCAGGCTGTAATCACTATCTCCCACCCTTACACCCCCCCCCCCCCCCCCACCAATCTTTAGGCCCAGTTAGGCCCGCATAGACAGAACGCCTCTGCCTTTCTGATTCAATACACATCCTGGATAACTTCCACCTGATTTTCATTGCACAGCTATTTAACACAACATAAACACACAGGTCGGCATTGGCGGCCAACCTGGTGTCCATTCACTTTTTTTACAAGGCCAGGGAGAGGTCAGTTTTTATGAACTCTTCAGCTCATTAGATCACTGAATCAACGAGACAGTCTTGTAAAGGTACTTGCCTGAATCAAAGCCTGAAAATTGACCATTTACTGATCATTAACCGGCTAGGCCTGCGTTCACACCAGGGTTTGAGAGTGAGTGCAGCCCTGCAGGTTTTGCATTTCCCAAGGGACATATGGGAGGGATTCAGTGGGTGGGGATAGCAGTGTTCATTGCTCGAGCGACTCCCATTGGCTGTCTGGGCACCTATGGCTTGATCTCTGTACACGCGTATGATTGGGTCTCCTCCGCCCCCACTCAGCACATGTGCGGCTTGTGACTGGCTTCACTTCGATTGTTTCATTATATATCCAGCTGTGTTTCGGAGGAGAACCGCGAGTTGTCTTCACTCTCCCGAGCCAGCAGCAGGGGTCGTATACGAGCGCGCTTGTACACATTTCACGAATTGGACCATCCAAAAATGCGTAACTGGATTCATTTAGATTAATCATTTGTAATGAATGCAGGTAACCATGTGCTAGAGGTACTGGGTGTTTAACCATTCAGAATATTCTTTTAATCATCTATCCAACTATACGTTCAAGCTCAGATGGAACAAAAACCAGAAACATCACCGGCACTCCAGGACCAGGATTGCCTACCCCTGCAGTAGGTCATCGGCCCAAAAGATCAAATAGCATCTGTTCCAATCTCCTTCAGTTGCAACAAAGTTTGAGTCTATTTCTCTAAATTTCTCTAAAAGTCTAAATTTCTTCCTTACTAGCGTCGCCTTTGAGCTACTTCCAGGGGACATTTGTAGTTTTATGCTCAGAAGGCATTTTTGGTCTGTTTACACATAACATAACCCCAGTGCAATTTATCTTTAATATTGAACATTTCCATCTGGGTCCATGTCCAGGTCCTTGGCTACTGATATCTCAATCTTCCTTCATATATTGCAGGTTCTGTCATCAGTGCATGTTTTGTTCAGATAAGTCATTTCTGCACACTGCCCACTGCTTTGTGTGTAGTTTATGTTGAGTATACTGGTTACAGAGGACGGTCATACACGCTGGTGCTTAACCAAACACTACTTCTGGTCCAAGCCTTTTTCCAAATTTCACCAGCAGATGACACTGTTCACTATACAAACACTTCTGTGCTGTAGCAAAATCAAGGGGAATTTGTTAGACTCTATTCTTTCTTCAGTATCTATGTAGTACTATATATGTAATAAAGGAAATACCTCATGGGCGGCACGGTGGTGCAGTGGTTAGCACTGTCGCCTCACAGCAAGAAGGTACCGAGTTCGAATCCCGGCCGAGGGCCTTTCTGTGTGGAGTTTGCATGTTCTCCCCGTGTCCGCGTGGGTTTCCTCCCACAGTCCAAAGACATGCAGGTTAGGCTAATTGGAGACTCTAAATTGCCCATAGGTATAAGTGTGTGAGTGAATGGTGTGTGTGCCCTGTGATGGATTGGCAGCCTGTCCAGGGTGTATTCCTGCCTCTCGCCATGCTGGGATAGGCTCCAGCACCCCCCGCGACCCTGACCAGGAATAAACGATAATGGATGGATGGAAATACCTCATAGCAAGATCATAGCGGTTAGCTACTTAACAAGCATTCTTACATTTTTGCATCTATCCTAGCTGCTTATCCTGTGCAGATGGATAAGGATTGGTCCACTTTCAAGCTATAATACAGACTCTCCAAACTCAGACAGAGAAACCTTGTAACATCATTTTTGTAAAGGGGGCTGTAATAAGCACCCCTGGTTTAATGGTTGATTCAATGATTGATTCATTGACAGGTAAAGTCACACCTGAGGTCTATGTGCAGAAACTGTAAATGCCTGGTGGCTGAAACTAAGCAATGAGCCCGTGGGAAACAAAGGGTTTAAAAGCAAGAAAAAGCCACTGAGCCAAGCCTACATATTGAGTAAATCATAGACACAAATCAGTGCAGCACAAAAACGCATGTTCTGAATTACCGCAACTAATTGCGGGATTGAACGAAACAAAAAACCAGCAAATACAGCGGGATTCCCACGACCCAAACATGGGAAGTGTTGATCTAACTTACTGGTGGCCTGGTGCCCTCTCTGGTATTAATGTACAGCTGATGAATTTATGAGACATGCCCAGGCCCAGCTGCCATTTTAATTTCTTCAGAGGTCAAGAACCATCATTCACCAAAAGCTTAGATCTATGATTCAGAATAGCTGGAGCTGGATTAGCCCTGACAGCCCTAGACAACACCTAGCTGGGTGAGAGATGGGGTTGTATATCACGTGGACAGGTGAGTTTAGCAGGTAGGGGGGTTATATATCATGTGGACAGGTGACTTCAGCAGGTAGGGGGGGTTAAAGACCTGTCCCCTGTTGCAGGTGATGCCTGGGATATTTTGGGTTTCTTTTTTTCTTTCCCTGGCATGCGATCTTGAGAATATCAGCAGGGTCTCTGAGACAGGAAGTGACCTCGCAGCTCGCTCTCATGAACATCGTTCAGCCCGGGGGCCACAGCTGGTTCCAATCCCCGACTGCGGCCGCTGCCGCCGCCGGGACACAAACCCCTCCACCCCTCCCCCACTCACACATGATTCCTCTCATCTCCACCCCACCCCCCCCCTTCCATAAACAGCGCGTTCCCACAGCGAGTGGGCTAAAGAGCGGTTGAACAATCGGAGGACTGGAGTGGGCTGCATCTCTCCGACCTTCCTCCCATGAGCGCCGTGTCCCGGACAGAAATAGCCCCTTGTTGAGGCATCGCGTGACCGAGCGACTCTGCCTCCACTCTGCCTGTAATGAGAGGGGCAGAGCGGGATCAATAGGGCGACACCCCCCCCCCCACAGCCATCTCTCTCCATTAAGAGAGTGCGCCATGGAATACTGCCACTCTCGCAGTAACACTGTCATCAGGAACATGGCTGTATAACGGCTAAGCTAAGCTACAATGCTAATCCCCAGAGTGCAGGTTAAATCCTCAGGTAGGGCTGAGATTATACCCTTGTGCAAGATGTGCCAGGATGCAATCACTTCAATTGTTTCATTGTCCAGCTGTATAAATGGATTCTATGTTAAAAGGAAAGCTCTGTAAATCAATCTGTATGTAAATGTAAATTAATTTCCAGACTAATCAGGAAATACTGAATTTCAGACCCTGTGGGTCAATTGCAGTGTGCTTAGCTAGAGTTTGAACCTCAGGTTTAAACCTCTAGACCACAGAACTGCATCGCAACCGGAACAGCTAATCCTTATCCTTTGGATGGCAGTTCCAGTTGTAATGCAGTTCTGCGGGTCGAGAGGTTTAAACCCCAGGTAAGCGCACTGAAATTGACCCTAAATATTTCAAACCAATGGCAAAGGATATAACACACTCCTCCACAAGTTCTTCACTGTTTGACAGCTGACAACAGGAGATAATGTTCAGAAATAAAGCCAAATACTAGTCACCTCCAGAGGCATTTAGGGTCTGAAGATCCCTAATGGGGGAAAATTCCATCCCTGCATGATGTTTAGCTTGTGTTTTTATGCTATGCAGACATCATAAAAATGGGTACATTGTAGCTTTGGCATACCTTCATGGCTCATGCATTTCATGGTCAAAGTAGTTTTTTGTTTTTTTAAAATAGCTTTTAACTCTTTTTTTACGGTTCCCCCCCCACCTGGAACATCCAATTGCGTCTGTGAGCCTGTCTCGTCTCCACAACGACCTCTGCCAATTAGGGAGAGCGTGGATCAGCGACCACTTCCCAATTCCTGTTTTTTTTCCTGTCGCGTTTTTGTGACCGGGTCTCTGTAAAAAGCACTAAACAAATAAAACGGAATTGCAGTCCACCAGCTGAGCCGCATGGCCATTATTTCAGATGAGAGGACTTCATGTGTAGCAGGTCCGCAGGCAGACTACAGATGGCCGACAGGTCAGGAGTCGCTAGTGTGCGAAGAGACGACGGATATCACATCAGCTGAAGCCCACCCTGTCTGGGAATCATCAAGGCCAATTAGCTACCACTCTGTAGGGCTGTTTGCCACAGTGAGCACTAGCATGGTCTGGATTTCAGGGCACATCGCTATAGTGAATAGAAGAGAATAGACTTTTTCTCAGGGGGAACTTCAGAGGCCTGTATCACAAAGCAGGATTACTGCACCGAGTAAAATCCAGAACAGCTCTTTATACTTCAGTCCCTGTTCCAGATTTGGGAGGATTCCGGGTTTTACTCAGTGCTGTAATAGTAATCCTGCATCCTGATACAGGCCCCCGGTGAACAGCCACGATTCCATAAAGCAAACGATGCTAGATCCCTGTAAGCCCATTGATATTCAACATTGACATGAAGTTCATCCCATTTTAGAGCTTGTCAATTCCGATTGTAGCCGTTTTAATTGACACCTGTTATTAGTTCTTCTCCGTCTCCTCTCATTTCGTTTCAAAAGTTTTATTTATTCATTATTTATTCTTGATTATATTGCATCTCGGCACTATTGTAAATGAGGGCTCCTACCCTCAATGTGTCACTGAGAATGTTAAATACAGGTTGAATGAATGAACGAATTAATTTATTGTGAAGCCATCTGACGTTGGCGAGAATAACAGAAGGAAGCAGCGGACAGATCTGTCTCCTGGCGAGTCTCTTCAATCGTTGTCTGACCCCTCCCCCTCCGTCCTCGCTTCCTTCTCTTCCTCAACGGCCTTCTTAGGATAGCCTGCAGTCCTGGGTCAGTTTTTAAGCCATTCAAACACTGGCGAACAAAATTGATGGAATTAATTCATGGTAACTGTTGCCGCTAACTTTGTTGGACAAGTGAACCAGTGATTCAAATAGATAAGCCAGCCACCAGCCCTGGTACACTTCTATTGGCCTTTTGTTGTGGTTATCCTACGAAAACAGCCCTGATTGGAGGTTTGGGGGATATATTTTGGGTCAAAGGTCAGGTTGGCCATTCAGATGCTATTCTGAGTTAATATTACCTTGCCGGCATTCATAAAGACAAAGAGAAGAATTAAAACATCAGAAAGTCACCATAAAGGGTTTTTATAAGTGTTTTTCTTTTTAATGTGTTTCATTAAAAAAGATCTCTGACACACTGCACTGTTCTCCTCAGCGTAGTCCAGTACTATTAATCAAAGCAGGTATGAAAAGTCAAACCTGAGTCGAAATATGTTCACCCTCAAAACACAGGG
>CM056378.1:24781760-24824260 GCA_029718625.1 Synaphobranchus kaupii | reverse complement strand
GCGAGCGTGCAGGTGAGGGAACGCAGTGGCGTGGGTCAGTCTGCCGGGTTACCTTGGCGACAGGTTGTCCTTCTTCAGGATGTTGAGGTGAAAGAGCGAGGGCGCCAGGCAGACGGCGATGTTCATGGGCGTCATCTGGTTCTCCTCCACGGAGGAAGTGACGTCGCTCAGGAAGCAGAGCAGGGTCTGCAGAACCTCCCTGTTCTCGTCGGACATCAGCATGATGGCGGCCTGCACCGCCTGCAGCCTCTGGTCCTTCGGCACGTCTGAGAGGGAGGGAGGGAGAGAGACAGAAGGGTGGAGAGAGGGAGGGGGGGAGTTCAACAGACCATTAATGGAGGTAGAAACAGAGAACGATTCGGAGAACAGGACAGAGAAAGGAGGGGAAAAGAGAGCAGAGCAAGGAGAGGAGGATGAAAAGAGGTGGAGAGAGAAGCGGAGGTCCCTTAATGTGTGCTGTAATGGGAGGACATGGCGCGGGGCCGTAACCTGATCAAAGTGTACTAGCGGCTGCATTCTGTACATTCTTTCGGCATGCAGTAAGTTAGCGCTCCGCTCTGCTAATTGTCACGCTGGTGTTGACGGGAGTGAAGAGCGGCGATAAACAGCCTGCAGAAATGGCAAGTAGAGTAAAGCACTGGGTGCTGAGTGATTAAGTGTGATGGAGTGATGCCCAGCTGAATGTATGTATACACCTGCTCACATACAGAGCAACATTATACAACCTAACACGTGGCGTGTGCGTGTGTTTATGTATATGTGTGTGTGTTAGTGTATGCGTGTGCGTGTGTGTTATTGTATATACAGTGAGCACCATAATTCATTGGACAGTGACACATTTTTTTCTTATTTTGGGTCTGTGCTCTAGCACTTTGAGTTTGAAAGGATACAATGACAATGGGGGATGAGGGGCGGGACTAGATTTAGCTGTAAATTTTGCCGGAGCAGTACGGAATACATGGTTGGCGAAATGGCTGTAAGTCATCAAGGGTCTGAGTTATCAAACGAGCCTCAAACCATCACTCTGCTGCCAGATATGCAGTAGATATGGATGGATCACTTTAAGGGTTGTTTCTCTTGACAAATTTTCCTATTGAACTCTATGGAAAAATAAGTCAGGAGAAGAAACGCTTCAAGTTATCCATCCATATCTACTGTACTTCTGACAGCAGAGTGATGGTTTAAGGCTTGTTTGATACGTCAGACCCTTAATGACTTCAAGACATTTAGCCAATCATGTGTTCCATACTGTTCCAGTGTAATTTACAGCTAAATCTAGTCCCACCCCCCAATTCCCATAGAGATCCATTCAAATACAGAGAGGTTATAGCATCGCTTGTAGGAGTACCAGAAAATAAGATATCAAGAGTCTTGATATTGTTGGGTCACAGACATCAGGAAGTCATGGCATGCAAAGGATATGTGACCAAATATTAAAAATGATTACTTTATTCTACATTATGTTAAACTGTCCAATATTTTTTGATGCCCGAAAATGGGGGGGACTATGTACAAAAGGTTCTATAATTTTTAACGGTTCATCCAATATGGATAAAAATACTCTCAAATTAAAGCTGACAGTCTGCACTTCAACCTCATTGTCTTTGTATCCTTTTAAACTCAAAGTGCTTGAGTACAGAACCAAAATAACAAAAAATGTGTCACAGTGCAATGAATTATGGTGCTCACTGTATGTGTGTGTTAGTGTATGTGTGCATGTTCGTGTACGTGTGTGTGTTAGTGTATATGTGCATGTGTGTGTGTTAGTGTACATGTGTGTGTTAATGTATATATGCGCTCGTGTGTAAGCTCTTACATTGGTAGATGTGTGTGTGTTAGTGTACATATGCGTACATGTGTAAGCTCTTACATTGGTAGATGTGTATGTTAGTGTATATATGCACATGTATGTAAGCTCTTACATTTGTAGATGTGTGTGTGTGTTAGTGTACAGATGTGTGTATTAGTGTATACGTATATGCACACGTATGTAAGCTCTTACATTGGTAGATGTGTGTGTTAGTGTATATATGCATACCTGTGTAAGCTCTTACATTGGTAGATGTGTGTGTAAGTGTATATATGCATACGTATGTAAGCTCTTACATTGGTAGATGTGTGTGTAAGTGTATATATGCGTACGTATGTAAGCTCTTACATTGGTAGATGTGTGTGTAAGTGTATATATGCGTACGTATGTAAGCTCTCACATTGGTAGATGTGTGTGTAAGTGTATATATGCGTACGTATGTAAGCTCTTACATTGGTAGATGTGTGTGTTAGTGTATATATGCATACCTGTGTAAGCTCTTACATTGGTAGATGTGTGTGTAAGTGTATATATGCGTACGTATGTAAGCTCTTACATTGGTAGATGTGTGTGTAAGTGTATATATGCATACCTGTGTAAGCTCTTACATTGGTAGATGTGTGTGTAAGTGTATATATGCATACGTATGTAAGCTCTTACATTGGTAGATGTGTGTGTAAGTGTATATATGCGTACGTATGTAAGCTCTTACATTGGTAGATGTGTGTGTAAGTGTATATATGCGTACGTATGTAAGCTCTCACATTGGTAGATGTGTGTGTAAGTGTATATATGCGTACGTATGTAAGCTCTTACATTGGTAGATGTGTGTGTTAGTGTATATATGCATACCTGTGTAAGCTCTTACATTGGTAGATGTGTGTGTAAGTGTATATATGCGTACGTATGTAAGCTCTTACATTGGTAGATGTGTGTGTAAGTGTATATATGCGTACGTATGTAAGCTCTCACATTGGTAGATGTGTGTGTAAGTGTATATATGCGTACGTATGTAAGCTCTTACATTGGTAGATGTGTGTGTTAGTGTATATATGCATACCTGTGTAAGCTCTTACATTGGTAGATGTGTGTGTAAGTGTATATATGCGTACGTATGTAAGCTCTTACATTGGTAGATGTGTGTGTAAGTGTATATATGCGTACGTATGTAAGCTCTTACATTGATAGATGTGTGTGTAAGTATATATATGCGTACGTATGTAAGCTCTTACATTGGTAGATGTGTGTGTAAGTGTATATATGCATACGTATGTAAGCTCTTACATTGGTAGATGTGTGTGTAAGTGTATATATGCGTACGTATGTAAGCTCTTACATTGATAGATGTGTGTGTAAGTGTATATATGCGTACGTATGTAAGCTCTTACATTGATAGATGTGTGTGTAAGTGTATATATGCGTACGTATGTAAGCTCTTACATTGGTAGATGTGTGTGTAAGTGTATATATGTGTACGTATGTAAGCTCTTACATTGATAGATGTGTGTGTAAGTGTATATATGCATACGTATGTAAGCTCTTACATTGATAGATGTGCAGGAAGGTCTCTCCCAGCTTGCTGGTGAGTAAGGGCTCAGGCAGGTCTCTGAAGAACTGCTTCACCATATCGGCCACGTCGTACGCAGACTGGTCCTCATAGCTCACGTCGTCCGGCGAGCTCTCGTTCATCTGCCTCAGTGCCTGGATGCGAGACTTCACCCCCGACTTCCGGAACAGGCCCACCTGTCACCGCGAGAAGGCGGAGCTCGTAAATTTACCGTTCTTAAAGACGGCGAGCTAACCTGACGCGTCATTAACCTGTCAAACCTTGTATGCCTACAGTCAGAACGCGTCATTAACCTGTCAAACCTTGTATGCCTACAGTCAGGAATACTAAATCATTCAAGTGTCACTCATTTCTTTATGATTCAGTCCTCTCATATGCCTTCTGTTTGATGATATTATTATTACCGATTATTACTTTTATGACTCTGTGAGTCGTTGACTTGCTTTGATGAGTCGCACTGCCTACAGTTACACCTGAGTAGCCGCAGCTCGTTTTCTGGCAAATTCTTCTGCCGGTTGTGATCAGCGGCTGATCTCTGGCTGATCTCCAGCTGGTCTCCAGCTCCCTCGCAGTAATGTAAACATCCCGCTAAAAGGCTGCTGTGTGTCTCTGTGCAGGTGCCTGGTGCCAAATGTGCGAGCGCATGCGCATTACACACACACACTCACAGACACGCACTCGCACTCGCACTCGCACACACACACACACACACACACACACACACACACACACACACACACACACACACACACACACACACACACACACACACACACACACACACACACACACACACACACACACAGTTTGCTCTCCCACACTGACCTGGTCCAGGCACTGGCTCCGGAGGTAGCGCAGGGCCTGCTGCAGGCTGAGGGGCAGGGGTTGGCCGGAGCGCTGGACGTGCACGATCAGAGGCACGCCAAAAACGTTCTTGTCCTTGTAGTCCGGCACCTTCATCCTCTTCATAAACTTTGGCACCGACCTGAAAGACAGCCGCCCCCACAGGCTTAATGCCCTGCCAAGACCCCAGCACGGCAAGCACGCCGCCACCGTCTCCCGAATCCCCCTTTTCTCGGAAAAGGATCGAGAGTGTGACAGATTCTCTCAGCTGGCCTGCTCCGCTCCCGTGAGAACTGTGTTTCCACACAGGGGTTCTGGTAATCCTGACCCCCTACGGGTCAACATGCCTGTGCTAAACGCCACCGTCCAGATAGCGACCGTGGCACTGAAGTGGACAGCTAACAGCTCGAGAGTGAGGACAGAGAGGCAAAACAGGCCCAATAACAGGAGAAGAGCCAAATACTGGAGATATACTGCAGGGATCTGGCCTTCTCTCCTCTGCTACAGGAAACCGCACAGACTTATACACACACACACTACTTACACACACACACACACACACACAGACCACATGGTGGCATAACTTTGGCAAACTACCTCTCAGAAAAATGAGAATAGTGTAAAAAAAAACACACACAAATTCCACAGGCTTGCAAAACTAGCCACAGGAATCCTAACGAGGTGATACTTTGTTCTTTGTTCGAGAGAAGTAATTAACACGCTGTATTCACGTGCACAGCACAATAACAACTCGCCGGTGCTTCACCGACATCCCCAATTCACCTTCCCCCACTCCCCTTCTCCACATACACCCCCTCCCCCACCCCCACCCCTGACCACACCCTCCACCTCACTGACCAGGTCCAGCCTTGCTTGTTGGACATGGAGTACTTCTCCATGATGGCGGTGAGACGCAGCAAAGAGAACTTCTGCAGCAGGCTGAGCTGGCCGGCTGATTGGTTGGTGATCTGCAGGGAGGCCACTGAGTGGCTGAGGCGATTGGAGATCTGGAAGCTGGGCCACCGTAGGCTGCAGACAGAGATCCAAAAAACAGCAACTCTTTACGACCAAATAACAATTAATTTACATCCACACAGCGAGCATTGGATGTCACCCCTGGATTCAATCAATGCCTTTCCTTAACTTTGACTTACAAATACATGTTTTACTTTTAAACTTAACTCGCCAGACTGTTATGGGGAACAAATAACTAAATCAAATGTTTAATCAGGTGTCTCAAACTATGAGACAAAAGAGGCAATGGCTGTATCCAAACTGTGGACCATAATAGGCCTGAGGTTACTGCTTTTCTGATGCATGAAAACATCAGGATTGGTGGTAATATTCTAACTGATATTCTAACCTAGGACCTCATGGTCCTAGTTCCCTGTGTTTTCCTGTCTGTTATAGTTTATAATGGTATTTGGAATAGAAGTGTAGTATAGCTGATTTACCCACAGCTTACTGTGAACTACAGTCAACCTTCATTACTAGGGATAGCTGCTACATTATGGGAAGGATGTGCTTTGTCTTGTCTGTTCTGTAGTGATCTTGATGACGTCTCTGTATGCACTTATTGTACGTCGCTTTGGATAAAAGCGTCTGCTAAATGAATGTAATGTAATGTAATGTAATGTAATCTCACCGATTGGGCCGCGTGAGGGAGGCCCCAACCCCCGAGTCCCGCCTTTCCCTCATCCCGCTGGAGTCCGTCTCGTTCAGGGACACCCCGTCCCGGTCCCCGTCGCTGGGCGTGGTCTGTCCCTCCAGCACCGAGTTCCCCTCAAAGTCCAGCGTGATCTGACTGGAGGACTGCAGGGTGAGCCCCTCCCCCTCTCCGTCGCCGTCCCCCTCCCCTCCGGCCTCGCCCTCCCCCTCGCCCTCCGGGAGCACGTTTTTGGACCAGTGGTCCACGATCTGCTGCAGGCCGTTGACGTGCTGCAGGATGTCGTCCAGGTGAGGGAACAGGTCCTCCTTCTCCAGGTCCATGAGGTCGCCCGTGCTGGCGTAGAGGTGGGAACCGGGCACGTTGTCGTAGACGCTGACCCGGCTGCCCCGCGGGCAGCACTGGGTGCTGGGCCGAGGGTCGCGCACGCTGGGCTGGCACCGAGGGTCCAGGCGCACGCTGCCCGTGTGCCAGTTGACGGACGCGCCGTTGGTGGGCGACAGGCTCTCTATGGACAGGGCCTTGGGGAACGTTCCGGGCTTGTGGTCCTTGGGGATGTGCACCACCAGGTCCTCGTATGAGCGGAACTCGTTACGGCGGTTTTGCTCCGCCACGTTCCTCCCCGGGGTGAAGCCGTCCCCGCCCCTGCCCCCGTCTCCACCGCCGCCGAAGACGTCCACGTCCTCCAGGTACATGCCGCTGCGCTTGTGGACGGCCCGGTACGCCTTGCGTTCCTTCAGGCTGGGCGTGCTCGCCTCGCTGCTCCCGTCGCTGCTGCAGCGGGAGGCGGGGCCTCCGTCGTGGGCGGAGTCCGTCTCGGCCGGCCCCCCGTTGACGATCTCCACGCAGCGGAGCGCTCGGAGCGTCGGGGGCTCCTGCCGCAGGACGGGCCCGCTGATGACCAGCGACCTGCGCCCCGCCCCGGACGGGCCCCGTGACCGCAGCGCCTCCATGCGGTGCAGGAAGTCCTTGGCGCGCGTGCGCCCGTGCCTGCCGTTCTTGGCGGGCAGCGAGCCGTACTGCGGGAAGTCCCGGGGCGCCTGCGGCGTCATGAGGGAGGCGGAGTCCGGCATGGCGGCCGAGTCGGACCGCCCCCCGCTGCTCTCGCTGTGCAGCGAGGAGACCTCCGGCTCGCTCAGGTCCGTCAGCAAGCTCTCGCTGCTGGGCGTGTTCCTCAGGGAGACCCCGCCCACCGGGCCCTGCCTCTCAACCTGACCCAGGAAGCAGTCAATGTCCTGCAGCCTGGACCAGCGCCGGCTGCTCCACTCAAAGGTCCATTTGTCACTGATCGCAAATAGGTCCTCCTCATCTGAATCTTCGCTCTGCTCAGACAACAGAAGGGTATGCTTATATCATGTATTATCGGTTATCTAAAGATGCATTACATTCTGCTACATTTAAATGCTTACATACATTTCAATGCAATACTCAAAGTAAAATAGCTACATATGACAGATCACCAATAATGCACTAACAAACATAAGATTCAGATTTCCACAGGCCCAGTCTGTTTAAGGACATCTTCTTAAATGTAACAACTAGAAATAACTAGAGGATATAGACAGTCACTTAAAATGAGTAAGTAAAGAGAAAGGGAATTTGTAAAGAATGAGCTTTACCCTTTCAACCCTACCCTACAATTATAGTGATCCTGTAACAAAATTGATAATATCAAATTGCCTTCTGTGTACCCGTGAACAAAAATGCAACACAAAAGCCCAACATAGAAAATGTCTACAGGCAACATTCCAGTAAGGTGAAAGAAATGAGATTTAACAATAGCAGATTCTCATGTGTCCTTATAACTGGGTTACGGGGATAAAAGAGGCGGTTAATTTTTGCTCACAGCAGAAGAAAGACAGCCAGACTGACTGTTCAGTGCTCTAGAATATCACTACAAACTCATCATACCTGACGTGCAAACTTGAGAACAGAGTTGTAAATAAATTGTCCAGTTGCACAAATAGCTTTTGGGTGTACAGGAAAGCATGAAACACCCGTTGAATTAAATTTCATTAATTTGCTTCACGTGAATAGAAATGAAAGGGAAGCTTCAGAGCCACTGTTCTCAGATGGCCAAGAAATTTTCATTCAACCAAAATGAAAAAAGTTAATTCAACTGCTGAAGGCACTTAAGGCTATTTTCCTTCACCAGAAAAAAAGTTCTGAAAAGCCTCAGCACATAAACTAAATTTAACTGCTAAAACTTGCATTCCTAAAGGATTCTTTGAATTTTAAATTATGTACCCCTCATTACCTGCATCTTTTTCCTATTTTTTGATCCAACAGCAATACTAGAACCTTCCAAAAATACCATACTATAGAACTACAACTATGACACATGATACATCACCTTTTTAGGAATTAATTTTAAAAGAGCAGGAAAAGACGACCTGCCCCGCAATTGAAAGTGATAGTGAGAGAGGTACGCTTACCTTCTTTTTGGGAAGATTCAGGTCAAGCTTCATAGAGGCGCACTTGTTCAGGGTGTTGAGCCGCCTGGAAAACAGTAGAAACAGTAAACAGTCCACAATCTGAGCTTCTCGCGAGCCGACAAACGGCTGCAGTTTCCCATCCTCTCCCCTCCTCTCACGTAACACTGGAGCCTGGAAGGGAGGGCCAAACCCCCCCCTCCAAAAGCGCAGATATTTCCCTCCGATCTCCAGCGGTAGCGCCAGGCCCAGGCTAACGTAGGCTAACCCCTGTTCTGCAGCAAAGCCTAACCTAATTAAGCCTGCTAACTGGCGGGTGTTCTGGAATCTATCTCTCTCTCTGCCATCTAATTGGCAGTGAGCAGCTGAGTAGTGGGAGGCTAGGGCAGGCTGTGAGTGATTCTGTTCATGTGGCTAACGTGGTAGCCCCGGCTCCCAGAGTTCACAAAGTGACAGTGTGTTTTTCCAAGAGCCCAAAGAAAAACAGGATGACCGGCGATCCTCCTCCGCTTTGATGCCATTACTAAGGCACTTAACATTCTAGTCAGCCCGGTCTACACTCCAGAAGAGGAGAGAGAGTTTTTTCCCCTGCGTGTTTTAAATCTCCCAGGGCGGTTTAAGATTAATTTAAACACACAAACACGAACACAGAAAATAAATTAAGGGACGAGAAGTCCTACCGCTTCCCGCTCTGTATTTTCTGCGCATAATGACTCCAGCTGACTCCTCTCACCCTTTCCGGGGAATACCTTTTCGATTAACTCGGGTTGATTTAAGATGTTCCTCTCAATCGGTGCTCAAGGGGGGTGGTTACTGTGGCGGGGAGATTAGCGGGCTGGTACACTGGATGAGCCCGACCCACAAAAAAGGGTGTGTGTAAAAGAGCAACGGCAGGAAGGGCAAGGATGAGGAGACATTCCTCTGTAAAAACAGCGAGCAGAGGCCTGGCAGACAGAAGGCAGGGCTGTTAGTGGCCTGATAATCATTCCCTCTTATAACTGGTGTCACTATTCCCAGGGTAGCGTGTCCGTATGAACGCTAAAAACGGCAGCTGTAATAGAGTAATGTAGTACAAGTTACGTTACAGCCTTTCCCTCCAATGCTGCAATCCCCCCTCCTTCATTTTGGAGATTGTTCTATGTGTTCCCATGACTCACATAGTTAACAGTGCTTTTTTGGAGGGAAGACAGGGAAATGGGGGGGGGTCACTGTATGTCTCTGCTTACTGACTCACACCCCCCACCCCCAACCCCAACAGGCCGAGAGACCATAGCATATCAAGGCACTATACAAAAACGACGGGTCAGAGATCAGAGAAAGGGGCGGTGCCAGTGACATTACTATATTAATCACCCCCAATTGGGGGTGGAGTCCCACTTTACCCCCCCAAAAAGAGTGGGGGGGGGGGGGGCATTTACAAGAACCCCCCTTTTCAGCCGGGAGACCCAAAGAGAGCCAAGGACAAAGTCTGAGAAGTTCTGGGAACTTGCCTGTTTCTACGAAGCTGCCACCATCCCTTTTTCTGTTTTGTTACAGACGTAGCTTGGAATTTAGATGAGTTGGTTAAGAGTTGTTTAGAGTCACAGTAACTTAAATTGTGTAAAGAACCCCTTCCCCCAACCATACCCCCCCCCCTTCTTTCGTCCCCAGCCGTCTCCAGGGCAACCTTACAAACTGAAGTGCTGTTTCAATTCAAATTGTGGACACAGATTCATAGTCTTGCCAAAAGAGGAAAAGAGGGAAATTTAAATCCAAATAGAGTGACAAAGAATACGCTACATTTTCATTTCTTAACCAGGCTGTTACGAGTTTATTCGATCAAACAATATCCGTTTAATCAACAGAAATTAATTATTGTTCAGATTTCAATCCAGAAGGTAATCAAAAATTATGCTGAGTAAATACCAAATCTCTTTTTACTCGAAGCAAAGTACAGCCTGACCTGTTCCTTTCAGATGTTCAGCTAACGCAATCATGTAAGTGGATTAACTTCTAAGCCTCCGAGTAATTAAATCACGGACATGGCGCTGCGGAGTGAGAAAGGGCCTGTTATTCGGATGTGATCGCCGTTCCCGTCACTTTGAGCGGAGAAGGCGCGTTTCACATTGCCGAGGCTCCAAGGCTAACAACTCCCCGCCGTCAATTTACAACGTGACTCAGAGCCGGAGAAGACAATGAACCTAATGGTCTGTCCCAAAGCAAACAAGAAACAAGCCTTTTACCATATGATCATTACAACTGTGGAAAATACTGGGGAGGGTAGAGACAGAAGCCCAGACAGATGCTAACAGACGCATGACTTCCAGGCCCGTCACGGGTCGTTTCCTTACCGGCAGAGAGGCTCGACAAGGTCTTTGTCAAGAAAGTCATGATCCTTTTTCACGGGAGAGATGTCGATGGGAAACTGTGAATCTGAAGAGAAAGAGGAAAACAGATCAGGGGAGCCCATCATGCATTGCACCACAGGCACAATAATTAAGTCTACAAAATATGACAACAACAAATTGTCTGAACTGACCTTCATTATGTGTCTAAACTGAGAAACAGTTCAATATGAGAGAACCAGGAAAGTTCATTCAGATCATTTCATTCAGGATAACAATGATTCTGACAGAGCATTCATATTTAGAGTTCCATCTATGCATTCTTGTTTATTACTAATGACAAAAACCTGGTGTGCAATGATATGCTGTCACCCCCGCTGATTGAAACCCTCCCATCCCTGGGCAATGAAAACAGATACCAGACTGTGGGGCCAATCCATGCACTAGAACAGTTCCCTAACAGATACCAGACTCTGGGGCCCATCCACGCACTAGAACAGTTCCCTAACAGATACCAGACTGTGGGGCCCATCCACGCACTAGAACAGTTCCCTAACAGATACCAGACTCTGGGGCCCATCCACGCACTAGAACAGTTCCCTAACAGATACCAGACTCTGGGGCCTATCCACACACTAGAACAGTTCCCCAACAGAGATGAGTCCATGGGGCCCATCCACACACTAGAGCAGGGTCCTAACAGACATGAGTCCATGGGGCCCATCCACACACTAGAGCGGGGCCCTAACAGACATGAGTCTATAGGGGCCCATCCACGCATTAGAACAGTGCCCTAACAGTGTGACCTTCACAGCTGCCCCTGGCTTATATTTCCCAGTACAGAAAGCAAAGATGTGCGCAATTACACAGTCCATCGAGGGCTAGAATGACTGCTGTAAAACTTTAGGTTAAGGTACAAAGAAGAAGCCAGTACAAAATTTCAAAAAGAAGATATTATATGTAGTCTGACATATGATCTACAAAACACAGCATCTTGGGTAGCTCCTTAGCTCGATCACATTCCGTCTCCAGAGTTCTCCGATTTGTATCCTAATGTCACTCTTAGGAGCTCTCTCTCATTGGTCTGTCTGTGGAAAAGGAGATGTCCAGAGGTATTCAGCATTAAACAGCAGACAGCTGAGGAAAATAAATATCTGGAGAGATCCCACATCTCCACTGCCCCTCTCACTCTCCTAAACAACAGCGTTTTACTTTATGTAGCTGACGTCCGACAGCAGGACGGCTGTAAAACTTGTTTTGGACGTCTGGTATCCTAATGAAACGTGGCAGATGATCACTAAGCCTGGGGGCTTGGACTTGTGTGGGCATTACGTCACGGGTTGGGTATGGCACTGCTATTATGAAACAGTGGAGACCAGGCCCAGGCCCAATGCAACTAACATGCCTTTATGAGGGAGAATAAAGTTTTTTTTTTTTGGTGGAGGAGTGTGGCACGCAGATATAAGTGAAAACACAGACTTGAAACAGGCCTGATCCCTGCTCTAGACAGGGGAACAGCGGGGGGGATTCCAGAATGGCGTCAGAACAATCAAAAGCACAATCGGGGGATTTCATACATATTTGCGTACGTCAGGGGTGTCCAATCTTATCCGAAAAAGGGCCTGTGTGGGTGCAGGTTTTTTGTTTAGCTTAGATAAGCAGAATCAGGTGTCTTAGTACTGGGCTAGGACAAAAACCTGCTCCCACACCGGCCCGGAACAAGATTGGACACCTCTGGTGTACGTCATGGTACATGCAGCAAAAAAATCACAGCCAGTATGAAATCTCTGTTTAATACAGTCCCTGTCCCCTGATAGCTTTGATTTCCAGCTCCCTGGACTGTAGCAGACTGAAATATACTTTACAACAACAGGCCATTTCTATTCCCCCACACACACACACACACACACACACACACACACACACACACGCACACCCTTACACATACAGCCATAAGGGGGGGGGGGGGGGGGGGGACGCTCCAAGGTCTAGGGTAAAGATGGAGGAGACGCCCCGGGGTCTAGGGTAAAGATGGAGGAGACGCCCCGGGGTCTAGGGTAAAGATGGAGGAGACGCCCGGGGTCTAGGGTAAAGATGGAGGAGACGCCCCAGGGTCTATGGTAAAGATGGAGGAGACGCCCCAGGGTCTAGGGTAAAGATGGAGGAGAAGTCCCGGGGTCTAGGGTAAAGATGGAGGAGAAGTCCCGGGGTCTAGGGTAAAGATGGAGGAGAAGTCCCGGGGTCTAGGGTAAAGATGGAGGAGAAGTCCCGGGGTCTAGGGTAAAGATGGAGGAGAAGTCCCGGGGTGTGCTTTTTTTCTAGGCAGAGATAACAGGGGCTTTTTTCCCATGACCTCTTTCTCTCACTCCACAGGAAGTGTTTAGGTAGTAACTCTAGCCCAGAAATATCTAGGTGAAAAATCCAGCCGAGATTCTCAGGCCTCCCAGGCCTGGCTTTAAGGCAGTCCCAGTACAGCTGTGTCAATTAAGCCGGGCAAGCTGCTCCGCAACTCTGTTTGTGTGGAGGGTAGAGGGTGGAGGTGGAGGGTGGAGGAGGGGTAAATGCAACCTTCCTCTCACTGGACCCAGTTCATTTCACACACTGAGGAGTGTAATTGTTTTTATTTACTTGTATGAGTGTTTCTATAATATGACACTTTACTAGTTTATTAACATTTTTTTAATAGTATTTATGTTCGTAATGGAAATGAGGACGTGACTTCTGCCTCTTCAACAGGCCTCTCTTGTAAAAACGGTTTAAATCTCAAGGAGACAACCTGTGTAAATAAAGGAGAAAACATGGAAGCTTTCTCTCTCCTCTGGGCACTCTTTCACTGCAGGCATACAGAGTGTGGAATGTGGAGTAGGGAGCGTGAGCGCGGAGTGTACAATGTGGAGTAGGGAGTAAGGAGTATGGAGTGGGGAGTGTGAGTGTGGAGTGGGTTAGTAAGGGGCCAAATTCGAGATTTTGTTCTCCAGCCACATTTACAGCACACTGCAGTCTGATTGCAGACTATTTCATATGATCAGAGAACTTTAATTACAGCTATCACAATCACCGAGGCTGGAGTACACTCAGTGAACAGTCTTCCGCAGTTAAAGCAGTCAGATAATCACCTGAATGCCTGTGCAAGTGCATTACATCAAAACACATTCACTGACAAACAGGACCGCTTTACTGTTGGTGGTGCCGACATTACGTGAGGCACGACATGGCGGGTGTCAACAGAACTCGAGTTCCTTACCTTCGTACAGCTGAGCGTACTGGGGGAAGCCTGCCGCCCTCAACCAATCACACGCCTCCTTCGCCTCGATCTCTGAAAGAAATGGAAAGAAACGTGTCAGCTTTCCAGCCGTAGCAGCGGGAAACCTTGGAAAAACTGAGCGCTATCTGCGCCGACGCCTGTTTGGAGGTTACCACAGCGACGGCGGCCTGGCCTTCGGGGTTTACGTGGAATCGTGTTGGGGTTTTGGAACTTCCATGTGAGTGTGACCACACACGGAACAGAGAGGGAACATTCTGCACTAGGTCGCCAGAAGGAGGAAAGGCAACTTGGATCTTAAAGCCCCGCCCTCGTCTTCCACATATCCCCATTGTTAATAACGGCTTTGTTGGGGGCTGTTACGTAAGACAGTGAGGTCCATTTCCCTCACTCCATTCCTATTCCGCTGAGAAACTGTGCTTTCTCCCCCCCCCCTCTTTTCAATATAAACTGGATTACTGGGGAACAGTAACCATGGGCCAGGATCTGAGAGGAACCCCAAAATTCACCCTCTGATCCTGGGTGCAAGAGGAACAAAGCAGGACCACAGCAGTCGAAGCACAAATCTCTGGAATATGGAATGTCTGAGATATAAGTGGCAGTAATAAATGCTAACAATAATCCATGGGGGGGGGGGGGGGGCATCACACACACAACCTTAACTCCTCCCCATAAAATCCTGTGCAATGTTTGGTGCGTAACCATGAGACAAGACAAGCGTACATGAATGCAGATATAAAAACAAGCCAGAACACTTTAACATTAGAAATAAAAACTCATCGACTAGCATTTTGCAGACCAAGGACACATCGAGACTAAACTCGTTAACGTGCAGGGAATCCAATATTTTCATCAAACTTATATTCCTTCCCCTCTCATTTCCACTAAAGAGCTTTTATGAGTTGTCTCTGAGGAGATTGAAGGAGAACAGACAGGTCAGGAATATGTAAATACCCATTCAGAAGCTTTCCAGTGGTTGAATAGCACTTAAAAAGATAAAATGGCCGCCAGACAACTGTTCTCCCTCACAGGAAGCACACATGTTAAAGCTGTGGGTGAGGGTCTTATCCAGTCTTTAAAGTAAACAGGCAGAGTGCGCTGGCTGTAGACTGAAGGAGCAGGGCGCCCTGGCTTCTCGTGCATCGGTGCTGTTTGGCGGCCCTTTACTGCCGGCCTGATTATCGCCGCGGGAGGCGACCCCGCTGTCAGGGTCAGGCTCCTGCCCTCTTTTACAGCCGCTGGGCCGTTTGGCGGGCCATTCTCCCGGCTCCAGGACTGCTGATGACAGGGGCGCTCCACCACTTAGCCAGGGACAGGAAGTAAACCACCCACCCCCCCCAACCGACCCCCATCTCCTCAATTAATGCTAATGAGCCTTTAAGCTGCACAGCACCAGAGGGGTACCAGCCAGGACAGGGCCTCCTTTAGGGGAAAATCACTGGGTTCTGGCGCAGAGAGGCCCGGCCTGGCAACACAGCACAAACATGAAGCACACGTTTAAAAATACGGGCAAACTCGCCCTAAGGCACGGTACATTTGCGTTTTGCTGCTAAAGAGCTTTGACACCGGCTGAACAGAGAAAATCGTCTTCCTGTAGGGAGTGAAATGCAGGAATGCAGCACCTGTATTATAAATAGTCTTCATTAACTCATTAACATTTCTGAGGGGAAAACGGTGTGAAGAAGCTGTTCAGGGTTCTGCGCATACTGAATAACAATGAAGCCGCGAACGGCAGGAGGTCCTGCACTGGCAGTACATTAACCACCGACAGTTTACAACGAGAAAAGCTGCAAAAAATACACTTTTCCACTGATTAAATAAAAAAGTATTATATCATATGAATAATTGATCATGTATTTATCAATTATTTCTGATTGTATCCACAAATATCACATGACTCAATCACCGTATCTACAAATAATCATGAATCGCTGGCAGTTGTTTTATCAATACACAGATGACTGCGTAAAACAAAACTGATCAAAGAATGTTTAGTCACAATTACGTATCAAAAGTACTGCCGTGCAATTCCACAGTTATGTACACTTGGAACTGCACGGCAGTACTTTTGAAATGTAATTGTGACTAAACAGTCTTAGATATGTTTTTTGTTTTTTTCAGTTCAACAAAGTGATTCATTCCTTGTGAAAAAGTGGAAACGATCCTCACCTGCGCCGAGAGAAGGGAGGGAGAGACACCGCCGCACTCGTGCGCAGGGATTATTCCGCCTGTTTTTGTGCTCCAGACACTAGTGAAGCTCCAAAAAACCTAACGCAAAGGACGCGCTGCCGAGCGGGACGAGCGTACGCAGTCCTCTCCGTGAGACCTGGAGCGCAGTCCTGGGACAGGGCTCTAGTTTAAATATCATGGGCCGGCGGGGAACAAAAGGGTCCGGCCTCCACTGCCAAGTCGATGGCAGCACCCGAGACAAAGCTCCTGTTGCTTCATAATGGACGCCAGTCACAACAGGCCTCCCATCATGCACCGGGAGGCTTTGTTTTCGCCCCGCGCACGGGTATGTGATGCGCGGCGCACAAGGAAGGGACGTTTTCTCTGAGCCAGGGCCATCTGGATCGTCATACATCAGCATCACGATGACAGCAATAACCTTTCACGGTAACCTAACCTGTCCTCCACCCCTATTGTATTACAGCACGAGCCACGAGCCACAGGGCAAGGTAGCCCCGTGAGCTGTAACTTAGGCCTGCTGGCCACCAGCTGAATTAATATTAGCCAAACTGAGTTTCCTCAGGTAACAAATTTCACTCTTTGCCTTCCAAAACAACAACAAAAAAACTAAGCAAGAACATCCCCCCAACCTGAGCCGCCTACAATAGTTGAGTCTACATTGAAAAAAAATCTCTGGCCCATTTCTCTCCAGAGAGAACAAGGCGGGCATATCAGACAGTTTCACAAGGGTCACCGGCAGGTAAGGAGGACGTCCCTCCGTACGCGTCCCGAACTTCCAGGGGAACGGCAGGGTATTGTCCCAGCGTAGCGCACGGTGAGACCGCCGCCCTTGCTCCCACCGTCCTGAAGCAGCAGCAGCAGCAGGCAGGCCTATGTGGGGTGCGAAACATGAGCTGGGAATTCCTCTGTGTTCTGCATTCCGTAACACTATACGGAGGCTCCGTGTACGCTACGCTTTTCCCAGGGAACCACGGGGATGAAAGGCCGGGGGTCTGGCGCATCGCCAGGCGGGGGGAGCGGCTTTGAGCGCCCCGGAATAAACCTTTAAACTGTGTACAGTGTAAGATTGCAGTTCCACAAAGCGGAGAGAAACACGGTACAAACGCATCACAATGGCCCCGGAACACCAGCGGCGGCGTGTTCCAAGCGCGCGTGCGAGCCGAACGTCGCCAGGGAGGGAGGAGGGGGGCGGGACTACCTCAGAATCCCCCTTATGTAATGCGTATGGAACAGCGCGTTATGCAACAGAAAGAACATTCCGCGCTAAGGTAAAGGTGGGCCCGGGGCACACGCGGCCCTCGGTTCGAGGCGCTGCAAGGCACGTCTGTGCCGCATACGCATTCCACCGCTCGCGAGCGGTTTTACGCTGGGGGTTGGCCAAGGGCAGGTCCAAGCTGCAACGTTCCTCGTTACTCTTAACGGCGTCTGACGCGGCGCCAAGAAATGTGCTTCGCGTGCGCGGTTAGCAACAGACACACTACCGCTGTTTGTTTTCAAAAGGATTACCGTGATAAAAAGTCGCGGAAAAAAAACGCACAGATCTGCGTTGGAAGTGCATTGGTCACACTTGACAATACTGAGGTAATCACGTTACAGTTGAGAATGAAGAGAAACAACATGAAAGGTTTCTCATAAACAAGCAGACTAAGACTGAGTACCGCTCTCCTTGATCAAGTGAAACGCAAGACGAAGCTGGGTTCGAACCAACAAGCAATTCAAATTAAGTTCAAGATCACAAGAGCAAGAGTAATTCTGTTTTGACAGTTTGTACAATATTCTAGCTTGAGAATCTGCATTAACTGAAACCGAAATCTGGCAAAAACAACTTGGACTAGCTCAGCTGTATGAAATCATTGTCCCAAAACTTAAACACTTAAAATGTAATTGCCTGAGAATTTTTACACACCACCATCCACCTATTAAACCAAGTCAGTGCATTAAAGAAGCCAAGACAAGCATTAGAGAAACACAGACAAGCTTCAGAGCTATGAATCGAATGTTTAAAAAAAGAAAAAAAAATGCTCTTTTAACTTTCCTGTGCGGGGAAAAAGAAGCTCTACTCACTTGATATTTTCATTGTACGCTCATGTTGACGCGCACCTCTGCACTGCGGGCTTTCCGAGCGGCTGAATGTCAGAGCATCCCCATTCCCACAGCCCTGAGCATTCCAGCGCACTGCGAGGAGGGGCTGATCCCTGCTCCGCCACATCCCAGCTGCCACCCCCCGCCAACCCAGCCAGCCCACCCCCCTAACTCGGCCCCCTAAAACTTCACCCCCCTGCCCCACCTCTCCTCTCTCTCCCCAACCAACCCTTGCACTCTCTCAGCCGGTCCCACCCCACACCCCGGCCCACTAACGCACCTCCCCGTACCCTTTCCTTCTCTTTTTTTTTTTGGCTGATAACAGCAGGAGCACTGTTCTTGCAACGCAGGGAAAGCTCCTCTCTTCATCCTTTTTCATAAGACGTGATCAAAACCCCCCTAATGAAGAGTCCCACATTCCCCCCATTGCTGCTCGCTCTGTCTGATGTGCAGTCGCACACTGGGCTTACTTCATCTCTTTCAGGGACCGGACTTTAGGAACGAGAGGAGTTTCGAGCAGTGTTACAGAACAGCCCAGCCATATGGGAGGAGGGGGCTGGGGGTAGTGTGTGTGAGGGGTGGGTGGGGGGCTCCAGATGTTGTTGCAGCGACTCAACGTAGGCAGCTCAGAGGGGGGAAAAACTCGGCAGGCAACCATCAGCACTGAGTCATTCTGCAGACCTCCTGAGCCTCACTGTGGCCCATCTGCCCATTCATACACAGATCTATGTGTCTGTGTGTGTGTATGTCTGTTTGTATCTGTGTCTGTGTCTGCGTGTGAGACAGTCGTCACCGGTGATGACAGTTGTGGCCGCAGTCGGATTACAGGAGTCTGTAAGGTTCAGAAACTGCCCGAAAAGTACAAAGCACAGACACCTGAGGAAAAGCATATCAGTCATCCAGGGGATTTTCACTTGAGCAGGAAGAGGAAAAAAAAGCCACAAACGCACCATTACCCAGACACTGACTGACTTTACACACATTTTTAAAAGAATGTTTTCCTCCTTTGTAGCTTATCACAGTTGTACATGTCTGACTACGCTTTACGTAAATTTTTTGCGCCAAACGATCTATTGTTCAACAGTATAGTTCAACTTATACTACAACAGTAACATGAAAATAATTACAATAAAACGTGCGGCTTTTGTATTCCAGAACAGAAGAGAGGGGAACGTACGAGATGAGGTCGACCTTCAGGACCCGAAAGGTCACTGTAGCTTGGAGGTCCCCTGCCTAGGTCAAATTCATAAAACCCCGGGATGAATAATCACAAAAGGATGACACCCCAGGAGCGCTCATTTCAATTACGCAGTGAGGTTACGGTAAAGGCGTTCTGATCTATGGCAGCCCCATAATTTATTCCAGTGAGCACGTAGTTGGGCTTGTCATAAATTAGCCCTCAACCATGTAAAAATCCCGATCTGTTATTCCAGATACGGGATATGACTACCACCGCCCCTGCGTGTACCCTCTTAACGGCGCGACCGAGACGCATGCCAAGGTGTTGTGTTACCAACGGCAGACGCGAACTGACGTCAGGAGACTTTATGAACCACTTTACAAACTTTGCTTCCAACGCACGAGACCTTCCATAAAATAACAACAATAAAAAAATTACCCAACTTCGCTGGCGATTTACAGGAAATGGCTTGGCGACTGACCCCCCCCCCCCCCCACCCCCACCCCCAAGCTCACCCCCCGCCGGTCCCTGACCCCCTGTCCATCATACAGCTCAGCGAATGAATCAGCCGAGATAACACTGCAGTGTACATGAGAACAAAAAACAAAAACCTTCCCTCTACCCCCCCCACCCCCCCACCCACCCCCCACCCCCCCAATCGATGTTATTTCTGAGCAGTGCTACAGACTCTGACTGTCTATTTAAAATGGCCGGATCGTAAACACCTGGAATGAGCCGAGGACAGAGGAGCTCATTTCCACTCTCTGTCTCACAGGCCCTGGGGGGGGAAGGGGGTTATGTTTTAACCACAAAACAGCTTCTTCTTCCTCCTCCCCCCCTTGTGACGCGATTGGAACAGACAACTCTCCCCCACGGGGGGTCGACCCCCCGCGGCGCAGAGCAGACGACCTGACTGTAAAAAACAAAACAAAACGGAGGGAAAAAAAAAACAAAACGCAGACGTCCTGAACTTGAGCTCACGGCCGAGGGTGACGTTCCCGCCCCCCCTCCGTCTGATGCCTCATCCCAGAAACAGTCAAAAGCGTTTCCACTCACCCCGTCTGTACGTGGTCTCCGAGGTGCTCCGTAAACAGGAAAAAAGCACTAAAATTAGTCAAAAAAAAAAACAACAGCGTTCATAAACCTCTCCAAATAAGCGCGGGCTCTGTGACGGTGGGCCTGACCGTGGCGCGAGAGAGCGTCGGGGAGCGTGGGGCAGCGCATTAAAAGCTGTTTCGCAGCACTTAGAAAGAAAAGCACGGGGGTCTCCTGGTGAGGCGAAACATTAATTAATATCGGAGTGCCCCGAGTCATTCTCCCAGTGTCGTGGGAATAAAGCCTTCCTACTTTTCAGACAAGAGTTTAATTAATACAGGCCCCGTCGTCTCTGCCACCCCTGGCAGGCGGCATCCCCAGCACAATGCACCGCAATCAACTTAACAAGAGGTGCCACTCACTAATCTCGCCGACACATGTCCTCAGTTTCATTTCGCGGCATTCTTACCCACAATGCATGACAACAGGCAGCATGCCACAGGAGGGCACAGAGGGGGGGGGGGGGGGGGCACGGAAAATACGCACGCAGCCGCGGTGACGGCTCGGAAGGACACCCCGCGGTGGATACGCGGGGTCATGACCGGACGGCCCGATCGGACGCGCAAACGCAACGTCCCGAGACGGTGTCACGGAAACGGAAAGGCCCGCTTTTTGACGTGGCGGCCGGTGGAATGTCCGGTGACCGCGTTCCCTGATCTCTCCCCAGGCCTGGCCTGGGGTGAACTCCGTGGGGACCTGTCCAAAAAGCTACGGCTAACACGGTGTCCCAGCCAGAATTCAGCCGGCTTTGCTAGGGCAGCGTTGCTAGGACACAGAGGAACACACAGTCTCTTAAAATAAAGAGCAGAAACATCAGGCATCCAACGCACGATGCGGGCCTGAGGTTCTTTACTCTCCCGAGAGTAACCCCCCGCACCCGTGACCACAGGGTAGGAAAAGACTTTGGCTCCTCTCTGGCTCTGGAAGAACAAGCTCTTTTTAGACCAGTGAGTGCACCTGCATCAGCTGTACAAAACAACTCATCTTTCTCTCTCTCTCTTTTGGCTTCAAGTACCCAATTCAACTCTGTCAAAAGCATTCCCTTTGTCTCCCTTTTAGTTTTTTAAGAATATACAGGCCTTATTCAGCCCCTTCTCTGTTTCTGAGATACTCGTACTTAGCTTGCTCAATTCTAGAAGTACGATTCATAACTATCTGGGCAGCCTATCAAACTGTGTAAAATCAATGGGCAGAAACCTAGACTGTGACCAGGGCTGTGTCCGAATCAGAGCCCTACACCCTTTTGAGTACGCATATTTGTGTCCACTTTGTCAAAAAGCTTTTGAGTGGGCGACTTCTTCTCACAAATGGGGGCACTTAAAATACCAGGATGAAACCCCTTATTTCCGGGTTTTGTTGAGGGAATTCAGGAGCACACTCATCTGCAGAACTGTGCACTCACCCGACAATTTCAGTAAGTAACTCGGAAGTAAAAACGTAAAAGACGTAGAGCGTATATGCATATCTATGGTACACGAGTGGGTCATATTACGAAATACTCTTTTTTATTTTTGTTAATTCTATCTTCATTCATAGTCTACACTTTGTAAAAATTGTCACATGTTAACTGATTGATATTCTCAATAAAAATTAAAAAAGATATTACGAACTACTTCCTCACTAGTTTGGAAAGAGTTTTGCGGGATTTCTTTCGCAAACTGCTTGCAATGTGAGGGGACTGGGCACATAGTAGACAGGGGTCTGAGTGGACAGGGGGCAGTGGACAGGGAACAGGGCTCTGATTCGGACACAGCCCTAGACATCTAGATCTTTCAAGCAACAAGTGAAGAGTGCACTGCAGTCATCTTTCTTCCAGTTAACAGCTATTTCCAAGATTAGGCTATTTCTGTCCTGTTCGGATTCGTTGAGAGTCATTCATGCCTTGGTCTCTTCTTGTTTGGACTACTGCAACTCACTCTGCTCCCTCCTCAGTCAAACGGTCTCTGTGTTTATCCAGCTTGTTCAGAATGGGGCCAGGCCCAGGCCCCAATACTAGCATCCTGTGGTTAGTTTTAGAATTGATTTTAACATTTTATTGATTACTTTTAAGGCTCAACAAGGTTAGGCCCCTACTTACATTTCTGACGTGCTGATCCCCTATGAACCGGGCCTGAGATCCTTAAGCAAGGCCCTTTTGGAGGTCCGAAAAACCAGGCTAAAGATCAAAGGTGATTGGGCCTTTGCGGTCATGGCTGCGAGGCTCAGGAACGCCCTGCCTGAGGAGCTTAGGCTTGCAAATTCGGTATCTTCTTTTAAATTACTTTTTAAAACACAAGCAGGCCTTTCTATAACTGTGTGGTTCCATATTGTTTCTTTTTAAAATATTTTTTATTTATTTTATCATTTCATTTTTAAATAGTTTTCTTTTACCTGTATTATGAAGCTTATTTGTAACTGTTTTGAAAAGTGCTTTATAAATAAAGATTTAATATTATTAACAATAATAATAATAATTTTTTTATGATAAAATTTGAATCCTGTATGTACTCTAAATGCATTCAGAGTTTGTACTTTGGTTCTTGCTTAGCATAGTTACTTTACATAAGCGCTTTAGTGATGATGCATATATGCTTGTTGGTCTGGGAATGTTGTTTTGCCAGGTACTTATATATCAGGTCAATGTTCTCTAACATAAGTGCATTCATTCTTTCAGTCGCTCTGGGTAAGAGTGTCTGTTAAATGAATGTAAAGTATTGTGTATGTTTCATAACAAATGCCTTTTGATACTTGTATTCAGGCTCAATTGAAGTAAGAAAGGGGCCCAAAACCCACGTGGGAACCAAGTATCACGTGACTAGAAAAATAATTTGTCGAAAAACAGTCTGGAAAACCACTCCAGAACAGGGCTATGTTTTTGCAGTCACACCTGGTCTCACCTGGTTTTCTGTCTGTGTACTCCTGAGCTCACAAGCAGAGGAACATTGCCGCTGCCTTCGCCTTCCACACAATACGCACGGCGAAAAACAGCCACGGGGCGCTGACTGGCGACGAACGATGCACCGCTCGCGTGCAGCCCCAGGGGGGGCCGGGATTAATGCCGCCGTTCCATTTAACACTCGTCCTCTTCGCTGGGCGACACACAAACAACAAATAAATTGCACTGGCCGAGGGAAACTTACCACAGAGCAGTTTCAGGGAAAGGTTGAAGTGCTTAAAAGAAGAAGCCTATGAGATGAACAGCGCTGATTTTGATAGCAATCTGGGTGTTTTGCCAAATCCATTCTGAAAGCCGCCTCTCTGAGATTTTGTGAAGGCGGATGATTGGACCGGCTTGCCTACCCCCCCCCCCCCCCCCACACACACCTCCCTTTCTTTCCCCAAAACAAAAAAGCATCAAAGTGCGCCGGAGCGACACAGCAAGGGCATATTGATTCTTGAAGGTAAATACAGAGCAGATTTAAGCCGTAAGCTGCCGCTGTTGACCACTGCAAAAGCAGACCCCGCTGGGTCAGGAGTCGGCCCCGTTCTTTCTTCCCCTCCGCGGTCCTGCGCTGAACTCAAACGGGGCCGCCGCAGCTGCGGTAACACTCAAACACTCACGCTCACCTCAGGGGGACACCCGGAGAGAGGGGAGGCTTTCATCTCCCGAGGGCAACGCCCACACGCCATACAGTCTCCTTTCCCACCCCAGGCACACTGCTCACCAGAGCCACAGGCTGGCATTACTGCCCCCCACATTACCTCCCCCGTCTCACTCACACACACACACACACACACACACACACACACACACACACACACACACCACACAGTAACTCTGGATTATGCCTAAATTCCACAATGCAAGTCCATTGTAGTACACTCCCAACACTGCCTTTGAGGAACCTCAGTACAGTTATACCCTTCCTTGTTGCTTTATTGGTACGCACCATTGCGCACCACATTATGAAAGTGTTTCTGACTTAAACTTACTTACAGTAAGGTCTTCTGAACAGCTGAGAGTGGCCAATGCAGGCATTCAAGAAGTGCAACTGCACTCTGTATGGTAGTTTGAGCAGCGTGGCTGCCTTGGCATTCTCTTCTCCCAGAGAAATGGAAGAATATTGTGACGTCATAAATACTTGGAGAGCCCAGCCAATGGAAAAACACTTCACTTGTTTTGAAAAGGGAGACAGTGCACAGGTCCAGAACCATAAACCTTGGGCTGCGATAAAGCAAAAATCCTATTGGTGGCTTCGGAAGGCCCCTCGTGTATTACGTAAGACAAATAGCTGTGACTGTTCCTGTATGCAGTGTCTCATAACAAATACAGGAGGGAATAGGGTTCACCCTACACTCTGTGTCCCCTGAAGTTTAAACCCTGAGCATTGGAATGATAACTCCATTAAACGCTTTACAGGAGTTAGCTCAGTGTGTAAGCTGATACTGCACAGCAGAAGCGGAGCACGGCTCCTGTGGTGTGTCTGACCTCACCGCTTTGGCTCAGTCTAACCAGTCCCACCACCGTGTTCTCAGAAGTTTCCAGAAAACCCATTTTTCAGCCGCATACTGTCCGGATCTGGTGAAGAGCCAGGGGGAGATTGGGGGCTGGGGGTGGGTTTTGGGGGAGTGTGGCAGGTCCCATGTGTGAGATCTTATCGGGGCAGCCTGCAATGCATGTTCCAAATTCAGCCACACCCCTTCCACCGAGCGCCCAATCACACAAGGCCATTAACCCCTCCCCCTCCTCCCAGGAGAACCACATTCATGTGGGAGCCTTACCATTTAGCCACAGCACTATTGCCCCCCACCCCCACCCACTTACCTCCCTCCTTTGGGATACCAAGAAAAGGGGCTTCATCCTACCCCCTGAAGCCATCCCTCCCCCTCTCGCCCCCCTCCCCCCCCCCCCCCACCCGCTCAAAAAAAAGGAAGGGGCGAGAGAGCATCCCAGGAATCTCTGGGGACCGAATCACCTCGATCCCAAGGCCAGAAATTCCAAAACAGAACCGAAATCAATCAGCAGAACTTTCTGCCAAATTCATAAAGCAGCAACTCACTAGCTGCCGCATGCAAGATAAACACTTCCAGACACTGGAGCGCAGCCATTTTCCCACACATGCTAAACTGTTTTCACATCTATCTCAGGGGCTTGTGTCTAAAGGATTTGCTTTCTTTTTTTTGGGCAAGAGGAGGGGGGTGGGGTGGATAAAAAAAAACATCAAAACTTCAGCTTTTGGAGTCTAGAAAGCCATTTCCTTTTTGATTTGTTCAGCCCATCAAGCTGCCACTGCGTCACCCTACTGCCCCACGGTAACGGCTAAATCCTGAACTTCATTCCATTGAAGACGCACTACTCTACTTTTCCTGCATAAAGACACACAAACAAGTGTGTGTGAGACTAATAAACAGGCGGCTGGAACATCAGTGGCTGTGAAAACAGTGACGTGCACTCTGGGTTAGCCGCCAAGTACACGATTCCATAATTCTCCATTTCTAGAGGTGGGAGGCAAATGGGGGCTAAAACAGCTAACATCACAGAATGTTTTCTTAATTTTGGTGTTCGGCCCACTGATACGAAAGCAAGTCTTACTTTATCCGGCTCCATCAGATCTTTCTGAAGCAATAATAAAACCGCGACAAATCCACAGAGCAGCAGTCTGTGCGGTCGCCTGTTGGGAGAAATTAGGAGGGGGGGGGGGGGGGTTATTGTACCTCCGGGCATCCGTGCTTCGATGTGTCCACATGAAGCGTGTGAAACAGGCTCCCAGAGTCTCTGGCACCCCAGTACGTCTCAGCTCCTGCCTCCAGTCACAAGCCCTCCTTCCGCCAAAGCCTCGGTCTCTCAGTTTCTAGAACTCTCTTCACTCTTCTTTTACTTGCCGCTGCTGTCACGATTGCCCTCTCTTCTTACCCATCTCTCTCTCTTTCTCCTTCTCGCTGTCCTCCTCACTCACTCACTCCGTTCCTCTGTTTCTCTCAGCCCCTCTCACTTACGCACTCTCTCCCTCTCTTCCTGTCCCTCTCTTACCCCTTCAATCACATTCTGTCACTCCCTCTCATCTCTCGCTCTCCACTCTCTCTCTCGCTCGGTACTCTGGGTATTTTCCAAAACGCCCTCCCCCTCGCTCCTGCACAGCTGTACTCAGTAAAGTCCACCCTCTCTCTGCGATAATGAAGGTTTGCATTCTGCGCAGTAACTCACAGCTCCCAGTCATAATGACTGTGTGTGTGTGTGTGTGTGTGTGTGTGTGTGTGTGTGTGTGTGTGTGTGTGTGTGTGTGTGTGTGTGTGTGTGTATTTATAAATGTGTTTTTCCTTTCACACGCTCGGAGACATGTGAGCCATAACTCCTGTCCTGTAATCATGTGCGTGCACTCATGCAACTTGTTGCAACTTGTGTTTTTCCTCTAATAATGCATGTGCATGTATAACTCCGTTTTCCCTGTTCAAACAAACGCCCGCGTCCTGTAATTCCGATTCCCCTTTTCCCTTCTGAGCATACGCTCAGCGGCCGGTTCTGTTTTTCCAGGGCCGTATCGCCCACACTCTTTCGGGCGTGGATGCCTGGCGCCGACCCAGAGCCCCGGGGTCACCCGAAGCAGGCCGAACTCAGAACCGATAAGCGCCCGTTCCGAAAGAGAAGTTTTCAGTCACGCGCTCGGTGGACAGGAAAGCGCTCAGATCCACCCGGATAAAAGCACCGGGGCATTCTGAACGGCGGGTTAGCTCGCTACGCTAACAGGGGGAAACGGAGGGAAGGGGGGCGGGGGGGGGGGGGGCCTTTAACTGAGCCGCATTCAGGAGAACCCTCCTTCCTTTGGAGAGGCTTCCGCGGGCGTTAGGAGAGGAGTCCGGGTGCGCCCCGACGTTCCTCTCCGTTTGGGACAGATTCCCGGAGCCCCCGTCGAGGGTCCCTCCCTTATGAGAATGCTCCCTGAGGACGCAGTTCAGAGTGTGGAGTCGGGGGTATTTTTTTTTAGGGGGGGGGTTAGGGTCAGAGAAGGTGCGAGATGAGGGCCCCCCAGCGTGAGAAAGCCCCTTTTCTGGGTAGGAATAATAAAGCGCTGGTGAGATCCCCAGGGGGAATGCGGTGGAGGTCAGAGAGACAGGGCATCTCCCTGCCTCGGTACGACGCGCGGTAACGCACTCCAAACTGACATAGCATACCCATCATGCATTTCACCCACACTATACGCTATGTATGAACTCCCCGGGCTCTGAGCAACAATGTGGACTGCGCGGCACCGGTCAACATGACATACTGTACTGACATTCAGCACATTTCCCACTGCATTTTTCACTGTGTGTGTGTGCGTGTGTGTGTGTGTGTGTGCGCGCGTCTATGTATATGTGCATCAGCCCAAGGTGGCTCCAGCTAGTCCAGCTAAAATGCACAAATAAGCAGGATCCAAACAATATGTAACTTGCATCTAATCATAAGTTAAGGACAAAGTGATTTGATCTGTTTATCTATCCGAAGTTAAATAATACCTATATATATCTATAGGCAAAGCAGTGTACTATAATGGTTAGAGGACTGGCCTTGTAACTCTCCAGGTTGCAGGTTTGATTCCCATGTTGGGGTGAGGTTAAGCAAAGTATTTAACCTGAATTTCTTCAGTAAATATCCAGGTGTACACATTCAATGTAAGCTGCATGAGATCGGGATGAGGGTCTGCTAACATGTAAATGCAACAGTGTGTGTATTTCAGCCAGTTTTTTTCTCCAATTTGTGGCTATGCATACTTTGTTTTGTCCAGCAGAGGGCTGCCAAGAGCCATAACATAAGGCAAGTCTCAATGAATGATCTTGAACTGTATGTTGACCAGAGATTTCAATCAAAACAATTTTACTGAAATCATAATGCATAATTACCTCCTTGGTCCATATCAAGAACTGGACTGCCAGATAACTGTATGACTGACTTTCAGACGTGAGATTCTTTTGTATTTTTTAAAGTTGGTATTGTTTTTTAAAGTAATATTTCTGTAGTTACATACATAACACAAATCTACTACTAAAACAACAATAAGCTTTGTCAGGGTAATGAAAACCCTTTTTAAAGAATTACTCTCCACTATTTTTCATTCACTCAATCAATTTGGGACAAAGGGCAGTGTGTGTCCTCCACACCAGTCCCATCAGCCACTGCTCCGTTTCACTCTGCAGTCCACCAGCTGAGCTGTCCAGTCGTTATATCGCAGCACAACACGTCAATACCTCATGGGCAGCTGGTTGAGCCAGGCTGCAAGCTTAGCTCTGCCATCTAAAGCTAAAGCCTTTTAATGAGAAACAGATGAAGTGCAGTGAGAGAGTAAAGGCAACCCTTCAGAATCCTGCAGTCCTTGACTGTGTCACATCATGTGACAGGTCATCAGTGACATCATAACTGGAAAGGTAAATCCATCATTGGATTCAGCTAACTGGGATTCTACCGAAAAAATTTTTTTAAAGAAGTTCTATAAGAATCACAAAAATAGAATTAAAAAAATAGTGAGACTTGTTCTTCCCAGTAGCACCAGTCTTAAAATGACGCGTCTAGATGGACTGGATGGCCTGTTCTCGTCGTTAATTTTCTCCTTCCCATTTTTCAGACCCTCAAGAGTAATATTTCAAAATGTCTGAATATCCATGCTCCCGGGACCATGGCTGCCTTCAATAATGCACTGCCCTATTTTACACTAGCATGGTTAGACTATCTAAAGACAGCGCCTTACAATCGTGTTTTGACCTTATTCATAGTGTTCTGACCACTGGTTTTTGAAGAAGCTGCAAAATATTTACTGGAACAATCAACCTGTGAAAATAAGGGCCAGATTTACAGTAAACACACCGGCCGGCAGCAACAGTACCAGCCAGGTACCCCTGTGACATTTTTCCTGGAACACGCAGAGAAAGTTTTCCGACACGGTTCTGTTAATGTGTGACTTCCCTGTTGCCACTACAGTGAGCCCAGTTATTTACACACCTCAGCGTTCCGTCAATTATTAACCAAAGGTGCGGGCCTGCTGTCAGCCACACACACACACACACACACACACACACACACACACACACACACACACACACACACACACACACACACACACACACACACACACACACACACACACACACACACACACACACACACACACACACACACACACACACACACACACACACACACACACACACACACACACACACACACACACACACACACACACCTGCCCCAGGAGCGGCGTTGTGGGATAACAGGTCAGAATGGTCCAAACCACGCGCTCAATGCTCCGGCTTAAGCATGGTAGCTATGGAAACCACAGTGAATCTCAATTTAAAAACAGTGTATACCGTGGTCAGTTACCACCCCCCAAAACACACACACACTGTAAACCCATTAGTCAGAACTCTTACACGACTGGACGTCACGGAGATGCGCGTGATGCCGTTGTTCTTGGGTAATGTCCCGATCTTTGGGTTTCCACACTGCAAACAACGTCCGTTCCCAGCGCATCTACGGTAAACAAGCCAAGTTTAGCCACAGGAAACACTTCACGGCTGAATCCTCCGTTGTGGGGAAACAAGGGCTACAGTAGGGAGTCCCACAAGCTGGGCTCCCACGTGTAGGTCCCTGGAAATCCCAAACTATTAATCCTACTGTCACTACCCATAAAAAAAAAAACGTCTGTGGTGCAACGGGAGTTCTGCCTGGTGCAGTAACATTGGAGAGGTCCCCGGCAGATAGACCAGCATGCAAAGTAAACGCACTGAGTGACTGGACTTGCAGCTGCAGGACCTGTACTGACTTATGCAGATCGGACCACAGGTGGAGAACCAATGTATGTGTGGTGGCATGGATGTGCCATTTCACTGCACGTTCCATTACATTTTCCAAAAAAAAAGCACAGCAGGGTAACTATCCCACTAATCCAGAACAGTGCTTTGTAAAAACCCCGGCCCTCCTGTGAATAGGACCTACTTTGGACAACAGGCCCCCAGAAAGTACGCCTTTTCCGAGTCCTCGCTCTGAAACCGCGGAGGTGACAGAAACCCCGCCCCTTCTTCAGCCCAAGGGTTCCCAATCCCGGTGAACACCTGCTCAGCTCTCCCAGCTCCCCCAGGTGTGACACCTGGCTGTCTGGACAGGTATTAGTGAGGAGTGGAGCTTGTGCACAACCTGGCCAATCCAAACACAGAGGACCAGAATAGCACAGCGCTAAACGCTACCCTTCCTCTACACTGATAGGTGGGTATCCGTTAGCGCTTAAGGGCTCAGTGCCCTGCTGTGGCACTGATAGTCACTGTGGCGGGAGCCATTTCAGCACATGGGCATTAGGATGAATACAGTCTGTGACAAATAAGAGCTCTTCCATCCAGGTTTATAGCATTGACTCTATCAGCCTAATATGACGATTCCTAAGTTTCACGATATAAAGTCTGTCCTTTACAGTGCATGTAACGGCAATGCTCATCCTGCACGTTTAATCTACATCACACTGTCTGAAAATGATCACATCCACTGCACTGTGCTGCGTGTTTGTGATGGATCGTACTGACCCAGCCAGAGGACGGCACAATACAGGAAGTCTTTATGGTCCCAGCGTGTCATGTATTATCTGAGGCTCCGGTCGCACCAGTAAACTCAGGTGCCTCCCCTCTCAGTTTCTTTAAGCACAGTCTCTGACAGCGTCTCACGCTCAAGAGCCCTTTAACTTTACAATCTCTCAATGAGGGTCAGTGCCCTCCCCACTCCAAAACAAAAAAACCCAAACCGGTTTCCCCTTTGAACTGCTGAAGAGATCCGCGCTTGAGCATAAACAGTGGGTCCTAGAGGATGCTGGGAGTAATAGTACAAGAGCCCCTCAGCTAGTCGAGTGCCCTCAGTCCTCTCCTGGGCTGCCTCTCCTGGGCGGCAGTGTAGTATAATGGTTAGAGGTTTGGGCTTGTACCCCAAAGGTTTCATTCCCAGGTAGGACACCACTTTTGTACCATTGAGCAAGGTACTTAACCTGAACTGCTTCAGTAAAATACCCTGCTGTATAAATGGATACTATGTAAAACAGAAGTGTAAGTCGCTCTGGTAAATGCCTGCAATGTAATGTGCTGGAATTCACAGACCCGGGCTGCAGTAACACTGCCTGTCCACCACACCTCAGGAACTCCATTTAATACGCCGCTCCACTTTGGCGTTCACATGCTAGCCGCGACCACAACAGTAGTTTAACACAAACATGTTTTGGGGAATAGCCCCAGAATTGATTTTTTTTTTTTTAAATTGAAACTACCTCCACAATAATCAGTAAATGCAAGACGCCACATTCCGAGTGTGGGTGAACGGAACCAAAATGGTGTGTCACCATGGTAACACCATGATCTTGTGAAACAGCTTTATCCATTGCTTTATCTGTATGCCTTGGTATTGGATGCCGTGTTGAACTGGACTGCCAGGATTGAATCATTAAGTGCTCTGGATTCTCACAACCCTAGCAGGCCGATATCCTAAACCAGTGGTAGGCAACCCTACATAACTGCATTCAATTTAATGAATCAGGTGTAATGAATACACTAACCATGTGCTGGAGGTACTCTGCATTTCACCATTCAGAATATTCAGGCTCAAACTTTTAATCATTCATCAAACTCATGTGGTCAAGCTCAGATGGAACACAAACCAGAAACGTCAGCGGCCCTTCCAGGACCAGGACCCCTGTGCTAAATGTACACCAACCAGTTTATACCAGTTGCCTGGCAGTAGCTGTACAGGGTGAGCAGAATGTGCACCTGAGCCATGTAGCGGTCAGTTAATGATCATTGCAGGGACACATGTCATCGCACAAAGGTCAGGGAAAGGTGAAGTGTGACCACTCAGGGATCAATCCTGACTTCTTCTGGTTGGGAAAGACACCAGAAAAACTGCCTCCTTCAGCAGCAAGTCTTTTAGCCAGAGTTAAAAGCTGCAGTTGGCAAGTTAGAAAATATACAAGGCAAAAATACTTCCCCCTTTTGCACTCTTCCCTCCCATCTCTCTCCTAAGCCCCTCCCACCAAATTATTCTCCAGTGCACGCACAGAGACAGGCAGACAGACAGGGGTTTATTCTACCGGGAGGATCTTTTACTTGTAGATAGTTGCCCTGATTGGTAGCTACATAGCTAGCCCCGATTGGTTGGCTTTTGGAAGACCAGCTTGAGATTTTTTGACAGCCTAGTACAGAGCCCAGTACACTCACAGAAAACTGATTTTTTCTCAGAACACTTGATTTATTCAAAGCTGCTGGAATGTAATGAGCAAATTTAGTAATTTCGCCAAAATTATATTGATAAAATCTTGCCTACTGCACCTTTAATGGTGCTGTTGAATGCCTCAGAAAAACATGTGTAAAAATGCTTCGATAAAAAAAAATTTGAATGACTGAGACTTTGAGCTTTCTCTTTTATGGCTCCTTTTGGAGTTAATAATAACTAATATTTAATAGTTAATCTTTAATCATGTTTGTCACATTATTCATCAGTTTCTTTTCATATAAACAATGTATTAATAATAATAACAATAATAAACATAATAAGTGTCATTACTATACCAGTTCATAACATTGTATCATTAACAATGCGTCATTTCAGAAGACAATAATAAAATTGCTTGTTTGGAAAATGCCCTAATCTGAGCCGTTTCCCAGATTTACAAATAAAAAATCTCTGGCTAAGTTTTCCTCAGTCCAAGCTTATCGTCATGACAAAATAAACACAAAGAGAAAACTGTTTGGCTGAGTCCTCTTGACAGAACGCATATTTCAGGAGAACTCTATGGTCTTGTACAATTCTGAAAAGAGAAAATGCTGATTGGAAATTTGGGAGAGGAAACCAAGAATCCAGCAGGAAATTTCTCCTCCATGAAGTCATGAATAGCTCATTGAGTTCTGTACAGAGGGGGCAGTGTGCATTCTCATGTGTATGTATGCTTACGTGTGTGTGTGTGTGTGTGTGTGTGTGTGTCTGTGCATGTGTGTGTGTGTGTGTGTGTGTGTGTGTGCGCGTGCGTGCGCATGTGTGTGTGTGTGTGTGTGTGTGTGTCTCAGTGTGTGAGTGAGTGTGGAGTGTGTGCGTGTGTCTATGTGTGTGTGTGTGTGTGTGTGTCCATAGTAAAAGGGAGCTTATGAGGGTGCATTTGACAGAGTGAGGCAGTGAATGGGTAATAGGGGCAGAGTGTGTGTGTGTGTGTGTGTGTGTCTCAGTGTGTGAGTGAGTGTGGTGTGTGTGTGTGTGTGTGTGTGTGTGTCTCAGTGTGTGAGTGAGTGTGGAGTGTGTGTGTGTGTGTGTGTCCATAGTAAAAGGGAGCTTATAAGGGTGCATTTGACAGAGTGAGGCAGTGAATGGGTAACAGGGGCAGAGTGTGTGAGGAGCAGCAGCAGATGCATAGGGCCTGGGAATCTGCTCTCCAGATGGAGGATCACAGAGAACAGGGGAGAGAGAGAGAGAGAGAGAGAGAGAGAGAGAGAGAGAGAGAGAGAGAGAGAGAGAGAGAGAGAGAGTACTGATAAATCACCCCGACACTGTACAGTAGCCAGAGAACACCCCCCCCCCCCCCCTCCCAAAACCAGAACTCACTATAATTATCCACAGCACCCAGCAGGCCGCTGGCTGCGCACGGTATCGCGGCGCAGGAGAGGAAGAAGCTTTCGCAACACAAGCTGGAAGGGAAACGACCCTTAAATTAGTTACTGTCCTCCTCCACTCGTCTTTTTTTTATTGCAGTTCCCAGGCAATTCGGTAATCAAATCTGTGGGTCTGGAGTGATTCGAAAGGGTCGATACGCTTTGTTTTCATTCATGCCTCCCCCTCATTGCACAACGTGTGTCTGCGTCACGCGCGCCTCCCCTCGGTGAATTTACCAGAAACCAGAGAGAATTAAGCTCCCCTGCTCCCCCAGAGCTGTGGTGACACTCCGATGCCGTCAAACTGCAAACACGACACAGGCCTCGGCAAGCCTCCCCGGAATTTAGAGAAGAGACAATACGCCATTGGCTCTGGCCCCCCGCTCGCGCTCAGTCCGCTAAGTCAACAGGGCCGACCAGATGGAATGCAGGAGGAGCCGCTGAGTCCTGGGCCCTCGGCTTCCACCCGGGCCTCAAAGCAATCTAACCGCAACGCGCTCCGCCATTCTTTATCAGCGGAAGATTTAAGATCATTTCGGATTTTTTCCCCCTGCCCCATCTGTTCCACCGTTTTGCTTTTCAATGAATATGTCAAAAGAAACAGATTCTGTGTTTTAACATGTATTATGTGTGCGTGTGTTTATGTGTGTTTTTGTGTTTTCTTGCTGTCAGACTTCTAGTAAAAAATGCATATTTATATGTCACCAAATAGAAAATTCCAAAATCATTACATTATTTGTTTAACGTCAGAGAGTTCACAGACATCACAAGTTCATATTTCTCATTTAAATCCGTGTTAGAGACACCCTGCTAAGCCAGTTTTCCCCACCAGCCTTAACCATATGAGCGGTGTTCTACTGCGAAACATTATGGCTCCCTTTCAATTAACACAGTGCTGAAATGCTACAGCACTCTAACATTCACAGAGGTTTATAGTAGTGTCTACTGCATCCTTTCCTGCCTCAAAAACGCCCCCGCGCTTTACTCGCTATTGTTTGAGGCTAAATGAAGATGTGTCGCATCTGTCATTGACCAGTCTTGCTGCTTTGCCGTGCACATTTATATGTATATATCCAGAGGTGGAAATCCAGGGGACATAAAGTAAAAGTCCTGCCATGTGTTTCTTCCACCCATAGACTCCGCCAGCTGATTTCACTAATTAGTTGTACCTCCTCGCTGAAGAATTACGTTAATTAGCAAATCCAGGTGATTGGAGCAAAATACTCTGGGATGACTTTTACTTTATGTCCCCTGGATTTCCACCTCCGTATATATATATCTATATCTATAATATCCAGAAAACTGGATGAGCAAACAGGTTATGTGCTCATATTTGTGCCATCTATAAACACGTGTATGTGTGTGTACTCTTAACAAACCACGGAGAGGTTCTCCGTCCTGTGGCACTCACTGTAAGTGTATTTTCTTCCAATTTAAAACACATTCAACCAATCAATTCAGTCAGCATCTTTTGAAATCCATTTCAATTTGTCTTCCCCTCCTGCTAAGGGATTGGACTGCCGTCCTATCGATCACCATGGGGAAATGTTTGGGAAAGAATCCTCAGTTAGTTCACTGCAAATCATCTTGCGCTGACAAACACGATGATGGCTCGGGTCTTCCCAATGTGGAGACACCTTCGGCTCGTCCCGGCCGGCCTGCTGGTAAGGTGGGTCGGGGGGAGGAAAGTCACTGCACTACACCTAAATAAGGCACAGACATGTCACCTGTTTTTAACGCACCACGTGAATCTTCTGTCTCCAAACAAAACAAAACCTTTGCGCAGTAAACCAACTGGGCAATATCATTGTAGTCCAATATGAAGCATTTTTGAGTGGACTTCATTCACTATTAGTTAATTCTATGAAAAATAACTGACAACACAAACTGGCTACAGTTTTAACTGGATAGTACTCTACATCACTGCTGACCTTAAAAACCTCCTGTAAATAACACACTGTGACAGCTACAGAGGGATTCTGATGACTAGCTAGCTATGACTTGTCCTAAAAACAGGTTCCAATCATCTGCATTCATTGTTTTGATAAAAAACATTACAAGGGAAATGCTCACAATTTTCCTTGGAATTACAATGCAAACTTAGCAGAATGCAAAGCACCATTTAATCCCTGGCTGTGTAAGGTATTCAGACCCACCCTATTGGTCTTTGGATACACTATTCATTCCATATTTCACAACATCATTCAAGTGGCACTGCAAAGGGGGAAGTAATTATCTGAAGGCATTTAACTGTGACACCCCGCTCCCAGCCAGTCTAGATCACGGCACGATAGGGAAGCGCACTACCTTCCATTCCATTCTCCCGCGTACTTCTGTTTCTGATAATATTTCAGACGCGCTGCCAAACGTTAACCTACTGCAACCAACAGGTCACTCCCCCCGAGGTCTGTGATTGTTGAAAAATGGGGGCATATCTGGACCGAGATTAAGAACTGAACCGCCAAGGCCAGGAAAGGCTAGTTGCACAACCGCGGTCATAAACAAACCAAAGCTTTTGAAGCGGTGCTGGCAGAGAAAATCTCCAAGCGAGAGAAATCGAGATCACGCCTCGTAATTTTCCATTTTCACAGACTGCAGACCGTTTGTTTGAAATTACGCAAGCAGCAAGACAAATGACTGAGATGTTTATGTAGATATGGTACGCTACGCACAGGTCATTTTTCTTTTCTTTTCTTTTTTAAATCGTTTGTTCATACTGTTCTAATTCACGATGCAATAATCAATTATCCAATCAGAGACCTTCCTAAAAACAAGGCGAAGGTGAATGTCCTGACAGTAAGCAAATCCCCAGGGGACATGAAGAACTAAGGGCAAAAATAAAGAAATAGCCCGTCAAACATAGCTAACACCTCAACCCCTCTGGCCTGCACATCTACTACAAGAGGTTTTTCGGAAAAACATTTTTCCAGAGAACTTACTTTCCACTTTACAAAAACCTATCAGGTTCTAAGACAATTTCTAAAAAGCTGTTGATTTAATTTCTTGCTGAACTATACTGTGTGGATGTAAAAAAAAGCCATGGAATAACCAGCACTGGGTCAACTTCAGAGCTGTGGATACTGAGCGCTGAAGGAGGACCTGCCACTTCACCCCTGGCACTTTCAACTGTGCGCGCTCTGTCTGTCCATGTCCCAGCCAGCCTACATAACCGGTGTGATGACAAAGCAGCCATCTTTGAGGTACCGTACGCGTACAAGACTCCACACGCCTCTGTCTTCAAAAGGAATCAGATAGTAAGGCTGTGCAAATGATAGCCTTCTAGGAAGAGGCTCCAGTAAGTATCTGCGCATCAGCAGCCGAACAATGCTCCGTGTGTCCTCTCTGCTGCGAGAGCGAGCACGCGTGATGTGAGTGTGACAACGCGCGCTGGACACGCCGCGCCAATGCCAGCCATCTATCAACCGCCACGGCATGAAGCCTGTCGCATTTTATCTGTCCCTCAAGAGCTCTCTGTCTGTGCGTGTGTGAGACCTACATTATGTGTGTGTGTGTGCTTCAGTACGTGTGTGTGTGCGTGTGCATACGCATGTGACCTTCAGTGTGTGTGTGTGTGTGTGTGTGTGTGACCTATATTATGTGTGTGTGTGTGTGTGTGTGCTTCAGTACGTGTGTGTGTGTGCGTGTGCATGTGTGTGTACGCGTGTGACCTTCAGTATGTGTGCCTGTGTGTGTGTGTGTGTGTGTGTGTGTTCATGTGCGTGTAACCTCAGTATGTGTATATGTGTGTGTGTGTGTGTGTGTGTGTGCTGCTTACGTGTGTGTGTGTGTGTGTGTGTTAGGGGTGTTAACGATTAATCGTTGATCGATTAATTGCCGTTAATAATTTGATCGATCGACCATTTCAAATTTAACGATCAAATTGAACTATTTGCGGTCTCATCTTAATTGTGTCAATGGGTGCTGTTGGTGAAATGAAATCATTAAGTTAAACACAAGGGGGCGCGCGCACTGCAATTAGGAAACATGTTATTAACTTTACACAGAAGAAGACTCACTCGACCATGAAGCACGCTACTTATGCGTGCCTGGGACATCGTTCCCATCGGAACGCGTATTTTCAGCAGCTGGTCTCGCTGTAAACTGACTGCGCACACGACTCACCCCTGATAACGTGAACATGCTTATATTCTTAAATAAAAATCAGCAGGCTAGGTATTTACTGCACTTATGCAGTTTAAGTTTTAAACTGAGGCCTGAGCTGTCGTAGTTTGTCGTAGCTTTCTCATTTCAAGAGGGAACCTATTATAGCGCTGTTTTCAAAAACATTATTATCTTTTTCATAATCATTTCGCAAATTTAAGTTTTTAATTAAGGCTCATCTTATTTTTGTATATGTCATAGACGTATGTGTTAGTCACTGATTCGCCTCGGAAGAGTGAGCGCAATTTCCAGTGCCTGATTAAAATATCATACTTAAACAAAACAGCGTTCATAATTATATTTGTGTTATGCTATGAAACAGGCGTATTTCTCAAATGTTTCAATAAAGCTTTGATTGAGGAAAAAAACATGCATTTTGTATTTTCTATGTCATAAGCTATTTTTAGCTGTTTTGTTATCGATTGATCGATTGATTGTTCATTAACGTTGACGACTATCGGAAATTCCTTAGAATTTGCAACCCTAGTGTGTGTTGCTGCTTGTGTGTTTGTGTGTGTGGACCCAGACACATGCAGACAGAGCTAAATTACGACTCGAAGGAACAGGTGATGGAAAAGTTTTTGGTCACCTTCCTGTCTAACTCCAGGGCATCCACACCTGTGGTGGGGGAGTGACAGAGTGGTGTCCCCCCCCCCCCTCCCCTCCCCTCCTCCCCCAATTCCACTGTTATGCGTGCAGCATCCCCCACCCCCTGTCCCCAGGGGGACGCAGGTACTAGCGGAGACAGAGGGGCGGGGAGCAGCTAGCCAAGGAGGTCAAAATCCACTGTCTCAAGCTGATCCCGGGTAAGAATAAGACCCGAGTACAGCAATGCAACCCAAAGGGCTTTCACAGACACCTCTGTTTACAGTACGGGCTGTGCATTACATACTGAATCTCTCATTCTTTTCTTAAACAAAAACAAGACAAACTCCAAAGCATTTGCATGCTAGTGAGTATAAAAGTACTGGAGCATGTCCAAGCCCACTGGCGACTCATAAATACCTGACTGAGGAGCTAAGCGCACAAGTCCTCATCACACATCTGTTTTTCGGTGAGATTTTTGTTTTCATACATTTTAGTCAGGCATCGGTTCAACATGACAGAAAAAAAAAAAAAACATTCAAAGGTTACTGCAAGGACGGCCAGTGAAACAGGAGGAATCCCGCTGCCTATCGCCTTTGCCTGCGTTCAAAAGGTTAAGCTAATATTGTACTATTGTACCGACCGTTTTGCCGTCGGAATTTCGCTGTCAGCGTTCCTCCCGAACTGCGATTAATAAAACACCGCCGTGCAGCATTTCAGAGACGAAATCTCAGCGCAGAGAAGTCTAGACTTGCTCGCTGTGTACGCGGGTCAGAAACCCAAGATGTGTGTGACAACTGCACTAACACAGTGAAAGAGGAACGCTGATTGCTGTGAACACCACCGAGAGGCGTATACGACCCCGGCAATAAACGTCAGACTATGAGCGGAGGTACCGACGGTTCAAAAATCACACGGCAAAAGCAAACACCGCTTCCAGTCGAAGTCAAACCAACCATAAATCATGAGGCTGAGCAATTGTAACAGGCACCACATACGACATACACCACACAAAAAAAAAACATTCCGCCAAACTGACGATGAAGGAGCAACTGAGAAAGGCGTTTGGTCGGTTGGTCGGTCGGTTCTGCGGTTGGGACTCGGCCCACCCCCCCCCATACCTCTAGCGATCTTCTGGAGCAGCTGTTGCCTGGCAATGATCCTGCCCAGGCGGTACCCGCGACCGGCGCCTGTGGTGGTCCATCCTCAGGTAGATGTCCTGTGTCTCGGGGGTCATGCTCCCCAGGCACTCACTGCCGGGGGACTCTGGGAGCTCCCTGTACATGGCTGCAGCGTGTGCCGCGGGGGGGAAAAAAAGCGTCCCCTTCTCTTCTCTACGCTTTCGGCTCTCTCTTTCCGCCCACGGAAAAAACCGACGAGTACCAAAACAAAAAAGACGAGAGGACGGAAGTAAGCTTGAGAGAAAAAAAGTAAGAGAGAGAGAGAGAGAGAGGGAGAGGGAGAGAGCGGACCCTAGGAGGACTGCCAACACTTCACTTCACTACAGTTCACCCTCCCCCGTCATGTGACGCTGGGGCGGCAATGGCGAGGCGGCAAACGGGCTGAGCTGCAGCCACAGTCTGTTTGAGTGCTTGTTGAGCTTCCCCTGCGCTGGAGGGAAATATAAATACCAATGGAATGCCTGTGGACTAAGTAAGCGGGAGGAGGCAGGGCCGGAGAGAGGGAGGGAGCGAGGGAGGGAAGCAAGAAAGAGAGAGAGGGCGGGACTGGAAAAACATTACGGCCTGTGGCCCCGCCTCGCCCAGAAATGGCCCCCTCCAGCGTGGGCCTCTCCCGCGCACAGGTGCCAAGATCTCTAACCGCACTGCCGAAGGAGCCAAGAAGAAGGTAGGCAGGGAGAGAGGTAGAGAGGGAGAGGGGCCTCCTGGCTCAGTGGCTAATCTCTTCCATACCTCTCACCTCACACCTATACCCTCCCAACACCACACTTACTCCACCCCCCCACCCTCAGGGGGTTTCACACCAGAGCCCCGCCCATGGCAAAGCTTCATGCCAAAAAAAAAAAGCCTAAAGCAAGGTGTTACTTAACACTAGCAGCAAGAACAGCAAGCACAAAGCCTTTGTCTTTAAAACGAGGCTTCAGGCAGCAGCTCATCATTAAGCAGATGATACAGGAAGGAAATATGGGCACAGTACTCAGCTTATTCCTATATTTATTTACTGGCTAACTAACTGAACGGGTTGATTTTAGGAAGACTTCTTGAGCTCACGTGTCAGAGAAACAGGCAAAACTGCTGAGAAATGCAGACAAAACGGCCACGTGCTTCTGGACCAACGTCCACCGTTCTCAAACCTCACTTATCCGGTTCGCGGCTGCCCCTCTTTATAGACCTGTCTGTACTTTCACTGCATAAAAAAGACATTACACTTTGACTATTCACAGGCACGCTGCAAATAGGTTTCTCTGTTACACAACCGCTAACCAGGCTACTTCTCTGTTCATACTGGGGTGAAATCGTGTGCCAAATACAACACAAATAGAGTCCGAGCAAACAAAACCAGCATTTGATCAAAACGTCTCATGAGAGGGTCTCTGTCCAAGTGCTGTATGCATGGAACAAGTGAAGTCAGCACCCCCACCCACCCACCCCCCCCATTTTAAACAGCGTCCCGCGTCCACATCCTGGCAGACCCACCCACCGTCCTGTCGGGGGAATGGCCCGCTCGAGTGGCACCATGGCGACACGGTGTGTCTGGCTGTGAAGCGCGAGCTTTACCGCCACACATGTGAATTGAGTACAAGTGGGCACGGCACCAAGTTAAACACGGCGGCTGCCTTTCTCTGCCCCCCCCCCGACTCCCCGCCTGCCTGCCACCTTCAGACCCCCCCCCCCCCCCCCCCCCCCCCCCGCCTGGGCTGGCACACACTGGCCTGGGTAAAAGAGACAAAGGGCATGATTCAGGTCTCCAGGCCACTCTGCCCTACTTCAGAAATAGCCGGGGAGGGCGGGTGGCTGTCCTGTTTTGCTTGGGCTGCTTTAAAAGAAGCAATCAAAAAAAAAAAAAGAGAGAGAGAGAAAAAATGGTTTGCTCAGGTACGAAATAGGGGTGCTGAGAATTACTTCATTTATTGAGTTTGCTGTTGATCACACACACATGCACACACACGTGAGCACACTCACACACACAGACACACACACACACACGTGAGCACACACACACACACACGTGCACTCATAGGCACATAAACACACATGCACTCACATACACAATTACAGACACACACATATACACACACACACACACACACACACACACACACACACACACACACACACTTGCACACACATTTCCGTCTGTCCCAAAAGCAAAATAGAAGTCAGGTGAGAACAGTAATTACAGTGTCAGATCCTGAGGGAAACAGCAGCTGGAGGGGTGGACCAATCACGGCAGACCTGTCACTATTCGGATCGCTCTCATACATATACATCACCATACATAATTTCATCCCTTTGGAAGAAAAAAATATTCTACCCAATTACTCTGCTGCTTTAATCAATCCATCCTTTTCCACACGGATTTAAATTCAATTAGCACTAGCAGGGCACTGAAGCAATTAATTTGTAGACAATTGAAGCGTGACTTAATACAGGCTGAACAGCAGGGCGGGCGGCCCAATGGCCACTTTGCCATTAAACTGTCCTTGAGAAAAGCAAGCAAGACAAACGGGGCTCTGAGTTAAAATTCAAACTTCGGCCTTGATGCTGCGTGCCAGGTCTTACCGTTTA
>CM056378.1:24722036-24781260 GCA_029718625.1 Synaphobranchus kaupii | reverse complement strand
ATAAATGCAAACCTTCAGTTTAAAATTTGGCACTTTTACCTAATTCCGAACAAAATGATTAACGTTAAACGATTTAGCCTAACTGTGTAGTTAGTGCCATATTGTACGGGGTGTTTCCACGTCGTGCGATAGCATCTTATACAATAGCCTACATCTCGGATATTTTAACCATCCCCCGTTAATAAGACGCATATAAAAGAAACATTGGTGTTTAAACACTGCAAAATATAGGCTAATGGGAAATAATTAAGTTACGACATAATATTCTCAGTGACGTGTTTTTACGTAGGCATATGCCAAATACCAATGTAGCCTACTAAAATGTATTTTTTTCCCCTCGGCGCCTAAAAGCAACAGCCGACCACATGCACTGTAACGGGGCCACAACTAAACTGTCAGTGGTGCGATCGGAGGAGGTGCTTAACCCATTGCGGACAACCATCTGCACTCAAATAACGAGGCACAAGGGAGACTCACCAATGATAAACGACAGTATGTTAAAGTAAAGAAATCCAGTCGAGACAGTTGTCAGCAACAATCAACAATGAGATGTTCAAGGGAGAGCGCGATTCAATGCGTCTGTATGATTTAAAACACTGTCACTGATAACTCGCCAGCAGCGATTAAATAATTTCTTAAACAGTCACCAATTACCAGCCTTGTACAACAACAGAATGAAGAGACATTTAGCTGCGGCGGAAATAGTATTTTTAACAGCTCCACATAGACCAGGAGTCCTACAAATTGGCCAAATGTTGGCCGGGTTTTACGCTTAGCATTAGGAGAGAAAATAAAAGAATTATAGTTATCACTCCTATAGGCCTACTTCTGAACATATTGTCAATATCAGTGTGATGTCGTCCACGCGTCAACAATACGATGTAATTGGGACAAAATTATTTAAAATAGAATCTCTTTTCATGGCTAAATTTGGCCAGTAGGCTAGCTGAAGATCGGTCAAAAAAGTTTCAGCGCTGCTTATTTCCAGTGCTTGATACTAATTTGTACTGCAGTGTTACATTTTCCAATGAATAGGCTACGGTTTAAAATTCGGTGGAGGTAGATATAGTCCAAAAAAGCGCAAAGCTTGATCCACCTCCTGTTGCGCACGTCAATCGTTGAATTAAGTCGTATTAAAACCCCAGTGCACAAACAATATGATAACGTTGCAGATAGAGCATTGGCACTGCAAATGAAGAGTGACCTTTCGTAAATAAAAGTCATTTAGGTTGAGCAAGAGTTACACATATTGCGTTTAATTGTACATGGCAACGAAATTATTTGCGTGGTACTTTCCGATGACACTGACCTGCAAGCCTTTTCTCTCTGACATTTTTCCACAGTAAATCCCAAGCTTTAGACGTGGAGTTTCTCAGTTGCTCGCTGAAAGAACGCCTGAGCTTAATTTTCGTTGACTTTCGCTTCGTTGTCATCGTAAATCCTGGCACATAATAACGCGAAATCCGTTACTCATCCAAAGTGAGGACTTGTTCTCCGTAATAATCGCCTCTTCACCAGATTCAAAGAGTCGCGTCGCCTTGCAGCAAGCGAGAATGGAAATATATTTTGCCAAAGAATAAAAACATGTCTCTTCAGTCCCTTGTCTGCTTTTATGTCACACGATAATTCAAGTTTTGTTTCGTAAAAATCCAAAAACCGCGTTTCAACACGACCCAAATGCACCCGTGTTCCAGATGTGTAGCCTACTTGTTTGAAGTTTCCACTTCACTCTATCGCATATGCATAGCACTTGGGTCTCTCTCTCTCTCTCTCTCTCTCTCTCTCTCTCTCTCTCTCTCTCTCTCTCTCTCTCTCTCTCTCTCTCTCTCTCTCTCTCTCTCTCTCTCTCTCTCTCTCTCTCTCTCTCTCTCTCTCTCTCTCACATACACACTGACACACACACTTTCGCTTGCATATTCTCAGCACTTTACATTACAGAGCGTCAATACGAGATTCGTTCCCATTTATATTACTCTAAAACAATATTTGCAGATACAGATTTCTTGTAATCATGGTTCTTTTTAAAAAAAATAGCTAAACAGGGATTCCAAATGTATATCTTAAAACATATTAGGGCTTTTTTTAGGGCTTTTTCTCCGTAGCCTATTTTTTCATAAAGCTTAGGATTGTAGGCCTATATATATTTTTAGAGGATTTAGCATATAGTGCACTGAGTGAACATTTGATTTTATAATCTGTAAAATAATTTCCTGCAATTTAAACTTCCTGTTACTTCAAACTGCTCAGCTGTCTGGCCATTGACTTTACGGGCATTGACCTTTAACCAACGAGAGCGTCACTCACGTATTACATGCACCGTCGGCATCTCCTCAGCAGTCCATTCCAGCTATTTTTACTATTAGGCCACTACAATTCTTTACGTTATCAATCATAGTACAAAAAAACTATCAGCTTCAGTCATGCAATCTTTATTTTGTTTGTGACACGCAATTAAGAGTTTGATGCCTATTAAAGTGAATTATCATACGAATACAATTGAACTTGGACTTCAATTTGTAAGAAAAAAAATTATTTCATCAGCATGAATCTACCTCTCATAAATATTGATCGCTAGTTGTATTAAGTGACGTGTATGACTCATATATAGGTCATCTGTAGTGGTCCATTTGCATGCATCTAATTTAATCACTTAACAAACACTTATATTTTCTAAATGTAATTAATACATTCAATCTAATATAAAATGTTAACATGAAATAACATTTATAATAAATTGTTAAAACATTTTGTTAATTCAACTGTTGAGAACCACGTTTGTTAAGCTATGGTATAGCGGTAGGCTACTGTGTTTATTTGTTTCTGCTAAAGCTCACTGTAACTCAGTAAGCATGTCAATATGGTGTTTTATTAAGTAACATTGAGGAACCAAAACTTTAAAATGACAATGACAAATACAGAAAAAACAAACAATAACAACAAAAACTCATACACATTTGAGGTGCTGAATGTTTTTTTTCCAAATTAACAGGCACCCTTTTGAATAGGTGTCAAGTTAAAATGCACCATTAACTGACTGCATGATGGTTTTACTAACTGAAGACAAGTGTCCCCTGGGAGTCCCCTGGGCCTGACTGTGCTGACAATTCCCTTCTGGCCAGGAAACTGCCTTTTGGGAGGTGGATTTTATTGCTGGGGATTAATGGTATAACACATGCTTAAGCAGGTATAAATCCCGGGTACCTGAATTAGTAGCTAAAGGGTTTAATGGGGCAGGTGAATAGGGAAATTAAAGCATTTCATTTGTTTGAGCCTCAGCCGAAAATTATGGCCGCACTGCAGGTAAACCTGATATCACCATTTAACAGTGGCCTTGAAATGTCAGGCCCTGAACCCCAAATGTCACTGTAGGGCAACACTTACGGTTGCCATGACGTGTCAGCTGACAGGTGTTTCCTTCATTAAAATGAGCAAACAACAACTATTTTTTGCAGGTATTTTCTGAGCCACACAAGAATTAGGTTTTGCATCGCGTACACGTGAGCAGTGGTGCTGTGCATTCATATTGAGTGCTTATCCGCAATAGGATTACAGAGTGCTGTATTTCACACAATTAATTAAAAGGGCAATTCAATAAATTAACTTTAATTACTAATTACAAAGTTTACAAAACAAGCATTAAAAATGTGATGAGGAGGACAGGACTTGTTGCAATGCATGATGGACTGCAATGTACAGCTGGAGAGTGTGAATATTGGCAACTAAACTCTACAGAGCTTGAATCCCATATAATAACAACAGAGAGAGAGAGAGTTAAAGGGTTAGTTCGGAATTTTGGGCATAATGTTTCAATTACGACTTAACCATGATGTAGTTGATTGATGGAAACCATTTTCAGATAATTCCATGCTGTCCCTTCTTTTGGACATACACACATTGCTAATGCTAGCGCAACTCGTAGGAAACTAGTAGCATCCACTACCAAACGCACTTAAACACTCCAAGGTGCACCCAAAGCAAATAAAATACGACGACAGTCTATCGGGGTTATTTTCAGTGATTATACCATCATTTTTCAAGTCAAACTATCGTTGAATCCTTTACTTTGTGCTCACCTAAATTCTCAGTGGAAGTACGGCGTTAGTTTAGTAGCTAGGTAACGTAAAGTAGCCTATAGCTCTGCCGACCAAAAACAATATCGTGCGTGTGAAAGAATCAGACTCGTAGTATTGTTAGCTAACGTTCAGGCAAGATGGTATTTCGGTGTGTATTTCAAGGTTGTTCAAATCATGCAAAAAAAAATGGGCACCACAAAGTTTTCACCGATTTCCAGTGGAAGATCAACAAAGAAAACAGCTGTGGCTTCTTGCTGCTCGCATGGATGTCACCAATTGAGACTCTAAAAAAGTTTGTAGTGACCATTTCACTGAGGATGACTATGTGAAAATCAAAAAAGGACGGGTGGGACACCCTCTACTGAAGGAGACTGCTGTGCCATCACCTGTTTTTCTTCATGCACCGAAAACAACTGACGAGCAGGTAACTAATAAATGACTGCATGCGTGATCTATCTATTCAGCTAGCTAGCTAGCTAGTTGCCACGATTGGGAAGTCATGGAAGTGGTCAAACCTTTCCTGCAAATTGGTAGCCAGTGTGCTTGCTTGCATATGCTGTGTTATTCTGTAGCATGTTTGTGTTTAGCTGACTTGTTGTCTACCAAATATGTAACTTTACGGCAAAACAGATAGTGTAGGCAACTGTGGAGTACAGCAGATATCCTACAGGCAGATACCTAATCTACAGCTAGCTCCTCCGCCGTACTTCCACTGAGAATTTAGGTGAGCACAAAGTAAAGGATTCAACGATAGTTTAACTTGAAAAATGATGGACTGGATGGATGATCACTGAAAATAACCCCGATAGACTGTCGTCGTATTTTATTTGCTTTGGGTGCACCTTGGAGTGTTTAAGTGCATTTGGTAGTGGATGCTACTAGTTTCCTACGAGTTGCGCTAGCATTAGCAATGTGTGTATGTCCAAAACAAGGGACAGCATGGAATTATCTGAAAATGGTTTCCATCAATCAACTACATCATGGGTAAGTCGTAATTGAGACATTATGTCCAAAATTCCGAACTAACCCTTTAAGAAGGTGAAGAGCTGATGTGGAGCATGGGGGGTTATAACATAGTGTGGGATAGGGAGGGGTACATAGAGGGCAATACCATAGCGGATGAAGGGGTAGCGGCTGTCTTACAGGAACTGAGCACCTCTATTTTCATGTCAGAGGTCAAGGCCAACCCCCCGGCTTGAGAATTTGGGAAGGGATGGCAGGGTTTGGGTCAGCAGAGGCTTTTTGCGGATCATGTAGAGAGGAGAATGCACTGCCTTACACCTCCCTGGCTTCCCCACTGTAACCCAGGGCCAAATGCACCCCCCCCCCCCCCCCCCCCAATCACACACACAACACAGATGGATTTAGGCCCAACTTGCAATTTGCAACCTCATATTCATACTTTTTATGTATCACAGAACACATCTAGGGAAAAAAGAAATTAGCGAATGAACGTCTTTAACATTGACACAATTGATAGAGGGGGAAAAAAGTATTTTAATGTGCGCAGACATTAAAAACTACTGAATGTTTATTATTTGTGGTTGTTGTTAATGTGTGGTCATCTTTCCAATAAAGCTCTATTTACATCAAGGTCCAGAAGGGATGTTTACAGAATCCCACTGTGGTCGCATAAATATGGGAGCCTTGAGTAGCGTTACTTTCAGGACATCATTTGGCTCAGATTTCTCTATTGTTTTGAACTTCAACTGCTGTTCTATCTGCCCGGAAAAAAAAAAAAAACTATGTTCAGACAGATGCTCTCCAACAATCTGTCAGACACCGCTAATTAACACAAGCGCTCGCACTCTAACCGAATTCACAATCTCAATATACCGTACAATAGCAATATGAGACTGCTGAAGAGACATTGTAGTATTTACACAGTGGTTAGGCAAGAGAATATCAGTGGTCTGTACAAATAGCATAAGATTGTTCCAAGTAACTCACTTGTGTTGGACTGCACAAAGAATAAAAACAGTGGTGCCAAACAAAATGTTGTGTCTTGTCTATAAAGATTTCTCTCTTGGGGGGTAAAAACATTAAAACTACAGCACTTTGCACATTTTCACATGCAGGCTAATACTGAGAATTGTGAATCGACACACTGAACACCAGGCCCTCGCCACATCAGCAAAATCCAATTCCCCTAATTATCACAAGCTCAGTATTGTGATGGCACCTAAGACCATGCAACCGCTGCTTCATTCCGCTCTGGTTCCCATCCCGCACTCCCATGATGCTTTGCCTTATTATGAGCAGGGCAACTACGTCTCACCCCCAGTGGCTCTTACGAGCGGCACATCGGCTATTGCAGAAGTGCCAAATCGCGATTAATCACAAGGTTCACATCTTTCCTCTTGTCCAGAAGATAACCGTACCTGCTTTCCCTGCTTCCATTGATCCTGGGTGTTTTGACAGCAGAGCAGCGCTTGGACCAATCTTAAGTGTGTCATTCTGCGCGAGTCGAAAGAGTGGCGTGGCTTGTGACCGGCGGGCGGCTATTTTTGTCGCCGCCTGTCTTCGCATCCGGACGAGGTCGGCGGGAGGCGCAAAGTGCGCACTCAGGTGTCCCGCCTCAGGCAACCTGTCTCATTCAATCAGCCGCTCCCCAAGACCCCAATGCACCGGCCTCCTCTGTCACCGTCAGCGCTCTCCCCGCCATTCAAGCTCATCAGCAAGCGCTTTCCTCTTCATTATTTTAATAGAGACAGGCAGGCGGTTTGTCAGTGCTTTTTCTAAGACAGTGTTAGAGGTGGCAGTGTAGCATAATGGTTTAGGGAACTGGGCTTGGAACTACAAGTTTGTAGGCTAAATTCCCAGGTTGGGCACAGCAATGTTGTCCTTGAGCAAGGTACTGAATAGCCTAAATGACATCCAGATGTCTAAAAAATTATATACTGTATAAGCTGCACTGGATAAGCTTGTCAGAAAAACGTAGATGTTTTCCAACTTAATGAGTTACACTGATGGCCAACTTATTGACTTATTGCACAAAGTTGCCTGTTCTTTGAACAATTCGGACGAAAACAGGTATTAGTGATAAGAATCTATTCAACTCCTATAAGAAAAGTTAAATTTTCCTACACTTATTTGAACTTCTAATTTCTGTTCCGCTTAACGAAGAATTAGGAAGCTGACAGAAATGAATGTTTGTGGAGTGCGTGTGTGACTGCGCGCGCATCCATATGTGTGTGTGCATGTGTGTGTGTGGGGGGTGTTTGTTTTATGCATTTGTCCATTAACAGACAAGGTGTTTGGCCAGCAGCTCTAAATCAAGGGAAAGCCCCAAAGAGAGAACAGATGATGTGTCCTGTGGGATTTAGCCCAGCGATCGGACAGGAGGTCCCACACCAGAGCCCATGCTTGTCCAGAGCCGGGGTAGGGGTATGGTTGGGGGTGGGGGTGGGAGGGGGTCACTGTACTTCCGAGCCAAATGGAAACAAGGCTTGGGGAATTCTTTCCCTCTTTCTGAAGGCCCGTATGAGGCTCATGCTATAAATTTCCTGTCCATATATTCCCAAGCAAGGGTTCTGTTTTTCCAGAAAAGCCACACATGTGGTGGATATCTCAGTTTTGATTTGCTGGGGGGGAAGGGGAGGGGGAAGGGGGGGTTAGAGGAGAGGCAGACTCCATTTCATTGTGTTCATTACACCAGCTCCAGAGTCACACTCCATTAGTTAAGTTACATTCGAACAGCAATTTACTTTTGTGACTTGTTTACTTAATGCTGGTTTAAATCTCAATGCCCCCGACTCCACCCCTGCCCCCCCTCTCCGCCCCCACCCCCCTCTCAGGGCCACTAGTTTAATATTTTAAGGGAATCGTAACGTCAAGCCAAAATTAGACGTGGCGCAGATTCATATACTCTGTCTCCCATTATGGCTGCTGATGTAGTTACCATAACCTCACTGCTAACCGCATGTACTGCAAGCACTCAAAGCACAGACAGGCTATTGGCATGGCAACGCGATTCAATGGATGGCTCCTAAGATGGCTAAGACTCTCTGCTAGATAGCCCCTGTATAAATATTTGAGTGATATTAAGCAGAGAAATCAATTGAAAATTCATGGGCCTATTTTTATGCATGGGTGAACAGCAGTATGACCCGTCCTCTGTGATTGATTGTGAGGCCCGGACAGATCTCAAGGACCAGGCAGTTAAAATACAAGCATTCCAGAAATCTGGCCTTGGACGGTGTCTATATTAATGCACATGGTGCATCTTTCAATGTTGTGTGAAAAAAAACACAGAAAAAAATATGGTTAGAAAATGCCACGCCAAACCCAAACGTGGAAGAAAAAACCCTTTAATTGTTGTATTTTTATAATGCTGGGGTATTTTTGTGTCTGTTTGGGGAAATATTTCTCATGGAATAGCTTGATTGGTTGTTACAAATGAGGAATCTGACAAAGTACTTATAGCTGTCAAATCTAAATCTGCTAAATTTCAAGTCTAGGAAAGTGCATGAGAAAATATTCAGTCTCAACACCACCTGTCTTTTATTAGAGCTGCAAGGATTCAATCTCACATGTGCGCTCACACACACACACACACACACACACACACACACACACACACACACACACACACACACACACACACACACACACACACACACACACACACACACACACACACACACACACACACACACACACACAGGGAGTGAGACAGGGAGAGGGAGGAACAGGCGGTGAGGACAGAGTGTGATAGAATAATGGTCTATGATACATTAACATTAAGCTTGTAAGCTGTAATTTTGGTAAGATGTCTTAGGTTATAGTAATAGATTAATACTAAAATAATAGGGACGGGAAGATTCTAAATCAGAACTAGAGACAAATAATTCTCTCAAGAGTATAAATTATAAAAACAAGCAGCAAATGCTTTAGCAGTTAAAAAAAAATAAAACAATTAAAAAAACAAAAAAACACATACGTCAATTTACTAGATACTTAGCCATTTTACTTAAACAGATTATAAGAGCCTTTTAAACAGATTAAAATTCAGTTAGACCTGTAAAATGTATTTTCATAAACGTACTTTAAATTTAATCCAAAAAGCACAAAGCCCCCATTGGTTAACACATTCCCATTGGATGAGGTTGATTCTCAGGGTAGCGAAACACCACAAAGAGTTTTAATTTACTTTATGATGACCTCTGACCTTACAGTGCAGAGGTCAACTGACAGACCTGGGAAACGACAGCCGTTGATTAATGGGAGAAGTTAAAGGTGAATTCTAAATCAAAAGGCATCCATAGATGTCTAACCGGGCAGGTCATTTTTAAAGCAGGTTTAATTTGGCTGGTATGCCAGCAGCATTTTTGACAGCAAGCGCTAAGCTACAGTAAACAGAGGCAACCCCACCGAGGAGGCAGGGGCGCAAAGGGGGAGACTTGTGGCTTCTCCCCACACGTCCCGTTAACATTGCTTACACTTCCTGCTGAGTGATGAAAACCTGAAAATGAAAAAACGTTTGTTCTTCAAAGACTCCTTTTCAAATTTTCACTTAATAAAATTTATGATATATAGTGCACAGTTAAAATGTACTTTTATGTGGTACGCTCACATGTATTTTATATTTGTAGGTTTGTGTAACACAAAATCATGGTCAAAGGAATCATGATCTGGTAAATTAAGGCTGACAGAAAGCTTCCCTCTTTCAATAATCCTATCATCCAGTCATTTTCAACACGAACAATCAGACCACAGCGAAATTCACAGCCTTTGATACTTGTGGACTTTACTGTGGTAGCAGATCTAATGTTACATGTTATAGATTAATTTAAAAAATAAATAAATGAGAGACCACCGTTGAGAAAAAGGCGGTTTGAGAACGAAGTAACAAAAAAACTTAGAAGCGCAACAGCGACCTGGAACAACATAAAGAAGTCTGAAGAAAAACGACTAAACAAGCATTCCCGTCTGGAATTAGCTCCTAAAAGTAAACTCCTGCCTTGTGTGTCGGAGTGCTGAGGTGTGGCCTCCGACATCGGCTGGCGCAGGTGAGAGAACTCTCTGGAAAATACGCGGCTCTCGTGCCAAAAGCTCGGTCAAGGCGACCGCGCGCGCTCGCCTACATTGGGACTGGGCCGGTCGCCAGTGCTAGTGCTGAACCCGCAGCCTAATTAAAACGGCACCGTGAAACCAATAATGACCAGCTGCATTAATTGGGGGCTATTATTATAAAACAAAACAGAACCCGTTCCAACATTACTGTCATGACGCCAGCGAATGAAAGTGAGGTCTGGTCTCTCTCTCTCTCTCTCTCTCTTTCTCTCTCTCTCACCATTTAATTGAAACAGTTCCATTGCACTTTGATTGCTCAGCCAAATTATTTAATTGGCTGTAAATTCCAAGAAAAGCCGCCCTGGTACACTGCACGAAGACACAGCCTCCTTCTCTTGTTTGAGGCTTGGGCCTTTTCAGGGCTTAACTCCACACAGGTAACCTCTGACCCCGTGTGGACTGTGTGCATTTCCACAGCCAGCCCAGCGCCCCTTCCCTGAGGGAACTACGCTGTACGCGGCGAGCCGTGCCCTGTCCCTCTCTCACCCCACAAAGGACATCACGGCCGGCACCACGGGCACCAGGAAGACTACCGAAATACCTGGGTCCAAGCCTCCCTCTGTCTCTCTCCTCCCTCTCCCTCTCCCTCTCCCTCTCCCTCTCCCTCTCACCCTGTCCCTCCTCCTCCTCCCTCTCCTTCTCTTTTGACCTCTCTCTCTCAGACTCTCCCATGTGGACTCGTTGTGGTCAGAAGCATGACGGGCGGGAGATGAGTGGCCGAAGCGGTTCGCATTAGCAACCGAACCAAACCTCTCAGGGAAATGTCCTCGGCTTCAACAGCCTCGCCACAATCGCTGTGCGATTAACGTTTAAGAAATGTAATGGATTACAATGTAATAGTACTGTATTTGTTTACAATAAAGTGTGGAATTACAGTCAAACAACCAGCCCTGTACTGCACACTTACACAGACAAACACGGGTAGAGAGGAAGATGGAGGATTCAACCACAGTATCCACAGGAGATGATGGATGTTGACAGAAAAGCATACCCATTCAGAGCAGGAGTAAAATAAGAGTGGTTGATTACGCTAGTTTCCATTTAAAAACTGCTCACTGCTTACTCATTTTAATAGGGACACTTTTAAATCTTTGAATCATCAGAGTATTCTCGGGTCTGATATTTAAAGCAATACAACTGAGCAGCAATCATCATTTAAAGTAAATAATAATAATAATAGAGCTTTTTACCAATTAACTGCCGGCAAGTACCACACTGTGAGGCATGTTGATTGTGTTTCGTGCTTCTTGCTCCACTGTTCAAAATCGTGCCTTGACATGCTTTCCAACAGGCCACCCAAATGGCAGCATTTAGATTTTTATGGTAATGCAAATGTGCCTTTTATTGAACTAAAAACGGAAAAGAACATGACGCAACACCCCCTGATCGCAATGGGGAAGTGAGCGACGTTTGATGTTTGCCTAAGATGGCTGCTGGTACCCTTTAAATTATGCCAGACTGCAGTGCCCCCAGGGGGGCGGGGGGTGGGGCGCAGTCTTAGGAGTGCTTTCCTGGCTCATTACGCCCTGATTAAACCTGCCCCCCCCGATCTGCCAGCCTTTATGCTGCTTCACACAAACTGTGCCAGAACTCCTGACAGGGCCACTACCCACAATTCCTTCACTTCCACTTGGCTGACAAATCCCAGAGCTGAATCACAAGGAGGAGAAGAAAAGAAAGAAAAAGACATAAGCTCTGCCTTTTCAGAGAGTCACTCTGTTTTTTTTTGTTAAAATTACTTCCTTCAGCATTCATTCACTGTTTCCAATTTCTAACAATTTATAAAAGGGTTGGGGTGTGGAAAAAATGAGGAGGGTGGGGGGGGGTATAGGTGGGATCTGAACCAGGATGAAGTCAGCTTACTATTCTTGTCATTTTCAATGAAAGAAACTTGGCATTCTGGGTGTGCATTACCTGCATCTGCTCAAACAACAAAACTATCTCTATTTGAATAGAAACCCAGAAGTGGGCATAGCATATACTGGAAATTGTATAAACAAGAGAAAATGCCAGTATTCTAGCCTGGCATTTTCTGTTGTTTACACAACAATAACATGATCATTACCATAAAAACACAGGTACAAATAGGGCACACACCCTACTTCACACACAGACTATTTCTTAACATTCAGACATAGGATATGCTTGGGAGACATGGGGTCCTCTGTGCCAAGTGCTGCTCACTGCAGGTAAGGTCCAGGACACCTACATGGGGTCCTCTGTGCCAAGTGCTGTTCACTGCAGGCAAGGCCCAGGACAGCTACATGGGGTCTTCTGTGCCATGTGCTGCTCACTGCAGGCAAAGTCCAGCACATCATAGCACATGTAGGCTACGCCTTGATTATTTTAGGTGCCAATATCCAGCTTGTGAATTAATTCGTGTCAGAAATTTCAGAAACTGCTTTTTAGTATTAAAATATTTAAACTGATTATGATTATATAAGACTCACATTTTCCAATTAACCTCTGACATACTGGCAGGTCTACGGTGGGGCTTTCAGGTTCAACAATGTGCAAAAGCTCAGATTACCCGATGGTGTTGCTATCCGCTTGATAGGCTCAGAGATGACCTTCAGTGTATGAGGATTGTAGGTGAATGACCAACGTACATAAATTATGCAGCTGTGCCCTCGTCGTCCCTATAAATCAAGTTTGCTTTTCGTTTTCAGCGGGGGATGGGGGGAGTGGCGATGGAAATCATGACCGTTAATAAAATATTTCAGTGTTGAGGAATGGGGATGTAAATCATTTCTTGCATGCAGTTACAGGTATGTAACTAAATCCTAAAAGGTTGCACAAATGCAGCCGTATGGCTGTAATATGTCTGAGCTTTGCAAAACCGCAATCTCTGTGCGCTCTTTTTGCTGCCTTGTAGCGTAAGTAACCCTTTAAAAAAAAAAGGATATAAAAATATCTACCCACTCAGCCAGGACTGTTCCTATTTCATCGCCATGGAAGCAGCAAGCCTGCCCCCAAGGTTCTTAGGAAACCGCAAGTCATTTTCTATCGTTTCCACGTGTGGAATTTTTCATGCAGTCGTCATGCCAGCAGGGAACTTTATAGCCCGCGCCGCGTCTTCAGATGACGACGTGTTTTATAAATTTAACGCATGATGTCACCTACGGGGGTCACGTTGGGAGGGAAAATGAAAATTGCGGCAGAACCGCACAGAAAAAACAGCTCCCCCCCCCCCCCCCCCAACGTGAGCTCTATTCCGAGACTGACCGCTGAATTCACTTTCCTTTTTATTAGTCACCGAACTGGACAGCGGCGAAGGAAATCACTGAAATGGTGGGAGGAAAGAGTGAGCGCAGGACACAGCTTGACGCCGCGGGTGAGGGCTGCTGTGGAGAAAATCAGAATCATCTTCCCCACACTTGACCTTTCCTGGGGCTCTTTTCTTCCAACGGACCTTCACCCACCATCCCTGTTTCCCTCTATTTACACTTCCCTTACGTCACAGCCTCCCTTACCCTCCTCTCCCCGGGCCCTGGGGAGGTTAGGGTATCAGAGTATCTGTCCAATATCGCTTCCAATCTAGGACTTTCCTCATTTCCTAACTCCAGTTCCCCAATGTCCTAATGTCCTAACCCAGGTCATGATTTTCCCAGAAGGAACATACTGCATAACCTCGACTGACTCCCAGGCCTCATCACGCAAACAGAAATGCTGCTGCCAGCTTCCAACATGATGCCGCTCATATCTCTCCCTTTCTCTCTGTGCTTCCTTCTATCTCTCCCTCTCTCTCCCCATCTTTCCGTCTGTCGTCTCTCTCTGTCAATTTAACGGTCTTTTTTCTCTCTCCATTAGTCTGTCTTTGTGTGTGTGTGTCTCTCTATCTCTGAATGTCCAGGAGCTACTCGGTAAGTTCTGCCTTCGGAATTTCAAAGAGGAGGTCTCCACATCTATCCCATCAGCCTCTGCTCCTCTCTGCCAGGCTAGTGTGGGCCCATGTGAGAGAGAGAGCGAGAAAGAGAGAGAGGGGAGAGTGCTCACAGCTGTCCGGGGTCACCAGAGCCGGCCACTGGGAAGAGATGACCTCCCGGATGGGAAAGGAACTTGGGGTTTGAGAACAGCTGGGGGGAGGGGGACTATAAAGAGATTGTACAAAGACAGATAAAAATAGTGAAATACATTACCAGCCTCCGACGTTATATAACAGTAACTGGAGCATCATGGGTATTAGGGAACATGATTTACAGTACTGTACATGCTGCACCAACCAGAGACAAAGAAACCGTTTCAAACAACCATGAACGTCCACATTCAGACAAATTTGTAATGCGGGGGGCTTGGGGAACAAAATGCTTGGCGGATGCTTTTAAAAATATCACTTGTCATTGTCCTCAATTAATCTGCTGTTTTTAACGTAAGATGCGTTTGAATGGGATCACTTGTTACATATACATTATCTAAATGAAGCCGACTGGAGCATGACAGCATTTCTCATAAACAAAAGGTCAGCTGGATGGAATTCATGACTTTAGGCTCTATTTTAAGCACAAAGGGAAAAGCGAGATGCACCATTAACAGCTATTAAAGACTGTCTTTGAAAAAATGCATGTACCCATACACAAGCACGCACACACACACACACACACGCACACATACGCACGCACGCACACACAGGCTTCCCCCAATACACGCGCACATACACACATATACACTTTCACCTAAATGTGCACACACACAACACACACAGGCTTATACACGCACAATACACATCATCCCATACAAATGCATTTACACACACACACACACACACGGACACACACGCACGCACAGGCTTCCCCCAATACACGCGCACATACACACATATACACTTTCACCTAAATGTGGACACACACAACACACACAGGCTTCCACCAATACACGTACATACACATCATCCCATACAAATGCATTTACACACACACACACACACACACACACACACACACACACACACACGGACACACACGCACACACACACGCACGCACGCACAGGCTTCCCCCAATACACACGCACACACACACACACACACATATACACTTCCACCAAAATGTGCATACACACAACACACACAGGCTTCCACCAATACACACACATACACGCTTCATCCCATACAAACGCATTTACACACACACACACACACACACACACACGGACACACGCACACACACACGCGCCGCGCGCACACACACAAGCAAACCGAGAGTGTGTGTCCCAAGGACGTGGAAACATGCTGGTGGACACTTGCACGGAAAAAACGCTTTCTGATTTTCCATTTCCGGGCCAGAGTAAAGACGCAGAGCGCAGTTGTTGGCTGAGAGGGACTGCAGCGGAGAGGGCGTGCGCGAGCGGAGAGGCCGTGAGCGAGCGGAGAGGCCGTGCGCGAGCGGAGAGGCCGTGAGCGAGCGGAGAGGCCGTGAGCGAGCGGAGAGGCCGTGAGCGAGCGGAGAGGCCGTGCGCGAGCGGAGAGGCCGTGAGCGAGCGGAGAGGCCGTGAGCGAGCGGAGAGGCCGTGAGCGAGCGGAGAGGCCGTGAGCGAGCGGAGAGGCCGTGAGCGAGCGGAGAGGCCGTGAGCGAGCGGAGAGGCCGTGAGCGAGCGGAGAGGCCGTGAGCGAGCGGAGAGGCCGTGAGCGAGCGGAGAGGCCGTGAGCGAGCGGAGAGGCCGTGAGCGAGCGGAGAGGCCGTGAGCGAGCGGAGAGGCCGTGTGCGAGCGGAGAGGCCGTGAGCGAGCGGAGAGGCCGTGAGCGAGCGGGGAGGCCGTGCGCGAGCGGAGAGGCCGTGCGCGAGCGAGCGGAGAGGCCGTGCGCGAGCGAGCGGAGAGGCCGTGCGCGAGCGAGCGGAGAGGCCGTGAGCGAGCGGAGAGGCCGTGCGCGAGCGGAGAGGCCGTGCGCGAGCGAGCGGAGAGGCCGTGAGCGAGCGGAGAGGCCGTGCGCGAGCGGAGACCGGAGGATCCCACATTCCTCTCTCTCACAGGCTGACAAACTGTTTCCTACACTACAAAGTCACATCCTACATTAAAGGATTGAGCAGGGTTGCATAGGGCAATAAAAATAGAGTAATATTGCCTTGCTCAAATAAGAGGCCACAGTACAGGGGTTCAAGCATAGGGGAGTGTGGTGGGGGGGGGGGGGGGGGGGGGGGTGGTTACATTCACAAACCAAGGTAAGCACATGGCCACCAGAATTTCGTAGGTAACTCACAAGAGCACCGTATAGCGGTTTGGTTTTTCAGTCACCTGCATTGCGTTTCCATAGAAATTCACTTCAGCTAAAATTCATAGGGCCTAGGGAAATACGGGGCAAAGGGCATCCCAAGTGGCAAACCATTTGTGACCAGATCCATGCTTCAAATACACGTTTCCATATTTGACATTTTGAGCTTTTCATCCCATCTTAAAGCACAGAATCAGAGGTATACAAAATTGAGGTATAACTCGATGAGATTGAGTAAATATATCTGGAGATATGATTGTTTGAATATTGTGTTTTTGTAAAACACAGTTTTGCGAAAACAGGCTTTAAAGATTTTGTTGTGAATTCTGGCCCTTTGGCTGAAATGCAGGACCTGTTGAATCTGTTGTCAGCCCTACCTACACCCAGCATCACTGAGGCAGAGGGTAGCCGGTTAACTCATGATAACTCATGGGGGGGGGGGGGGGTTTGGGGTGATGCTCTCCCGTGAGGGTTCCTGCTGGAGGGACGCCAGGGTTTGATGGGGGGGGTCGTTACACCACTTTGTTCCCAGCACCAGGAGAAACTGTTCCCCAGAGGCAAGCAAATGGAGCAGCACAGTGCAGGAGCGGCTGGACGAAATGTAAACGGGGATCAGCAAGGCCAGAGATAAGCTTTTAAGCGTTTTTTCATAATGCAACAACATTACTGCATATTAATTCATGGGGGAGATGCTCTGAAATGAAACCCCTCTGGCAGGGGTCTTTTCTGGAATTAATTTCTCATGGCTGGGGGGTGGAGATGGGGTAGGGCTTTGCTTCTTTTTTTTTTGAGTTGCACAAAATTAAAGGTGGGGTTAGCCTCAAAGTGCACACATTAAGAAATGCGTATTTCCTCATTACATAAGGCAGGGCGGGCTCTGGTTGGTTATTTCCAGAGCTGCACATATCGAGGGGGGACGGGTCAATAGATGTGTCGCACTTCGATGGAACAAGGCCCCCAAACTGAAAAGGGTTCAACATTCAGAGGGCGAGCTCAGGGACTACAACATTCAAATGAGAATTCAGTCAATCTCTGGAATGGGCTGGAATATCCTGCAGGCTTTTGTAAGCGTAAAGGTCGTCTTTATGGCCATTTCCTCATTTCAGACAGAAACGTGTGTGTGTGTAGCTGTGGGAGTTGATATATGGGGGGTGGGGGGGTGTGTGGATGGGGAACTCCAGATGGCAAGGGTTTTTCTTAGTGGGGGTGAGAGGGGGGCATTGCCAATGTCCCGATGCTAACAGTGGTGGGGCACCACCATATTCAGGACTCTCACTGAGAACCCCTATACCTCTCACCCCCTACCGCCTATACCTCCCACCCCCTACCCCTAACCCCAACCCCATAACCCTCCCACCCCCTACCCCCAATACCTCCCACCCCCTACCCCTAACCCCAACCCCATAACCCTCCCACCCCCTACCCCCTACCCCCCTATACCTCCCACCCCCTACCCCTAACCCCAACCCCATAACCCTCCCACCCCCTACCCCCTATCTCTCCAACCTCAAACCCCCTACCTCTACCCCTTTCCCAGCGTCAGTTCTGACAGCATTTCATTGTTTACAATTAGCTCCGTTTAGCAGAATCCTTTGACAGCACTGCAATTTCTCCACAGGCGAGCATCTGACGGCCAGGATTAGCAGTCTGTACAGATAAATGGAGTGATCCTACCTGTCACCGTGTCTGCCAAACACTTGTGCCACAGAGACATGCCGGCTGAATGCAGAATGCTAAATTGCCAGCGAATCATTAACTCAGGATGGCTATTAGTGCGAAGGGCTGGAAGGGCTTTTAGCAGTAAATACCTTTGGCTCCATTCACCAGAGCTCAGCCTGGTGAGGAATCATTTTGGGCGTCCCACAATGCCACAGGTGGAGCATCATCTCCATAGTAACTCAAGTGCAGGAAAGATGGTGTGAACTCAGAGAAGGTTCAGAGAAGCTCGCGGACGATTCCTAAAATAGGCCGAAACGGGGAGGGAAAGTTTACATATTTACATTCCTTTTTTCCACCCCCCCCCCCCCCCCCCCTTAAACAAACCAAATTCTCCCACCGTCTGTTCATATACAGTTTTGTGGAAGGGGGGGGGGGGGGGCATTGAGATCTATTTCCGTCAGCAGAGGAAAAATAAATAAATAAATAAACAAAGCAAAAAAAAAAAAAAAAATCTATCAGGAGGGCGGAAGGGTTCAGTGTTTTTCCATAAATGCCCGGCCTCTTTTTCTTTGAGAAGAACAGGAAGTGGCCGAGTGGCCGAGCTCGTATGAATGACTGCAGCTAGACTGCGGTTGACTCCACTGTCAAGTCCCCTTTGACATGGCTGGAAATGAGGAAGGCAGCAGAAGCTCCAGCATTGCTGGAGAAATATGTCAAAACCAAGGATCGGCAGTACGGCTAATATGAAATGTAGTATTCATTCCATAGTAGGGAGGCAAAATTGGGGGGGGGGGGGGGGGGGTCCCCATGAACTCAGGCACTTTCCCAAAACTACAGTTAAAGTGATGAAACAATAATCAGTTTTAAGCCGAGCCCCAGTCTCACTATGTGCCTTAAAGGAACACATATAGGAAACCTTAACTGTCTCATCTCGTCTCATCAAATACCTGGAATAAATCTGGCAATCAGTGTTAAAATCTGGTTTTCCAGGAATCCTGGCTTGGTGTGGTAAATGCAGAAGAGATGATCCTGTTTCACGCCCGGGAAACAGTCAAAGAAATCGCCCGCTGGGACTGTAACCTTTTCCGTGTCGTCGTCCGAGCGCGAGACCGTCACTTTGACTGATGTGGCTCCACGTAGTGCTCTCTTGGGCAACGGTGGGTCTGCACGGTGATTGCTACACTTGGTTCAGCCTTAGCGCTTCTGTTGCATGTGAAGCGCAGAAACACGGAGCCCGTAAGAAGTGAAAGGCAACCTTAAATAAACACATGATATGGAAATAACGGGGGGGACGTAAAAATACCAGGGAAGAGCACTTCATGTGAACGACATCCCTTAAATAAGAGAACCCTGGAAATCTCGGTCACTGCTAAGTGATGTTCATGCATGCTTGCCCTTGCACTGATTAAGTGTTACGGGATGTGCTATGAAATCAATGTCAAGTAAGAACATTTTTTTCTTTAATGACCTCTTAACACTTAAGAGGCCACTTAACATTTGGGGATTGAAATGGCAGTTTGTGAGCAGGGGTTTGCTAGGGCTGGGAGAGGGGGGGGGGGGGGGTGTGGTTCAGGTTGAGAGTCAGGTCAGGTAGACTGATCAGGTCAATCCAGCTCATTTCACATTTGGCTTTCTTGCACCCTGACCCAATCAAAGCCATGGGCCATTCTTCCCATCACACCCAGCGACTCTCCCGCCCCATTGGCTCAACCGAATCCCAAGGCTAAACAATGATACAAATTAAGTCCCAACACAATAACTCATAACCTCCACATGCCACCGTGGCTGGCAGTGTTGAATTGCACCCGAGTTGGCTTCTTCTTCAGTTACCCTACAGGGACCACTGTGTCACTTTTCAGTTGTTTACTTAACATACTTTGCTAACGGTCAAGTCAACACAGGGTTCACAACGGCAGCTGAATTTGACACCCTCCGGCCGATCGGTTTCGACCTTTTAACTTGAGGCGAGTTGTTCTCTTTGAAAATGTTATAGAAAGTTACCGTGCTTGGGCACCAAAAAGGAATGCCATACATAAATAAACAGACAGAAAGCAGAGAGTAGGAGAGAGAGAATCCATCCAGCAATACAGCATAGTTTATAATCAGGAGCGGCGTCTTGCAGAGTGCAGGTAAATGAATGCAGTTTGGTTATACAAAAGCAGAAATGGCAATAGAATCCAATCGCCGGCTAACATTAACTGATATCAGCCAGTGATTCAGTGCTGGAGAACTGTGTTTAGCTCAATGCTACCATTAAACCATAGTACTGTATACACAGCTACAGAGTAGCACACATTCAAAAGAATTATTTATATAGGCACCATAAAGGCTTTTCAAGGAAAAAGGGTAATCTGGTATATTAATTATTCTTGTCCATTAAAAAAAACAAGGTTTTCTCACCATGGGAAAAAAAAAACAAAAGGAAAATAAAAGACATTCAGTGAACATACACAAATCAGGAAATAACAACTTCAGCTTTAATGAATTAACTGAGGAGCTTGTGCCAAACATCAGTGTCAGTCAATAAAATCTAATGCTCTGAATCAGTTTTACTCTTGTGATCTTTACATAAGACTGTACAGTCAGCAGTGCCATTAGAATAAAGTGAGATGGATTGACCCAGAACAACAGTGATATATGTGCTATTCTGGAATTGTGAATATTTGAGTTGATTGACCCTGAATTATGCAGTAGCCATATAGGCCTAGTGCTTGCTCCCAAAGCTGATAGCCGATAGGACATCTGTTAAAAAAGCACAGCCCTGCTCGTTTAAATACAATTTCACTGCAATTTTATCACAGTCTCATTAACTGTCCCCCAAAGCAAAGACACAAAGAGCACCATATATATCAAACTACAGTATTGCTACACACCTTTATAGGCTTTAGTTTGTTTACATTTTTTTTAGGAAATGGAGTTACTGAAAAAGGAAAACAGCAATGACTTTTGGGTAATCAAGGTGAACAGAAAAGAAGTACGCTAGTATACTAATTGGTTTATGACAAAAGCATTGCACTTACGGAAAAACACTTGCATTTAAACACAATACAGATTCAAATACAAACACATTTGGTAAAAGCAAATGTGTGCCATTTAAGAGGCAAATTCCAATGTGGTCATTTTATTTATTTGCAATGAGGTTCCACCCCAGTCGCTGACCCGCTGTGTGCCTTCGCCTTTACTGAAGTATGATGTCATAATGAGGTGACCAGCAACAGTGTTTGTTCCTTTTTACTGAAGTATGATGTCATAATGAGGTGACCAGCAATAGTGTTCCTTCCCCTTTAATGAAGTATGATGTCATAATGAGGTGAACAGCAACATTCGGGAATATTGTCTTAAAGCTATATGGGCTCTGGTCCCAACGCAACATCCCCAGATCTCTGAGTTACAACAGGCTATTATAATTTATGCTGTATTACACTCTGTGCACTTCAATCTCTGCCAACTTGATGTCTTTTACTGTATTACCATCATCATCCATATTATTATTATTACTTGCATTATTGAGGGTTTAGAAGTCAAGACGTGGCCCGTTTCTGCAATAGTTCATGTTTTCATCCAAATGTAATTGCCTTTGACACTGAAGCCAGTTTGTCTTCTCTCTGCCAGAAACTCTCTAATAGAATGAAGTCAGGCAGAGTGCTTGGTGCCTTAGACAATAGTGTGAGGGGAGGTTTTCCCCCATGCAAGAGTACAGGACAATAAAACACATTACATTCGTGCACATGATCTACGGACCTAATAATGTAACATGAAGCCCAGGAAAAGGGGAGCATTTAAGGCGTTTGAAAGTCTGTGGACGTTGCAGAGAGAAGCATTTTCTACTAATGCAACTTTAGTGATTTAAGAAAGCATCAGTCTCTCTATCTATCAAAAATAAGCACAGCTTGAAAACAAATTCCACCAAAGGCCCACGGTGGACTGTAACAGTCAGCACTGATTCAATCGTAAATCAAAGCGAGAACACATTAACCACCATGCGATTTCACACCATAGGGGTCGTCAGGGTGGAACAGCCTGGGATTCTGGGGGAACGAGGTCATCCTGTGCCCGTACCCCCAGCTTGCCTCCCTCCATCAGGGGTCGTGTGAGAGTGCAACCCGAGCCCTAAAGTGACATCTGCCCCATAATCCCTCCAGCTGCCCCCAGGGCGACATCACGCCGGGCCAAATATTTCCCCACACAGACAAAATCGATAACAATGATCTGGCAAACTTCCTAATTTAAAGTACGCCCCCTCAGTCCCCATTAAAAATAGGGGGGTAGGCCCTAAAACAAGAGCCAGCCTGCCATCCCTGGACAGTATACCAGCATGATCCAACAAACACCTGCCCCCATCACTCACACTGACAATGTCTCAGGCCAGAGCAATAGATCCCCACACACAGGGGAACACATATCTGTGCCAGCCAGGGCACACATTACCCATGGAGGCAAGAGCAATACCAACCCGCACAATGGATCGGCATCAATAGGAAGTGCGGAAAAACACCAGAACATAATCAGGGAGGAAATCTCTGAGAAGAATCTGGAGATGATAATAAAAAAAACAAAGAACAGGAAGCTGTGTGTCCTTCATGTCTTTTAGCGCACAGACATCCTTATTGTTTCCCTGTCCTTGACAGACAGACTTTGCTAAAAGCAGAAGCCCCCCACCCCAACATCTCTCTTCCATATAGAGGCCTAGTGTGATGTTTGAACCTGCCAGTACTCCATACAGTGGTTCTCTTGTTGAAGAACCTCTCTGAGCTGCAGCAGACTGCAGCAGATTAAGATGATAATGGACTTTGTGTGGAGTGCTGGCTACTACTTCAGCCCAGAGACAGGCAGACTGTTTACAGTGGTGATTTAAGTGTCTCCCAGGGAAAAAGGGAAATCTCTCTCAGCTCATCCCGACACATATTTAATGAGTTAGACAGTGGGAGCTAATGAATGTGACTGAATGTAGCCGGAATGTAGCCTGAATGTGACTTCAGAAATGTATAAAATCTACACTTTTAACACTAAAACATATGCATCATTTGGTAGTACAAATCAGGAAAATGTGTATTATTAAAAATAATAAAAAAATATATAATAAATAAAAATTTTTAAAAGTTGAGATATATATGAGGGGCCAAAAGTGAGAACATATGTATGTGCAAGTGAGGAGTGAGAACATATGTATGCGAAAGTGAGAATATATGTGTGTTTGAGAGAGGATATATGTATATTGAAAGGTCCAAAATGAATTATGGCCTAAACAGCCCCTCATATATACAGTCAAGCCGGAAAGTCTGCACACTCCTTTCACCTTCTCCACGTTTTATTACGTTACAGACTTATACTACAATAGATTGATTTTTGATAGTTCATTTTTTGCCTCAAACATTTACACACAATAGCCAATAATGACGAAGTGAAAACAGGTTTTCAGAAAATATGCAATTTTATTTTACTGACAAAAATAGGTTATTTAGGGGTTACATATCTGTACACACCCTTAGCCTAATACTTGGTTGCTGCACCTTTGGCAGCGATTACAGCTTCAAGGCATCTTGGGAAAGAAGCTACGAGCTTGGCACACATTTTTGCCCATTCCTCTTGGCATATCCTTGCAAGCTACGTCAGGTTGGATGGGGAGCGTCGGTACACAGCCATTTTCAGCTCTTTCCACAGATGTTCAATTGGATTCAGGTGTGGGCTCTGGCTGGGCCACTCAAGGACATGCACAGACTTTCTCCGAAGCCACTCCTTTGTTCTCTTGGCTGTGTGCTTTGGGTCGTTGTCATGTTGGAAGGTAAACCTTCGCCCCAGTCTGAGGTCCAGAGCGCTCTGGAGCAGGTTTTCTTCAAGGATCTCGGTGTACTTAGCTGCATTCATCTTTCCCTCTATCAGGACTAGTCGCCCCGTTCCTGCTGCTGAAAAACATCCCCACATCATGATGCTGCCACCGCCATGCTTCACTGTAGGGATGGTATTAGCCAGGTGATGAACGGTGCCTGGCTTCCTCCAGACGTGACGCTTGGTATTCAGGCCAAAAAGTTCAATTTTGGTTTCATCAGACCAGAGAATCTTGATTCTCATGGTTTGAGAGTCCTCTAGGTGCCTTTTGGCAAACTCCAAGCGGGCTGTGATGTGCCTTTTACTAAGGAGGGGCTTCCGTCTGGCCACTCTACCATAAAGGCCTGATTGGTGGAGTGCTGCCTGGATGGTTGATCTTCTGAAAGGTTCTCCCATCTCCACAAGGATACGCTGGAGCTCTGTCAGAGTGACCCTCGGGTTCCTGCTCACCTCCCTGGCCAAGGCCCGTCTTCCCCGATTGCTCAGTTTGGCCGGGCGGCCAGGTCTAGGAAGATTCTTGGTGGTTCCAAACTTCTTCCATTTACGAATGATGGTGGCCACTGTGCTCTATGGGACCTGTAAAGCTGCAGAGATTTTTGCATACCCTTCTCCAGATCTATGCCTTGACACAATCCTGTTTCTGAGGTCTGCAGATAATTCCTTTGACCCCATGGCTTGGAGTTTGCTCTGACATGCACTGTCAACTGTGGGACCTTATATAGGCAGGTGTTGGCAATCCCCAATCATGTCCAATCAATTGAATTTATCACAGGTGGACTCCAATTAAGTTGTAGAAACATCTCAAGCAGTATCAGTGGAAACAAAATGCACCTCAGCTCACTTTTGGGTGTCATATACATATGATATTTTACATTTAGATTTTTAATAAATTAGCACAAATGTCTAAAAACCTGTTTTCACTTTGTCATTATGGGCTATTTTGTGTAGAATTTTGAGACAAAAAATTAACTCAATCGATTGTAGAATATGTCTGTAACGTAATAAAACGTGGAGAAGGTGAAAGGAGTGTGCAGACTTTCCAGCTTGACTATATATATATATATATAAATCTACAGTGTTCAAAACATGTTTATAACACAGCCTAAGGGCACGCTCTTGAAGAGCCTACTCAGATCACACTGAGACCACACTTAAGAAAGACCACCGCAAAGCATAAGAGGGGGGGTGCGCACCAAAGTGCAACGGTCTGAGACCAGCCGCCTCATCGACATTGGGGTTGGCCGTCGCTCAGAATTCCGGAGGAGTTCATCAGAGCTCCAGAGCTGTGTTCCAGCTCTGCGTTAGTCACCCCGGCTCCCCAGTGTAGTCAGAGGGCATCCGTGCATGTCTATAAAAACCCAAGATCAGCTTACCTGCTCGTTCGCTGTTCATCTTCACCGCCACCTTTGAAAAAAAAAGAGACAAAGAGCACAGTCACACACCAGCGCCAGCGCTGTCATCGTCGTCTCTCAGCGGCCGAGTGACTAAGGGCAGAGTAAATCCATCATCACACTCATATGATATGACTTGAAAGCCCTGAACAAAGATGATTCTGCACTGTACTGTACAAAATGCCTGTGGGGAGAATTGGTTTGATCGCTGATCAGTGTTCAAACTCATATTCACATGGCACTTAGAGGCCTGGGGCCACATGTATAAAGAAAGCTGTGTAAGCGAGTTTCCACGCAGAAATTCAGATGTATAACATAAGAGAACCTGCGTACCTCTGCGCACGCTGGACACCGTGCGTACGCAACGTTTGGAGACAGTGTGATATCGCGACACCGTGATAGAAAGGCAGAGGGAGAAAATGCGAAACTTTGCAAAAGCAGATTTCCGACTTTTTCCCTGCGCATTCTTTTACTCAGAGTTTTATACATGTGGCCCCTGGTCTGCTTTGTTTGGGTGTATAACTGGAGTTCACATTCAGAGTTTACTGTGAAATGCTAGACAGCATTAATAGGGCCCTACTGCCGTGCGCTGTAATAATAATCATAAATCATTCATCTTGCCAATATCATTTGAAATATCAAAATAAAAATAAAACCTCAAGATTTTTGTTCAGTTAGAAATTAACTCCAGGAAAGGAGTTTAGTTGGACACACCAGGCAGTGGGCTTGTCCACAGAACTGTCTTGTATATTGCATTGTGCATAGTGCCTCATGTTTGATGTTTTTTATGTGGCACAACAAAAAAAAATTCCCTAAGGAGACAATGGCGTATAAAATAAAGTAAGCAAAGCAAGCTGTCTTGATGATAAATAATTGGTGTGTCAAACCAAACACTTCACAGAGAACTACCAATGGCAGGATTTCCAAGGTGTTTAGTAGCAATAAAGGAACAAACCGTCTGGCAGTGAACACAGTGTTTATGTGACAGCAGTTCTCCAAAGTTTTCAATGTGCGTCCACAGGGAGGACAGCTTTCCAACTCCTTCAAGTCAACCTGAGAAACAGGCTCACACACAGAACCTATGGGACGGAAGCCCGATCCTTAAATCAACAGGCATGAGTCACAAATTTTTTTAGAGTCTGACCCCAAAGGCGGAGGCAAATAGTGCCAAATCCAGGATTTTGGGAATGAGAAGACATCCCTCACCCTATGATCACAGAGGAAGCCATCGACGGCAGCGCAACTTATGACCTGAGGTCAAGTTAAATGATTTAAAGTATCCTCAACCCTTCCCAATGTAAAAGTGCTACTTGTTTAAGGGGTTGGGGGGGGTACTGCTTTTTATCTTTCTCTCACATTGATACAGTATGGTTGGTGTGTATGTTATGGGCCCTTTTGCTGTATTAAAAGTTATTGAAGATTGTATTTCTGTGATTTTGTTTACTATGTTTCCTGGATGAAGGCAGATCAGACATGCACTAGCTTGTGTGTCCCCTAATGTGAGTCCTCTACACTAGCTCATGTATCCTCCAATGAGTCCTCTACACTTGCTCATGTATTCTCCAATGAGTCCTCTACACTTGCTCATGTGTCATCCAATGAGTCCTCTACACTCACTCGTGTCCTCCAATGAGTCCTCTACACTACCTCATGTGTCCTCCAATGAGTCCTCTACACTACCTCATGTGTCCTCCAATGAGTCCTCTACACTAGCTCATGTGTCCTCCAATGAGTCCTCTACACTCGCTTATGTGTCCTCCAATGAGTCCTCTACACTAGTTCATGTGTCCTCCAATGAGTCCTCTACACTAGCTCATGTGTCCTCCAATGAGTCCTGTACACTAGCTCATGTGTCCTCCAATGAGTCCTCTACACTAGCTCATGTGTCCTCCAATAAGTCCTCTACACTAGCTCATGTGTCCTCCAATGAGTCCTCTACACTAGCTCATGTGTCCTCCAATGAGTCCTCTACACTAGCTCATGTGTCCTCCAACGTTAACCTCTGCTTTTGGATAAGCATGATAATGTGTCTATTTCAGCTCCTACCCTCTCTGCCTTCCTGCGGTCAGATTATCTGTCCTGTCAGTGTAGGACTTGAGCATCCATTAGCTGAAGAGCTGACATGCTCTGCTTAATTTCCTTTGGAAGTAATACAGGCAGACATTGGTAACCGCTCAGTCTTGTTTAGACACCAAAAGACGGGGACTCAAGCATCCCGTATCCAAGCAACATCCAATAAAATTCAGCTGAGGCACAATACGTAGATATGTGATAGAGAGAGGTCCACATCTGAGCAGTGCTGGCAAAGGCAGAACTCTCGATGGCCATTTTTCCAGTAAAGATTAAAGTCTGTTGACAGAGAAGGATTTGCCTTTTGGTTACAAACCTAATGGTCAGGGATGAGCCTGAGAACACTTTTCCAGGTCCAACATGAGTGCAACTGCCTCTCCTAATGGAGAGATCTACTGTTCCTTTGCTTTCCCTTTCTACATATCTACATCTGGCACACTACAGGATCCCCTCTGATCTTCTACCATCATCATTCACCTCATGGACAAACAAACCCCTCCTATGCTAAAGACAGCTGCTCAGAAATCAACATAGAACACAGGACCCGCTGTTTTTGAAAACCTTTCCAGGCAACAGACCAACAATACAAAATGTTATGGTTGCTCTTCAAATTTGTATTTGCGGCAAAGTAAGGGTATATATTTATGTGTTCTAATTCCATTCTCACACAGATGATGACCTGTTTCATGTTGACTTCTGCAAACTATCTGAACATGTCTAAACTACACTGTGTTTGTCTTGGATGTTCCTCTCTATCTAACACACCTTTGAAAAGTCCAGAGCACTTCTATGGCCTGGGCTGCGGTGGTTAGTCTGGGGAGAGTCAAATAGAGTGCCTCGTCAGGGGCGGTGACTCTGACAGGGTTCTTTTGCCCCTCTTCACCAAGCTGTGACATTCATCCATTACACAAGCTCAAAAAACTTGAATGAAGGGTGACTTGTTAAGAACCGCCGCGGTCACTGCAGGTACATGTAGGCCTGTGATTGACAGGTAGCGTTTGTGTGGAAATACAAGGCTGTACTCAGGGAGGAGCTGCTCAGAGTCTGAAGGAATTTCTCTGGGAAAGAAAGTCATGAATTCAATAAACCTTAAGGATTCATTCATAAATTAGCATTTTTTCATCAATGTTGGCCATCACCAAAGCAAAGATTGAAATGTCAAGTTTTTTAACAAAGTACTTGCAGTAATAAAGGATTAACATCTTTGTTAACTCAACAGAACAATGACTTTGGGTTCTTAACAGGGTTCATTCACACAGTAATACTCCGAGTGCTAAATCAACTCTAATATAGTTTATATGAGTCCAACAGGGGCCACGTGCCCTCAGAGCTAAAAGTACTCTATAAGAGTTTATTTTAGACTCAGCCTTTTGCTGTACACGTCGTGCAGAGCAATTGCGAACCCTCAATGTGAGATTCTCTGCCTGTCATAGCAGTACACTGGATTTACACTGAAACCAATTACATACAGTGTGGCTGAGCAGAATTGGGGGCAGAGGGAGCTTCTTTCCTTGGTGGTGAACCCTTTCCAGCGTCACTGTCATTCCTTGGAGGCTCAGACATTGTTTGGGTGGAGATGGAAGAAGTATTTTATTATTTTTTTGTCTGACTGACTCACTGCTTTAACTCGGCTGATAAACCTTCCCGGGGCTCAGATTCACACAGAACACAATCGTCATAATAGATTTTAAAGACATTTAATTCAGGGAAGTTTATCAGATTAGATTGACAAAATGCATAGATTTAAAGACCGAATGGGTGAAAAGAGGGCGGTTTTTGCGCCATCAATAGATCATTTTAATCTTCTATCCGTGTTACTTAAGCCACACGCCCCTCCTCTTTTCGCTGCACTGAATAACAGGTTTGGGAATGTGAGTGCGTAGTGACCATGAGGCGTAGTGATTGATGTCGTTATCAGCTTATTCTTGCTTATTGACTGTGAGGTTTAGCACGGAAGAGCAGAATTCCGCTACATATCCAAGCTCTCTGGTCACAGGCCTCAAAAACAGGATTAATCGAGGGGGGTCTTTTCTTCTTGGAATCGGGGAAATTCCAACAGTCATATGTGTACTACAGTATTAATCATTCACATATCACATTTCTCATTCATCAGATATATTTTTAAAAATTCAACAAGGAGTTGGTCTAGTTTTCAACTTCATAAATGTGTAATAATTAATCATTTTTAATAATAAGGCTAATAAATGTGTAATAATTATTTCAAAAAGTCCAGCTGGTCCCCAAAAGAGTGTATGACCGATATTTCTTTTTAACAGAAATGAAAACATGATCAACGCAGCAATCCCCTTACCCTCCTCTGTCTGGCATCATGAACACTGTAGATATTGTTGAATTGGGGGGAGGGGGTGTCTTTGTAAACAGCACAGCAGCAAAGAGATTGTCTCTTTGAGGTCAGGTGATCTGAGAGCGCAGGAAACGGCTGCCGTCCAATGAGCTTAAAACCAGGAGCAACATCTCCTTCCGTTCCCCTTCCATGACACTCCGCACTTATTGTCACAAGCGATATCCACTCGGGTGATACCAGCGGGGGAAGCAGGGGGGGGGGTGGGTTATTAGGCTTCATTATGAACCCCCCTCATGCATGGCATGATCACAGGTCATGTGACATGCTGCTTTTTGCTACCACCACAACAGAAGTGAGGAAAAACGTCACTTTGTGAGACACGGTGGGGCTCAGGTCACGCCCATCACCTCTAACAATGACATGATGTTTATAATAAGTGCCTGCTTCTGGGATTGATTGCCACCTGGCTTTCCCCCCAGAAAGTGGCACTTGACATTTTGCAATCTATTACATTACATTTAGGCACTTATCAGACACTCTTTAAAACTCATATTCTTTGCTTATAATCCATTTATAAAACTGGATATTTGCATCTGGGAATCAAACCTACAACTTCAGAGTACTAGTCCAGGTCCCCAGCCATTGTGCTACACTACCAATAGAGTTGCCACGGTGACATATCCAAGAGCACCCCATGGGTCTGCAGTCAGTATGGCCCAGTGCTCTGTTTCAGTGCACCAAATACGCCGCCAAAAGACAAGGGAACGTCTTTCTTTTCTGTCTGTGTCACACTACAAGTGGTGACTACTAACAGACTTGCACAGCCAATGTAAGGATGGAGCTGTTACTATTTTCCTGTGAAGTAATTCATACTTTCCTCCGCGTTCCATAGGTTTTCATAAGGACACATAATGGGAGCTACCAGGTGGCACGCCCAGTTGAGACACACAGGGTACAGTGATGTGCCCTAAGGCGTGAATCCGAATCCGAGCTGTACTAGGGACGGGAGGCTTTCAGTTACCCGTGGTGACAGCGTCTCTGTCGCGCAGATAAAAAATGGCGGAGGAGACCGCACGCTCATCCGCGTTCCTTCAACTCGACAACAGGGGTCGCCACAGGGGTCGCCACGAGCGTGAGCACAAATGCACAATTCGGAATTGAGGAGAAAACGTTCAATTAAATTAAATTAAATTAAATTACAGTCAGGCAGGGAATAAAACACACTGTGAAACTGTACATTAGTGGAAAGTGAGCATGCAACAACAGACTATGGGACTGATTTGCTAACACCGTTAGCATGAGCTAAAGGTGTTAGTAAATGGAGAGAGTTAAGATGATTAGGATGAGGGGAAAAATGCTCGCAGGACAAAGTGTGTCTAACAAATCAACTTAAGACTTTTCACAATGTCAGTATACTACAGTGAGAAGCCTTACGATGAATAACTAAGTCTCAAAACCGCAAGTATATACTTTGGTTTATTTAGTATTTGACTTTGAAGCATTTTATAAAAGTGTCATTCTCTTTCAGTGTTTGTTGTAAGACATAATAAAAAATCTAATTTAAAATACATAGGTAAATGATATGGATTAATATTTACTTTCAATAACCGCAAGTTATTTTGTTTGCTTTATCTAGCTTTGTTTTTCTTTCAGATATTAATTTTGTATCTGAATCCAAGATACACAGAGTAGAAAGGAGAACAGCTCGGCGTTCCTATAGAACCTGAGGTCTCGCACGAGTTTAACAAGCTTTAGGAATTTCCAGCTGTACATTCTCACGCAGCAAACTCGGAGCCTTTTATTAAAATAGTCCGGGCAGGGTTATTTTAAAAGACTGTAACGGCAGCTCGACCACATTTTAGAATGACTGAACCCTGATTTGTCTCAATTATTATCATTTGCCTGAAATGTCTGATTATTATACTGCAGGACCAAACAGAATCAAACATGTATAGTCAGGTCGCTAACATAGGCTAAAATATCCTTTCGTGCTTCTAGTTTCTTACTTCGAAATCACAAGTTCACCTGGGAGACATCATGCTTAGTTTACAAATACATGTGGAATAATGGGTTGCACAGTGTCACTGCATAGGATCACACATGTATTGAAGTGTAATTTCAGATAATCTTTAGATGAACAACAGACCAGTCCAGTCACACCACACTCTTCCCATTCTGCTGAATACACCTGGCTAGTACATTCTGTAAAGACGTTGGGTATATTTCCTTCGGGAGATAAAAAACTGATTTCTTTACCCTTCCGTGGTCACTGAGCTGAACACACTACACTGTAGGAGTAGGGGCACTCGAAAGTTACTTCTCTAAATGTGTAGGCCTGAAAGAGCTTCTCTTCTCATGCAGTCGTGATGCTGGTGAAGTGTTCATGGTGCAGTGGTTTTTTTATGGGTCGGCAGGGTGGTTGGGGGGGGGGGGGTTGAGGGGAGTAGTAGAGAGAATCCCTCCAAAGTAAGTCAGTCCTAAAAGCACTTACAGTCAAGTGCACTGTGATCAGTTCAGAAGTAGGCGGGGGCAGGCAAACATAGAGAAAAACATATGCAGGGACTCATGACATATTCATATTCTGACACGAATCCTTCAGAAATATAACATTTCAGTTATTACACTGAACAATGTGTTGAACTGAGAGAGTTGTGGACATTTAAAACAAAAGTGAGGGGGTTGAGAGTTGGGGGGGTTCTTGTGTCATTCCCTGCTTTTACTCTCGGAGGAGGCAGACAGCGGGGCAGAATCACGAGGGACAATGCGAGGGCACACCACAATGGAACATGTCTCTACTTTTTCACCCAACAAAATCTTTATCCCCCTAATTTTCTAGTGTCCCCAGTTTGGGACGCTCGGTTGTATTCAGGGGCCTATTCGTATTCCATCACCGCAAGGTCCTCCAGCAGATTTGGGAGGGCGCAGACAAACGTAAGTCTCCTCAGAGGAACATGCTACTGCGCGACCAAAGAGACTTTTCAAGCAATTCTGAAGCAATCTCCACACTGCCAGGCAGAAGTGCTCTGGGCTGGGCTGATCTGGGCTGATTGTAATCACAGAGGGAACATTCCGCCTAGAGAGGCCACTATCAGCGCCGGAGATCAATGACACTCTAGGTCTGATCAATTCCCACCACAGGCTGCGGTTGTTACTGCGGTTGTACTTTCCCTTATTCTTATTATGTTATTATGTCAGTAATGTTTACAATGAGGGTCGCTGACAACCATAGCCAGCACACCAACATAGACTACATTACAAATTGCATTAAATATGGAAAAAAAAACATACAATATCTACAACATATGCATACAGAGGTATTATAAATACATGTGACCGCTTCAGCTCACCTGGGGGGGCTTTCTTGAGGACTGAAGACGTAACCTTCTCTGTTTTGTATGGCTGCTTTTTCCATTCAGTAAAATAAATGCAACGTCCTCTCTTGTTTACATCGCAGCCGCAGCTCACTGCCCGATGATTTCTGAAATCTATGTATTCACATGATATCGCCCAGCTAAGGGGGCAGCACCATTACAAAGTCTGACGGAAGTATGAGAAGACTCAAAGGCATTTCAACTATTTCTTCAATGCTGTTGACTCCACTGTACTCATATCAAGATGTAGATTGCGCATGTGAAGCGCAGGCATTTGCTTTGGGCAACAGTGTCCCGGGGTTTGCACAATATCTGTTTGCGATAATATAAAACCGCAGCATGCATTTCCATACCTTCAGGGGGATAAAAAAAACCCATGCCTGAGCAATTCAGTCTGTGGCATGTCCATGTGCGTTGATTCTTTCTGCATTTTTAACATTCTCCCGACTGCCCATGTACCAGTCCCTCTGCCCCCTTTGAAGGGGAGGGACACATGCATGTGTCTCATGATCCTCCGCGATGCTCTTGCCGTATTTTTTTTGGCACGCAAAACTAACCCGAAGCACATTTATTCACAACGGCGGAGTGGGCTAGATGGCTCTTCTGATATTACATAAGGCCCTCGACAGGGAAGGCATTCCAGCTCCGGCCCATGTCGGAATGGATGTGCCCCGTTACGGAGATTAATCTTTACTGCTGGGGTTGACAGGGTTACCCCTGGGATCCCCTAAAGGCCCAGGTGTGGATGTACATGGAGGATGGAGGCGGGGGGGGGGGGGGGTGGGAGGGATTCACCGGCTTGATTCCATTTTCACAACTCTCGGATGTTCCTCTCGGTTCAAGAAATGGCCTTGTGCCAACTCTTGCCGTCTCCTTGGGAAAACGGCCTCGAACTTCGCCCTTCGGTAAAATGAACCCTGTGACCCGCCCTCGCGCCCTAAAAAATGCTTCAGCTTTTGGCCCAAAATCTTCTAGCTGAACCAGATGTGATCCCCTGAGCCAGACGTTCCCCTTTATTAAAACCCCCACCACAAAAAAGAAGAAAAAAAACTATATTTAGTGTCGACTCTGAACACTGGACTCCGAGAATAAGCTCCGTCTTGTCGGAAGACATATCGCTTTCTGCTTTCTATTTTTTTGTCCCATTCTTAAAAAAAATGTTCCCCCCCCGGCGTTTCAACAGAAGAGCCGATGGGTAAATGACACTAAAATCCATTACTGTGATGAATAGCTCCGCAGGTGATATCTTCCCGGAGTTATAACTCTGAGGTCAGGCAGACAGATGCAGAGTCGTACAGCTGTGCTGTAACACCAGGTAATCCGCGCAACGTGCATGAGGGCCAGCCTTTCGGTACAGAAAGTCCAGAAATACATACGTGCTGCTAGGAATGATCCTGGTAGAAGCAATGATATCTGACTCAAAGGAGACCCAGTAAATCTTCTGTATATAGGGAACATATGTATGAATGTCAGAGCCAGCAACTGCATTCCAGTGAGGACAAAAGGAGGAACAATGCCATGTAGGAACCTTTAAAATCACAAATGTATAACCGATTTATAAACAGTATATTGTTACTACCAGTGGGCAGGTGACATGACATTTGAATAATAAGTGGGGGGGAGGGGGGCACGACTCATTCTTCAAATCTGTTTTTAAAGTCCACTCTATAAAACGGATTTAATAGTGTCTGTAACACTGCAAACAGCCTCAGAGCAGCCATTTTTCGACAGATAATAAGCTTCTCTAAATGTCCGGATTCGTTTGACATTAATTGGATTTCTGCATTTACCAAGCCACAGGGGGAAATGGACTTAAGTGCCGGTTTTTTTTTTATAACAAAAGCTGATCTGATGCGATGTGAGATGTGACGAAAGGTCCATCTCGTGCACGTCGTACTGGCAGTCCGTCCCAGCTGTTTCGAGGGCAGCGAGCCAGTTTTCCCCCCTCAAGCTTAACTTCTGCGCTGAAGGACTTCTTTGCTCTACAGTGGAGTACTTCCAGGTGTTCATAGATGGGACCTGCAATCCCAGAGAGGTAGAAGGCAGGGCGCTATGCTCTATTGGGTGTGGCTTGGATCCAGAACCTCGTTATCACACCTGATCGTTCAGCCACAAAGGAACAGGATTAGCTTGAGTTTTTCAGGGCTCTGATGTGGGGGGTGGGGGGGGGTGTTTTGGGGGAGAGCGGGGAATTAAAACACTTTGCAGGCCAGACAAAACAATACGGGCAATAATTCACCTCAGGAACTGTAGCTACAGGCCAAATACTGTGCTTGAATAGGACCAGGGAGAAATCTGTGGCATTTTCTATCGGCTTGATTCCACTTTTAGTAAGCACTACCAATACGCACAAATGCTCCCTTACGTACTTTTCATAATTATCGTTCCTTCAGAAAATGATTTCAATATTTTGACTAGCTTATCCTGACCCAGTTTCTTACTGAGGGGAACATAAGGGATCAATGGTAAGTGCAAAGAATCATCTTAACCCTCATATTATGTTTGGGGTCAATTTGAACCCATTCAGTGTTTGATGTCTCTTAAAATCCAGTTAACCTTATTTTTTTCCATCTTGTACGACTTTTCCTAAATTGGTGGGATTAAACAGTAAACATGGAATAAACATAATGTTGTTTTAAAAAGTCCTGTACCATTTTTTTTGTACAGGACATACAAAGGTGTTGTGTGGGGTAATTTTGACCCCAGGCTCTCTAGCTGTATAAAACATACCTTTTTTATTTTTTTGTGGGTGATTCTGGGTACTTTCCCTTACAGGTTTTAAACTTCACAAACTTTCACTTACAATTAGGAGACATTAAGAAGCCAGCCCACAAAGTGTCAAAATATTTCTGTTACAATACTTTTGTTGGGGTCAATTAGACCCCCAAACAACCCCCAAACATAAAAGACGTCATAAAATTTTAACATAATCGAGGAATTAAATCCAAATGTAACATCTAATAATTCACTCATGGCTACACAGTGTTCCTGCCCCTTCACACACTTTCTTCACTTTCACACACATCTCTCAACAGAGCATTTTGGCTCATTTTACTAGCAGTAGCCCTAGATAACTGCTGATATGCTGAATGGTACCGGGTGTGCATGCATCTACAATATGAGGTATCAAATGACAAACTCATAAAACTGAATTGATGATTGTGCAGTAGAGGAATGTCACTCAGGACCCCTGCTGATGGACGCTCAGCACGTAGAGAAGCGTATGTACTGTATAAATAGTGGTTTACATCACTGAGGTGCTCATAGCACTATAATGTCTTGTTGGTTAAGCTGGAGTGGCTCTCTCTGCGTTTCAGCAGTCAGGAGTTTCGTCCTAGCACTTGGACTCGGTTCACAGTTCAATTGTTTTCCGCCTGGGGACAAAGACAAACTCATTCATCCCATCAAGCAAAGCTCTTACTCTGTCGCGTGTGGCTGTGAAAATGTGATGGTCAAGTTAATTTACGTCTCACTACATTTCATTTCCCCGCCAATCAGTTTCCATAATAGACATTTCATACATAGAGCGCATGCTGTTTGCTGGACTTCAAGTCTACGCCTCCCCCGACTTCGAACAACACCAGACTGAGCCAAATGAACACTGCCATTGGCATTCTCTGTCCAACTGTCAGAAAAAACCCGTACATAAAAAAACCCGGCGCTGGCGACCACAGACGTGTGAAATTTTACACAGGGAGCGGCCTCTCTGAATCTCGCGCGCAGAAAAACAGCGAGTCCGTTCAGCGGCGGGCACGTGTGTCCGTACACCGTGCGTTACGTCAGTTTGCCCTCTGGCGGCGGCTTCGTTTCCTCTGCCTTTGCCCCTTTCCCCTCCGGGATGCGGGACGTTTCGCACCGATTTGAAAGTTCTTATGTAAGACAGAGGGGAGGGAGTGAGAGAGATAAAGAATCGAGTCAAAAAAGAGAAAGAAAGATGGAAAACCTCGAGGCAAGGCCACACTCACTACCAAAGCACCGGCACCAACCAGCTCAGCCCGCCCGTATTCTCGACACTAAGCCCAGACTACGGCTTAACCTTTCCTCGAGCAGAACAAAGTTGGGCCTCATGGGCTCTGCCTGGCCCCTGTAATCTACCTCCATCTAACTGAGCCTCTTAACCTTGTCCCTTTCCTCTCCCCCAACAATGACACCTGTAGGATGGAGGCAGGGGTGAGGCGGCGGGGGTGCGGGGAGCGCTGGCTGGGCAGCAACAGCAGACCCTTCACAATGACACATCTACTCAAACACACTACAGGCAGGAAATATACAGGCTTAAAGCCAACCCGCTCGCTCACCCCCCGCTCCCCGAACACTACGGTTTCCATGGTGAGAAAAGCAGGCTGAGGAGTCTAATTGTCAGTGAAGGAATAACGCTGAGGGAATTTTCAGGCAACTAATAACAAATAAACAACATCATCAAACTCCTCAGGAGGACTGACTGCTACACGTAAATAAAGGTGATCGTTATTTTATATTTTTAGCACTTTACTATTGATCTATTTTTTAGGACTGCTGTCCTGTGATTGGAGCAAGGCTTGGAGAGTTTCTAATCCCAGATTTATCATTAACCCCTCAAGGCAGAAGTTAATAAGGGAGCTTTCTCTGAATAGGATCAAACCGAAGCCATTTAACTGGACAACAATGCACAGGCAGCTGGCACCTGACTGCTATAATGAAATCTAAAATTCTGATTTTAGGAAATAGGCATCCCTTCCACCCCATTTTTTTGCTTTGGTTTTGCCCCCTTTGCTTGTTTTTAAGTTTATGTAAAATGTGTTTTTTAATCAGTGGAAAAAAAATAATTCAAACTGCCAAAAACAAGCATACATTCATCTTACGATCTATCTAAAAAAAAAATTTGTTTTTCTAATTTAGTCGATTGCAATTGTTTGTAATTGTTGTTGAGGTTGTCCCCCCTGGGGGATGCCGTGTCTTTGAATGGGCACTTTGTGTCAGTGGCATTGTTTTCATTGATAACGGTGTTCCACTCACCCGCTAACCCCTAAACCCCCCCCCCCCCCCGCACCTGCCCAACAAGGCTCTACCCGCTCCGGCAGGTTTCTGACTTTATAATCTGCTCTAAGAACCAGGCTGGGGTTTTCTTCTTTTTTTTTTTTGTCAGAGTGCAAAAAGCCAAATCACTCTGCTGCCCTCCAGTCCAATTAACCTCTACAGCTGTCTCACTGCAGTCGCTTGAGGGACCCTCCAGCACGAGCCCCAAACGGCAGCCACAAAACGTACCTGGCACCGCCCTGCTGCAGCTATGCGCAGATTAATCCCAAAAAGATCCCAGGCAGGACCACAACACCCAGTTCCCACAGACACTGCACAAGGCACGAATGAAGCAAGCACGGGCGTTTCAACATTAAATATCCCCAAGTCTGTAACCATCTGCATGTTCACGTTTAAATATCAACTTCATTTCCACATTGAACCTCACTCATATAAAGGAGGACAAAGGTCTAGGGCAGAACCTTGAAGGCGTGCTATAGAAGAAAACCAGTCCTGCATTTATCTGCGCAAATCAGGCCTACCAATGTGTTTTCTGGAATTTCATAGACAAAATGGATAAACAAAAACACGTCACGACACTGTTTAATTACAGAACCTTCACTCAGTCTTCAGTATTTTACCGTTTCTCACTGTGACAAAACCAAGAGAGTATTCCACGGTCCAACCAATTCTACATCCCCTGAAACAAAACAAGCACATACAGTGCCCTACACAATTATAATTGTGGCACACGTGGTTTTGTTAAAGATAATTATTTCCTGATGAGATTTTTTTTTCTCTCAGAATAAATTTACTTAAATTAAAGGTTGGATTTTTCTCATTTTTTCAGTGTGAGAGAGGTGAATTTTTTTTAACCCTTTTTACTCATCTTTACCAGGGGTGCCAATAATTGTGGAGGGCACTGTAGATGTGGATAGTCTTTCAGTATTAACAGTTAATTGTTTCTGAAGCAGTAAGCTCTAATTGATACCCATTAAGCAAACTTGGAGAGCTTTCTTACTCTGTCGGAAGACCTACAGTATGTGACTGACATTAAAGTATATATTTATGTGAGGAGAACATGCGCTGAAGAAGGCACACGATAAAAATGAAAATTTAGCTGCTTTTTGTGCCAAAGTTGAGTCTGTTGTTCTCGTATAATGAGCTCTTCAGACTCAGTTGCCGTTTACTTAAGACCGTAAGGTCCCTTGCTTTTTTAAACTTTTATTTACTGAGCCATCCAACATATATGTTGACTGTAGTTAAAGGTTTCCTCCCTTTCGTTTGTCCACAAGTACTGTGTCATGAGAGTGCAATACATGAATTACTGAGCAGACAGCAATCATTCATTCTGCTTTGGCTTCAGCTTTCTCCTGACCCAAAATACTGTAAGTCTTCCTCTGGTCCATTTCCCACTGGTCCACCTAAAAACCACAGTCCCCAAACACCTCATAATCCTTGTTTGCAAATGCCTTGCCTGGTCGTAAGCCTAATGCAAACCTCAAATATTTACAAAGGACGCAGCGCGTTAGAGCTACCGGCCAGAAGTCAACCTCCCTGTCTGAAGTTCTGAACAACTGAAGAGGCATTCCTGCCATGCTCTGAAAACGTGTTTATCCACAATTATCAGACCAAATATGCACAAATGAGCATGTTCTGGAAATATTGTCATCTTAATGAATTTATGCTCTGTGCAGGAAGTCAGGAAAAATATAGAACAAATGATCCGATGAATTTTGTTCCATTTCTTTTTTTTTTTCTTAAAGAAAGGTCTATATTTTACTGGTATTTGAACTGATGAACTCAGGTCCATGGAGTCTGAAGATTATGTTTTTTGCCCTTTCCACATATTTAAAACAAATCAAATAATTCTACAAGCTCTAAAAGGTACTATGAGCAACAATTCAGCATATCTCAAGTGGTACTTCATTCTGTGGTGATGTATTTATGCTGAAAATTAATATGACATGCATGGCTCCAGTAAACTGCTGATCTGTTATTCTGAGTTAATTCACTTAAAAGCAAAGGCTAAAAGTTGGATCTTGTTTGGATTAGAGATTAGAGATGCTGTTTAATTGACTTTCCTTGATGCAGAGAACCTATTTCAGACACAGTCAGACTGTAACACCCCTCTTACTAAATCTTACAAAAATAATTATCGGATGACAACCTTGTAGAGCGAGCACCCACCGGCACACCTTCATGTTCGCATCACACCGTTCCCGTGCTACTACGCCGCCCATATGCCGAACCGGCCGGGCTCGGAACGCTCATTCAGGACGCAGCTAGACTGTGAGACGGCACACAGAACCAGTCAGGGTGCCGCACGCTGTGGTATGAGCTGCCTCATGCAGTGAGTCCCTCACGGACTACGCGTGGGACAGCACACTGCTACTCTTATGAGTCTGAATCACCAGATAGATCTGCTTCCTTCAAATACGGAATAACAAACCCCCGCATCCCAACCCCAGACCCTGAAGAAATTACAAACCATAGGGAAAATGAAGGGACTAACGTCAAACAGGGACATTTTGAAGAATAAGAAAAAGAATAATAATAAGAGTAAGAAAATAAGAGGGAGCAGAAGAAGAAGAAGAAAGGGAAGCAGATGAAGATCTGGCTCTTCCAGGTTCCCGCGCTTACCTCCGTCCTTTTGGGACAGGCTCGGATTCCGACAGCAGCGCGATTCGGAGAGGGGGAACTATCCGGGTCTCTGCATTCTTCTGGGTCCGGGTTCCTAAGCGCGCCGTTCTCCTTCAGGGCTGGATTAACCGCCATCCCCGGAGCGGCGTCAGGCTACAACAACAGCGGGATAACGGTCAACAGCGGACACGTCGCCAAAGGCTGCCACAGGAGACTCAAACAGGAAGGGGTCTGCGTAGGCCGTGCCAAAACAAAACAAGGGACCGGGGTGAACCGCTGAGAAAGAAATTCCGATTCAATTCCGTTTGACGGAAAGTAAGAGAACGAAACGAAATGTCTGCGGCACTTTCTTCCTTCCTTTCAAACCTATGAGCATCGAAAGATGCATATAGTGTAAAGATCTATCTAAAGACGTGCCCACTCGTTCTACGGTTTGCCATCAGTGGTGGACTTCAGATAGGTCTCCTCAAGAGTAAACGAGCAGGTTCTCCCAAAAGCCGGAAACGTGCGGTCGACGTACAGCCGCGCCCACGTCCAGAAGGCATGCGTCGTTCTCTGCTCGGCTGTAAACGAACTAAGCCTCACAAATGGCGTTTCTGCACACAGCCCTCCCTCCGTGTCACGGACGTACACCAAAGAGGGCACATTTGTTCCTCGCTGAAAAAACTGAGGCGGTTCAAGAAATGATGCTCGCCGCAGTGTTAGGAGGGGGGTGGGGGGGGGTGTCCGTAAACAGTACTACACAGTCCCAGAAGCAGCCCGTATGCACAATAGCCATCTGTCTCCAATGCTACAGCCTTGCCTCAGATAAATGTGTGGTTCTGGGCTGAGGGAGCCGCATCTCCGCAGAGGCCGGCCACTCGCGCTCTTTGTGAAGCGTGAACGCTGTGGGCCTTCGTGTGGCGGTCGCACACAGAAGAGACAATGCAGCCGTCAATGTCACAAACCCCGTTCTCACTGAATTTCCGGCATGCGTATTGTCTCCCTGAAAGACCCCAGCACGTAAGCCCCTGTTTCTGCCCTTTGGGGCACGCACCCTTTGGGGCTCGCTCACTTCCTCCAACGGAAAACCGCACGAGACGAGGCTTTGCATGCATTCTGGTACCAGAGCGACATATGGTGCACATTGCACCTCGTGTGTGTTATCTGCAACCATATTTGCCAAGAATAAAGTTGGTTGCCATGGTACCGACTCTCGGATGAGCGTACCAGTCACTGCATTATCCTTCAATTTTTTTAAGCAAAGAGTAACAAAACAGGCACGTTTTTGCCGCAGCTATGTATGCTACCGTATGGAGAAACTACCTTAAATACCCATTTGGTTATTCGTGAACAACACTCTTTATACTTGTTTGTTAGTTTGCTTAGAAAAAAATGTATGTGCTGTGCCAAAAAAAGGAGTTTCTAAAGAATCGAGGCCCACTACTGGTATCCACGACCAACAGGGATTTCCAGATCATCCAAAATTATTAGTATGTTTTAGTATGAGAGCCCCAGGTCAGAAAACAGCTGCATTTGATCCGAAGGACGAGGTTAGACATCTCACACAAAATAAAAACCTGACTCATTTCAATATTTATAAAGTGTCTAAGACTATAAAAATATTTATCAGCCACAGAAATTGTTCCTATATCTTTGCAGTGCAGCTGTAGTGTCACACCCTGGTATTTAGCCTCACAAGACAACCATGATGTTGTCTGTGGCTTGATGCAGAACAACTGCTCTACAACCACAAAGACTCACTAGATATAATGCTGATTATTGCAGTTCTTTCAAAAATAAAAATTAATTTAAACTACTGGTTAATTAATCTGAAAGGTTATTGGACAATCAGGATTATGTAAATAAAGCCAGACACTCCAAACCAAACACCCCAAATGAGTTTTGAGGGGAATGTGTTTGAGATCTCGCCCCTGACACCCCCACGCAGGTGACACCAGTGTGACCGTCGAAGCCCCAGACACTGTAGTAATATTAGATTAACCTATGGGTAAGTGCTGGAGGGAAGCACACAAAGGCCAAGCTCAACCACTCAAAGAGATTGGCTGAAGATGAAGCAGAGCGTGTCCATTCTAAAATCCAACTGCGTTTCATCTAAATCAGGGATAGTTTTTTCTTCGGTAGAGGCTTAATTAGATTCCCATGGCTGGTAAACTCCAAGCTTGTTGACAGTATGGGGGGGGGGGGTGTACTTGTGTAGGAGTCTTCTCATTGTTACAGAGGGGGAAAATAATACCACAAATTTAATTAGCTGTACAAAGAAACCCTTCAGAAATGAGTCTCATAAAGTATAACCTGAAGTATGAAAATGTTTTATTTGGTTAAGCGGTATGAGAAAAGCACGTTCTGCATTATAAATGGAGGAAGAAGAAAGTGAGTGGACTGTATAAGCACTGAGAACATAGAGAATATAGAGCCACGGGCCATGAACAGCAACCCACTGTTAATACAGGGGGAGCAATACATTAGGGGTTTATGCTATTGGGGTTTTTCTGGGTCAAATGACCCGTACCAGTGGTAATGGGTTAACGAAATACTCCGTATTTGTTTGCTGTCGTAGAAGAAAAAAAAATTCAGCATTGCAGAAATCCATGTTGGCATCATGTCTTTGGTAACCTTTAAAGGCCAGCACCATGAGTCCAGCGATTGGTATGCCACATTAATTCTCCCTGGCCAAGACTACAGATCTTTCAGCTGGAGACCACATACCGCAGGGAAGCAAAAGCTAAAAAAAAAAACAGCATTACTGAAGAAATAATTAATTATATGGAAGAATAACAAGCTTGCTCTCCTAGCCAATTCTGTCTCATTAACAAGGTCCCCCTGGTGCAGTAGTTCCCTCCTACGCATTCTCTGGTGAACGCGTTCTGTGATTCTGCAGGTGAAGCCCCGTTTAACAGCCTACTGGCGAACCCAGCCTTCCAAGCCTGAGGTTGTTCACATGCTGCACTTCAACTCCCGTCAATCAATCTGAACTTCCTCTTTCTGCCGGAACATAACTAACTCCTCTCCCACCGATAAGAGCCACACCCTCAATGGCATACCACAGGGCCAGGGTCTATTGTGCGTAGACTCCGCCCCCTCCCCCGCAATTCGCAGCCGCCGCCGCCACTCACCGGTCGCTTGCGGGAGACGCTGGGTGTGTGAGAGGGCGAGGAGCCAGAGCTCAGGGCTTCCTCTATGTCCAGGTTCAGTTGGTCCAGTTTCTTCATTAGCTGGGTCATGGACTCGGACCAGGGCGAGAGGATCTGTGGAGACTCCTTTGGAGTGACAGCGGAGAGGACCAATGAGGAAACAGAAACAACGCAATGTGTTCTGACAGGTATACTCCCTCTCGTTATCAGTTACACGATTGTCTGGCTCACATAGGCAGCGTGTTTTCGGTAAAACACAGCTATTCAAACTTTATGCCAATGGAAGCAATCACCGAACATCTGTTACATTTTAAACTAGCTTGAGTTCCCTAAAAATCCTTCATGTGTTTTCTTTTTAATCAAGCCTTTCCACAGAAGAACGTCAAAGTCTTTGTATTGTTTGACCACTTTTTGACCAAGATTGGAACGTCAATGGAACAATGGATTAAGAGTGGATTAAGACATGCTGTTCTCAAAACCTTCTGAGACTAGTTCATCATTTCATTAAAGAATTAGACAGAAACCACACACCGCATTCTTAATTATCGGGATACAGGCTTAGATTAGATCAACACTGTATACCATAGGACCTTTAATATCAAAAAGGTCAGGTCGTCCCAATTCATTTCCGACTTCAACTTTAAAACACAAAAACATTCTCCGAATAGTATTGGGTGGAGGAAAAAAACAACAGCTGTAGACAGCACCAGCCTCAAACAGGAACCCGATAGCTTCACGGTAACACACATACAGGGAAAACACAAGGCATGCGCACCGGACATAGCCAGAGGAATTCCTCGCTCCTGCCTTTCACAGCTCCCAGACCCCTGGTGTGTATAAATAGACCCTTCCGCACACAAGACGTGAGCAGGGTTGGGGAATCTGGAGATCCAAGCTCATTAATTACCAGGAAGCGCTTCAGTCACCGAGCCATAAATTAACGCCGTTTCCATTACTGGAGCGAGAGGGTGGGGAGTGGGGGGTGGCGATGGAAGGGCAGTGTGGGGGGGGGGGGGGGGGGTTGTTGGGGTGTTTTTGAGATCTTGGGGTTCAGAAGGCCCTTGCATAACATCCCGACTCTGAAGTCACAGAACCCCACAAAGACGTCCCTTCATTTCCCCCAATGAAAGTGCACTAAATGTCGTCTGCGCGTTGAGTGTGACCGCTGGAGCCCCCCCCCCCCGGGGCCGAACAGACCCTCTACGCAGCATCAAAGCTCCCTCTCATCCCCAGCACAATCCTCCTATTCAGGAGTGTCATCTCTCAAAAAGGGCACATTTGTCCCAATGGCTGGTGGAGGGGGTGCTTGATCCTATCTTTGGGACTCATAAAATCTGCCGGAATGTGGCAATGCCGTGCGCCACCTCGGCCAATTAGCTCCGGATATCAGAGAACGTCTTCACCCTTCCCCTGCCCCTCCCTGGTACATCTCTCACAGGGTACGCTGAAGGGTCACAGAAGGCTGAGCATGGCACTGTGCGGATCATTTTAAATCAGGGCTGCAGTGCCCAGCAATGGTCAGACAACCACGAATGGAGATAATGAGTGTTGTGGCTAGCGGCCATTTCTCCATTTCCTGCTAATTTCACATGCTATCAATGAATTGCTATGACACAAACTGAAAAACACAGTGGATGACCCAAAAAAAAAATGCTTTTGTGAATCATACCATCTAAATATGGGATGTTATGTGGTTTACCATGTGGAAAAAATGTAATTACGTCCCCGTATTCCAGCAAGAAAATTCTGGCCAGAACCCCAGAAAGGGACCATATTCTGACTCTCATTGGTCCATACAGAATTCAATGCCCTTTAACATTAGTGGACTGTAAACTATGCTAGTCACTATGCATTATGTAGGTAATCAACAGCAATGCACTGCAACTCATGAAAGGGAGAAGAAACAGGCGAAAAACCAGTCACAGACGTCAGACACTCCGGCCACTTCCTCCGACCACCCAGAGTAACCTGACTGACCTGATCCAGGGAAAGTGCCCCCTCTGCCCTCAATCCTGAAGGAATGACCTAAATCTGAGCAATCCAGGCCTGAACCCTGGGCCACAGGGTCATCGGGGTCAGAAAGTAAAAAGATCGCTCCGTCTCGACCTCTACCAGCACTGGAGTGCATGTCCTCCTCTCATGTGTAGACCTCATGAATGACAGAAAAAAACTTAACTTAACACGCTGTGCAAAGAAAATCATCATTTTTGATAGTTAGATTATGCACAAGGAAACACAGAAGGCAAATACCATAATTTGTAATAAAATCTCAACTGTATTTATATTAGTTTTTTATCTTGCACGCAATACATTTCTTATCCTGCCCTCTGCCAGTACAGAATGATTTGGTATTGGTCATTTAGAGACGGTGGCATTTCACAAAAATGATAAGGTCTGTGAAATCATATTTTTCTTTATAAATGTGAAAACGGTAAATATTATCTTTTGCGTTAATGAACATTTAAAAGCAAAAAAGATTGCACATGGTCTGATTTAACCACACCATTAACAGGATTCTGGAGCGCACACACGTGCAATTAGTAACACATCAATATAAAGACTTACCGATAGAAGAGAAGCAAACAGAGGATGTACATGCTGTGTGTGTGGTTAAATTAACTTTTTATTTAATCCATAGTATGTGCGTCGTCAATTTCTTTTATTCTCTTATAGGCCTACCTGTAAATTAGGATATTGATTGAACTCCTGCACGTGTTGTCTTAATTAGCCTATCGATGCCGTTTAGTTTGGAGCTCGGCATGCTGTAAAAGAATTAGACTCCCTTAAATGTATTTTAGGCGGGACTGCAGCGGGAGGTTTCCCCCCTCCCATTTCTTACCTTTCCGTTCAACGTGACAAGCCTTTGGCGCTCGCGGTGCGGATAACGGTAAACCTCAATGTTTTTCGGATGCATTAATCCAGCCCTAATTCTTCGTAGCCTTCAATAAGAAAATACACGGGGCAGTGGCGTCATCTGCAGGAGGGTCGTTGCGTTTGCTTCTGCAGTAAGAAGGTGGAAGACGGCACTCGAATCCAGCGTTGGTTTTAAATGGACACTTGAACAGCACGGTGCAAGAATCCACACCTGGATGTTAACGTTAGAATCGCCAGGTTTTTACATGTCAACATGACCTTACACAGACACTTCCATGCACCGCTGTCCACCACTGCATTTCGTGCGCTGTAGTGTATATTTGCAAATATTTTCATTATAATAGCAAAAAATGTTAAATAATATCTTGATTCAGGTATCGATTTTGTGCTTGAGTTTTTTTATTATAATTATTTTTTTTTTTTTGAACAAACTGACATGCAAACATGTCCCCACTCAAAATTCCATCTCCACAGCAACACACCCCAGACCAACCAACCAAACAACACACGCAAAAGACCTGTGGCAACAAGGCTCAATGAGAGCCGTCTGAACCTGATCAAGGACCTCATCTGGTTCAGAGGCACTCCTCTCTGTCACTACAGGCCGGCTGAATGCTACAACCTCGGAATGCCAGCCTTTTTCGTGGAATGAGAGGAATTCCAGGGACTTTGACAAGCTCTGTGTGAGACAGTAGCCTTTATTCGTTTTACTCGCCTTTTCTCTTGCCTTCAAAAGGTGGGGGGGGGGGAAAGGGACCCTGCCATGGAAACGGAACTGGTATGAGCCAGTCCTCCGGATCGATTCATTAACGTTATCTAAAGGGAGAAACAAAAATGCCCAGGGGAACATGACTTTATCAGTGCAAATTAGCCACATTGTAACCCACTGCATTTCTCCATTGTCATTGAAATGAGAAGCGAAGTACCCTTCTTCGCCATAGTTCTGGGCTTGGCACCCACTCTGTGCCACCCACATTGAGTACCAGGAATCAAGATGGAGGGATCAGAATGCTGCAATCAGATGTACAGTTCAAGAGGGCTGCAGCCAAGCCGGTGACTTGAATATTTAAATGAGCATTCTTAGTTCTCCGTACATTAATCCTGCTGCCAAACTGCCACGGCATGCAAATGGCAGTTCCTCTGTGCAACATTCATTGAATAAACGCAACATCTTTGCAACATGCAATCGCAATGCCCTCCCCCGAACCGCTTAAACGACAAAGTTGCGCTGCAAATGAAACAATGCTGCCCTCTGCTGGTGAACATTAAAACACGCAACCTGAATGTGCGCTTGAAACAGGGCGATTTCGCTGCAGTCCCAGTCTCTGGGGAATGAGGATTCGAATGGACACACTGCTAATTGGCGGATCAGGGTAATTTTACGTGGTCAAATGAGAGGCAAAATGATGAAGTATCCCTGGATTAAAAGCAAAAGATACAGATATAAAGTACTGCATATACAAAATGCAAAGCCACTCTCTGAAACATGTTCACGTTGACCTTCTCTAAGCATTTCGGCACATAACTGTTCTGTGAGAACAACATTTTTAACACAAGGTCCTTACAAACCTAGCTGATGTGATGCAGGAAATAGCATATCCTACCTTTCTGTCTGTTTCCATTGTTACTGCCCATGAAGCAATCAGAAGATTTTTATATTCAGGATGTTTAATGTCCAATAATGTCTTATTCTTAGTTACCTTACAAAATATAGTCACATAATCAACACATCTCAGAAAATGGAGAGCAGTTACACAAGCAATTGACCGAGCAATAGTTGTAACTGACAGTCGTCTACAAAGCACGGATGAAAACAAACTGTAAATTCAATTCATGTCTGCAACTCCTTTATGATAGTGCTGTCCCGAGATAACACAAAATTTACAACCCGGGGACTCAGAGATGTGCCTTTCATTACATTTTTAAAGCCCAATCAGATTTAAAGAACATACGAGACTATAAAAGAAAAAGAGCAGAATATATACCTGCTCCATAAACTGACAATCAGAGCTCGGCGGGCTTAAAATAATAAGATTTTCAAGTGTTACTATCACAGATGCCCACCTCATTAAATATTAAAAGGAACACTACACACATTTGAAAAATGAGTGAGAGTGATAACAGTATGCAGCTGTCCTGCTTGGGTCTGCTGAAAGCCAGGACTCCCAAATTCACAATTTACATTTTACACCCTTAGATGAATCAAATCCAAAATGCATGCACTGCATTTTACAATACATTTGTTACATTGCACTTTGCAGCATAGCCTGGTTTAAACTCCCCAGAAAGGCAAGCCTAGGGTGACAGTGCCAAGGTAGAACTCACTGGTTGGCATATAGGAAGAAACCTTGGGAGAAACTAGAGGGGAATATCGGGAAATATGAAGGGGTTAATATTCCCTGGTCAGACAAAATGAGTACCTCCCACGACCACGCTATTATCCTGCTCTACTCCCACCCTACACCACGTCCGTCACGTTCACCACATGGCTGGCAGCAGAGAGAGAATGCTTGCCACACACACACACACACACACACACACACACACACACACACACACACACACACACACACACACACACACACACACACACACACACACACACACACACACACACACACACACACACACACACACACACACACACACACACACACACACAGCCTGCAGTGAGTGACAGCACCGGAGGTTTGTCTCTGCACTATCAGCACCGTTGAACCTTGTCCTCTTTGTATAAAAATCAGCCTTCTGGATTCCCAGCATTCTTCTACCCCTTTCCCCAAACATCGTTACCCCCTCCACCGCACTGGGCAGTTCGCCATCGCCCTGCACCTTCGTCCATCTGTCTCGCCTGCCTGTCCGTCTGTACGTCGGCCAGTCCGCAAAAGGAAATGAAGTGGACAGATATGCTTTCGTCTGGCGTGACGACGGCCTGCGCGACGTGAAAATGCCATTGTGCCCGTTGATGGGAAAGTGCATCTAGCTCCAGCGCTCGAGTACTTTCGGAGACACAGGCGCCATTTAGAAACAGCATGCAGTCCTCCGGGGTTTCTGTTAAGCATGGCCACACCAGGCCTGGGCCACTTGAAAAGTGTCCGAATGTTTTTGGAAAGCATGAGAATAAAGTTTTATGGGGGTTTGTTCTACCCTCTCATTACATTGACCAATAAACCTAAGACCCACGTACATGTGTACACAAAAGTCCAGGTGAGGGTAATAAACGTGGGAGGGAATTGCATGGGGGGTGTGGGCTTAGGGTCCGGTAACCCCCCAGGGTCAAGAGAAAGACTGGAAAAAGCCACAAATCTCCTTTGACTTGTTGAAGGAAATAACACCGCGTGTAATGGGTCAGACGAGTTCACTGTATGGGGAACTACAGTGGCAATGTGTGAAAACGGTGACGGTTTTCATTCTTTTTAAAGGGTTTTGTTTTTGAGTTATCCTTGTTTCACCGTACTAAGAGTGAGGCGAACATGTCCAAACACCTGACAAACGAACCCAGCAAAGAACAACAACAAAACGCGGTGACTGGGTCCGCCTAGTGCAGGCAAAATGAATGACGTTCGGTAACAGAGTAAAACGCTGTGGAGAGAAGCAGGTCTTTGTTTGTCTTGAGTGTGAGAACACCTGCACAGTGGGGAAGGGAAGGGGAAGCTATGTTCTGCTTTATCTCACTGGGGCTGACATCTCTAATGTTAGCGCAGAATTCTTGGAAGTAATCTGCCAGCGTCCCTTGAGGTCTTTGTTTAATTTTCGCTTTCCAAGATAATTTGACCCCGACAGAGCTAACTTCTGAGAGATGGAAAAAGTAAGAGAGCTCAACATATCAAATCACTCTCAGTTACATTTTCAAGGACTTTTTGTTCCAAGATACAGAATAAAGAATTCACTAGATATGACCACATAAAGGCACGTAGGATAAGACTATGATTATAAGTACATGTTAAATGTATTTAATTTTTTCAAAAAAAGTAAAACAGTTCCAGCTGATAACAGATGACTGCAAGTCGTCACATTCTGGGTGTCCTTTGAAGAGTGGGACAAGGTTAAAGGGTCATCGATCTTTTACATTTTATATAACCTTTATTTAACCATGTAGGTCAACTGAGATGACTCAATTTCATTTGAGAATTCTCTTTTGCAGTGACCACCCAGGGGAATCTAATTGGTTGTGTAGCCAATACAAGGGGGATATAAGGGACTGTGTAGCCAATCAGACTCTTTATAGTGAAGCTGTGGGCTATACACTCACCTCCCTGCAGTTGGACTCGTTCTCTGCCCGACAGGCGCCGTTACAGACAGAGCCCTGGCCGGAGGGAGCGTCCCGCCCCGCCCCGAGCCCGTTCCTCTTCAGCTCGCCCCTCCGCTGCCGTCCCGCCAGGAATTCCCTGCACTGCGGCAGTTCCGGGAACACGTCATCGTCATCCTCAGAGGAAGAGTCCACTCTGCATGGGCCCTCGGAGATGAAGAGGCCGCAGCCGGCGCCGGCGAGACGGGCGCGGCAGCGGTCGGGGTAATCCGAGAAGGTGATGGAGCTGGGCTTGTGTTTGACGATGCGGGGCAGCTCCGAGCTGACCACCGCCGCTGGGATGGAACCAGATGGCTCCGCGTGCCCCAAGTCGGCCACTACATGATAGCATTCCTCAGCACACTCCAAAGGGTCCATGATGCGGTCAGGCTCCTCCTGGTGGCGGGAAGCTGCAGTTGCAATGCCGCACTCCCTCGGAGGATGAGACGGGGTCGCGGCGGGTGCAGGCCCTTCAGTGGAATCCACTTTAACAACACGAGCAGCGCCTTTTACCTCCAGGCCCACGCTGATGGCCCCGTTACAGCTCTGCACTTCCTGGGAATCGCACAAAGCCGGACCATTTCCCAGCTTCCCCAGGGAGCCCGGCGTTGGAGAAACCTGGCCTGGCTCTTCCTCAGCGAAGCCTGGTGAGGTGGAGACTGGACCCAACTCAACAGGCTCAACCACTAGAGCAGCGACGTGTTCCAGGACGTCTAAAGACCCCCGCGAAAAGGTTGCATTGTCACTCTCACAGGGGTCTACAGCCGCGCCTCTATCCTGCTGACCCAGGGGCTTGTCTCGGCACAGCTCATTGACCGCTCGGTTCGGGAGCCCAGGCGGCCAAACGGAGTCCTCGTTCTCCAGCAATCCCTCACTCGGAGGGGAAGCAAAGACCACAGACCTGCCACTTGAGGACTCCTGAACTGAAAAGGCCACCGCGGGTGGCACCGACTTCGGTAATGTCTGCACTCCTTCCAAAGTCACCATGGTTACAGTTTCCATTCTGTACTCTAGAATCTGGCACCATCCAAAAGGTAGTTCCTGACACAAGGGTCGGCCATCAATATCGAATGTGTCAAATCAACAGACCAGCTAAAGCGCGCACTCCTTTGTACTTGATCAGACGGCATGAATGAACCAAGTCACCTGCAAGAGAAACACAAGAGAAGGCAGTTACTATTTACACTGAACACAGGAATTTACAACCTAAACCTAGACTGGGATTAGATATAACTGATGCTTGAAAAAACAAGAGAGAATTATTTCCAGAAAATGTCATCAGATATTCCATAATAACTGATGTGACAAAATATTAGGATGTGGAAGTAATGGGGGAGGAGACAGATGTTTTCCCTCCACTTTTCACCTCTGTTTGGAAGGCCCAATCAGAACTATAGGCCCATCTCACTGCTGTAAGAGGAGGGAAAAGATTTGCACAGACATTGTGCACAATGCATGAAGTCAGCTGGCAGTTTCTTTCCCATACTGCAATGGGTCAGCTAAGTTGCTGCTGCTACTGTACCCCAAGGTCTGAGCAGCAGGTATATCACTGGCACCCAATCAATCACATGAAGAGGAATGACCGGTGTGGCCAGGGGCACCTGCATCCTGAATCCCTCTAACCCTGTGCGGTGCTATTGTCCAGGAATTACTTTGATGCGGGAAAAGTCAGGATTCCGAGCAGACCACTGGGAGGGTCGCTGCACTCCACCAAAAGAGGCTTAAGCAGCCGTGCTTGCTCAAGAACCACATCCCTGTGTTTAAAAAAAAAAGTTATTTATAGTTTGTTGAGAGTTCCTACACAGGAATGTAAAAACACAGCTTTAGCCGAAAACAGGCTGGTGTCCCGTGGAGGAAAAGCATGGGAACTCCTCTCTCACACACGTTTTCAAGCTTCATAGAGTGCCTTTTGTTTTGCTTTAGCTTTTTTTGTTTTTAGGTTCCGAGCCCCCTACCCCCTCCCCTCTTCTTTATTTTTTTTTTACTGACTTGCTGTAAATTACGCTGCTGAAATGGGAACAAAGCCACCAGGGCCACTTGAGTCCAGCCGAGCACAGCGTCCCGCCATGGGACGGACTGAGGAGCAGTAAAGTTTAACATCTGGCCCGGGCCCGGGCCCCCGCTCCTCAAGTCTGGATACGTCTCAAACGTGATCCCGGTGACATCACCGGACTGAGGAATTTGGACACGCTGTCCCGGCCGGTGATTTACCATCTATCGCGACCATCCATCAGACTCAAACATGTCCCCGGCCCATTCCCGCCGAAGACCCCCCCCTACCCCTTCATTAACCCCTGATAAAGAACCCAACAGTAACCCACATCTCACCCTCACACAGTCTGTCATATCTGTAAAAGCACAAGCAGAAGTGGTTTAATTCTGCTGAATGTATCAGACCAAGCGGCTGACACAGTGGTACTGCCCTCCAATCAGGTGAATCATATCTGGAAAGCAGTTTATTTTAATTTTACCTGTGCACAAAATTAAGTGTTTCTCTTGAACAAATCAACCATCTATTTTTCCATTCCAATGTGTTTGGGATGAACTTTTCATAAGTTTTCATATTATTTAATTTAGCCATTGAATGAGTGCTAAAATGTTTATACAGTAGAATGGCACATAGTTTACCTGCATGTACAATATTTTCTGAATGTCTATTTACATGTTTTGGATGGCACACAGTGTACAGTGTTCTGTAAACCCTTTAAGGGCCCTGTCCTTTAAACAGTGGCAGTAGATCATTTTAAAATTACTTTGTTTTGATTTGTTTTGTGTTTATAAGTATTGTGGTGGCTATGCCTGCCAGGCAGGATGATGTCACCAGGAAGAGCATTGTAGCAGGATGTTCTCAAAAGCATTTTGGCGATGTGGAAATGGCACTGCCGTGTGGAAACAGAAGTTTGGTTCCCACGTCCAGCGCTAAGCTAAGCTCTTTCCTGCTTGGCACGGCATGCACAATTGGAACTTGAAATTAATTGAAACTCTTCAGGAAGAATGTATATGAAAATTAACCTTTGGGAGCACTTAGTTAGGCACACTGTACACGCATCTGGGCTTATAATCATAAAACGTATCAGGGTAACAGTGCTGTTCCAAGATCAGTCTTGCCTTTTTGCCCATAATGGATTTAGCCAAAGATTAGGACGTTGATCGGGGAAAAGATCAGCGTTCAAACTCTGAGATGCTTCCTGAATATGAGTCCTGTAAATCCCTATTGGTTCCAACCAAACACTTTCTCTGGGTTAAATTCGGTCATAGAACATCTCCCAGCATCTGTGAAATAACTGAAAAATCTCAGAGCACACAAATACACGATAGGAAAAAAAAAACCCAGCAGGACTAGTGGAAATAAAGGGGGTTGGTGCAGAGGGAAGGCTGTCCAATCTCTCGGTGCCCCGTGCTGTGTGAATCCAGCAGCTGACAGTGTCCCTGACTGCGGCAATGTGGAGAGTTCTTATCGCATCACCTCTAAGCAGGTTGGGAAATCACACAGCAGGCTCCACTGCTTCAGGGGAAACAGGTAAAAGCACACCTGGATTGACAAGAAGGCTGAAGCTTTAACCTTCACTGCAGTGATAAGAACAGAGCCGTCCGCAGCCAGATAAGAACAGGACCTCACATGTGACAGTTACAATATGGTGTGCTTACAAGTAAATGTACATGTTTTTCCTCACGGATATTTTATTATAAACGCTTATGGAAAGTAGTTACATCTTGCTTCATTTGTTAAACCAGGTCACGCCATTTTTAAAAAGTATAATATCCAAAAACAAGCACAATGCCTAAAGAATTAAACAACAAAATTAAACGCCACTGCACAACAACACCTGGTACAACATCTCAAAGGAGCACAACGGGTTTCAGCTCCGAAGTTAACAGAAAGTGCTACAGCCTGTGCATTACATTTAGTGTGAATGTACAAACACATAGCCTACCTATTACACTAACAAACTGCCACCTACACTAGGGTATGTTACAACCGGGCACCAAAAATCTGTCCATGTTCATGTCATATGACATATGACATGCAGTTCAACTTCACTGAGGATACTTCATTCCAAAACAAGAAATACATAATTTTTACTGACAACATCATGAATATATGTAACCATATTAATATATACAGTATACCATTAATTATATGCAGAATTGACATTTTAAACACATTTCATGCATATGGTTTTAATTGATTTTAATAACCATTGGTATGCATGAAAAAAACAACACCCCAAATAAGAAACAAGCCCTAAACATGGGGGGTATTTCACGAAGCAGGATTAGTGAGTTAGCTGGATAACTGCGCAGAGTAAAACCCGGAACCCTCCCAAATCTTGTTTGTATGTGTGTGTGTGTGTGTGTGTTTGTGTGTAGCAGAGGTTGTCAGGGGTGTCAGTAATGTCCAGTGCTCTCAGGTTTAAGCTTACTGACGAAATGAGCAGGCCTTAGAAAAGCATTAAGATGAAAAGGAACATGCTGTAAAATATACACTGGAGGGATGACTGTTGTTCTTTCTCTATTGCAGGAAACGCTGAATCAAGCATCCTGGTGATTAGACCCTGTCACACTGCCCCCCTTTAAGACCAACTCTCAACCCACTGTGAATGGGGCCTCGTCAGTGAACCAGCGATGAGTGGACCCATGCCTCCCAAAGAAAACAAAAACATAAATCGCTTTCACAAATATTATTAATTTTGAAACTTTCTGACACTAAATTAAATAGTAGTAGGCCTACATTTCAGTCACCCTTCATTGCCCATGCATGCTTTAGTTGTGCCGTGTCAAAATAAAGAATCTTGAGTCTGCTTCTTTAAAAAATAAGACTGAACTGAATGTTCTTAGGTCAGACAGCCATCAATTCTGAAGTGTGGAGCAGTTACACAACTCTGCACACAGAGAGTAAACACTTAAAGGATTGGTCACTTTAATATTGCATGTTTAAGAAATTCATAAAATCCAACAACATGAACATTTCAAAAATAATCTTTGGAATTACAGCTAGAAGACAGCCTTCTAAACATACCATTTCTATTTTGATTTTATTTGATCTGTATAAATATTAAGTCCCATGTTTGACTCTATGTCCTTTTTCAAGCAAATTCTCTAGCTAAAATTTCTTTTTTGTTGAATTTTATCCAGAAATGTTGAAAACATTTACATAAAACACAACATTTAGACTTGTCAATTGCTATTTTAAGTCAGAAAAAAAAAAGAAAACAAAAGTACCTCAAAGTAAAACAAAGGGAAAAAAATTAGGTTTTTCTGATAAAATGACTCCATTGCGTTTTCAAATAAGCACTGAAATATTAAGTAAAACATCAACTTGTACCAGATAGAGACTACCACAGCTGTTACATGCACTTTGCCATTCAGACTACACAACACCTGTAGTGACAAGTCAAGTAGACCTTGCAAGACAGAGAGGGGGAATGTTTTCAGGGGTGGGGGTAAAAAAAAGTTGGAAAAGTTATTTTACCTTTTGTGAGGAAAATTCTTCCCTGTCCTGTCCACGCAATGTTATGGAGACCATGGTGGTTTGTTTGGCCGGAGAGGAGTGGGTTTCTGTCAGTATTCAGAGAAGGAGAGAGACGGGCTCTGTCAGGAGATCGCGGGAAACCTCCTTTCCAAGAAAGCATTTCAAAAAGCTCTACCACTGAAGAGGAACGCTGTCATCAGAGCTATGCCAGAATCCCCAGGGGCCACGGAATCTTTGGCTCTCGGTGACTAAGCCATTCAGAATTATGTGTAAGTGCAGGGAGTGTATGTTTGTGTGAGTGAGTGAGTGAGTGTTGGAGAGGGGGAGGAGAGTTCGCTTCAGAGAGTGAGTGGGAAAGAGAGAAGAAGAGAAATAGAGCGAGAGAGAAAGAGGAAGAGAGAGACAGAGGGAGGAGGTGTTTGGCAAAGAACAGGACAGGACGCTGTTCCAGCACACACAACAAGCTTGGCTGTGAAATCAGAGTGACTTCACTGACGTCCTGCACCCCAGCGCAGGGGGAGGGGGCCCGAGCGTTTCCTTCGGACCTTAGGCGTCACGCGCTGGCATGGGCCGTCTGCCAGGGGCTATTCAACCTCCACAACCTGCTCACTCCCTCTCGGACACCAAGCACACCGCATACACCTGTACCTGCTTCCGATTCCCCCACATCTCCTTCATTAGCCAGGAGCTAGCCGGCATCGGGCCCCACTTTTAATCCTGTTAATTCCATTCTCTCTAACAAAGGAGTGTGGAGTCATTGCATGGATGACGTTAGATTTGAGGAGGGGGACAAAAGCCAGAGCTGGTGTGACATGCTTGGGGGAGTTGGGGTATGGCAGAGCAGATATTATGCCCTTAAATGAAAAACTCCAAGAATGTGAAGTCATAGCCTGAGTAAGAACTTGGACAAGAACACGTACACGAACACACTCTTCATAAAATTTAGCCTGAGGACATTTTTTTTCGAACTCAAAGTGTATATTTTCAGTGAGCTTTTTTACTTTTTGAGTGCTCCCGGTCTGAACTTCCATGACAATGTGGTTCAAGCCCTTTCGCGCTGCATGTCACAGAAGGAAGAGACAAATACCAAGACGGTTTGATTTACCGCCACGGAACGGAACGCACGCTCCATTGATAAGCAGATAATATTTCCTTTAATGGCGAAACAAACAAGATCCCAGCGATAAAGGGTGTAAAATTCCCCCCTCACGGAAAGCGGTGACAATGTTCTGTGTTTCAGCTTGCTGTCTGCATAACTAAACTCACAACTCATCTTTCCTGGATGCAGAAAAAAGCCATGTTTGCCTAGGCTGTCGTGATGTGCTTTTAAAACACTTTTTTTCCAATTCAGTCCAAGACTTTAAAATGAATTCTTTAAAAAAGAATTTTAAATTGTGTTGTATTGAGTCTGATAGGATTTGCTACTGTCTATTGGTGTAGACTGTAAAATCACCCATACAATGACAGGCAGCTCGGCCTTCTTGGAGCTAATATCAGAGTCTGAATCACTCTTCTTATTGAGTAGTCACTGTGAAAGCCCTCTGTGGTTGATAGGGGTGAGTCACCCATTTCTGAGTACCAGACACACATACAAGTGAAGATAGCATTTGTGTGTGTGTGCATGTGCATGTGTATGTGTGTGTGCGCATGTTTGTGGGCTTTTATGTGGGCATATGTGCGTGTGTTTACGCATATATGTATGTGGGTGTATGTGTGTGTGCTGCTTGTCATTATGAGTTTGGTGTGAATTGTAAATAATCTCACACGTGAGCGCTGGGAGTGTGGACGGTGAGGGGGGAGGGGGATGTTAGATACTGCAAGCCCATTGGCTAACCCCCCCACTCCCCTCATTGTTTACGTTGGCCAGGCAGCTGCCTGATAGGAACGCTGGTGGAGTTTATGTTCTCAGTGACTGTGGACCCCACTGGATGGAAGACACATTCCATCCCTCTGTCCTTGTTCTGAAAGTGAGGAAACCACAGGCCACAAATCAACATGTGCACTCTGCCTGACCCCTGAGGGACACACAGGGGAAAGACACTGGCTCACAAGCCCTTAGAAATCTGCCCTGAGCCCATCCTTTTCTGTCCTTCACAAGCTATGAAAAAAAACACGTTATTCCCAGTTTCCCCGCGGCTCCTGAGGTATTTGATGTTCCTCTGACTCACAGAGATGTCTTTGGTCAGTGTTACCCCCATTATTACCATAAAGACCTGGAAGACATACCAGCTTCATGTCCAAGGTCCAGAAGCTACACTAAGTTGCATTGGTTTGTCTAATTCACCTTCTCTTTTGGGCTAGGAGTGCCAGTGTTGGCAATTGCCCTCAGTCGTGGACAGTGACCCGGTCCATGCTGTCATCAGCAGATAAAATAATAATGCACTTATTGACAAGGACTTGACAATGAATGCTCTGAAATGCAAATACAGGAAGAGGAAGCCATCCATTGCTTATTTCCAGTCAACAATCTGCCAGTTTAGCCAGGACTGCGGTCTGCGCAGCTGAAGCAGCTGGGACAGGTGGATAACAGACTCTCCCTCCCAGGGGATGCTATAGTGGGCTGTGGAGCACATCAGAGAGCAGCAGCGGCTTCATCAGAAAAGTGAGAAATTCCCTCGGACGCATGCCCTGCACTCACGCCACATCCAACGTGCTGGCAGCACAGCCTGGAAACAAAAGGGGCCCTATTATCCAATCGGTGCGATAACGTGGAAGCGTGCTCTAGATTACACAGCTTCCTTGCCCTCCACTGCGAGGTTCCACTAAAGCGAGTGTGGCTTTTTGATGTCCTTGAGCGAATGGGCGGTATCAATGTTTGCGCAGCCTTTTGTGATAGTCTGAAAGAGC
>CM056378.1:24389536-24717036 GCA_029718625.1 Synaphobranchus kaupii | reverse complement strand
AACAAATAATTCAATGTGATGGAAGTATTCCTCCTTTAATTCAGGAATATAACTGAAGATCTGAAGGAGTCAATACTGGGAGAGACATCCACAGTACTACTGACTGCATGGTATGTAGTAAGCCACATCCTTACTACATGCAATTAGAGAATCACACAGGTCAGTTTATATTACTGCTATGGTTAATAAGATATTACATTATATGTACAATATACACTGCCATTGTTATTAATATTGTTTTATTTCATTTGTTCATTAATACTCAGTGTCCCCTATTGCCAAGACAGTAAAGTTGATTGAAATCTAAGAGAGAGAGAGAGAGCACAGAAAAATGTCACAGATATCGCTGTCAATCATATTTGTGCCTACCGCCTATCCCTTGACTACCTGACACTCCTCCCAAGCGTTAGTCAACATCAGTAGTGGTGGAACGCACTTAAGCATCATGTGCAACAGGAAAAAAAACTGGACAAAATAAAGGTATGATAAACCAAAATCAAATAATCAAAAAGAGTGTGTAAATGCACATTACGATAATTCACCCAAATGTATTTATTTATTTATTTATTTTTGGTGCTGTGACAGACCGGCATGACATTCTTGCTTTCCCCACAATCTGAGGACGCAGAGAAATAAAACATAAACATAATCAAAATTCCGAGACACAAGCTCTGCTGACTTGCAGAACATTCCGGCAATAACACGGGCCTTTGAATAAATATTCCCATTTCTTTTCGGTTCTCCTGCAGATTCCGAACATTCCTCCTGCCCTGCACAGATGTTCCGCATTACCCCCACCGTGTAGTCTTGTCTGTGGCCTGCAGTTTTGAACCCGTCACGATGAATCACGTCTGAAGCACCATGAGAGGAGAATAACTCATGGGCTGCTTCAATTGGATCCATTTAAGCGTTTGATTTAGTCCATCAAACTCACAAGGGACACGTTTCAAGATCGGTTAAGTACCCTTTTGTTATTATTACAGTAACTTTGCTCCTGAAAAAACAACAACGTGGGCAGATGTCCAGTAAATTGATTATCCTGGTTATCCTAACTTTTTTTCCAGGAGTTTCAGGCTATCAAACAATGCATCCACTTGTGCTTCATTTTACAGAATCATACTCTGGTCAAGAGAGAGACTTGTGGACTTCTAACCTTTACGGCCTTTTCTTCTAACTGACCTCTTAAACCGACAGTTAATGGTCTCCACCAATCAGACGGTTCTGGGCTGACGTGCGACCGACACGGCCCCGCCTTCGTAACGCAGGTCAGGGGCAGGCGTGCCGCCAGGCACCTTTCGTCAGTCCCCGATGTCTACTTTCCACCCGGCGCATGCATGTGCACGTTCCCTTCGGGCGACTTAATTAACGCCACGTCAGGAAGCTCCAGACACGGCACTGCCGCAAGTACAAAGAGGAGGTGCGGGAGAAAGGACCTCCTCTTACGCTCCTCCTCTTACACTCCCGCTTATCAATATGATGAATTAATCGGCCAAGTCTGTAATTAAGCACTGCAATAACACCCAGGACACGGGCTTACCGAACGGGAAAACACCAGCTGTCAGCTGGAGAGCGTCAGCTCCCTACATCTAAGGCAGACAGCTTCGGTCTGGTCCGCCATGTAATGAATGCACACTATTAACATTCATTGTTGTGAGATTAAAAAGATCATCTTCCCAGAGCGCGTATACTGATTATGCAGTTTCAAGGCATGTGTGTTTATTTATTTATTTATTTATTTATTTCACCTTTCAGCAAGAGAAGGCATTTTTATGACTGTTTCTGTGTTGTTTATTGTTTGCAATATAATATATAATCCTGGCGCTGCAGGTGCGAAGATGACACAGTTGTTGTTAAGTGGCATCGTGACTACCATGGTTGCTTGGTTACAAGTGTTCTGTTGGCTAATGAGTTTTAAAACACATACTGTATATTGGATTGAAAATGGAAGCACTTGGATCAGAACAAAAGCTTTGGCCCAGTACAGTGAAAAACAGTGCCAGTATAGTAATTGTCTTAAAAACCTGCTTGCCTTGAAGCTTGCCATGTTATTGTTTGAACAGAATTCTCCGCACACAGTTTGTTTCTTTAATTACATTTTGAGAAAGAATCCATGATTTTTTTAGACAAGGAAATATTCCCCAAGGTTTAATATTCTCATATATATGAGCCCTGGGTGCATGTTAATGCTAGCTCATAATGACACATGTACAATAAAACCTGCAGCAGTAATTGCACTATTTTCCAGTGCAAACGTAACAGAGGTTTAAAATTAAAATAAATCCCCCCCCCCCCGAGTTCATTCTATTCCAGCACAGCACAGATGGCTAGCATGTTGTCTAAACTACAGCACAGATTTATGAATGATATATGCTGCTTCACAGAACCTGTGGGGCACACCTGACAGCGCATGATTGGTTGTTACGCGCTCGGAGGGATGACAAACATCGAAGCAGCAATTATTTTTTCTGCTTGTGCACAGGGCAATGGGGAAGTTTTAATCACTGAGATTAATGTTTCTGACAAAAGTGATGTTCCACCCAAAACACTGCTGACCCCCCCCCCCCCTCGCCCCAGGTATCCTATTTCATATTTCATCACAAAAAGAGACGCTTCATCCATCACTAATTAAGTCTCAGCTGAAAACGCATTTGTTAAAAGGCTTTTTTGTCATTGCAGATGATTTTTCCCTCTGCTTGCTCTTAATATTTTATTCATTTTGAATTTTATTTAATTTTGTATGCATTTTTACCCGTGTTTTTTATGGATTGTCCATTTATTCCAGTTGCTTGTTTCCTATTAGTGTTCTGCAAATAACAATAATAACCATTATTATTATTATTATTATAATGTGTACTGAAGGGACAGAGCACCTTTACTAGTCAGGCCATTAACGCCATATCCCTCCTCTTTTCCATTGGCAAATGGGGGAAGAGTGTGCGTGAGTGGAGACAATAATGGTGTAAGCTTTAATGTCAACAGAAGAGGAAGCTAAGGTGTTCATCGACTCATTTAAAACACCTAAAGAATGCTGCAGTTGCTAAACACCACTGCCAGCCGATTATAATAAAACCTGCCATTTTGTGGGCCAAACATCCATATGTGCCTGTCATTAAAGGACAACACAATTGGAGGTGCAAGGCCCAAATAAAGCTCAGTGGCTCAAAAAGAGAGCTTGTAGCCTGACTTTACCAGTTTGGGTGGGAGCGAGACCGGGGAAAGGGGGGGGGGGGGTGATCGGAACCACAATAAAATAAAAAAAGACTATCTTCTCTTGCCATGACATGCTTTTGCCAAGCGTTTCTGCAATCAAACGGAAAATTCTTTCCCTACAGCAGCAGAATCACAGAGGGGCGGGCGGGGGGGGAGTTGGGTGGTGATGACCTCACCTTATAATTGGTGGGTGCACTCTAAGAAGACACGGGCTTATGTAACCAGAAAAGCCTCCACCCCATCTGTATCCAGCTAACAACACTTGCGTAGTTTTGAGCAATGTGGAACAATGTGGCCAAGATGACAGGCCTGCAGTAAAGACCCGCTGTACACGTGCAGCGTGAAATCAGCGCCAGGAGAGGCAAGGCACTGGAAGAGCTCGTCTCCATCTGGTTACGCGCCCTCATCCCCGAGGTGCCGCGTGCACAGTGTTTACTGCACAGCAAACCAGTTATTGTTCTGCCTTTAAGGGAAGTTATTAATAATGTAATTATTCTAGATACATCCTTCGTCTGACCAGTGAGTAACATTAAGTTGCAGGCATTTAACAGACACTCTTATCCAGAGCAAAAATGACCATTTCAAGTTTCCATTTATACGGCCGTATGTACTGTATACTGATGCAAGTATCTTGCTTACAATGGCAGTGTCCTGCCAGGGTAGTGAACCAGGAGCCTTTAGTTTACGAGCCCAGTTCTCTCACTCAGTGTATGTAGCCTGGCCTTAACCAGTTCCCCACTATGACCCGGAATCCACAGGGCGGAGACTCAGTTGGCTGTTGTCTCACCAGTTGTGGAGGAGTGGGCTTAAGTCAGCTGAGGTTTGAGTTATTTTTTCCATTCGCTCCACCCAATGTAGCACCAGGTGTCCATGGCTACCAGTTGTCATCAGACAGAGATAAGCCTCTCCTCCAAACGCCGCCCGCTCCCCTAATGTACTGTGTGGCCCGCAGGGTTTAAAACGGCCACTGCCAGGATGGTGGAGCAGCAGTGGAGAGGGTGGGCTTCATCGGCAGTGCTCCTTGCACGCGTGAGGGCGTCAACACGGTGACTCAAGGCTAACGGACGAATCGCAATTCCCATTTGAGGAGGGGAAAAAAAGGGAGGGAAAATTGTAAAAGAAATGGTTCATCCTCCAGTCCTGTAACCAGAACCGACTCGCTCAGGGTTAAATTAAGTTCCTCTTGTTTGCGCGCTCCCTTCAGCCCCGAAGGCAGCTGTCATCCTCCTCCTTCTCGGCCCGTAATCCTCAGGTGCCCCTTCACGCTCCCCTCCCGTAGTCTTGTGAGAGCAGGCACGGTGGGAGACGTGAGTGCTTCGGGGTCCTCATTCAGCAGAGTCCTCACGTCTGCACTTACGCACTTTAATGGTTAAGGGCTTGACACGCGCCCTTTATGTCACGAGAACGTCTACTCAAATGTGTCATCGGTTTAACCGATAGGGGTCAAAAGACATTTCGGAAGATGACAGGAAGTTGAACCCAAGAGCTTTGAACTGCCTCCAGAAATAACACTAGACATTGTGGTGCTCCTCAGGGCCCACGGCGAGCGGACTAATCCGCCAGACTCGAGAGTTCGCCCACAGAGGGTCAGCGTTAAAAGGTAAACAGCACGCTGAAGGCAGCGCATTCCTGACACACGATCGTGCCAGGATGGCTCCCAAAATGATGCTTAAACCTGGGTGAAGTGATGAAATGATGCTTAAACGTTTACGCAGCCGGTTGCAGGATATCAATTAAGTCCTCCTGCCATCAGAGCGAGGGGCACTACTCTGGCGGCATTAGCATCGCGCGCCGCGCATCGCACGCCTGCGTCGGCCCAACATGGAAAAAGACTAAATTCCCCAAATCACAGTCTGCTCGCGGTGAGAGTCACAGCCATTGGCTTGCATTCAATACACCCTTTGCCATTGGCACAAAGCTACACTTTGCGAGAATCTATGCATGAAAGCCAAACAGTATAACAAGCAACGCTGTGCTTCCAGGCCCTTGGAGGTATCCTCAGGACTGAAGCTCTTCTGCTGAGGAAGATAAAGGCTTCATCCATCTCCTCAGTCAAATGTGATCTCCCCAGACCATCATTTTTTTGTTTTGAGGTTTGAGACAGATAGACCTGTTTTTAATGGTGAGCTGACCTTGCAGACGTGACTGGGTCTTCACAGCATAATATAAACCTGTTTGAGTAGTAATATCCTGATCGGATATTTTATGTTAAAATGGGTCTGTTTGTTCAGATAAGCAGATCAAATTACTGATGTCTGCTATCATTAAAGACACAGAACAAAAAATAATAGAAATCTCTCATATTTGCATGTGAAATTTTAAGGATCTACAACAATATACATCACATAGAAAAAAGTACAGCAGGGCCGCTGGACCTTGCAAATCTACTGGAAGGAAAATATAGGCCAATACTATGGACAATAAAAATTAACCTCAGCAATACGGACAGATTCACACAATCATACAAAGACAGGTTAAGTTCGCTCCTACTCTTTTCAGTTATATTCTTTATAATTAACATAGCCTAGCCTACGTATCACACACCCTTAAGACATTGTCGCCAGGTAGTGTTTATATTGACTTTCCTCCTACATGTAAAACATAGCCTGGAGGCAGACGTTGAGATCACAAGTATAAAGAAAACAGACTGGTGGTTTTTTCACGGTATCTTATCATTTACGTCGTCGAAAGCAAATACTTAAAGCAGACATTCAGCTACTGCAGGTTAACAATTAACCTACGTTTCCTTCGTTCAAATGATGTGGTTTGTGTATCGAGGAGATTAAGAATCAGATACGAATGGACGCAAATGTCACAGATAAACAGAAATAAAATTGGTTGTCGACTGGAGTAAATACGAAAAAAGTAAGAATTATTAAACATCGTCGATCGAGTGCTTGATAAGAGTGACTCATGCGCTTTTGGGAGCCTGACGGCTGTTTAATCGTAAAGTGGGAAAGACATTGAGGTTCCGCGCGCCTGAGAGCAGACAGCCCGTGGCCCGTGCCAGTTTCACTGGCTCCTGCATTCAGCTGTCCCGGCGCCACCTGTCTCCACGCCATATCAGCCCGGAGACGACCGAGCACTGAGATCAGCACCAACGAAGCGGACAGCTGCACGTCCCGGTGTCCCGGCCCACGAACTGCCCGTTGCGCCGGTCTGAGGTGTTCATTATTTGCTTTCATTGTGAAGCCCTCTCACAATTGACCTTCACTCTCCCTGAGGGACAAGGACTGAGCTTGATCCAGGCATAAAAAATACGCTTTACACCCACTGCATGTGTCTATCCCAAGAAGAATTGTCTTAGAAAAGTGTCTCTATCGTTCAGCGAGAGCTGCTTTCTTCCTCTGGCTTGGTAACTAAAACATTTATAGCAATGGACTTTCTAATTGATTTAGACTGTCTCAACCTTCCTTTTTCTAATTAGAAGATTTGGGTAATGCACCTGAGACCAGAGCAGCTTGCCGTTCTAGCCTTATCTGTTCACTGGCACATTGGCTTTTCCCAGAATGGACAGCACTAATCCTTCCTATTTGTAAATGCGTGAACACACGCACACACACACACACACACACACACACACACACACACACACACACACACACACACACACACACACACAAGCGCGCGTGTGCACACACACAGGCACACACATACACATCACTCACACAAAGAGATGCACACACACACACACACAGATGCACACACACAGGCATAGACCATACCAGATAGAAGCCACACTGAGCCACAATGTGACCTTGAACTTACAGGCAACTGTTTTCCAACAATGCAAAAAAGGGGGGAAGACAGAGAGAAGGGGGGGGGGGGGTATAAGAAATATATGTGGAGAGGAATATAGCAAAACAGAAGGGCCAACTTTCTGTCTTGCAAATTATGAACAATGACAGATCAGTTCAGTCAAATTCTGAATTATTTTACCTTGGTGCACAATTTACTCAATATGTGTAAGACCATGTAGCATAAGTGCAAATCAGTAGATGCCAAAATATATTTTCCAGTTCAATTCTGATAAATCTTGATCAACATGATATATCTTTTCAACATGATTAAACATGGTATAAAGGGTCCCTTACCTCCTGCAATGGTAGCTGTCACTCAGCTGCGCGTTAGGAAGGCAGTAAATCTCCTCTCGCTGTCAGATGCACTTCCAGTGTGAAATCATAATGAAACGCTGTGACCGCCGTCCTACAGCCCATCTGGGACCTCCCCCTTCTCTGAAACGCAGCTTCCCCCGCTGCTGGGACGGGGATGAGGAGGGGGGGACCCCGGGACCCGAGACCCCCGGGCGAATCGTCTCAGTCCAAACCTCAAGGGATCCAGGCAAAAGGCGAGAGTCACAAAGAACCAAATCATTAGATATTGTTTCTGCACAGAGAGTATATCCCCTAAATATTTGACAAACATTAAATATCACAATTTCTACATAGTAGGTATACTCATACTCATATCATAATTTCTGTGTTGTCCATTACATCTGAGATAATGTTTAAATGTATTACTGTGTGCTTTTGCAATATTAATAAATTAATTCCTGAAGATAAAGCATCTTAAATCTGAATTTGGACAAAGAGAGAGAGAGAGAGAGAGAGAGAGAACAAATATAGAGAGGAATATAGCAAAACAGAAGGGCCAACTGTCTTTGTTGCAAATTATGAAAAATAACAGAGCAGTTCATTCAAATTCAGAATTGTTTTATAATAATGTGTAAAATATGTAAAACAACACCATGAAGCATAAATGCAAATCAGTATGAGAAAGACTTTGATTTTAGGTTTGCCTGCACAAAGGAGAGAGCTGAGCTATGATTTGGATGATTGGAAACAAAGGGAGCTCCACCCTATTTAATGGCAAGTCCTGTATAAACACATTAAAACAGATCGTTCAGATTCACAATTCCTTTTCCAAAAGGTGAGCATTTCAAATTACGTCAGAATATTGTTTGAAGGTACACTTAAGACTAACTTGGGACTGTTCCAAGTTAGTATAACGAAGTGTAACTTGATAGGTTGAATTTTCCGGAAAGCCAGGATGTATTTCATACTGAACAACAAATGTGTTTAATATAGTTTGACACACTAAGCAAGCACACATGCTGCAGGTCCAACCCTGTTCTTGTAGCCGGCACTTTTACCAACTGAGAGAAGAGAAAAGGAACCAACATTTATATTTTCCAGCAACCATTCAGTTAAAATTTGTATACCTCATTCTGTTGTTTCCAAAAAAGCAGTGACATTTGGCTCCAATGTTTTTCCGTTGGTGAAATGGGTTTTTTATAGATTTTACTAAGTCAAAGGTAAAAGAAAGTGAAAAAAACAAAAAACCATGCTCAGCAGCAGATCTTTGAGAAGAGTATCAGAGGCCCCGTTCACACTTGCATTTTGGGGCTCGACAACCAAAGTTATTAGTTGGAGTCGCTCATGCTCTGTCCGTACACACACGCATATTAAGAAGACCGTGAACGCTTACAAGTATGAACGAGTAACAGGACTCGCTCCTGTATTTACAACGCTGTCAGTAAGTTTGTAATAGCGCGATATTTGCTCTGAACGTAAATCTTGTATTTCAGTTATCGTGCAGGCCAGGGGTAAACGTGATCTCCAATGTCAACAACATGGACGCGGCCATTTGGTTTTTGTTAATCTCTGTCGAGAGAAGGCGGAGAAGACGTGTGTTTCCACATCTGATCTGGTAGCGAATGAAGCAACGTCAACTAATGCTTCTTTCAACAGTACTCAGCATCGCCCTTAGCATGCTCTATGGAAGTAAAAGAGCATCTAATCACTGCGCATTTGCTACCAGTTGTCAACTCCCGTTCCCTTTCAAACCCAGGTCCACACTCGCACAACCAAGCTCATGTGCATAGTAACAAGAGTCAATTTCGGTAGTCCTGTGTGAACCTGTGAACAAGTGTGAACTTGACCGGATTAAGCACTAAAATGAGGAGTGACAAGTGACAACCGTATTTAGCTGTAGTGTGAACGGGGCCTTAGAGCTGTTTTCTGTGAATGAGTTCTCCTGGAGGTATGCAAAGAATTATATCATCTGATCTGAATGATAATAGGCTTTCCATCATACTCCTGTGAGTCACCCATTCCTAAAAATGCACATACTTTTAAAACCATACAATCTGGAAAAAAAAACCTACAGTTAAAGCCTGTTGCACCTGAGCTATTGATTTGTCTCACTAGACAGTAATATCAAAGACTGACAGCATTAGTCTGCCTGTGCTAAACCCGTGAATTATGTATTTGTTATATGATTGATAAAATACTTTAAATTAAAAGCAAATTAAATGGTTTGATAAGATTTAGGGTAGGCAGGGCTGAAATGAGATCACACAATGAATCGGCCCCTCAGAAGTCATTTAACCTGCACTGAACAATTTGAGCAAACTGCTTCATTAAGGACCAAATCAAATGAGGCAATCACTTTGCTTATGACAGCATCTGCATCTATATTTCACGCTTGACACAGTGTCTCGTGGTTCAGAAAGTTAATATCTTCCAGTCAACCAACCCAGTTTTCTGTACCCATGTCACCTTGGATACACATATCATAAAACTTGGGGGAGGGGGGGGGGGGGGGGGGGCCTTCAACATTACAGTTTGGTATTTAAGAGACACTCTTATCCTGAGTGACTTATACAGATTAAATACAGTACATTTATACAGCTGGATATTTACTGAAGCAATTCAGATTAAGTACCTTGCTCAAGGGTACAATGGCAGGGCCCCACAGCCTTGGTGTTACAAGCCCAGTTCCCTAACCATTATACTACACCACCACCCCGACTTATTCAACATTTATTCAAAGGGCTAGGGTCTGAAAGGTCCAACAGTCTGTCTCCTGGCACAAAAGCACACGTGATTCTAAGTTATATTCACCAGCTTGAGGCATTATTGGGCCGTAATATTCAAACAGCATGACAATAAGATCAAGTCAGCTGAAAGGATACTTTATTAATTTTAGTTCACAGCTGGATCTTACATCGATTTGTGAGCCGGTTCAAGGGTCAGATCCAGTAACACATTCAACAGACGGTGAGTCTCCCCAGCTGACCCATGTAAGTCACTCTTCTGCTGCATAAATAAATGAAACCGCTCTCTTGGAAGCAGAATTCGGAAAACCAAAAGGCTTGTTGACTATAGTATCATTCCCATGCACAGATCTGTAGAGACGTTAAACAGAATACCCAGGACTGGAGAACCGGCTAGCATACGTATTCTTTATCCACAGTTTGGAATCAGCACTTGTGCCTTTCGAATCTCTACTGTGGTGTGCCAGCAGCACCCGAACAAGATGCACTGGACCTGACGTTTGGCCTCTCTGGTGTGTTTGACAGCAACCCAGTGAATATTTTAAACCCAACAGGCCACGTTGTACCCCAGGAGAGAGCCAATGGCAGTAATCGGAGGAAAGGCAAACCTCTCGCTGATAACAACTTGAATCCCATACTGGCTTCTGTACATAAAGGAAACAAATGTCAAAACTGACTGACATCTTTTGATTTTTGAACTGGTGGGATAGTGCTTGTATAGGCTTCTCAGCTGTCGCCATCTAACTGTCTCCGCTATCCATGCGCTTGATTGTAACGTGGCCTCTTTCCAGCTGTGCTGGGCACTGTCGACACGCTCGTTATGCAGGAATTACCCGCTATAATTTTTACAGAGGACGCGGCAAATTGGAAATGTCATAGACGGAGGTGGGGGGAGGGCTTCAGTTTGGGTCTTGCATCTGGAGGTCAGGGAGAAGGTCGCAGGTTGCGCTTATTTTGAAGAGTACACGGCCCCCTCTCGCTCCAACACACCGGCGCCCGGGCCGGAGAGGGGGCCGTTGTCTGAGGCTCACACTTCTTCGTTGGATGTGTGGCGCTGTGTGTTTTTGATCCTGTTCATATTCCTGGGTCTCTGGACGCCTCCAGGCCACAGCTGCCACGGCTCCCCGGTTCACATCAGAACTCTTACTTATTTCAGGGCCCCCTTTTACATAACTGAGACGTGATGGCAGGGGCCTGTGGAATCCTGACAGCCTGCTCCAACAGATGCAGCCTATACAAGCTGGCAGGGCGAAACAATGCCAAAAGCATCTGAAGAATGGTACGTGGATCTAAATCAACAGCCCCGGGCAAGCCATGGGAACGTCTGCGGCCTCCTCAATAAACAAAGGCCCGACTCCAGGAGAGCTGGAGATAACGCGGAGAAAACAACTCCCATTCTGGCAGGGCTTTTCAAGGCGGCTACGCGCGGGCCAGCCTCCGCCTACACGCACAACCGCAAGCCGTTTGAACGGCATTGATGCTAAATGTTTACACGCCGCAGCCTCTGCTCTTACGCTGGCCTGACCCCTCACAGAACCTCCCTGCTGCGCGCGTTGGCGGCTTCTAGTTGCGCCATGTTGCCTTGTGTGACTCGGTTTTGGTTTATCACAGAGCAAGAATATATAAACAGTGCCCCTTCTGTGAAAGCAAACCCAGCTCTTTACTTCTGACAAATAGAACACAGTAGACAAATAGAACACATAAAGTATAGGTATAAAGGTATAAAACCCCTTCAGGAACAATTAAAAAAATAATAAAGCAAAAAGGTACAGTAACCAGCAGTAGGACACGTATGGTATTTTAATCACTAAAGCCCTAATGCTATCATTACCTTCATTTTGCGCAATATATGTCTACGGTTGAAATTTGACATGTTATTCTTAGAAAGACTGAAGGCTTCAGAAGTTCTGGTATGTCGTGTTTTGAGGGATGAGGACTGATGAAGAAAAAAACACGACCCCTGGAGTCATGTACATCTATTTTCCAAGCCATTTCCTCCAATCTGTAAGAGGGAAAAAAACACACAGGCATGTAAGGTCATTACTTTCATGACTGATACACACCAGGACACATTCAAACAAAAAGGTCTTCTCATCCAACTGACATGCATTTCTAAAAAAGGATATTTGTTACCATTAACATTGTCATTACATTGTTGTTGTCGTCATTATTATTATTAAATGGAGAGTATTATAACCGTTATTATTTAGGCATCGCCTGAGCAATGGTTATGGTCAGTTATTTTCCGGTCTGGGAGACTTGGTTGGCACAGACACAGTAAACACCCAGTCTGGCTCAGGTGATTCAGATACAAGTCTTTCAATTACTTCTGTGAATCACTGTGCATTGCCTCGTGTAGAACCTGGCTGCAACCTCCTGGGTATGTTGGTGTGGATCATCTAAACTCATGCTTCACTGCAAGTGAAGACATAACTTTTTCAGCTGATTGCCGAACAAAAATGTGCTAGTAATGTAGCATAGTAAACATCTTTTTCTGACTCTAACGTGTCACCTTTCAGATAGCTTGCAGAAATGCGCCATCAAGAAAATAACTCTGCACCTAGTTGTGATTCTCAATGTCTATTCACACAACAACAATAGTAGCTACGACAAAAATAATTATGACCATTGTCACAAAAATATAATAACAGTATTTGTCATTTTACTGCAGACTAGTAATGACAAAACCGCTTGACATCGTTTTTATTTAAACTGCTAAATGTTCGCACTTGGTTGCAAACTACGTCTACTTTGCATCTGTGTTCAGTTAATAATGGAGTAAGCACTTTTTCGATCTAGTCTGAAAAGCACCATGAAAAGGGAAGGCCACATTTTTATAAACTATGAATACTGCTACTGCCACTGCTGATAATTAGGTAAATAAATAAATAGCCAACCAGAAATGATAAACTGACTATCCACCGACTGTTTTATTAGCGTGCAATTTCCTTACAGTTGTTTGGTGTAGAATGTCAGCTATGGACAAGTTTTACCCACTGTTTAATATTTTCTGTATTATGTACTAAATCTGTTTCACTCCTTTTTCAAATTAGCTACTGTAGCTACACTAACAGGGCAGCCAATTACACACGACCTCAAGTCCCAAAGTGCAATAATATTGACTCACTGGTGCACTAGTGAATATCGATCTGTACAATGCTTTCCTTGTGTTTGTAATACGGGGTGATGTAAGGGCATCAGAATTATATAGCACTGCACAAAATCTCTGCAGAAGTCAAACTACATCACAGCAAGATGTAAGTTGCATGAATGCAGAAGGATGTGATAAAACAAGGAAATCCTGTAGCTATCAAAATGAGGAGTAAATCTACGGGACCCCGTAAAAGCAGATGGAATAGTTGTAGAAAATGGGCCTCAGAGCCACCTAACAACCAATGTTCTTTTACCATATACAGAGAGCACTGTACACACCTATTACTCATTACAACTGCTGAGAAAATCCATCTATCCATTATCTAACACGATTATTCCTGGTCAGGGTCGTGGGGGGCTGGAGCCTATCCCAGCATGCATTGGGCACACACACCATTCACTCACACACTCATACCTACAGGTAATTTAGAGTCTCCAATTAGCCTAACCTGCATGTCTTTGGCCTGTGGGGGAGGACACTTGAGAACCAGGAGGAAACCCACAAGGACACGGGAAAACTATACACAGAAAGGCCCCTGGCCTGGAATCAAACCCAGGACAGTCTTGCAGGTGCATTCCATCCATTCAATCAAATATCAGCAATGAACGATTAAAATATGACTGTACTCAACACCAACACACCTAATGTGTGTGTTGTTATAAATGTACTTGTCTAACTGTTCTATACAAACAAAACATACTGTATATATTTTTTTTTAACAAGCCTTTTTTTTTTAACTAAGCCTTATTTTTAACATGACCTTGACCTTCATCCTACCCCAAGAACATTGTTAAGGTTATAGAAATTGATAAACATACTTACTAACACAGTAAACATACATACTAACACAGTAATATACTTACCCTTACTAATGGAGTGATTCTGTTGCTTACATAAACTCGAGACTCAGAAAGATGTGGCGATCAGTGAAACTTGCTTAACACTGCCACCTAGTGGTAGCACAACATGGTTTACAAAGATACCTGTGCTGCAATGCCTGCTGAAGGTCGACGTTTTCTGCCTTGTCTAAATTTTGTCCGTGTTAAGCTTGCCAGATGGCAGAGGCGAGATATAAGTCCGCTGTGAAGACATCTTTAAAATGAATCTTGCACTGAGAAAATCAATGACCCATGTTTATCACAAGGAGCCTTCAGTTGAGGACAGGAGAAGATGGTTGACTGATCTTCATACGATACAAATGAACAAGGCACTCTGTAAGTGGGGGTGGTCGGGTGGGGAAAGAGAATTGAGCTGGTGACACACTGCAGGGTGCATTGGAAATGCACAAATGACCAGGCTATGACACATTATACCGATAAAGTTTGATTAAACTGAATTCCCCACCGTTTCCTACCTTTTTTTTCCCCAATCATATAACTTCAAACGCCTATATGCATTTCAATGCGTGTCGCATCAAACTATTTATGGAACTGCTGTTCCGGAGAGACACATGACACAGCCCATAGGGCACTTCACTGTCAATCCATATACCCACCCCCCACATGGCTAGGGGTTTGATTCCCCCCCTAAGGCATTTTGTATACTGTGATCTCTATTTGTAACCCTCTCTGCTTTCCCCCTGTCTAAAGAGTGAAAAAATTGATGAGGAGGGTGGGCTGTCCTTTCTCTCCTTTAAAAAAAAAAAAAAAAAAACTACTGTTATTACCGTTTGAGAGGAAATCATGCAGAGATGATTGTGTCACATGGACTCATCATGCTGTATCAAAGCAACAGGAGCCTGGTGAGGGAGGCACAAAACCCACACTCTACAACAGCAGGAGGCGGCAATGCACACTTCTTGGGTTGAAAAGCCGCCATTGAAATCTAGCCAAAGGAAAACCACGAGGCAAGTGCAAACCGATGCAGAGGGCTCTAGCATGCGTCTACAGCTATACAGTTTGCTGCAGTGTATATTAACGTCTTTATGAGCTTTTCAATTATGCAGCGAATCTGAATTATTCATCCTTACTTATGTTTGCTAGTTTGAGGCAACAGAGCAATGAAAATAATATTTGAGCAGTAATGATGTTATGCATTTTAGAATTCTACATTGTCCATATTTTACATTGTAAGATTGTGTCCCGGTGATGAGCAAGGAGGGCCAAATCTGTTTCTTGATTTCACATCAACTTCTTAAAATTAATTACTAAATTAGCCCAATCATTTACATTATCTGATATTTTAGTATGCCAACATTGTGGTGTTTTACAGTGGTCTAATCTACGGGGGAATCGGTGTTGGTGTATATGACTAATTAGCTGATTAAGCCAGGGTAACTGTTGGCAGCAAAAATCTGTAAACACACTGGCCCTCCAGGACTGGAGTTGCCCACCCCTGCCCTAGAACATTCTAGAAAACATAATTTATAACAATAAAGAAAATATCAATGAAAACACTTCCAAGTGTATGGATGGAGCACTGGCCCAGGAGTCATGCAAAGTAAATTGAAAGTGAGTGCAATTAAATAAAAAAAATGTCACATACATATCTAACTTGTTTTTAAAAAACTATGTTTATTAAACTAATAGCCAATGCTTTTCTCCCAATTTAGAGTAATAAATTGTAGCAGTACAACATCTCCTCTCCATCAATGTGCAGGGTACAATACCAGCCACTGACTGTTTCCACTCAGCTGTTCACCCACTCCTCTTACTCATTTAACACAGACATATCCCTTCATTCAAGAATCAGTGATCAATTCTGTGGTTTTGCGTTTGGCTGTAAACATGACAATTCAGGAAAGGAACACTCATAAAAAGTTTCATATTATTATTTACTAATAGCAATGTACAGTATCGGGCTTGTGCAATTTGGGAAGATTCTGTACAATTCGGCTTCAAACTAAAGCAAACTGGTCCTGAATCAGTTGTTTAGTGTTTTAAGTCTCACAACCAAATCGTCCTCTAGGAACAGTGGCGCTCACAAATAGGGATTCGAATGTAGCCTTTCTGTGTTTAAAAGAATATCAGTCCCGAACAGTCAACGCTGCGCAGTTCACTAATGTGTATGTAAAATAGATGGGCTTACATCGAACACGGATATAGGACTATAGCCATCCATCCATCCACACGCTACAACAGCGTCAGATTTGCGCAGTGGCAGCGGTAACGGGAGCCTCGTGAATAAAGCAATACGGCTGCTAAAAATGGCGTCGACCTGGAGAACTAAATAGCGAATGTACTTTGGTGAAGTGTGCGGTACGAAAACGAATAAAAGAGCGTAGGCTACTAAATCCATTCTTGCGCCTTCCACGAGCTAGATTTGAATGAAAAACCATTGCTAGCTATTAAGTGGTGACGTTTCTTCAGTTCGTTTCGTAACATGCGTCCTTGCATTTGGCAGCGAAGTAAGATACAAGATCAAAGTATAATTATAAATAAAAATGACGTACTTAAAACAAAAGCCACTGTTTACATTGGCGATTCGTGACAAATGCAGATTAGGGAAGACACTTTTGAAGATAAATGCACGGCACGGTCCCCCGAAGATGTTTTTGCACACCGAACGAGTAAGTGTACAAATCACTATAAAGACCCAGTGATTCTGTTCCAATGTTTGTAATTATAGAAATTATTTTCAATTTCTTTCCTGGCGAGTGAACAAACACCGTAAACCTTCGCATAAAAGCGCAGACCTAGAACCTAACGCGGTTTGTATTGTGCACGTGGTCAAACGTTTTTGCATTTTGTTTCTTGCACAGATGAGTGGAACAAGAGACCTTCCAGTTGTGCATCACAATAAATACGTGTGTGATCTCGCGCCAGACCACAGATTTCCCATGGGGAAGTTCCCAAGAGTACTACATTTCCTCATTAAAGATCAAGTAGTAATAGACAAACAGGTGAGGGCAGGCAATCAAGGTGGTTGCACTTGCATTGAAAACTAATAACTGCACAGATAAAGAATTGTCCTCTGACTGGCATTTGTCCCTTGAAGGTATGGACACCTAATTTGGCTTCAGAAGAACTACTTGCCTGTGTGCACACAAAGGAGTATCTGGATAACTTTATAAATGGGAAGATTGAAGAAAAGGAACAGATGAGGACCGGCTTTCCCTGGAGTGACGGCCTTGTGCAACGCTGTCGATATGAAACGGGTGTGTGCACAGGCGTCAATCAATTAATGGGGGGCTGACCTGCTGCTGACACCTCTCCCTTTCTAAGGGAACATAATTTAAAATATATATATATATTTTTAAATGTCCATTGTGAAGTGCTGTGTTATAGCCTATTTGTATATCAATATATAAAAGAAAGATTGATTGATATACACTCCATCCATTTTTTGAGTATTAAATCCCGTTGGACACATGCCCCCCCATTTTGAAATGAGACCTGTCAGTGCACTTACCGTTCTCAGTATCAACAAAGAATCACTGAAACTGTTATAATGTCCAGGTGGCACAGTGCTAACAGCAGAGATCGCTTTGCAGAGGGGCTTAGCGTGTAGCACAGCAGGAGGAACTCACCACGCCTTCCCCAGCTACGGAGCCGGGTTCTGCCTCCTCAATGACCTGGCTGTGGCAGCGAAACACTGGATGGGCAAATCCACATCTAGGAGGAAGGTCCTCATAGTGGACCTAGATGTGCATCAGGTATGGTAGACAGCAAAATGGTTTATGTTAAATCACCTGTTATGGAGTACCTTTTACACAAAGTTCATTTTTTATCTCTTGTGGACTCATATAAACACTATTAGAGTTTAAGTAAGACTGAACAGTTTAATGTGTGGCTCAGCACAGTAGAGTGTGAGTGTGAGTGTGAGTGTGTGTGTGTGTGTGTGTGTGTGTGTGTGTGTGTGTGTGTGTGTGTGTGTGTGTGTGTGTGTGTGTGTGTGTGTAAGCCTAAACCTCATGTGGGCTTGTTCTTTTGTCATATCATAGGGAGATGGCACAGCCTACATTTTCAGAGAGGAGCCTGATGTTTTCACCTTCTCAGTGCATTGTGGGAAGAACTTCCCTGTGCGGAAGCAGCAGAGCGACCTTGACGTTAGCGTGGAAGACGGCATGGAGGATAAAGAATATCTTGCAAAAGGTACATGCAGTGCAGTCCAAAGGTATTTGGACAGTGACAAAATTTTTGTTGTTTTGGCTCTGTACTCCAGCACATTGGATTTGAAATGGAGCAGTGACTATGAGGTTAAAGTGTAGACTTTCAGCTTTAATTTGTGTGTTTTTACATCCATATCAGGTGAACCGTATAGCAATTGTAGCCATTTTTATACATAACCCCCCCCCATTTTAGGGGACCAAAAGTAATTTGACAACTTAACAAACTTAGTCATCATATTTAATATTTGGTTGCATATTCTTTGTGTGCCATGACTTCCAGATGTCTGTGGCCCAACAACATTAAAAGACTCTTGATATCTTATTTTCAGGTACTCTTACAAGTGATACTATAACCTCTCTGCATTTGAATGGATCTCTATGGGAATTGGGAGGTGGGACTAGATTAAGCTGTAAATTACACAGGAACAGGATGGATCACATGGCTGGCGAAATGGCTGTAAGTCATCAAGGGTCTGACGTATCAAACGAGCCCCAAACCATCACTCTGCTGCCAGATATGCAGTAGATATGGATGGATGTACAATCCCTCAATTTAGAGCTGAAAGTCTGCACTTTAACATCATAGTCACTGTTCCATTTCAAAGCCAATGTGCAGGAGTACAGAGCCAAAAGAACACAAATTGTGTCCAAATACTTACAGACTGCACTGTAGTGTGATGTATGTGCATTCATAGGAAGGCTGAGTTGGCACAAAAGGAAAAATGCATTTTTCAGTTAACCATCTCAAAAAAAAAAAAAAAAGGGAAATATCAAAATGTTACAATGAGAAAAATAGCCCTGAGTATTGAACCTTGGCTGAGGCAACAGCTTTAAGGGAAATCCACTAGTGTAATTTTGGAAGACTGATCACACTGGATAACTAAATTGTTAACTCTACCCTTACTGCCTTGATTAAAACATCAGCTCACCATTTTAAAATGAAAGCTGATGTTTTAAGATAATAATGTTTCAGATAGAATTTGGCTTGAGAATTACATCCTGACTGAGATACAGCGTCAAGGTTTATTTCAAGGAAATCTGAAAGGGACACGTCAGAAGACATAATGACCTCGTGTAGGATTACTGATATTGACCTCACACAGGATATTGCATGCTTTCATTGCACCCTGCTGCAGTTATAATAAGATAGCCTTGATTAAAGCTTGATTGTGTACTGTATTATGGAGCAGTTGAGACTCACTTGCCCTGGTTGCTGAAGAGTTTCCGGCCAGACTTGGTGCTCTACGATGCCGGTGTCGATCCTCACTGGGAAGATGAGCTAGGGAGGCTTCGCCTGACGGACCAGGGTAAGTAGCAAAAATTCAGAGAGGGGCGTGGCTAAACTTCTGTTAATTGTTAAAAGCTACATGGATACAGTTTGTAACGCTCAGATTTGTTGGTTCATCTTTGGTTTGTTTCTGCAGGGCTGTATCAGAGAGACTTGTATGTGATTGATACCGTGGTAAAGAGCGGCACCCCAGTCGCTACGGTGATTGGCGGAGGATACTCCAGAGATATTGACCGTCTGGCAATCAGGCACTCCATAGTCCACAGAGCTGCAACTCAGGTGTGGCCTGAACGAATGTTCACAAAAATATTCCGTTTAAACACTTTTTGAATTTCTACGTAGTTAAATGAATTTCTTCTGTATATCATACACAATGCTTGCTTATTGTTACTTAAAAGTAATGTTTGTTTTCGCCCCTTCTATAGGTCTGGAAACAGCGGGGAATGTAATTACACTATTTTATTTCTCCACAAAAACAAAGATTAAGTTCTAATTGGAATCAAATGTAGCATTATGACTGTGGGGACAGTTAACTATTTGTACAGCTATTTGAACAGGGAAAAGAACGTAAAATCATATAACATTTTATGAGAACATGGCTTCTGATTTTTTTGATTTTTTTTACTTTTAGCTTCCCAAAATACTTTTCTGAACCGTATGTGTGATTGGTGATTTATATCACAGTGCACCATGGGAGTTTGTCAGGTAAAAACATGAAAAATGCTGCAGCACACCATGACTTACATGTGGAAACAAGGATTCTGCTGTGAGAAATGTGTAGATAATTAGCTAAACCTATTTTGAATTGTAAAACGAGTTGTAAAAAGATTTTTATCCATACGTTTCTCCAATTTTGAATCGTCAGTCACATTGTAGTACCTTTCCATCACTGCGACGACCTCTGGAAGCTTTTGAAATACGCGCAGACATTTCACTCTGCAGTCCACCAGCTGAGCTGTGTAGCCATTGCGCCAGTGTCCTGCACAGTTGATGTAGATGGCACAGCCAGACCGGTGCACCAGTTGCTACTGTGCTGTGGGGTAGGGGGGTACTCCGTGGATTTTAAACCCTCCTGCCCTAGGCAATACTATAGCCAGACTCACTTAGCCCTGTGGGCCTCCCGGCCAGTCAGGGTGTCTGTAGGACACTTCACTGAGAGCCTTGTTTTTGATACCAAGGACAAAAACAAGCATTATAAGTTCGAACAAGTTTAACCGACATGAATCCGCGGAGAGCCTGGAAGCTGCCAATTACAGTGCAGGAGCAGCAACATGCAGTCAACAGTGTCAGCATACCTTTCAAAAAGCCACCGTGGGTTCATAACGGCCACTGACACTGCATTTACCCTTACTTAACCATGTTAAACAGGGCAGGTCAGGAAAGCAAGGGACTGTGCTGCCAATCAACTGTTAGAGGGTGATTAATTAGCCTGTCTGTGAGCACTTTGTGAATTTGACCATGACCAGTGGAGTCAACACCCCTACGGTTTTACTCCCAGGCTCAACTGAGCTTTTACTTACAGGTGTTGGTAACCCAAAAAAAATTTCAGTGACCCCATTTTGATTTTCTATATGGATTTCCCATCCCCAGCCTCCAGAAAGCATCTTCAGGACCAGAAATGGTTTCCAACGTTAGATCCCCAAGGTAGCACAGCAAAAATTAGCTCTTTTAACTGTATTGTACAACTCTATTTTCACACGGGTACCATTGTAAATGGTAAATACATGGCACTTCTTAAAAACACTAGGGACTAAAATGCGAGAAACAAACACTCAGGCAGTCTGTGACGTGCCATGAACCCGGTGTCCATTTGGGTCTCAGCATTGCTTTTAAAAGCAAAAAAGCTTTCAAACAACTGTCCAAGCAGTTTTCCAGTGGGACCAATGGCCTTTGCGCTACACAAATCAATAACTAGACATTCCTTAAAGTCCTGTTTTAGCAAAAATGTATTTTTCTCCGAGCACTTGTCTTTGCGTGCCACTTTCACCAATTCACTGTCGAATCCATCTTCGTTATTCTATTCTTTCTATTGCTGAAAGACAACATATCCAGTTTACTTTTGAGTTAATCTACTTTTTAACATATAACTGCTGTAGTTCACACCTCACCTGGAATAATGTTAAAATCATTCATGGTATTCGGATCAGATCCACTGAAAAAGTGCACACTTGGCAGGGATATTTTCTGTTCAGCAAATATCTGGCGAGTCATTTGAAGCTAGAGGCTGTGCAGTGTGCTTCAGCTAAAAATAAATAAATATCTATAAAATATCTAAAAGTCAGCCCAGTTTTGTGCCTTGATTGAACCCCAAGGGTTTCATTTCACATGTCAACACCCTGACATTGGACATGGAAAATGGTTTAAGAAAAAGTGGAAAATTGAAGATTAATGGGTTCACCTTCACAATGTAATGAAAGGGAAGGGATTGCCTTTTCGGATAAAAAGTAGGGTGCACCGTGTTGACATATGCCCCAGAATACTGGGGTGCTTTGGTTGAGACTTTGCGTGGACATAGTTTTTTTTTTTCTTTCTTTTTTAAAAACGTGCACAACCGTGGTCTGTGGAGGTTCGGGAGTAACCGTGCCGTTATATTTGGAAAGAAACATTGCCGTTTATTTTTTCGAATGTACATTTTTGGCGCTTTGAGTGCCACAAAATTTGGACCCTTTGAGGTCCGTTCTATTGGTGATAGCACGGTGAGCCATTGCGGATCTATATGACTAGTGAAATCTCAGATGAAGCCATCTGGATGGAAAGATAGCTCTCTGGGTAAATGTACACATATCTTAATTAAATCTTTGAGTGAACCGCCCCATTAAACAACACCGCAGTATAGAAATTTGCACAAAAGAGCTTGACATTCTATGACACTGTGACATCATTGGATTTAGTCGGCATTTAATCCACAAACGAATCCAGCCAAACATCAGTGTACATCTTTTCCAAGAACAAAATGTATTTATTTAGTGCTTAACGAACACATTAAAATAAATGAAAGCAGATTAAAAGGTAAAACAGGAACAATATCGGAGGAAACTGTTTGTTCCAACACATAAAAAGCTAAAAACCACAAGTGGCTCTCATGGTAAATAACTTCTACACATTAACGCAACTCAGAGGCTACAATGGCTTTCACACCAACACTGATTTCACATCTGTAGGAAGTGTACGTAGCACAGATAAAAGTATTCAAGTTTTTGGAGTGAAGACTCAACGTGCAAATTTATGAGGTATCACTCGCAGTGACACACACAACAATCTAGTTCTTCCGAAAGGTGACGTGGTCACTGATTTGAGAACACACACCATATTTACGGTCGTATTGGACTACAACACAAAACACGAAGTCACACACACAATATTGACAGTTCTCTCAAATATATATATTTATATATCTTAGAAGCAATTGCTTTTTGAATTGCTCGTATTGCTTAGCACTGAGCAATTATGTGCAACGTTTTGATTTCACATTTTCAGATTGTGGGCAGCTGTTGTATATACTTCAGCAACACATTTGGCTCTACACTATAGTGCCTAAGAGGATGATGATCTGTGATACCATCTGGATTGGTTCACTTTGGCTAAAAGTTAAATCACATTAAAAGTAAAAATATACACGGGGACCCATTACAAAAATAATTGAAATCACCAATTGTACAGTGGCATCATTATGCACTCTTTAAAAAAAACTCCAATCCAGAGAATTAGAAACCAGAAACCGACAATAAATGCATTATTTAAAAATCGCCAAAGTAATGACGGCTAAGGGCAGTACTCGTGAAAGTAACAGTTACCTTCAAAGGCAGCTTGATCATGTACCTTAAAACAATAATAATAAAATAAAAAAAACATTAAAATACTCGGAGAAATCGTAAATGTTCATTTAAAATGGGCTTGTTTAAAATGGAATACTGCGGGCTCAGATTTTCCATACTTGGACCTTCTCGGCCACCACGCACCAGTTGGAGTGGTCGAGGTAGCTCTGCAGGACGTGGAGCTCCTCCACGTGGTTCTGGATCAGTTCCAGGAGCTCGCCTTCCCTGAAAACGTGGTAGTACCGCAGGCAGGGGTCCGCCGGCTTCTCCTTGCCCCACCGGTTGACCTGGCGGTCCTGGAGGCTCTCTGAGCTGGCCTGTCGCTGTGGGGGCGTCCCCTGGGACTCCACATCCCCCTCGTCCTGGCCCGTTCCGTCCAACCTCTCCCTCTGGTGCGTGACCAGGTCAGGCAGGGGCACGGAGCTGCACCCGCTGATGATGGCCCCGAATACAGCCTCTCTTTCGCCGGCCGGCCTCCCGTCGCTCCTCTCCCTTGTGCCTCCGAGGTCAGCCGTCGAGCCGAAGACGTCCTCCTCCGAGCCGTTGGCCGAGGAAGAGAAGATGCTGGAGAACTGCCTGATGAGTGCCACCCCCCGGGCGCGCCGGCAGGCCTTGGGCCCGCCCACTTCTCCCATCTGAGCGCAGGACACGTTCAGCTCCCTGGCGGGCGGTTTGGGCGTGGCCAGGCACCCGAAATCCAGCACAGAGTCCAGAGAGCGGGAAAAGAACCACCGCTGGTCTTTGGGGGACCGTTGGTCCTTGGCGCCGGCCGGGTCCTCGTCTTCGTCCGCCATGGACGATGTGCTCTTCACCTTCCTGTGCTTGTCGCCGCCATCTGAGTCGTTGCTGCTGCCGCCTCGCCTCCGGCTGCTGGCGGGGGATGAAGGGGGGTTGGGGTTCCAAGGGATGAAGACGTCCTGCTTCTCAAACTTGCGCCTCTTCTGCTCCATGGCCCAGACATAGACCATGAGGCGACCGCCCACGCGAAGGGTTCGAGCCATCTCCTTTATTGCCCGGATTCGCCGTTCTTTGGTGGACAAGTGGTGAATGACTAAAATAAAAAAAGAGAAAATAAATTCTAATTGAAGACCTTGATTGGCAATTCAGGTTGTTTTGTCAAACAACCAAATAAATGGCTCTTACTAAATCACTAAACACTCTTGAATAAAAACAAAAAAAATTAATCGAGACAAGGAAAATGCTTTAACACACAGATACTTTAACTTTAAATACAGCAACTTCAAAATCCAGGGACTTTGGATGAAAATGAGCTTTATAGCTAAATCCAGTTCAACAGTGTTGTGCATGGTCCCTGACAAATAAATAAAATTTCATTTGAACAGCTGATTCACACCAACTCATAATTTGTCAAGGTTAGAATTGGAGTTACAGTTGTGTTCAAATAAATATTGCGTTACAAAAAGTGAATAAAGTGCAAATATTTTTTAATAGCTTTTAGTTCCATATTTCAAATGTAGTGGAAACATTACACATTCAATTCCAAATCAAAGCATTAACAAATTTTATCAAGTCTGCGTTATTCTTTTACAGGAAGCAAAGAAAAGGAATATTAATCTGTTCAAAAAAATAGCAATGTCGGCATTTTTCTCTTCAAACTCAAACACTTACTGTATAAACTGAATACATTTTTCAAGATTTAACTTCACTTTAAATTACTGAACTAATATTTAGTTGCATAACCATTGCTTATGGCACCTAGAAACAGGTATTTCAGCCCAGGATGAACGAACTACATTCCACAGTTCCTGTGAATTTTTGGGTTTTGCTTCAGAAACTGCATTTTTAATGTCACCCCACAAGTTTTCAATGGGGTTGAGGTCGGGGGATTGAGCTGGCCACTCCATTACCTCAATCCTTTTTGTCTGGAACCAAGATGTTGCTCGCTTACTCGTGTGTTTGGGGTCGTTGTCTTGTTGAAACACCCATTTCAGGGGCATTTCCTCTTTGGCATACGGCAACATAATCTCGTCAAGTATTTTGATGTATTCAAACTGATCCATGATCCCTGGTATATGATAAATACGTAGTATGAAAAACATCCCCATACCATGATTTTTGCGCCACCATGCTTCACTGTCTTCACAGTGTACTGTGGCTTGAATTCAGTACCCGGGCGTCGTCTGACATACTGTCGAAGACCACTAGACCCGAAAAGAACGATTTTACTCTCATCAGTCCACAGAATGTTACGCCATTTCTCTTTGGGCCAATCGATGTGTTCCTTGGCAAATTTTAACCGATTCTACACATGCCGTTTTTTCAACAATGGTGCTTTACGGGGGCTTCTTGCTGATAGCTTAGCTTCGATCAAACGTCTTCTGACTGTAACAGCACTTACAGGTAATTTTAGATCATCTTTGATCTTTCTGGAGGTGATGATTGGCTGAATCTTTGCCATTCTGACTATTCTTCGATCCGTTTTAACAGTAGTTGCTCGTTTTCTTCCGCGTGTTTCGGGTTTTTGTTGCCAAAGCATTTGAGATCATTTTAGTTGAGCATCCTATAATTTGCTGCACTTCTTTATACGGTTTCCCCTCTCCAATCAACTTTTTAATCAAATTACGTTGTTCCTCCGAACAATGTTTGGAATGGCCCATTTTACTTAGCAATTCAGAAGGAAATATATTTTATAACACTACATCTACAAGTAAATTATTTGCCATGCAGAAATATCACTACTACTAATAACAGTGGTTCATCAGGTTACTGATGTTGTACTGCTATTTTTTTTAACACAACTGTAATTGAGAAATTGCATTTCAGGATTTGGGGGGGGGTATACCTCACCTCCAATGGACAGCACCAACCTTGTGGTGATTCAGGGGCTTTTACCTGACTATCACTGACATTAAAACCTGAATCAAGCCGTTCCTCCTAGAACAGGAATCACCCGTGTCAGTCTCCTGATAACACTGAATAGCAACATGAATAATAACCACAAGATGTTCCCTCCGTTGCCTGGTGACCCTGATCCCTCGGCAACAAATGCCCACTGCTCTTGGGTTAGGGATTGCTTATCGTTGGTAACCTGGTAACCTGCCCAATTGTTTTCTCTCTTCGTCCTTTAATAAAGCCATTTGGACTATATTATCTATTGGACTGTGAACAAATTACTGTGACAGCAGATTTATGCTCAATAGCCCCGTGGCAGCCAAACACACAGGCAGAAGGATGAGCACTGGAGAAATTATTAACGTTCATCTCCCAAGTCACAGTCACCAGGCAAACCAATTAATTAATTTCACGTACAAGTTTTAATTCTCCAGACTGCCGTTTCCGTGCAGTGGAAACCTGTAAGAAAGGTGTCCGTTTGTCTGGGACACGGCCAGTGCAGCACTCAGAAAAAAGGTGCAGTCCTGACTAAAGCAGAGATTGTGAATACATGCGTGTGGCCAGCCATCTGTCGTGCAAGTGTGTGAGCAGATGGAAGAGACCACATAACCTTGCACACACGTGCAAGCGAATGGAAGAGACCACCTAAACTCGCACATGTATGTCATCAAATGCAAGAGACCACATATAAACCTGTACACGCATTTGAGCAGGTGGAAAAGACCGCACAACCTCGCACGAGCGTATGAACAGATGGAAGAGACCGCACAAACTCGCAGCGTGAATGTGTGCGACGTGTCGCGTTTGCTGCTTTGCCAGAGTAAAGACCTCCAGGGGCGGGCGCTTCGACGCAACCACAGCCTCGCTGACGTTACAGCCACAGCTGTCGCTAGGGTCGCTACGAGCGCGACTTCTGGAAAGGCGCACCTCAGAAACACGCTACGAGACGGGCGCGGCGCGTACCTGCTATGGACAGGACGGCGTCGAAGCAGCCGCGCCTGTACGGCAGCCGTAGCCCGTCGCACACCTGCACCTCGTAGCCCCGGCTCCGGGCGGTGTCCACCAGGGGGCTACACACGTCGCAGCCCAGCTTGAACACGTCGTCGTTGATGTCGAGGTACTTGCCGTTGCCACAGCCTGCAAGAACGACTCGGTCAGTATATTGGCCAATCCATTCAAATCCCCCTCCCCCCAAAAAAAACAGTCAAGGTGAAGAATTACATGCAAAGCATGCTCCCCAGTGCACCCATATTCTAAATTTAAAATGTTGAGCACCAGCCAGAAAGGATTGGCAGTTCATTTTCTGCCCATAAGCAGTTCTTCTTCAAATCCCTTCCTTACATTAAAACGCATGCAATTGCTTGGATGGTTAAGTGATGTTTGCCGCCTGTGCGACTTAGTTTCTGTGTGAATCTGGGGGCAGATAAAACGGTGAGTGTGTCAGGTTTCGCAGCAGAGAATTGTGTGTTACTTATGGCACCCAGTGCTGAAAAGCAAATTTGTTATTCAAATGAGAAGGACCAACGGCTAACTGCTGTGAGGCTGTGTGGAATAATGCATTCACACATCTCCGGGCAAACTGAGGAGCAAGAAACAAAACCGACAGGAACTTAAAAACGCTTGAGGTGAGCGCTGGTCTGTTTTCTCTGTACAAGGAAGAAAAATATGTTTATTTTTGACACTTCATAATATAACTGGGCAGAGAACAAACACCCAGAACTGCCTCTTGGCTACGAGAGAGAACACAGGAGTCAGTAAATACGAGTGAGGGAGAGACTGTAGAAATGATTTGGAGGTATGGGAGTACAGACTGGGGACGGAAGACGTTGTGGGACAGCAGGGCAGTATGGTAGAATTCAGAGAACTACAGGAGCATGCAGCAACAAGGGGGACAGGGCGGGAGCTGAATAGTAAAGATGACTTTTAGGACAATGGAACCGTTCCCCACACTTCTGAGAACTACAACCCCTGGGAAAAATTATGGAATCCCCACACTTAGAGGATGTTCACCCAACTTTTTTACTTCGTAGCAAATAAACAAATCACAGATATGGCACAAAGCAATTTTTGTTAAATAGCTGAACATTCTGGCTTTCTGAAACATACCTCAAAAAAATTATGGAATCACCTTGTAATTTGCATTTCTAAAACAAATACCGGCACAAGTCTAAAAATGCAAATTAGTCTGCAGTTAAGAGTGTGCTTACAGATCTTAAATAGCTGTTGGACTTGGCTAATTGAAAGGAAACATGGCCCCAACAAGAGAGTTGCCAACTGAAACAATGGAAAGGATTATAAAACTCCTTCAAGAAGGAAATCCAACACAGAGTGTTGGTTGTTCCCAGTCAGCTGTGTCTAAAATTTGGTGCAAGTATAAAGAAAATATGAAGGTTATAAAAGGAAAACATACAGGTTGTCCATACAGACATACATGAAGACGTCAAAAGCGTCAGGATAGAAAACTCAAAACCTTATGCCTTGAAAATAGAAAATGCACAACAAAACAAATGAAAAACAAAGGTATGTTTCACATAAAACATTAAAAAAAATTTTTTTAAAAACATTAAAAAAGGGTTCAACGGCAACAGGCCATTCAGCCCAACTTGGCTCGTCGGTGAAATTTCTTTTTTTTATTATAAAATAAAACAATAAAATACAATCAATAAACCATAAACCCAATAAAATACCTTAAAAATTTATACCCATAAAAACCAATAAATCATTAAGAGCAATAAAAACAATCAAAATACTCATAAAACCAAAAATATACATAAATAAAATAAAATAAATACAAATAAAAATAGATTACCTAAAATTTAATAAAATCCAGTACCGTGTCCAGCCGGGATTTAAAAACCTCCAAGGTTTCTGCCTCTACAACATGCCCTGGCAATCTATTCCAAACATTAACCACTCTCTGTGTGAAAAAGTACTTCCTGATATTTGTATGGAATCTATCTTTTGCTAATTTCCAATTGTGCCCCCTTGTTCTGTTGACCGAGCTCACCTTGAAGAGTTGCCTGCCTTTGACTTTGTTAATCCCTTTAATGAATTTAAAAGCCTCAATCATCTCCCCTACGTCTCCTTTTGCTAAATTTGAAGAGATTAAGTATCCTAAGCCTTTCTTCATAACTTTTATCTTTTAAACCTGGGATTAGTCTAGTTGCCCTTCTCTGAACCTTTTCCAGCACCTCTATATCTTTCTTATAGCACGGTCCCCAGAACTGCACACAATACTCTAGGTGTGGTCTGACGAGGGTATTGTATAACGCGAGTATAACTTCCTTAGATTTATACTCTATACTCCTGGCTATATATTCACGAAACCAGAATGTTCAGCTATTAAACAAAAATTGTTTTGTGTCATATCTGTGATTTGTGTATTTGCTACAAAGTAAAAAAGGTGGGTGAACATCCTCCAAGTGTGGTGATTCCCAAATTTTAGCCAGGGGTTGTATAGGAGTACAGGGCTGGATGGAAGGCCAGGATACGGCTGAACACAGAGGGCAGTTTTGGGACGGGCGTGAGAGCACCTGTATTGCGCTCAAGAGGGAAGAGTGTAGGGTGTGGAGGGACCGGCGAGGCCACCTACCCACATCTGCAACGATGCTCCCAGGCTCCTGGTCCAGCAGGAACTGCCGTACCTTGGGCCAGGCCTTGTAGCGGCTGTCGTTGAAGTAGGGCGCGATCTTCTCGTAGACGCTGTGCACGTGGTCCCTCTCCAGCTGGCTGGCAGCCTCCTCCATAGCTGCCCCCAGCCTCCTTCATAAACCAGCTGCAAACCAACAACGGCAATAATGACACAATTAGTATTCATAATAATCTTCACCATCATCCTCGTCGGTAGACATTATTTACGAAGATTCTTAAAAGCTTTTTCTGAAAACATAACGCTTGTTCTTTTTTTCTCCGTATTAAAAAAGAGGCGTCTCGGTGGAGTGCTGTCCGTACGCTCCGTTGCGACCTGCGAAGTCGGCGGTTTGAATCCGGCTGCATGACCTTTATCGTACGTCTTTCCCAATCGCCCGCTCACATTCTTCCCGTCTCTCTACACTGTGCTGTCCGATAAAAATGAAAAGCCCTAAAATATAAAACGTTAAAAAAAACCAAGCTCTCTCACATCAAGCAGACCGATGGAAACAGCAACGCTGCGATTTGGTTGAAAATGATGGTGAAAGCCGTTGAGGGCGAGATACTGGAGGAGGAGGAGGAGGAGGGGGAGATTCAGAGAAGCAAAATTTCCCATCATGCAGGGCAGGCCACTTAAGTACCTGTTGAAACAGTGGGTCTGTTAATTACACATCCGGCCTCAGGTACCCCGTCATTAACAGATGTCATGGCAACAGCAACACAACAAAGAGTTGCTGTCAGAGGGCCCCGCTTGGCCACAGCCCGCGGTAGCTCGCCGCAGCCGAGGCAACGCCAGCCCAGTACCTGCCTTAATGAAAGCTGCGGAAAACCTTAACTCCTCATTTGGCCTGATGCCGCCCGCGGCCACTCCGCTGTCCGGACGTGTGAAACACAAGGGCGCCGACCGCCACGCCACTCGCTTCCCGTGGGCTGCACGGGAACCGCGGAAATGGAAAGGCCGTTTCACTGAGTGCGCGTACCGCACTTCGTTAACGAACACCGGGCTCGCTTTCTCTCGAGGGCTTCTCTGGTGGCTCCAATGAACCGTTAAACGAGAGATGTTCTTTGGAGGGGGCTGCGCCCACTGAGATTTGGTCCCTCTGCACAATCTTGCAGCTTGAACTTATTATAATGCAAAGAGCCGAAGAGCATTAGACAGTAATTGCTAGTTCATGACAAATTGCAGAGGTTTACACACACGGATTGCTTTTCACAGCATTGTTTGGCTTACAGCGTTAGTCTGCAATTAAAGTATGGATTCTTCTTTTATCAAGATAATGCCATGAAACACACACTTTTTAAGAACGGCTTGAGGCCATCCTAACACAATGTTTGAAGTACCATATACATCGATTCAATGTCTCATGCCAACAGCTTTAGTTTCAGCCTCATTCACATCAATATAGCGCATCTTTAGAATATGTACTTTATATAATAGCCTGTATCTGAGCCCACATTGTCTGCCATGTCCTGGTTCGCAGCTGTACCATTATGTTTAATTTCTGTCATTGTCACTGTAATTATTACCACTGAATACAACATAGCTTTATTGAATATAACATAGCTTGCTCACCTTTCATATACTAGGCTCACACTATTTCAGCTGCACATAAAAATGATTTTAATTACATGCTGGCAAGAACAGGGGAAAAAAATAAAAATAAAAAATGGCAATGTTTTGGTGGGGGGGGGGCAAGATGACCTTGCTAGCTAGCTGCATAAACACATCTTCAATAATTAGCCCCTGCTAGCCAAACATATCAAGTTATAAAGGAAAAATAAATAGCTTATATCGTGAAATCATCAGCAGAAAATCTACAGCTATCTCAGTTATAACAACAACTGAACAGCTTGCTAAATCCCCAATCTCACTACCAAGCAACAATGCACCATCTGCCCGAACACATTTTCAATAATAGACAAGGTTGCTAGACAATGCAACCTGCAAGCTACAAAAAATAAAGTATCCTGATAACAATCCATGTATCCTCACTCCCTCCCTCCCTCCCTCCCTCCCTCCCTCCCTCCCTCCCTCCCTCCCTCCCTCCCTCCCTCCCTCCCTCCCTCCCTCCCTCCCTCCCTCCCTCCCTCTCTCTCTGGCATGTGTACAGCTATTGTCCAATCCATGAGTCAACTCCCTCCCTCTCTGGCATGTGTACAGCTATTGTCCAATCCACATGAGTCAACTCCCTCTTCCCAGCCATGCCAAAGCAATGAAAAGGGAAAGAAACCAGACCGATCATCTGTTCACTTACTGGATTAGCTTTGAATGTTTTTCTCGTCAAGAAGCCGTCAATATTTCAATATCCCGCTGAATCAATACTGCCTTCTACAATGTGGCTACTCGGTAACGTTGCTTAGGTGACGTTTAAGATGTAACCGCACTCCACTATTAAGTGAGGTAGTGGCGTAGCCAGTGTCCACCACACATGAAGGATGATGTGACAGACAGACAGAGAGAGAGAGAAACAGAGTGTGACGTTTAGTCCTGCAGGCCTGGACTCCCTCTTCACCTGGGAACAATCAGACTGAAATAGAATTTTAATAATATTTACCCTCCTCTGCTTTCTGCAAAGATCTGGTCCAAATGAAACGAAACCAGGTCATTAAATCTAGACCCCTCCCCCCCTCAACCTTTCTTCATACTTTCAGCCCACTGCACAATCGACTGCGATTTCCACATGGCCTCAGCGACTCGGCTGTGTCGGCTCAATCCGAGTGTGGACAAGACGCTGTTCCCTTCGCGCCGAGCGTCGCCTTCCAGTTAAAAGGGCAAATGAAAATGCGGTGTGCGCTGCCAGCAGTACCGTCTCAATTCCCTGTGCTCCTCTACAGCAGCATACACTCAAAGCAGATGTCATGTGTAGGCAGAGAGAGAGAGACCATACTTCAAATAATCCTTCTGACTGGGACACTGGCTATACACTGGTTAGGCGACTTCTACGTCAACATGTTGAAAATGGCCCCAAGTACTCTGTCTCACCCCGCCTCTGAATGGCGTCTTCTGCATTAGTTCCATTTATTTATTTTTTTGTACAAAATGTACATCTGGTGGACAGATATTCGACGATTTGTGCATCGAATGCCAATGCCTGCTGACCCCAACCCCCACCCCGACCCCCACCCACACCCTCCCCACTGCAGCAGTCGCTTTGATTCAGTCTCCAGAAAAGGGGTCTGTGCAGGTCAGAGTACCAGGGCGCCCGTGGCCTTCACAGACGTGGCGCGGATTGCGTAAGGAGAACAAGCCGTCGCCATGGCCGCCATGCGCTGCCAGGATCTTAAAGGATCCCGTGAACACATATTTACCCACATGTCACTTGGGGATTTTCCGAGAGCTTCAGATGGTGAAAAATGAAAGGAAGAAAGTCTATTTCTGAGCATTACGTTACATTGGTTACATTATCCAGAACGATTTACACAGATTACGTTTTTTTTTAATATAATTTTTTTATTTAATTTATGATTTTTCCCATTTTCTCCCAATTTAGTAGCCAATTGAACCCTTATTCTAATTCAATTCCCCCCGTGTAGCAACCGCTAGAGAACCACCGCTGCACAACCCCGTCAGTCGGTAGTAGACAGAGGTCGCCACGTCCTTATTCAGGGCGCGACTCCTCAACGCTGACCGTGGTTCCAGCTCGTCCAGGGCCGCTATGCGCGCAGCGATTCTCTCTGAGCCCCTCCCCCGACCCGGAAGCAGCCGCCAATTGCCGCTCCCACAGGGCACTGGCCATGCTCGGATCTGGCAGGACCGGGGCGCGAACCCCGATCCTCGGAGCACAACTGCACCGACTGAAAGTCGGCGCTCTTACCGTTGTACCACCGGAGCGCCTGATTCCGTTTTTTTAACATGCTATGCATCGATATAGCCGGATATTTTGAGTGAAGCAATTATTTTCTCGAGGGTACTACAGTGGCACCCTAGCTGGGAATCAAATATACAGCCTTCGAGTTACAAGCCCTGTTCCGGAACCATTATACTACACTACCACCAAGTCTGACTCCACACCACCTCCACTCTAAAAGGAGCCATTTCAAAGCCTTACATAACTGGCTGTCTGGCTTTTGCGCAGCAATGTCAGAGCCGGATTCTGCCTGGGATCACACTCCATTCAATAAACCGCTAGACTCAACTGACATTACATAAGAGACAGTGAATCTTGGTTGAGCTGAAAGCCAGCTGAATAACAATGGTGACTAAAATTAGACCGCAAGGCAGTTCTTTGAGAAAAAGACAATCTGTTCCATAACAAAAAAAAACAAAAAAAATATTTAAGACAATTTTTTTTAATTTTTTTAAATACATAGCCAAATTAACCTTTTTTGAATTTACTGAGTGCTTCAGATCAGAATATTATGATTAGGCATTTAAATTAATGTTTTGTTTTTTTTGTTTTAAAAAAAACAAAACATTCTGGGACTCCCATACGTTAACCTCTAAAAAGTAGGAAAAAGAATTTGGTCAATAAAGTATGCTACTTTTTTATTCTCAGTTCTTAGGTTTGCCTTCATAAATACTGAAATATTAATAATCCATTAAATGGATTTTCTTAATTTGTTTAATAACAAGCATATAGAACCAGAATAAACAATCCTTTTAGTGATTCCAAGCAAGAATATTCAGCCCCACCATGCTTAAGACTATTCTCATAAGGGGAAGAAAATAAAGATTTTTGGAATGAATATACGGTGGAAACATTGGGCGACAGTATGGTCCAGATGATCCTTCCCTTTATCATTTAACAATATCAGCATTCATCTCCAAAATGCACCATCTCCCAATCTGACTGAATGACTATGATCCCACTGGTAGATTTAAAGACATCACAAAACCTGCCACTCAAGTCATTCAGCTTGCTGAATGGAAGCTGGAAAATATGCAGCTGGTAATTGCCCGTGATATAGATTTGAGCAGCTTTTGACAGCACAGAGTCAAATGGATTTCTGCTCTGACGGCTGTTTTGACATAAGTATAAAAAAATATTATGAACATACCACCTTCTTTTAGTTCCCACATTTTATATGGTATTGTCCAGTTAGAGGCTTTCATTGTTAAAAGCCTTCTTTCCCAGCACATTTACCCACACATTGAGCTTGTATTTGAGTATTTTTAGTAACCAGGGCTTTGTAATGATGGTGGTTTTATAAAGGTGACATGTGGGTTTTATATTACGTCTTTATCTGACTCGTATCACATTTTTCATGTCGCCTGGTTGACAATTACCTAAGAATGCCTGTACAATTTGCTTGCATCAGTGGCATCTTATGCGCCTATGGGTTCTCATCATCCATTTTCCCTGATTTGAACTTGTGGAAACTTACAACAAAAAACAATTCTGTAATCTGTATTTCAGAAACAGAATAGTACAAGTGTGCAAAAGCTGGCTGTCTCCTCCTGTTTTGTTTGTGCACCTTAAGCCTAGGTGATGCTCACATTGTTTCATCTGAACAGCATGATAATGGAGACAGATTTCAATCTGAAAAGATCAAAGGTTCAGGGGCTTTTTTCTCCTCTCCACGAGTCTGGGAGACAAAACGGCTCGACAGAACAGCAAACCAATCCACTACCGCCAATTCCTCTCTGTGCCGAGCAAAGACCTGAAACATAGATAATTACCCATGACCCCTTTGTAGTCAGTGTCTCTGTGGTGAAATAACCAAACAGAAAGAAAAGGTATTTCAAAATAATGGTGATTAAAAGCCTGGGACACAATTGAGTTTTTCCTCACCCTTGAAAATGTGGATTTCAATGGGAATTTATTCAGGAAAAACTGAATCTCTCTCCTCATCTCCTGCATAAACACATAAACCACTTCTGCTGCGTCACATTCCTAAAAACATTTTTTAAAGTAACAAATAGCAATACATGTGAACTGAATAAACTTTTTAAATTTTACCTTGTTTTTACTACCTAAAAGCTAATTTCATATGAAACATTAACTTTTAATGCCGTTTTGTATTTAGTCCATTGATTGAACTAACACTTTGGGAGACATTAAGCCTAATCCTAAACTAAAAGAAAAAGATGAAGATTTCCATTGAATTATTTTTTGCCTAGGACTAGTCTTAATCCATGTTTGGGAAACCAGCCCTTTGTGTTTTCTTGTGCAATTAGGCTACAATACCAGTTTCTTTGGTACATATAATGTTTTAGGTTTATATTCATTAAGAAGTGTAGGGATAGCTGCTACGTTATGGGAAGGATGTGCTTTGTCTTATCTGTTCTGTAGTGACTGATGACGTTTCTGTATGCACTTATTGTATGTCGCTTTGGATGAAAGCGTCTGCTAAATGACTGTAATGTAATGTAAAAGTGCATTTGTGGGGTACACTCATCCAGCAAATGAATGAACAATATTTGACCCATAAGGCCAAGACGACGCGGAAGCCTTACTATGACGCACGGCTGGACGTCTGAGCTTTCCAATCATTTGGCCTGCCTTCCACACTTCTATTTGTCTCATCCATACCATACACACATCCTGGTAGACAGAGGTGTAAATCCAGGGGACATGGAGTAAAATTCCTCCCCAGTATTTTGCTCCAATCACCTGTATTTGCTAATTAACATAATTATTCAGCGAGGAGGGAGAACTAATAAGTGAAATCAGCTGGCGGACTACTATTTTGTAGTCTATGGGTGGAAGAAACACATGGTAGGATTTTTACTTCATGTCCCCTGGATTTCCACCTCTACTGGTAGATTTCTGGACAACTTCCAAGCCACAGCTGCCTCTCCTAACCGTTCAAGTTGCCTTCATTGCGAACATGCAACATGTTGGACCCAAAATCATTGAAACCCGCCAGGTGATGGCATTAGTAATTGTTTCATCAGTCCGTTCCGCCATGTCGTGACAACAAGAACTGCGCGACTCGCGAGTAGATATATTTTTCAGGGTGTTCATCGGTCTTTCTGATGCACGTGGGCATCAGACAAGCGAGTCGAACGTATAAATAAATAAAAGGTAAAGGCTGCACGTGCTTTTCTTCCTCCTGGTTTAATTGTATTTCTGAAATTAAAAGCAACTGCAATAACATTTTTTCCCAATGATGCATAAGCACGTATAAATGTCTCCCACATCTTACACTGAAAATTCAGTTCAGCTCTTTAGATGACACATTACTTTTCTTCACTTTGAAATACACCCAAGTTAGGCTGCCACTTATTCCAATGCAATTAAATGGCTAACAAAACTTAACCGCCTGACAGCAGCAGTAGCCTAAGGTAGCCAATAGAAAACATAATTTGGGTTATGCCGTTGTATATCGAATGTCCCATAAGTATTGAATCGAGATATCAAAATTTACGAACACTCAATCTAATCTAAAACTATAGCCTATAATTTTGTTCTCTCTCTCATTTAAGTGCAGTGCTGTGGCCCGAATTGTAGGCTACAAGGTGTAGGCTATTCGTAGTGCGACAAGCACGTAGGATTTTAATTTATTCCGAGAGATGGTTAAAATAAAGGAAGATCTGTTCACTAAAACTGCAGATTTTGTGCAAAAACACTTACCTTCCATTACATAAGAGGGTACTTGACAGAAGAATTAACTCTTAGCTATGTGGTAACGTTATTGTTGTTTTTCCGACAACGGGAAATGGAAATATAATAAACTTCGCTCTTCAACAAACTCATTCAAGTCCCATATTCCACAACACTCCAGATACAATGAACATCTGTAGATATCTTGCTAGCTTAAGCTATGGCGTAACCGTGACATCAAAAACGCCAAGGAACAAAACTGCTTCTCATCATTGCTTAATGTAGCCTACCGCTGCAAGAGCATACGGTAAGAATAGCCAATCACAGACGCGGACGCGCATACGGTCAAACACCGGTTCCGGTGTATCGATTTAGAATATTTGACCAACCAGCGCCCAACGTAGATAACAAACGCGCGAGTAAAGCTGGATTGGTTTCCCGTTTACGATCAAATAACACACCGCATTCAGAGATCTCTCGGCGACTGCTATTGGATAGTTTCCTCACGTGACTTCAGTACAATAAAAACACTGACATGCTCTGCTTGAGGAAGGAAACTGACTACCAGCAATTATAAACCCTGCTAACCCGAAAATAGCATTGTTTGGGATTTAAGCAGCCTCATTAAATATAACACGAACAAATAATTCAATAAATCGACATGTTTACTGACATTCGTTTCTATTTACAAAGCATGGTCGGCCTATTTGTGTTTTTCACCAGTTGTGCAAAATGCATATGTCTACGCCACTTCAACTCAGAACACTTAAGCTATAGCCTACTTGTACTAGGTCGGTAGGCTATAGGGTAAATTAGGACGACAGGTAGAAATAGTAGCCTACATAGGCCTAGACCTATATTTTCTGAACTTTACTTAGGTTAAACTCCTAATATCCAAGGAGATTAAAACAACTGCTAATTGTGAATATTGCTCTGACACCTCAACAACCTTTACTGGGAGAGAAGTCAGATGTAGGCATTTATCTTATCTAGGCATTTTCTATGACATTAGGAAAAGTCTTCCCTATCGCTTTAATCACTCCGCGTGTAGCTATGCGTTTTATTTTGTAGGCTATAAATACCTTGCCACTCTAGTATCGCCTTTTTCTGGCTACAGCGGATAAGCGAAACACACAGACTGTTGTCAACAACAACTATCCTTATTAACAATATGTTATATTGTTCAAAAATAATCCATTAGCCTACTCCCTGTGAAGACTCACGATGGGAATTAAGGCCTAACTACTACTTTTGGGGAATGCTACCATCTACTGGAAACCAGTGTCCTCCAATCTTGTGCTGTGTAATATCACCGTGCAATTAACCGGTATGCAGATGATTGGGAGGGAAGAACCGGTTGGAAAGTGACCTGTTTGTCGCATAGACTGTATAAAAATATGTCGACATTGCGCAGCCTGCAGTTCGGCCCTGTGGATCCGCGCGCCTCCGTGGAGCACTCCAAGCCAGCAACGAATGGGCTCTGAGTGACGGCTTTTATGTCCTGTGTTTGGGTCAGGTGAGTGTGGAGTGATCACCTCAGGCTGACTGCTCGGACACAAAAATGTACGTATTTGTGTTCCCATCCCACTGAACTTCAGTTCTGTGGCCCATCCTCTGTAGGTATGACCACGTCAGTAATAACTGTTCCGAGAGCCGAGAGTGGGGCTGGTACGTTAGGCGATGACACATCGTGTGTTCTCTTAGGGAAACTTTGTTTTTGTTATACAATGAACAATCGTGTCGAGCATCCCAGTGGTCCTTGAACATAATTGTAATTTTCCAGCAGAATGAGTGGCTGATAATGAATCATGTTGCATCATCATTTTTCCAAATAAACAGTTTTACAAGTAGGCCTAAATAACCACAATTTACTTGACACCTAATGTTCTGTGCACTGTTTTTCAAATCATTTTATATTCAGTGTTGTTACTTATGGACATCACGTCGCGATGGACCAGCAGCACTGCATGTAGGTGACCTGCATACAGATTTCCATTCTGGGCAGAATTTGCTTTGCCTTCATAGATTATCTGTCAAAGACAGTTCTCCACTTTCCTATTACTGTATCAAAAAACAGAGAAACCAACAAGCACAGTATGTACTTTTATTGATTTGGCAGTCACACCAAGGGGAAACCATTTATTGTCTTGCTCTCTGGCAAAAGGAGAAAGGCCCTTCTTCTATGGCTTCTTAATGATAATACACTGCCCGGCCAAAAAAAAAGTTGCACACTGTAATATTTTGTTGGACCGCCTTTAGCTTTGATTATGGCGCGCATTAGTCGTGGCATTGTTTCGACAACCTTATGCAACGTCACAACATTTATTTCTGTCCAGACGTGCATTAATTCTTGTATTGACGACGGGAGAGTCAAACCACTCCGTGAAGTCTTCTCCAGCACATCCCAAAGACTTTCAATGGGGTTAAGGTCAGGACTCTGGTGGCCAATTCATGTGTGAAAATGATTCCTCATGCTCCCTGAACCACTCTTTCACAATTTGAGCCCGATGAATCTTGGCATTGTCATCCTGGAATATGCCCATTGATAGTATAACCTGGTCATTCAGTACATTCAGGTACTCAGCTGACTTCATTTTATTGCTGCATAACGTTGCTGAGCCGAGACCTCACCAATTGAAGCAACCCCAGATCATAACACTGCCTCCAGAGGCTTGTACAGTGGGCACTATGCATGACTGGTGCAACTGCGACTTTTTTTTTTTGGCCGGGCAGTGTTGGGCTCTGGTATGGGATAAGGGATGCTGAAGAAACTATAAATCCCTAATGTTTACCAGAAATAACTATCTGTCAGATCAGTCCCCCAATGTTCACACTCAACAGTGGACATGATGAGTTGTTGGGTGGCTCATCCTATTAAGGTACCATGCCAGTGTTTGGATGGGCACCACAGGCCTGTATTGATTCAGTGCTGATTGAGGCCAGCAAATAATTAGCCAGTGTCACAAGGGAATGGGGGGTTTTGAACTGGCTGGGCGGCCATGTTTCACTGAGTAGTAGCAGCACCCACATTAATCACAGGGTTGATTAAGCGACTGAGAGAAGAGTCTGTGCAGTTCTTCGGGCTGAGTTGGGATATATTCAATCTAATGAAGACTGATTCATAATCAGTCTTTTTGATTCAGATAAACCTGTTCCTTCCAGTCGGCACAGTAACAGATTTTTCAGTTCAGACTACTGTGCTTTTTCTAAGTGTATTATAAGAGTTATAGTGCTCTTAACAGCCACTAATTTTACCAAGATGCAAGAACATTTAGAGAGTCATTAATATTGATATAGTTTAATTGATGGGAAAATAATCATCCTGCTGCCTTTTCTCCCTCTCTCTCTCTCTCTCTCTCTCTCACACACACACACGCGCACGCACGCACGCACACACAGGTGAGTCCACACAGGAAATGAACAGACTCCCTTGAATGGTTGCGTTGCTAGGGAGCGTAGGCACGGACAGCTGGAAAGACGACAGGTAACACAATGATGTGAATCAGTACCACTAAAACCTTTATATGGCTCTGATGTGAAACGAGCACTCATAGACTTGGCTAACTAGAGTACTCTACACTCTGTGTACTCTTCCTTTCACTACAGCAGGGTTTTCAACATTTTCTGATCCAGGAATCTTCACCCAGGCTCAAAGGCATCTAGAGCACCCCCCATCATAAGTTAAGAAGGGTTACATTGAAAAAAAGGCTTTATATTTAAATATTTAACAAAATCTATATATAGTCATTGCATATCAAGTCTGGCCAGGGACCCCCTCAAGCCTGGGTTCAATTTGGGCCTCCAAGAACCCAGGCTTGACAGTACAAGGCAGCGAGAGTGACCCAACATGACAGAATAACACATGGGAACATTTCCAAACCTTGTGCCCTTGTGCCCAAAAATAATGAGTCGTAATTCACACATTAGATTCACTCCTGTCACTCTACAGTAGTATTGAAACTCTTCAATTCTTAACATGTCAATGCTTTTATTCTTCATAGCAACTGTTTTATTTGTCATTCAACTGTTCGATTCACTTTAAGCAGCAAAGGATAGTTACTGTAAAATTTTGAATGTCATGCCTTCAAACTGTCTTTCATTCTTTTTTCCTGCTGTTCCAGCATATTGTGTAACTAAGAAACAAGAAAATGAAAGTACTGTGTGTTAAAATAGTGAAAAGTAAGACGTGTCCCTACTGATCTCCATTTCATGCAGACCAACCTCGAGGCAGTCTCCGGATGGGACACTTACGGCACAGTATGTAACCACAACACTAACAGCACTGCTGGGGTTAAATCATTTGATTGAGTACCAGTCTGTTCATCAGGGCAAGATACCCATTTCACTAAATCACCAGCCTCCGGCACCATAGAACCCTCCTAAATGAAGGACACAGGAAAAACGTTCCTACTTGCCTCAATGTTCATGTGCATAGAGGCAATGTTGTTAACAACATTCTTTTGTTATTGCAGCCAAGAAGTATTCCTTTTATCATATCATCTTATTTAATATATCAATTTAACCTTTGCTATTATGAGCAACCCACCAGTTAGCCGCACAATGGCTCAAAATGACAAGTTCATAACCTTTTAGAGTTTAATAAGAATATTCTGTAAAACTGAATTTGATCACAACTCCTCTTGTACCTACCGAAATATCACTAGTTTTTCCAATCATTTAAAGACAAAACAATCCAATGCGGAAGTGAAGAAATCACGTTAGTCCCATGCAGCATAAATAACCATGGTCATTCATACTAGCCCTCAAATCCAGTTTCATTAAAGAACATGTTGATTTTTTTAACTGTTATTTTATTTTTTTACCGGTAGTCTATCTTGAACTCCCAGCAGCATATCATTGATTCAGAAAGTTCACAGCAAATGTCTGCTCCTCACACCACAGGACCATTAACTGAACGACTTAAATCATTAACTGGTGTCTCCCGGGAGCAGATTGAGTCCCCATGACATTATGTGTAGCGGTGAACACCGCTAACGATAAGACCAACATTTCCAACCAATTACCTAGAAAAATCAGATACAATGTCACAATTTGATAAGCGGGCATGTTAGTGCCTTGCTCGTCTGTGTTCAAGCAGTAAATCGATTGACAGACCACTTTTGGAATAGCCAGTTGTATTGCGCTCTTGCATCAGGCTAAGCTACCCACACCCAAAGAGTGAGCGCTGCAGCAGAAACAAGTGCATCCCTGATGTATCACTCTTTTTATTAAACTAAAAGCTACACAAGCTTACAACAGGCGAGCTTGCGCCAATCTACGGCGGGGGGGGGGGGGGGGGATCTCTCACTTGAGGACACCTGATAACCTGCAGACCTCTAGTGAGTTAAACCGGTGAAGCTTCTGAGGTGGTACCCTGAGAATTGATGGCGGATTTAAGGTCACCTTACCTCCTGAGCATTCCAGGTCATAGCTTCCTAATGAAAAAAGCAATTCCTAGCCTATATGTAGTGAACATCTTCACACAGTCATCTGTATTTGAAGAAATAATACTCAAACATAACTCAAAACAAAATAAGAACTACTGCAGGTGATTCATTCCTCTCTTCACAGCTTATGTAAGGGAGATGGTTTCTGGCTACTCACAACATTAACCTCGCAGGGTCTGTTATCACTGCAGCCGTAGTGTGATGCTCAGTAATGGGAAAACAAAAAAAAAAACGATAAATCACAGCAGCAACAAGACGACAAGAGATTATATAGAGAATTTTATTGGTTCAGCAGACTGGAAAAACTGACTGGGGAAGTTCATAAGCAATTTCTCTGCACTGCCAATATTAAAAACAATTTTTAGTTTTTTCCCCCCAATGTGGTCTTAGTCCATCTAAAACAGATACCAATACTGAAGTGTAAAATGTAACAAATACTTGATTTTTTATTAATTTTTTCTTCTTCTCGTGCTTCATCCTCGTTTCGGGGTTTGACTTATTTTTCGTTCGTTTTTAATTCCCCCTCAGCAAAGCACCTCAGCACTGGGACGTACACAGGAATAAACAAACGGATGGAAATAAGCAAAATGACACACAATCACACGTTTAAAAAAAAAAAAAAAAAAAAAAAAAAGAAATTGATAAAACTTTTTATCTAATTTCATAGGAGAAACAGACAGAGAGAGAGGAGAAAACACTTGACAGATATTGCTTAAGGTCCATTGTTGAGCTTCACAGGTGTCATATTAAAGCTGATAGATAAAAGCTGTACAGGCACCCCCCCAGCCAGGAGAAAAGAAAGGACATAACAGACTATTTACATTTATTTTTTTTTCTCTACATAGTCAGCGCACATAACGATGTAAAACAATCCAACAAGTTATGATAATTGGTGTGTGTGTGTGCGTGCGTGTCTGTGTGTGTAGTGAAAGCTTGTAGACAGTAGGGACAGCAAAATACAGCGTCTGCAGATGCAAGGGTCCCCAAAAAGTCCAATACCTCGCCACCCCTCTAACACTGGCCCAGAGCTCAGGAGGACGGAGCGTCATGGGGACCCTCCCCCACTTCCTCTCCTCCAGCACCCCTTAAATATTCCACGCTCATCTTCTGTCCCTCCTCCCCGTCTTTCGTCGCACCTGAAGGTGAACAGAGCGGAGACGTCAGGCTGAGACACTGTGGGAGGGGTCTTCCTCCCAGCACACGCACAGAGCAGGGGGAATAAATCACTACCCCCATTTAACCTCGCCTTCAGGGGTCCACATTTCAAAACATTTTAACTCTGTAGCTGACAAGCAGTGAAACGTACTTCTAACGCCGAGCTCACACTACACGACTTTTACCCCAATTCTGACGTCAAAGACGAACTCCCAACAAATTTTGCAGTCCTATGATAATCTTTAAAAAATCTGCAAGAAATCTTGGTTCCGTCGGCTGGACCGGTCTTTTGACGTGAGATGGTCAAAGGCGCGATTATTTCTGTCGTGAACCAGTCTGGACGTCGTCGGGAGAGCCCACGATCATTTCAAACTGGTTTGATTTTGTCGGGAGTCCTGGCTGACCTGCAGTGACGCATGTCAACAGCCAATGAACGAGCGCACAGCGGTTTGAAATGATCCATACTTCCTGTGCGTGGAAATTCAACCTCTTGATTTAGTCCTGTATAAGTCGTGAAGAAATTGTGTGTTGTGCGACCCCCCGAGTTATTCTCGGTCTTCCTAAAATCGCCTAGTGTGCGCTGTATCGGGCAGAAATTTCTAAAAGACTGTCTTTTCACAGTCGTTAGATTTGAGCTGCTCTCCTCGGACGGGATTTTGTAAAGATTTAAAAGTTGTGTAGTGTGAGCTTGGCTTAAGCAAAACATACTAGGAGTGTTTTCTATTTTGGATTTCTGTTAAAATGGTCAGTGAGGTACAGGAATTGTTCTGGCATGTAAAGGGATACAGTATTTGAGTGAAGTATTTGAGCCGGATACACAACCCGTTGGAGGGCGTGCACAGACTTACTTTCGGCGTGGCGTACTCCACCTCGTCCTCCTCCTGTTGCTCTTCCTCTGCGTCCTCCTCATCCTCCACGCTCTGCTGGGACGTTTCCATCTCGTCGGCCGACGCGTTCTCTTTGCTGGCCGCTGCTCTGGAGCGCCCCCCTCGGCTGAAACGGAGGCAGAGCGGGAGGTAAGGGTGCCGGGATCGACAGCGCCTACGCTCACCCACCCCGCTGCCCTGCCCCTCTTCCCCTTTGCAGTGATCAGGTGCTACATTACTGTGAGATTCACCGTTTTTAAAAGCTTTTCAGCTTTACTGGACAGCAGTGAGACAGGAAGAATGGGAGCGAGAGCGACATGCGACAAAGGTTACGCGGTCGGATTCGAACATGTGGACATTGCTCTACACTGTAGTGAATCTCTATATATTGTCTCTGTGGTGTAGCCTGTAGAGTCTACAGGCTACACCACAGAGACAATATATAGAGATTCACTATATATTACGGTTTTGCTGCCATGGAATGAGGCTCTACCTCATCCCATTGTGTTGAATTATATTGTTGTCTTTTATCTTGTATTGTATTTGACTGTATACACTGCAAAAACCAAAAAATTGTTCTTTTAGTCTTACATTTACTATTTTTATTACTTTTTTGCTAAATAAGACAAAAAGATTGCTAATGAGGTGACACAGTTGGACTAATTTCAGGATTTTCCAATGGAGTAAGAATTTCAGTTGTCAACGAAAAAGTAACTTAAAACAAGCAAATAATCCTTACTGAAGTATTTACATTTTTTAAACTCTCATTACAAAACTAAAACACTTGTTTAGATGGGCTTCTTTGCAGTGTATTTCCTGCCCAGGCACCGCAGATGTAAATTAGCTTGAAGCTGTGCATGGTCTCTGCTAAATAAACAATAAACCAACTAAGTAGCCTTAGATACGCTGACAACACGGGACTGCTGGGATAAGCGGTGCAATCACAGGCGGTCTCTCTCCCTCCTCCTCTATCATTCATATGCATGAGTACAGACATGCAAGTGAGCTTCAATAAGAGCGTCATTAGTCTGCATAGCTGGGGACCTTTAGTCTTTAGCTGGGCGAGCTGATTGTGCCTCTTGTTTTGCACTGTGGCTGGTGAGGGCCTCAGCTGTCTGTCCTACCCTGCTACACATAAACCACACTCATTCCTGATACTGTGCATAAATAGCCACCATTTCCAAACACTGAGCACAAACACTTTTCCTTTATGCTAAAGTCCATAAACACGTCCAACACGTAAGTGTTCGTTCTGTTGTATTGCAAACATAAACGTGACCATAATAATCAAATACACCTCGGTATAATGCCACATTACAGTACATTCTTTAGGGGGCTTCATTCTCTTTAAATATATGAGGTAAAATCGGCTTGCTTGCAAATCTGTTTTTAAATAAATGCTGTTGTGCTTCTCTATCATTATGTATGAAAAGTGCCTCGTGACACATTGGCTTTCCATGGAACTGCAGCAGCCTTTAAACACTGGCAAATGTATTAATATAAATGTAGACTTTGCAGAACCGCTCGCGTGTTACACCAATTTGATTGTGTCTAAGGTTACAAGGGAAAAATGAAGGCAACATTAATGAATTATAGATAGCTTGAGCACACTGCAAATTCATGTGAAACGCAAGTTTTGAAATAAGTATTATTCAGATGCCTCAGAATTAAGGATGCAGATTTTGTTTTTTAAATGGCAAATTTGTGAAATTGCAGTTTCTTTTGTGAGATGAAAATTTGAATTTCTTGAACACACGCACGCACAAAGGCACACACGTGCACGCACACTTACGTGTTTTTCTTGGCCGGCTGTTGAGCAGATTTGGGCGGCCTCCCTCTTCTTTTCTGAGGTGTGGACTCGACTGATTCGTCTGCAGCCTCCGCAGCTTCTACCCTGTATGAATACCCAGGACACGTTAGACTGTATTAGAATGATCGCTTCGTTCGCCCGCTACAAAGCCGTGGGTCAGAGAAGGGGGAGAAAAATAAAATACCACTCGCAGCGGGAAGAGGCATTTAATGCAAGAAGCTCCTATTGGGAGTAAATACAAGATAAATGGGTAAATATCAATACAACAGGTCCTCACCGAACCTTAATGGCAGCCTAATTGCCTCACAGGGGGCTGTGGTTTTCCACAGGTAAAGCAGACAGCGTTTAGAATGGCGGGAGACGCTGCGTCTCCCTCATAGGTAATGAGTGCTGGTGCGGACAGCCCAAGCAGAGAGGGCACAGGGCCACGGTGAGCGGTTCATCGATAGAGACATGAATAAAGCCCAGCTGAACGCGCTGTAGAACGAACGCCATTGCGTTTCAGCGGGGAGCAGATGAGCCGGCGGCAAGCCATGTCTCGCGCAGCCAATCAACGTTCTGTAAAACACAACGTCAGCGGGGAGCAATAAACGAGCCAATCATTGTTTCGTCTAATGCTGAACGGACTCGGTATAAAATACATTTTACCGAGGGCTGAATGGCCAGTTTAATGAGAAACCCCTTGATGTGAGGATGATATAAGCACGCACAGATCCTAAGAATACAGATTGTGCTTCAAAGTACAAAATGAATACCCTAGGGGGGGAAACAGACATTTTGCAGGGTCTGATTCAATTGGCTGCAAAAGTGCCGCAGAGCATTTCACAAAGGGGTTGATGGGAGGTGGAGTCCTGACCTTGTCAAACAAACTTTAATGTGTCTGTCTGTGGACTTCCCATTAGGCTCTCAGTGTAATGTTTCAGGGAGCTCTGCCTACTGAAGGCACCCGTGATGCTCACATTATTGCAGTCTTAAACTCTAGATCTATGGGATCTGAGGAAGGGCCTGGATGGGAAGCAAAGCATAAATATTTGAAGAGGTAATGCTGTACCTTTGCTGTGGACCTCCGGGGGGTCTTGGCCGGTCTCCCTGCCTTGGGCTTCACTTCTATGTTCTCGCTGGTGCGGTCTTCCTCTTCGTCCTCCTCCTCCTCCGGCTCCTCCTCAGGAGGTGGGGGCAGCCTTCTTGCGCCCCCTCCGGCCCTTGGTGGGCGTCTCCTCCTTGGGCGTGGGCCGCTTTGGGGGGACGACCCCCGGCGGGCCTTCTTGGGCGGGCTGTTGCTCGTCCTCCGTCTCCAGGGCCAAGTCGGCGACGCGGCTCTCCTCGGCCCACTGGTCCTCCGTGTCGGCGGCGCTGGTGTTGGCGGCCTTCTTCCGCCTCGTTTGGGCTTGGGGTCCTGGACCGAGTCGTCGTCCTGGCTGGAGGCCGCGCCTCGTTTCCTGCCACGGGGCTTGTCACTGTCCTGCGGGGAGGGGTAGGTACTGTGAGCCCCAATGATGTTCTCCAGAGTACCCACAAGCAGGATGCAATAATGACTCTCTCCAGAAAACACAACTGTAGTAATAACACTCTATAGAAAACATAGAGAGGGGCTAATGACACTGTAGAAAACATAGAGAGGGGCTAATGACACTCTATAGAAAACATAAAGAGGGGCTAATGACACTCTATAGAAAACATAGAGAGGGGCTAATGACACTCTATAGAAAACATAAAGAGGGGCTAATGACACTCTATAGAAAACATAAAGAGGGGCTAATAACACTCTATAGAAAACATAAAGAGGGGCTAATAACACTATAGAAAACATAAAGAGGGGCTAATAACACTCTATAGAAAACATAAAGAGGGGCTAATAACACTCTATCGAAAACATAAAGAGGGGCTAATGACACTATAGAAAACATAAAGAGGGGCTAATAACACTCTATAGAAAACATAGAGAGGGGCTAATGACACTATAGAAAACATAGAGAGGGGCTAATGACACTCTATAGAAAACATAGAGAGGGGCTAATGACACTCTATAGACAACATAAAGAGGGGCTAATAACACTCTATAGAAAACATAAAGAGGGGCTAATGACACTCTATAGAAAACATAAAGAGGGGCTAATAACACTCTATAGAAAACATAGAGAGGGGCTAATGACACTATAGAAAACATAGAGAGGGGCTAATGACACTATAGAAAACACAGAGAGGGGCTAATGACACTCTATAGAAAACATAAAGAGGGGCTAATAACACTCTATAGAAAACATAAAGAGGGGCTAATGACACTCTATAGAAAACATAGAGAGGGGCTAATAACACTCTATAGAAAACATAAAGAGGGGCTAATAACACTCTATCGAAAACATAAAGAGGGGCTAATGACACTATAGAAAACATAAAGAGGGGCTAATAACACTCTATAGAAAACATAGAGAGGGGGCTAATGACACTATAGAAAACATAGAGAGGGGCTAATGACACTCTATAGAAAACATAGAGAGGGGCTAATGACACTCTATAGACAACATAAAGAGGGGCTAATAACACTCTATAGAAAACATAAAGAGGGGCTAATGACACTCTATAGAAAAACATAAAGAGGGGCTAATAACACTCTATAGAAAACATAGAGAGTGGCTAATGACACTATAGAAAACATAGAGAGGGGCTAATGACACTATAGAAAACACAGAGAGGGGCTAATGACACTCTATAGAAAACATAAAGAGGGGCTAATGACACTCTATAGAAAACATAGAGAGGGGCTAATGACACTCTATAGAACACATAGAGAGGGGCTAATGACACTATAGAAAACATAGAGAGGGGCTAATACCACTCTATAGAAAACATAGAGAGGGGCTAATGACACTCTATAGAAAACATAGAGAGGGGCTAATAACACTATAGAAAACATAAAGAGGGGCTAATGACACTCTATAGAAAACATAGAGAGGGGGCTAATGACACTCTATAGAACACATAGAGAGGGGCTAATGACACTATAGAAAACATAGAGAGGGGCTAATACCACTCTATAGAAAACATAGAGAGGGGCTAATGACACTCTATAGAAAACATAGAGAGGGGCTAATGACACTATAGAAAACATAGAGAGGGGCTAATAACACTCTATAGAAAACATAAAGAGGGGCTAATGACACTCTATAGAAAACATAGAGAGGGGCTAATAACGCTCTATAGAAACATAGAGAGGGGGCTAATGACACTATAGAAAACATAAAGAGGGGCTAATGACACTATAGAAAACATAGAGAGGGGCTAATAACACTCTATAGAAAACATAGAGAGGGGCTAATGACACTATAGAAAACATAGAGAGGGGCTAATAACACTCTATAGAAAAACATAGAGAGGGGCTAATGAAACTATAGAAAACATAAAGAGGGGCTAATAACACTATAGAACACATAGAGAGGGGCTAATGACACTCTATAGAAAACATAGAGAGGGGCTAATAACACTCTATAGAAAACATAGAGAGGGGCTAATGACACTATAGAAAACATAAAGAGGGGCTAATTAACACTCTATAGAAAACATAAAGAGGGGCTAATAACACTCTATAGAAAACATAAAGAGGAGCTAATGACACTCTATAGAAAACATAAAGAGGGGCTAATAACACTCTATCGAAAACATAAAGAGGGGCTAATGACACTATAGAAAACATAAAGAGGGGCTAATAACACTCTATAGAAAACATAGAGAGGGGGCTAATGACACTATAGAAAACATAGAGAGGGGCTAATGACACTCTATAGAAAACATAGAGAGGGGCTAATGACACTCTATAGACAACATAAGAGGGGCTAATAACACTCTATAGAAAACATAAAGAGGGGCTAATGACACTCTATAGAAAACATAAAGAGGGGCTAATAACACTCTATAGAAAACATAGAGAGGGGCTAATGACACTATAGAAAACATAGAGAGGGGCTAATGACACTATAGAAAACACAGAGAGGGGCTAATGACACTCTATAGAAAACATAAAGAGGGGCTAATAACACTATAGAAAACATAAAGAGGGGCTAATGACACTCTATAGAAAACATAGAGAGGGGCTAATGACCACTCTATAGAACACATAGAGAGGGGCTAATGACACTCTATAGAAAACATAGAGAGGGGCTAATACCACTCTATAGAAAACATAGAGAGGGGCTAATGACACTCTATAGAAAACATAGAGAGGGGCTAATGACACTATAGAAAACATAGAGAGGGGCTAATAACACTCTATAGAAAAACATAAAGAGGGGCTAATGACACTCTATAGAAAACATAGAGAGGGGCTAATAACGCTCTATAGAAAACATAGAGAGGGGCTAATGACACTATAGAAAACATAAAGAGGGGCTAATGACACTATAGAAAACATAGAGAGGGGCTAATAACACTCTATAGAAAACATAGAGAGGGGCTAATGACACTATAGAAAACATAGAGAGGGGCTAATAACACTCTATAGAAAACATAGAGAGGGGCTAATGAAACTATAGAAAACATAAAGAGGGGATAATAACACTATAGAAAACATAGAGAGGGGCTAATGACACTCTATAGAACACATAGAGAGGGGGCTAATGACACTCTATAGGAAAACATAGAGAGGGGCTAATAACACTCTATAGAAAACATAGAGAGGGGCTAATGACACTATAGAAAACATAAAGAGAGGCTAATAACACTCTATAGAAAACATAAAGAGGGGCTAATAACACTCTATAGAAAACATAAAGAGGAGCTAATGACACTCTATAGAAAACATAAAGAGGGGCTAATAACACTCTATAGAAAACATAGAGAGGGGCTAATGACACTCTATAGAAAACATAGAGAGGGGCTAATACCACTCTATAGAAAACATAGAGAGGGGCTAATGACACTCTATAGAAAAACATAGAGAGGGGCTAATGACACTATAGAAAACATAGAGAGGGGCTAATAACACTCTATAGAAAACATAAAGAGGGGCTAATGACACTCTATAGAAAACATAGAGAGGGGCTAATGACACTCTATAGAACACATAGAGAGGGGCTAATGACACTAGAAAACATAGAGAGGGGCTAATAACACTCTATAGAAAACATAGAGAGGGGCTAATGGACACTATAGAAAACATAAAGAGGGGCTAATGACACTCTATAGAAAACATAGAGAGGGGCTAATAACACTCTATAGAAAACATAGAGAGGGGCTAATGACACTATAGAAAACATAGAGAGGGGCTAATAACACTCTATAGAAAACATAGAGAGGGGCTTAATGACACTCTATAGAAAACATAAAGAGGGGCTAATAACACTATAGAAAACATAGAGAGGGGCTAATGACACTCTATAGAACACATAGAGAGGGGCTAATGACACTCTATAGAAAAACATAGAGAGGGGCTAATAACACTCTATAGAAAACATAGAGAGGGGCTAATGACACTATAGAAAACATAAAGAGGGGCTAATAACACTCTATAGAAAACATAAAGAGGGGCTAATAACACTCTATAGAAAACATAAAGAGGGGCTAATGACACTCTATAGAAAACATAGAGAGGGGCTAATGACACTATAGAAAACATAGAGAGGGGCTAATGACACTATAGAAAACATAGAGAGGGGCTAATGACACTCTATAGAAAACATAAAGAGGGGCTAATAACACTCTATAGAAAACATAAAGAGGGGCTAATGACACTCTATAGAAAACATAGAGAGGGGCTAATGACACTCTATAGAAAACATAGAGAGGGGCTAATGACACTAGAAAACACAGAGAGGGTCTAATGACACTCTATATAAAACATAGAGAGGGGCTAATGACACTCTATAGAAAACATAAAGAGGGGCTAATGACACTATAGAAAACATAAAGAGGGGCTAATAACACTCTATAGAAAACATAAAGAGGGGCTAATAACACTATAGAAAACATAAAGAGGGGCTAATAACACTCTATAGAAAACATAAAGAGGGGCTAATAACACTCTATAGAAAACATAGAGAGGGGCTAATAACACTCTATAGAAAACATAGAGAGGGGCTAATGACACTATAGAAAACATAGAGAGGGGCTAATGACACTATAGAAAACATAAAGAGGGGCTAATAACACTATAGAAAACATAGAGAGGGGCTAATGACACTATAGAAAACATAGAGAGGGGCTAATAACACTCTATAGAAAACATAGAGAGGGGCTAATGACACTATAGAAAACATAAAGAGGGGCTAATAACACTCTATAGAAAACATAGAGAGGGGCTAATGACACTATAGAAAACATAGAGAGGGGCTAATGACACTCTATAGAAAACATAAAGAGGGGCTAATAACACTCTATAGAAAACATAAAGAGGGGCTAATGACACTCTATAGAAAACATAGAGAGGGGCTAATGACACTCTATAGAAAACATAGAGAGGGGCTAATGACACTAGAAAACACAGAGAGGGTCTAATGACACTCTATATAAAACATAGAGAGGGGCTAATGACACTCTATAGAAAACATAAAGAGGGGCTAATGACACTATAGAAAACATAAAGAGGGGCTAATAACACTCTATAGAAAACATAAAGAGGGGCTAATAACACTATAGAAAACATAAAGAGGGGCTAATAACACTATATAGAAAACATAAAGAGGGGCTAATAACACTCTATAGAAAACATAAAGAGGGGCTAATGACACTATAGAAAACATAAAGAGGGGCTAATAACACTATAGAAAACATAGAGAGGGGCTAATGACACTATAGAAAACATAGAGAGGGGCTAATGACACTATAGAAAACATAAAGAGGGGCTAATAACACTATAGAAAACATAGAGAGGGGCTAATGACACTATAGAAAACATAGAGAGGGGCTAATAACACTCTATAGAAAACATAGAGAGGGGCTAATGACACTATAGAAAACATAAAGAGGGGCTAATAACACTCTATAGAAAACATAGAGAGGGGCTAATGACACTCTATAGAACACATAGAGAGGGGCTAATGACACTATAGAAAACATAAAGAGGGGCTAATGACACTATAGAAAACATAAAGAGGGGCTAATAACACTATAGAAAACATAGAGAGGGGCTAATGACACTATAGAAAACATAGAGAGGGGCTAATAACACTCTATAGAAAACATAGAGAGGGGCTAATGACACTATAGAAAACATAAAGAGGGGCTAATAACACTCTATAGAAAACATAGAGAGGGGCTAATGACACTCTATAGAACACATAGAGAGGGGCTAATGACACTCTATAGAAAACATAGAGAGGGGCTAATGACACTCTATAGAACACATAGAGAGGGGCTAATGACACTCTATAGAAAACATAAAGAGGGGCTAATAACACTCTATAGAAAACATAGAGAGGGGCTAATGACACTCTATAGAAAACATAAAGAGGGGCTAATAACACTCTATAGAAAACATAAAGAGGGGCTAATAACACTCTATAGAAAACATAAAGCGGGGCTAATGACACACTATAGAAAACATAAAGAGGGGCTAATAACACTCTATAGAAAACATAGAGAGGGGCTAATGACACTCTGTAGAAAACATAGAGAGGGGCTAATGACACTATATAAAACATAAAGAGGGGCTAATAACACTCTATAGAAAACATAAAGAGGGGCTAATGACACTATAGAAAACATAGAGAGGGGCTAATGACACTATAGAACACACAGAGAGGGGCTAATGACGCTCTATAGAAAATATAGAGAGGGGCTAATAACACTCTATAGAAAACATAGAGAGGGGCTAATGACACTATAGAAAACATAGAGAGGGGCTAATGACACTCTATAGAAAACATAGAGAGGGGCTAATAACACTCTATAGAAAACATAAAGAGGGGCTAATGACACTCTATAGAAAACATAGAGAGGGGCTAATGACACTCTATAGAAAACATAGAGAGGGGCTAATAACACTCTATAGAAAACAAAGAGGGGCTAATGACACTCTATAGAAAACATAAAGAGGGGCTAATAACACTCTATAGAAAACATAGAGAGGGGCTAATAACACTCTATAGAAAACATAAAGAGGGGCTAATAACACTATAGAAAACATAGAGAGGGGCTAATAACACTATAGAAAACATAAAGAGAGGCTAATGACACTATAGAAAACATAGAGAGGGGCTAATAACACTCTATAGAAAACAAAGAGGGGCTAATGACACTCTATAGAAAACATAAAGAGGGGCTAATAACACTCTATAGAAAACATAGAGAGGGGCTAATAACACTCTATAGAAAACATAAAGAGGGGCTAATAACACTATAGAAAACATAGAGAGGGGCTAATAACACTATAGAAAACATAAAGAGGGGCTAATGACACTCTATAGAAAACATAGAGAGGGGCTAATGACACTCTATAGAAAACATAAAGAGGGGCTAATGACACTCTCCAGAAAACAGTTGTGTACTAATGGCGCTCTTATAGAAAACATAGAGATGGACTAATGACTATACAAAATGAAGAGATGCATCAATAACTCTCCTTAGAAATAGTAAAGTAACAGACAGTTAAGACACACACCAGTTAATTAGTACATTATTATTAATGGTATACGATGGGTTATTAAGCTGTCAATCAACATCTGATATGTTATTAGTTATATTACTTACATTTACAAGTATAGACCCATCACCAAACCCTCTAGTCAAGAGGGAACTACCTAGAAGCCTTTGGTGGCTGAAATATCTTCAATATGACCTCATAATATTACACACAATATCAAAGGTCCTTCCAAATATAACGAGTAACCTCCATTTTACTGATATTTGTCCCACGTTTCACACAGGTCCGCACGGCTACCTAATCTCATTTGTTTGGTGAGGCTCCTTATAAACCCCAAACTGGCATTACGTACATGTTACTGTATTTTATGTAATTTCAGTACATAAATACATTGACTACATGTGTGTGTGAAGGGGTGAGTGTGTGTGTGAAGGGGTGAGTGCGTCTCCGTCGGGCCTCGTACCCTCAGCAGGTCCGAGTCGTCCCTCTTGTCTCCCTTCTTCCCAGGCATGGGGGAGCTCTTCATGATGGTGATGTCCTCGTTTTCGCTGTGGTCCCTCTCAGTGCTGTCCATCCTGAGAAACGCAAAACGGGCACATTTCACTCGGCCTCTCTCCTCCCCTGCTCTTTCTCCCCTCCACAGCCCGCACTCCCGGGGCCCCTGCTGTGCTGCTCACACCCACGCGCCGAGGAGAACTGCAGCTGTGAAGCTCCGTCGGCACTCCTTTCTGCGAGTTCCGGAATATTCCGTGCCGCAGACCGAAGACACGCCTCTCCAGACTGCACCTCTCTGGCACTTTTACCCAGCAGCGCTACCGCCCGATTAGCCGTAACCTCTTCTTCTCTTTGTAGAACTCTGAGTTCCTTGCTGTCGTTCGTTTTATGTAGATTAATGTTCAGGGGGGTCGTTCGTATGACTCGGTTTAATGTTCAGGAGGGTAGTTGACAAGTTGACTTCCTGCACTTGCTGTCTCTCCTGGCACTATGCTTTCCATCTCTGGGGAATGACTGCACACTAGAGAATGCCTGATCTTCACGCTCGCGTTTGCATTCCAAGTCCCTCTGGATGAGAGCATCTGCTACATGTAAAGTAGCAGTTAAGTGCTTTACACCCAGTAGGTCATGCAGAGCTAAAGTGGAGCTAGCGCCAGCGAGACGAGAGCTACATTTCCCACTGGTGGTAAGTGGCTCCCCCTAGCCCTACCCCTGTTCTGCTGGAGCAGACTCCCGGTCACGGTCGACTTACAGCAAAGCTGAGGTACTGATCCGTGATTACTGGGCCGGCCCGTGTCTGTGTTCAGCACCTTTCACATTTGAGCACACGCCAGGTTTGAACAGATCAAGCGAGGGGCGTTAGGGGTGTGTGTGTGTGTGTGTGTGTGTGTGTGTGCGTGTGTGTGTCCTGGAGGCAACCCAATGTTAGTTTTCAATTACAGCAATGTTTGTACCATTATTGGCCGTGAGACGACATAAGAAGTCCATTCATACTGCATGGCGCCAGTGACCTGATTAGCACGTGGCCAATTCCGCGGTAACGGAATTACAATTCACAGAAATCTTGGCCTTAATTTGACTTGCTGTGGATAAGTCTTAAAGCCTAACTGATTATAAAAAGCTTTATAACTTCAGATGATACCCCTGCTATAAATATCAAAATAAAAAATTGGAAACTTCCTGGATGTGGAAGGGTCCAAGACCGAAAGAGCATTTGTAACGGAATTACGGCAGAAAATTGGGTGTTATTTATTTCTTTTCCTTCCACTTGCAGGAGGTTTCCAAGTTTTTATTTTGATATGACAGCAGGGGTATCATCTGAAGTTATAAAGCTTTTTATAATCAGTTAGGCTTTAAGACTTATCCGCAGCAAGTAAAATTAAGGCCAAAATTGTAATTCCGTTATGGCGGAATTGCCCATAAGCCATGGTGGCTGTCCTAAAGGATGCTGTCAGCACGGCGTCAGGATCAGAGAGCACAGCAGAGCTTCCGTAGCTACCTGCGGGCAGGGTCACCGCCACCCACCATCCGCACAGGAGCTTGTTTTTCTGCTGCTCTCGTAAATCAATCAGCCCAATCCTTCCCGCGTAACGGTGCCGTTTCAAGAGCCCACGCAGAACAACGTCTGAGCGGAGCGTGCTCACAGGTTAGCCGAACGCCTCACTGTGACCCATACCGCAAAGTCCCTAAAAACAAAAACATTTCCTCCCACTGAGTTCCCTGTTAAATGTTGTTTTCCACAACACAAACACCACCGCCTCAGTTACACTTTTTTATTTTTTGTGGTTATTTATAGTGTCTGACCAAAGTTCTGGTAAAGACTGAAAATTGGTTCACCGACCCACGGTGCAAAGAGCTCAGTCCCCATTTTAGACCCATGGCCCCAGCTGCGATAACATGCTCATCTTCCAATGGTTTCAGACGAGCAGTCCGTCAGGACATTCACAATAATCACCTTTTTTCCATAAATAGTGAGCTATAAAAGAAGATCGGTTTGTGACTGAAATAGTGACATTATTCACTCGTATGCGTCACTCACATTTAATGAATCACTTCAGCAGTTGGCATGTCCTTTCCACCGGCTGAATGCACTTCTGATACAAATAGATTTTTCTTTTATCTGCCAGCATTCAATTGCAGAGCAATGATTCCAATTAAAAGTACTTACAAAGATAGCATGTACAAATTACCAGAATGACTGTTCAGCTAAGTGTGACTAAGAACGAAACTTGTGACAAAACAGCTATAGAAAGAATTTAGTACTGCGTTACCACTGTGAAAAGAAGCCAACGGTTTGAGATTTGACAGGCTAGAATCACAAATAAAATGTACAGAAACTCTCACAGTGCTAAGCTATATGCCTCTGTTTCTGATGAGGTCTGCTGTTCCGTTACCATGGAGAGGAGAGGAGACGTTTTTAAGACGGCTCTATGGTGCCATACTTTGAAGATAATGTCACAAGCTTCTGAACTTTCTGGAAATATGACAGAAACGGTCCTCATACGCCCACAAAGGTGCCGCTTCCAGCAGAAAGCACCATCTCACCCATCTCGCCCACACTGGCCAGGCATTTTTAAAAAACAAACAAGAGTTTTTAAAGCTAAATCAGTTTTCATGCCTGAGCAATGTCACTCATTAAAACTAGCATTACATTGCTGCATATAATCCGTATATACGTATTTCTACAATAAATGATAATAATAATAGATAATTTATCAGACTGTTGAAACACAGGACTATGTGGAGGAATGCCACAGCCACATTCATTTATCATTACCACACTATCACTATAGTAACAATACATCATAATTTCCAGCCCTTGTTCATTGGGACTGCAGTGCATTGTGGGATAGGTACTGACCTTGCCTTGCTGCGGCCGGGGGAGCTGGGGTTGGAGTTGCTGCTGGCGTTGCTCATCGTCTCCATGCGGGATGACTTGCTCTGCAGCTGTTTTCCCGCCGTGGAGAGGGGCTTGTTCACCGCCCCCAGGACGTTGGCAGCTTTGGGCTGCGGAGGGACAGAGCACGAGCGCATCACCGACACTGTGTGTGTGTGTGTGTGCGCGCGTGTGTGTGTGTGACGCTCATTTATAAACAAGGGAGCCGCACACTCCAAAGGAAATTAAATTGTGTCTAAAAAGAATCCTATCTGTTAGGGCAGCAAGGTGGAATTCAAATAACATTCACAGGGCAAACAATGTTGGGTCTGTACCGCTAGCACAGACAAAGGCCTCGGAACGGAACAAAAACTCCTCTTTTTACCTTTCCCGGAGTGAAAAATGATTTCATTTCTGGAGGGAGATAATTTTTCGTATTGCTGAAACTCTGCAAGACAGAATAAAAAAATAAAAAAAGAGAATATTCAATGAGCTATGAGGCTCACCTTGGAATTTTAAATGAATGCTCCCACTCAACAGTGTACACACACAGAAAGGAAATGACACCACCCTGGCATACAAATTCGCTCTGATCTGCACAATTCATCCCTCATTAATTCCACTGATATATTTGTGTCTAGGGCCTGTCATATAGCCTATACAAGTACTCACATATATTCGGATTGTTTTTACTACCTCAGACTCATATTAAAGTTCAATTTATCACTGAAATTCCACAGCAATATTAAATTTATCAGTACCAACAGTACCATAAGCAATCCAAGCCTATTTGCAGAAAGCAAATACATCTGCTAATCATTTCAATTAATGACACGTTTGACAGGGTGGGATATCCCATCAGGCCTTGCAGAAGCGTGGGAACACGCACCTTGTCGGGCTGGGTGAAGTAGCGGGCTGGCAGGACGGGGTCTTTGGGGGACTCCAGACTGTATGTGGTGCTCTTGGATATGATGATGTTCATGGCCACGTCACACACCGTGTATAGTTTCTGTAAGGGTCGAATCAGGAGCATGCACGTTCAAATACAACGATGGGCCAAACGACTGGGTAAATACCGCAATAGGCCAAAGTTACATAACCCAGAGTCTCCATCATGGTCCATCAATGGATGATGAGGACTTGGAGAGGAGGAGAGGGGGAGAGAGGGAGAGAAGGAGAGAGAGAGATGCTGCACTGTCTGCTATCTCAAGGGCAAGACCAAGGTCATTCACAGGCACTTTCACGGTCGGCAGCCGAAAGCGCTGAAACGGCGCATACCTCGTTTATCTTGGGATCGTTGGGCAACTGGCCGTCTTTCGTCTGTTTTATGTTCTCCACCATTTTCCGAATGAACGCATGGCTGTTATTCTCATTTTTTGCCATTAGGATTTCTAAAACGAACCATAAGGACCTGCAGGTGAAAGCGAGAGAGACAGAAGGTGAGATCAGAGCTGTGTAGAGCACAGCCACAGATGACTGCATTGCTGAATGAGCCATATTCTCAGATACATTTTCGTTCTGTTCCCTCAAAGATCTTACCTGCACACCGCCATCAGTGGTGTCAACAGAGCAAAAATACCATCAATCTCCTTTATGTTTAAAAGCAGACCGGTGCGCGACTGAAAATTCACAACTGAGACACGATTTGCAATCTACAATTAATATCTTTTAAAATAACCAAATCGATCAACTGCTTTCCAGAAATGGGTTTAAATGATTGGTTATGCTGACTCTGTGCAATACCGCATTGATTACAGTTGGTTTTTGCCTGCCCTGTTGACCAATGCTGATGTCAATCTCTGCAATATTTTTACATTATAGCACAAATAGAAATGACAACCATGTGTCCACATATATTGAAGAAGGTTTTGACCTTGCCTACTTTTTAGAACATGTAACCAAGCACTGCAGGCTAGTTTTAGAAAACTGTGTGTACAGTGTGTGGAAAAAAAGCTTCTGTTCTCTTTCCATTCCCCGTGTTTGATACTGGCTGAACAACAATTACTAATTGCAATAGTTTTTGCTCAAATTACATAAAATCCCACAAAGCATCACTGGGCAGCACATCATGCGTTGCCTCTCTGTTGCATCATCACATCAGCCATAACCTTAGCATCGGTCCGATATGGATAAGGTCATTCCAAGCCATTACCAGTCGGCACTGAGACGGACCTGATATTACCTCGCATGCCTAGCAGTGAGCAGCGCTAACAGGCACACTCACTCTTTGATGTCCTTCAGCTGCTCGATGTCCTGGACTTTGACGTAGTCTGGGTCGTGCACCAGCAGGTGGATGGTGTACGGCACCACGTATTCCGGGAGCAGGGAGAAGAGCTTTTCTGCAACAATAATGAAAGACAGAAACGCATGAACAGAAAGCCGGTATAAAACGCTCTCACGGGAGAGGAAGACAGGCTGGAACACATAGAGGTCCGGGGCGTGAATGGGGCTATTGTGAAGCCTGACTGTTCAGAAGAGACATTCATTGACGAAGTGACATGCGGAATGACATTGATCAAGAGGTGAAGGACATTACAGGCAGGAGGATGAGGGGCAGAGGAGACAGGAGGAAAAATCAGGAGGTTTATGAGGATGAAGAGTAGAGAAGATAGGAGGAGAAAGCAGGAGGTGTATGGGGATCAGGGGGTAGAGGAGACAGGAGGAGGAGAAAGCAGAAGGTGTATGAGGATCTGGGGGTAGAGGAGAGAGGAGGAGGACAAAGCAGGAGGTATATGAGGATCTGGGGGTAGAGGAGAGAGGAGGAGGAGAAAGCAGAAGGTGTATGAGGATCTGGGGGTAGAGGAGAGAGGAGGATGAGAAAGCAGGAGGTATAAGAGGATCTGGGGGTAGAGGAGAGAGGAGGAGGAGAAAGCAGGAGGTGTATGAGGATCAGGGGGTAGAGGAGAGAGGAGGAGGAGAAAGCAGGAGGTGTATGAGGATCAGGGGGTAGAGGAGAGAGGAGGAGGAGAAAGCAGAAGGTGTATGAGGATCTGGGGGTAGAGGAGAGAGGAGGAGGAGAAAGCAGGAGGTGTATGAGGATCAGGGGGTAGAGGAGAGAGGAGGAGGAGAAAGCAGGAGGTGTATGAGGATCATGGGGTAGAGGAGAGAGGAGGAGAAAGCAGGAGGTGTATGAGGATCAGGGGAAGAGTAGACAGGGGGCTAGGCTCACCGCTGACGGCCGCGTGCTGCTTCAGGTACTCCCTGCGGAGGTTGATGTTCTTGACCAGGCACTGACGGGCATGAGCGCGCCGCTCCTTCATGGGGTCTTTGGCGCACAGGGCGAAGATGGCCAGGTACTCCAGAGGGAGGCGCAGCCTGCAGAGGCCCTTGTGCAGCTTCTGGGCGAAGGCCTGCCGCACCTGGTAGCACTCGTCCTGCGGGTGAGGAGAACCTCCTTATTAAGGCTGGAGCAAAGCAGGCGAGCAGCCTCAGCGGTATGGCCAATATCAGCGCTAACCAGCCAAACCCTGTCTGCCCCCATAAAAGCACACAAGGTGATAAGATCCAGATGGCCAGGAAATTAGGTCTGCGTTGGAGTTGCATTATGTGAACACAAAAGCACCGCTCTTTAAATGTACCAACGATTTATTTCAATAAATACTGATTAAAGAGAGACACGTCTCTGGCCAACTAATGTAGATATCCAGGCACCGCTTACTGGCTCAAAGGCAAGTTAAGTAGAAAATGAGCGTGTGATTGCTACGATTCTGAAAAGCAGTTGTTAGCCCCGTTTTTTTAATAAAAATGCTGGCATGTTTGGTACTTGTTACCATTTTTAAGATACTTTACCCTCTTCAGGTAATATTCACCTACATTTACGTGCATAAAGTATCTGTTAAATACAGTGCAATCCAAAAATATTTGGACAAGACAAGACACATTTATAGGGGGCTATGTATAAAGAGGGCTACAATTGCTACACGGTTCACCCATATGCATGTATGAACACCCTCAAATTCAAGCAGAAAGTCACTGTTCCATTTCAAATCCAATGTGCTGGAGTACAGAGCCAAAACAACAAAAAATGTGTCTGTCTGCAGTGTAACGGTGTGTTTACAATTATGTAAATATGTGTATTTAAACAGTGTGTTTGCATTTTTTAATTAGAAAATTATGTGCATTTGTAATTAATTTTCACGTGAATCTGCTTACACCATAATCAATGTCGTGGTATAACACCGATACTCTCAGTTCGGAAAAAAATTAAACTGTGCCAATTTTCCAGCAGTGGCCCAAGCCCAAGTGGAAGCGAGCTAAAATACGACAGATAAATAGTTTGAGTTGAGCGCTAGCAGGACAGAGGCCCTCTCTTACGTTAATAACCAGGGCGCAGAGCTGGTACTGCTCCAGGGTGATGATTTCGTGATAGCAGGGCTCCTGGGCCAGCTTCAGCACTGCGCATCCCGCGGCCAGCCTCAGCCGTGACATATCCGGCTTCCTGGGGGGGGGGGGGGGGGGGGGAGACGCAGAGCTTATGGGTTTACAGTCAGCGATGGCGGCGTCCAACACAATTCAGTTAAACTCCTAATTATCCTTAAACTGCTTTTATTCTGGCACCACTACGTGGCACGACAATAAAATCACTGGAATTAACACAGAGAAAAGAGAGGGAGAGACAGAATTATTAAGATGCGTAAATAAATAAAATATATTCTTGTAATGAAGTGCAGTGGAGCTGGATAGATTAAGTAAGTAGCAGTGTGCCAGTGCCACGCCTCTCATGCGACTGGACAGCTTGTCTAAGGACCGTTGGGCTCGATCGCCATCTCCACAGGAGGAGTCTGACAGAGCCAGACCGTCCATCTCCACACACCCTACATATCTGTATACCATAAATGTGTGTGTGGGACGCGCGCGCGCGCTTTGAGTTTCTGATAAAGCCACAACGTTCTAGTAGTTTCTGTAGCAGGGCTCACTTTCTTTACGTTCGCCACTATTCTCTTCCTGAATGGCTAGCGGTTTTTAACCGGGCCGCGAGCACACAATGGAAGCGCGCTGCGTGCAGCCCGCTCCCCGCTCCCGTGAAGCTCCGCACCCTTAAAGCTCCACTCCGGGCCAGGCTGCACAATCTCACAGCTCAGCCTGGGTGGGGGGGACGGGGGGCTGAAGTGCTCATTTCCTGAGAGGAAAAAACGTGCTCACCGCCAGCACAGACTGGGCCTAACTGCCACAGCCTCCCCAATGCCTTTAGACTATAACCGGATATCCACAGTGGCAGAACACTGCCCACCTCATCCCAGTCTGAGTCAGGCTTCCCCGGGTTACTGATACATTATACATCATAACCTCCCAACGCCAGTCAATCAGACTGTTCTACATTCGCCGTTAGCTCTCTGCCGTAGTACTACGCCGACTAAACGGGTGCGTGGTAAAGGAGACTGGGAAACCGTTTTGAATTAGACTGATATTTAATGTTCTGTGTTGCCTTGACTACATGTATTGCGTTGTTGTGCAAACTGCTTTTATATGTGGGGAAAACTGCACTGCTGTTCTTCATCTTACCAGCACTCTTGCAAAAAGAGATTATAATCAAGAGAGCTAACCTTGTGAAATAAAAGTTAACCAAATCAAATGAACTGCTCTTGGTATGAGGCTCTGCGTTTTATAGCCTTAACTCAAGTGACACATTGGTCATATTATAGGCAGTCATATAGGAGAAATAAGAAAAAAAGTTGTGGAGGGGAGGGGCACCAAAAAAAAAAAAAAAAAAAAAAACCCTCTCCAGCCCTCGTCTCCTCAGTCCGTGGAACACTCGCAGATTCTGTGCTGACCAAAAATCTCTGACATGCTGACCACCGCTGTACATCTTAATTACAATCAACACAACAACCACAAGCACCCACCGACTGCAATTAAACGTGATGGGTTCTTATGCCATTTAAGTCATCGACCACATGCTGTCTCATTCAGCTTTTCTTCCCCAGCGTCATTCATTTAACTAGAAGGGGACCCTTACACTGCAAAATACTGCAGCCAATAAATCTCTTTGCTAGATTTTTTTGTAATTGCTTCATAATTCTGGCCGACTGAGTAAGTGAGAACAGCTGAGGTGAAATGCCCCCATCATCCCTGGGCAAATTCACACATGAAATCCAAAGACACGCGAGACGTAGGTCTAAACACGAAGCAAAATAACGTCCCCAAAAAAGGCAAAGCCGCCAACAGTCTGTGGCCCCGTCAAACACAGGGACAGAGAGAAGGCATAGCTGTGTGGAATAGCTTGCCAGGTCATGTAGTAGAGGCAGAAACTCTGGGGGTTTGACATGGGGCTAGATACTATCAGGTTTGCAGGTAAACGGGGAGCACTACGCACCCTGTAGTGGTAGGAAAATGGCGAGCACTGTTGTGTTGAATGGCCTGTTCTTGTCATTAAGTTATGTTATGTTGAGGAACGAGGAGGATGGGGTGCTGTTGGGAAGGTTACCCCATCTTTCCCTGCTCCGTCAGGTCCCCGTCACTGTTCAGGATGGCTGTCAGCATCCTCAGGGTGGAGTTCCCGGACTTGCTCAGGTTATTCTTCACTCCCAGCAGCCATCGAACCATCAGCTTGATGCCCTGGATCTGGAAGACAGATGAAGGCTGGGGTCAGACAGGAGCACTGATGGGGGGAGACGTGCAACCACGTAATCAGATTGAGGTGGCTGGTTATATATCCAGAGCCTCACACAGAACAGACATTTAACAAATTTAGACGTAAAACGTCCAGCCGTAAATCTGTATGGGCGACAGCGGGACTCCTTGGCATCACACAAACCTTTGCCAGTGTTTCGGGGGACACCTCATCATCTGGAACCCAAAGCTTGGTTGTCTTCTTACCAGGAACCTACAGAACATGAACGTGAAGTTCATGAGACACAACGTCGTCACGTTCTCCTTCAAATCAAAATGTTCCCAATCCCAGCTTCTTAATTTAGTCACACGGTGCTTTTTATACATTGCTTTCAAAAAGGCGCAAAAGCAACACGCAGAGGATACGTTTTTTTAAGATAAGCTTAGAGGAGCACCAAAGCACATAATTCTGTATAGCCGTGGCATTAGCAGCAAAGTGCCGTATCCCAATTCAGAGAGAGCCGCGTTCTAGTATATTCGATGTTCATTGAATGATAAACAAGCTTTTCCGGGGTTCAGTGTGGCTGAACTGAATCCGGAGTCAAAAGCATGGGGAGCCGATTTAGGAGTCAGAAGCATGGGGAGCCGATTCATGAGTCAGAAGCATGGGGAGCCGATTCAGGAGTCAGAAGCATGGGGAGCCGATTCAGGAGTCAGAAGCATGGTGAGCCGACTCAGGAGCAGAGAGGAAGAATGCGTCTGTTGGAACCGTACCCGGTCGTTCATGAGCAGGTCCTTGACGATGAAGTTGGCCACTAGGGACTTCAGTGGGCCGGCAAACTGCTCTGGCGCCAGCTTGGCCAGATGGCCCAGCGTGGTGAGAGGGGTTATGAGCTGGTCTGGGCTGGCCGGGTCCAATCCCTTTTGTAGAGGCTGGCAGGGGGAGGACAAACATCAGTACATTTGCGCGTGAGTGTGTGTGTGTGTGCGTGTGTGTGTGTGTGTGTGTGTTTATGCGTTTGTACCTGCGCACGTGCGTGCATGTGTGTGTGTGAGCTTACCTCAAAAATCTGTGCAAACTGTGTGTCTCTGTTGGAGAACATGGCGTGGATACAGTGGATGGCGTACTTGGCCTGGCGAGGCGGTCCCTTCTTTGCCTTATGCTGCAGTACTGGCAACAGGACCCTAGAGGGCGCATGGGGGGTAAAGCAGAAGCACAATGACTTTCACCATTCTTACACATTCAGCACAAGGCTGCAACCTTCTTTGTACCAAAGAGCTGAAGCTAAGCAGGCCAGTACCTGGTCATACAAAGAAAGGAGAGACAAGTAGGATGCTGCAGGAAGTGGACCTGGTGCCCAAGTAGGAGATACACTTTGTTCTGGACCGAGAGAATCCAATGTATCCAATCTATCAACACAGGAGGTTGAATGTTTTGCTGGAAATGTCGTGACTCACTGTGGTCATTAAAGATTATATGGCAATAAAAGCCAAGAGTAGCATTTCCTCAAGTGTTCTGGTTAAATAGATAAAGATATACTGTCAATCTTCCCCCCTGATCATCGTCCTTACATTTAATGGGCTATGCGAGCCCATTCTATTCCCACCAGTCTTATTTCCCCCAGGTAGTCACCATCAAAGAGAAACAAATTCTCTTTTGACCTTCCTGGTTCAATAGACGCAATGCACCGACTTTACTAATGGTCCTTGGATTGCAGTTGCTTTTCGATCCCTCTTGAATTGAACAGAGTAAAAATAAAAATAAAAAAAAAAGCAGGAATGAGATAAAAGCTTTCTCCCCTTCACGAAACCATAAATTCACTGACAAAGGAACTCCGGGCGGCTCCGAGCTGCCGCGCGGCCGGCCGGGCCTTTCATCCGGAGCACACCTCGCGGAATGTGAACGCGCGGGATAAATCACCCCGCCCCAGACCCGCCGCCGCAGACTCACGATTTGATGTGCGGGAAGCTCTCCTCCATCTTGCCGCCCGTGTTTTTGAAGATCTGCAGGGCGGCTTCGGCCACCTTCTCGTCGTCCATCTTCAGGCAGCCCAGCAGGGACTCGAAGGTCTCGGCCGAGTGGAACGACACCGGGTGGGTGAAGGACAGCACCTGGGGAGGGAGGAGGAGGAGGGGGGGGGGGTGGGGTGCGGTCCAGGTGAGGAGAGACAAACGTGTCCTCACATCATAGAGCTTTCAGCCTAGGCCTCGTAACACTCCTGTGTCTAATAACATAAACGCGCCTGCTCCGCTGAGCAGTTTTCAACCACGATAAATGTCTGCAGTCATTTGTTTTGTAAAGATCAGACATTTGGCAGATAGCACAATACAATATAAACAACACCCTGCGGCTGTTCCATCGATTTTCATATGAAGTCATTACAACTGCCTATTTCTACAGCTCTCTTCACCAATATACACTCAAGTCCTGTGATTATGTTTTTTGTGTCCAGTTAGAAAAATAATTTGTTTAGATGATTTTCAGCGCTAGCACCTGGGTTGGTCAGAAAAGCTAGAAAAAAAGGGCTGGGTTTAGGGGCCAATGGGTGGTAGTTTCATGATCCCTGCCTTAGGGTCTACAGTACCTTCAGGAGCTCTAGACCAGCTCGGATAGCCTGGTCAGTGGGCACGCCCTCTTCATCGTCGTCTGCTGTGCCGTCTATGGACTTGTTAACCTGTTTAATAAGGGCGCTGGGTAGGGAGGGAAGGAGGGATGAGAGATCCATTCACCAAAGCAACATGTCCTAATGGGTACGTTTACGTGCACAGCGATATCCGATTATTGGAAGCTATCCGTTTTTACCAGTATTTAACTTAACGCGTCCACATGGATATAAGTAATGTGATTACTCCAAAACCCGCGTTTACACGATTCTATCCATAATTGGCTCTGTGGAAAATGAAGCTACTAACTGCTTCCCGTTGTAAGGACAAAAAAGATCCGCCCGTCAAAAAATGTTTTTATTATTATTATTATAGCTAGCTAGTAGTTATTATTATAGCCATTTATTTTATAGCTAACTAGTGGTTGATTTATATCTCTGAATTTGGCCAATTTCACAATAATTTCAGTTGTTTAATGTGTTAGCCAGCTAGCTAGTCCAAACATAAGCTCACAACACTCGACAATATATTTTCACCAGTGAGATATTTTTATTTAATAATAAAAATCTGGAAGTGAGATCCCGAAGGAACACCGGGCCAGGAAAATTTTGACGGACAGAATATTTTTGACCTTATACACCGTCCCTCTCTCCACTTCTGCCTGACATGCGCAGTTTAAAAAAGCCAAAAGAAATCGGAGTAAGACATTTACATGCACCAAAAAATCGAAGGTTTGTGCAAAAAAAAAACAGGTGTGTTAATTGGGTTTCAAATACGCTGATGATGACCTCACATAATCAGATAAAGGTGTTTACATTACCATTTCAATAATAGGTTTAGCCATCATATGTGCAAGACTGGAGTATTAGTGTGCATATAAACGTACACAATGTATTTTCACATAAAGGTTGGTTCTGTACACTGCTAACAGGGAAGGGTAGTCAGAAAATTACCAAGTGCTATAAAAGAAATCACAGCAACCATGAAGGCAGTTGTATAGAATGGGAAAGGTTACCCCCTCCTGCAGGGGCAGCAAAGGCAGTGTGTCGCCGAAAATTATCCACTTTAATGGTATGCAAATATCGCCCCCTTGGTGTGGGAGGAACACATGACAGGACAGGACTCCTCACCTGATGGACTCCGTGTCGATGTGCACCGGGGCAATTCTCTCCAGCAGGAACTTCACCATCTCCAGGAACGGGTTGCTAGGCTGCTTGGGACTTCCCAATTTTTTTGTGATGTCTCTCTGTGGGCGGTGTGTGGGAGAAGAACAAAAATCATGATGACTCATTCACAAAATATTGCATAATAGGAAAATTTATGTTGCCAACCCAAATTTTTATAATTTTTCCCATCTAAGCCTAGAGTCCACTTGGAGAAAGAACTCTTGTGGTGGTGATGGAGGTCTGAGTCATATTCACTGAAGTACTCTGAAAGCACCAGGTCAGTGAGTGTGAGCATGTTTCAATGTGAACGCTTAGGGGAGTCTGCTGGCCACATAAACAGCGAGAGATGAGGTAATGCCCTCACCACACAGCCCTCCGCTTGCTTGCAGGAGCAGGCGGGGCTGACCAGAGTCTCCAGCTGTTTCCGGATCTTTTCGTCCTCCTCCAGAACCTGGGCCAGCTTCTTGACAAAGTCCTGGGCTTTGCCAGGGTCTGGCAGGTTTCCTGGTCAAATAAAGAGGTTGGGGGAATTAAGCACATTAAATTAACTGTGAGTTCAAAGAACATTTTGAGAAAGAAACTTACTTGTGATGACCATGACTTTGGAGAACACTGCCTTGCTGCAGGCCTCGGACTGAAAAAATAAAGAGATAGTAATCGTTATTATTATAAAGAGATAGTAATCGTTATTATTTTTTTAATTATATATGATAAACAGAAACATTCTTTCTGGGAAAGGGCAGACGTGAGGTGCAACGGTACGATAAAAAACCCCAGCCGGCTCACTTTTGGCTGCTTCACGAGGTCCAGCAGGTCTTTGACGTGGTGTCTCAACATGTTCTGGCACTTCCACATTTCATTTAGAGCTCTGAAAAGGGAAAGAACTTTATGAAGGAGGAGAGGGGAGAGGCACATCCCTCACCGATGACAACTGATAACCTGCAGGTGATGGCTGAGCCGCCAGGACAATGATGCAACTGCAGCTGGTGTTTTGCCACTGTAGGCTCCCCAATCGCAGTCAGGGCTCTTATGGCTCTGGATATGAGCACCTGTTAAATGACAACGCTGTAACAGCAATAACCCAGACTAGGACTAGTAATGTCTATGGGATTACCCAGCCTGCACTGCAATAAGCCAATCAGACCAGATGGTAAAGATTCACGTGCGAGGACAGCCACGTGTGATAAACTGTGTGTGTACTCCACAGCATTAAGGTCTAATATTTCATACGGCTAATATGGTCACGTGATAATCTCAGGTTTACTCACTTCACAGCATTAAGGTCTAACGTTGCATACAGGTAATACAGACACTTCATCCTCTCCATGGTCTCCAGGTTGTGAGGAACCATGTACTGGGCAAAGATGCGCTCAACAAGCAACCTGTGAGACAGAGGGATAAGACACAGGGCAGTGGGGACAGACAGTTAGCTACTTGTGTGTGGTCTACACAAAGATCACTAACTTTATTCATCAAGGAGGAGACCAATGTCAGATTTCAGCCTAAGCTATCTCTGACAGATAGTTCACATAAGTCTGAACTCTGAATAAAAGTTTGCCTGCAAACAAACTACTTCCCCCCCCCCCCCCTCACTTTGGATCATTTTGCTGAGAAAATGTCTAAACCGTGCTGGAATAAGCTGGTGGAAAGCAGAAGCTGCGATCAAAAACACATCCAAGTGGAACATTTCTACCGTTAATGAGGACTAGGAATGCAGTCAAGTTAGAGGAGTTGGTGGCTAGAGGAGTAGCTGGCAAACACGAGCATAGAGACTCCTTTGTGAGTCTGGGCATTTATGTGCTTTTAGCTCATTAAGTGCGGCAGTACATTTCAAGGAACTGAACGCTGAACACAGCAAACAAGTGTGAACCAGGAGACTCTTTGGAGGAGGCGTGTCTTCAGGTGGTTCAGGAAATGAGATGCACTTATGATGGCACTATATCATACACATTACATCACCCCCAGTCTGCTCTGCTTCCTACATAAAGAGCAATACTTTCACTTACGGGGAACTACACTGCGTTCGGCTTCCAAAGGACCTGGGACCACCCTGTACACTTTGTGCTTTCTGGGGTCCGCACCAGTGAAAAACATGATCCGAAACATCCCTTCCTGCGAAAACCGCACACATTTTCAAGAGAAGACATTACCAAACGCAGCCATTTGTCAAAAAGGGTTTAATTGCGAATTCCACTACAGCGCTGAGTTTCTTCAGGAGCAAATGCCACACCTTTAACATATTCCACACGTGTGCGATGCGGGGCTGCCGCCCTGAAGCAGACTGCATTACTGACGGATGAAACAAGAACAGCAGGAAGCTGGTCTCTCAGGCTTCCTCCTCTCTTTTCTCCGTATTCTCATGTGCACCGACTCATCCCCGCTGTCATTAGTGCCTCTCGCATCAGGAGCGTCTAATCTTTCACCAGCAGACCAATTTAACAGGATTATCCCGCTAAATCCTAAAACCGGAGAGGATTACAAACTTCATACGACTTTGGCCGTCCAGATCCAGTGATCTTATCAACCTGAGACGGTTATTCTCTCCCTCCCCCCACCTCTGCTCTCCATTCCATAAACAATGCAGGAGAAAAGGTGATGTGGGGAAGATATACATTGGGGTTTCCCCATACACGATGAGTTGCATGTCAATCAAAGACACATTCATGGGCAAGACCGAAGGGCAGCCAACTCTCAGACCAATATACAAACCCCCCCCCCCCCCCCCCCCCCACGTACGGCTGGGGGTTCGACTCCCAGCCCTGACGCTTTCTGCACTGCAATTCCATCTGTGACTCCGAAAAAAAGTGAAAAATACGTAAGGAGGCAGACAGCCCTCTCTCCTTTAAATAAAGTGCATTCATATGGCCCCAAAAAGCAGGCGGTTATGTACTCTCCTCCCTGCTGAATACCTGCTATGGCAGTTCTGCCGGAGGAAAGCACACGCATGGCCGTGTTCAGCGCAGAGGGGCCAGTACCGCCATGCTTCATCAGCGAGGAAGGAGGGCTAACAGGCTAGCCTCCGCGACATTATCGCTCCTTCAAACAGTCAATTAAATTTTACAGTGATAATGAGCAGCAGTCAAATATGCCGTGATTTAAAGCCAGAGGCCACGTTAAATTTGTTCCCCCCTGAAGGTAAATTCAGGCTCACATGCTGTGATTTACAGCCAGAGAACACACTGACTTTGTTCCCCTTTTGAAGGAAAATTTAGGCTTATATTGCGGCTCTCCTGCATCCATACTTTTCTCCCCGGTTAACGACAACCTGCTCGATAAGCAGGAGAAAAACAGACCCTGGGAAAGACAGATGCTATCATTCTAAACTAAAAGTGGGGAAAAACTGTCCTAATTTCCCATTCCCCATAGAGTGGCTAACTTCAGAATTACCGTTACAGCGCACAACTTTGACTCTACATTCTTCTGAGAGTTTCCACAGTCCTGATTCACCATCAAATCAAACAGGTCCAACCAAACCAATAGGTTTGCAACAGGAGTGTGATCAAAATTGTGCTATTTTATGGCATTGTTATCATAGCAAACCTCAAATATCAGTAGGGATGGGACATATTACAATTACCTTGAAACAATCATAAGCTGATTTGTCCTTGTGTATACTCCAGTACTTTTTGTTGTGCCTAAAGCCCGTTTTACAGCAGCAGACCCACTTAAAGGAGCCACAGAGCATTTTCTCCAGCGTAGGCTAGCCTGCGCGACAAGGCTCTTGAATAATAAAAAAGCGGTTACCAGGACCCATTATTATGGCAATTATTGTTGAAAGATGCAAAAATAAATAAAGAAAAACAAAATAAAAATAAATAATTCCGATTTTACAATTACTTTTTTCTTCTTCTAAAGGTTTAAAAAATCTGTTGCCAATGACTCATATAGTTGAGGAAATTATTAATATCATTTACTCTTCATCCTATCATAATGAAATTTTACCAGTTGAATACACACATAAATATAAGACATTTTTGTATTATGACTTTTGATTCTTCAGTTTTTAAGATACCCAAATGATGTACTAGATAGTAAATAATACCCTAATTTACGCATTACGCCAATCACATTTCGGTAGATGATTTCAAAGTTCCTCTATTTTAATGTGATAAGTAACTCAATAGTTACAGAGCCTTTTGTCAAAATATTGTTTTTTCACTTAATTATTCCAAAAACACTATATACATGTCAAATAAATGAGATTTTCGCCTGTTTTAACAGCTAAAATACCACATAAAATGAAAAAAAAAAACAAGATATCAAGAAAAGCCTCTGTAAATTACTGGCTATTTCATCGAGGAAGCCGTAATGAAATGTCATGCCTGTACCTTCTACCAAAGTTCAGAAAACGCATTTGCTGTATGGGAAATGTCATTTTGAGAAAATATCCGTTAAAGATTTGCAACTGATTAAAATGTGTTTACCCACAAATGTGACCAGCTATTTGTATTTAGCCCTCTGTCATCATGACGGTATAGAAAATAGTATGGTATAGCCAGACCAAATATGGTCTAGCCAGCTATATGCTCCGGAAAATAAGCTTTCCAACGATATCCCACTCAATCAGTTCAGTGCTAAAATCGCTAACAGAAGATAACTTTATACATTGTGTACTTAGCGAAGGTGGTATATAATCATCTAAATTAACTTAAATTAATTTATGATAATTATTTTTTACATTTTATAAAACTAGAGTAATCATAGAAGCAAAATATCTCAACATTGATATATGCAATGAAAATTATGAAATTCCGGGTGGTGTCTCCCTTTAAGTCCAATAGCATCCTCATTACCGGACTCCGCTTAAATGCATCTCTTCACTGACTCCTTGATACCCTGCAGGGCTCCCAGTGGTCAGTAATGGCAAAGCAGGGCTTTTTATCTGGACCATGGTAAGCACAGGGTGGGAAAGATAAACCAAGAACAAGCGCCTCGCCTGGGGGTACCCCAGCACCCTGGAACCCCTTACTCCATCTGGAGGACCTGGGAGTGCTGATCTAGAAACAGGTTTCGCCTCGCCATTTCTTATCTCTTTTTACATTATGAGCTAGAAAGCAAAACTGATCCTAGATCAGCATTCTCTGAGATGATTTATGAACACGGGCCCATATATCCGTTGGAAGATTCATCCAGCTGATGCATTTTAAGAGACTTTCTCCAAACACACTGGCACAGATCACATTAATTTCTGTAGACTTGCTATTAGTTTATCCCCAAGGTACATCATCAGAAAACGGAGTAGAAGCTAAATTCATTATTTGGTTGCTCTGCAAAAGTTTGACAAGGTCATAAAAACTGTGCTGTAGCAACAAACCTCTGAGGAAAACAACAAATAAAAACTCAAATAAGGTCAGAATCTCATTAGCGATTCGAATGAAAGAGTCACACATGGCTACGCTTTGTTAGCTCACTGGCTGACTGGGCACATCAACTAATCCCTATACCCAGCCCAAGGCAACAGGGAATATGCTTCTAATAATTTTATATAAATTTTACCTGTGACAGGCAAACTAAATCAAGCTATAAAGGCAAACTGTTGACCCAAAACTGCTGATTTGGGCTTCTCCTTATACCAGAGCGCTTCACAGAGACTACCCAACGACTGGAGTGGGACCATTTCAAACCATTCCACTGCTATTCAAATGCAGTGCCCAGTGCTACAAGACTACATAATAGCACATCGATCAAAAACATGTTTTGAACTGCTTTTCTCGCAGTAGAGTCGTCACTGTGCCGGATGACTGTGGCACACCCGCAGGTACTTGAGTGACCAGAGGGGGCGCCATTGTAGCATGAAGTCAGTCTAATTCAATTACATTTTATTTGTATAGCGCTTTTTACAGAGAACTGTCACAAAGATGCTGCACAGGGAAACAGAAGGAAAATTTTGCAAAAAACCAAGTCTAAGACCCCAGCCTCCTTCTTTGGGCAACTCTACGGCCAATTATATGCTCAACTCCCCCACTCCCCACAGCAGGACTGCCATCACGGCACTGGCAAAGTGCTTTAGCTGGATGCGCCACCGAAAAGCCAACACTAAAACAAGCAGGCCAGCCACAGCAGCAGGGACATGTTACACATGACTATACACTCAGACGCTCAGAGAAAGGAGCGCTATAGCAACCCCTCGTATAAACTTCCACAGCGCTCACCTGTCGTCTATGCTGTTCTGGTAGTAGATGTGCAGCAGTTTGTCTTTGATCCAGGATATCTGCTTGGTGGCTTCCTTCCCCGCCTCTCCCTGCAGAGAGTACTTCTTATAGATCTGGGCGAGCCCCATCATGGCCTCCTTACGTACCCGCCACTGGATAAAAAAAACAGAACAAAAAACCCTGAATGACACGGAGAAGCTACTGCAGATCGATATTTCGAACTAGGACAAAAAAACAAAAAAACAAAAAGGACCACAACAAAAACAAAACAAAAAAAACAAAAACATAAAAGCTGGCACAAGTCTCAGAGGGGGGTTAACACACGGGCTTATATAAGCAATGAAATCACACTGCAGGCTGTCGGAGAAGCCCAGTAGGTTTAGCACAAAGGACGCGCTAGCTTTCAGAGCCTGGGCTTCTAAAAAAATAAATGTTTTTTATATAAAAACGTCCCGAGGAGGTCAACGGCGTGTTACACATAACGGGAGGCGGCGGCGGAGAGAGAGGGGGGAATTTGAGGGCACAAAGAGGAGAGGCGGCTGCGGCCCGTGCTCAATTAGATTCCTTTGTGTGGGTTCTGTTTGATAATGCATGGGGGGGGGAGGCGGGGAGGAGATATGAGTTATGGTCCAATTTATTGGATTGTGCCTCCTGCTCCTCGCCGAGGAAAAGGGGTCTCTGGGATTGGATTAGAAGGAGAAATGGAGTGCGCCGAGCAAGGAAATGGCGGAGCTGATGGATTTTTAGCGTTTCTGTTCCGCTTGCGTCTCTCCCTCTGTGCCTTTGATGAGAGCGAACCCCGAGAAAACCGCACGCACGGAAACACAATACGCCCCTCATTACAAACACGGCTATTTTTATTCTTCCTGAGCCTGAGTGCACACGATTCATACAAACAGTCTCATTCCGCCGAAATGAAACTCGGCCGTACGCGGTTCACGCACGGAAAGACTCGCGATGTGAAAATACCCCAATAACCACACGGTTCAGTTTGGCAGCTGCCAGAAAGCCGCATAATGAGGTAGATCAAATCATAAATAGAACTTGAAAAAGGTACCCACTGCCCCCCCCCCCCAGCTTGTCTCCCAGCAACAAATAGGGGAGAATGAGGCTTCATTAATACAAAAATGGGAGAAGCTTCCCTGACTTGGAAGAAACTGTCTATGGATTGGTTTGCACAAATCGGTGATTGACAGCACCTGCTCATGAAAGGACATTTAGCTGTCCTATACAGGTTGCACTTTAATGTGTGGGTTCTTCTTTCAGGACCAACCCAGACCCTGTAACGCATCGTATTATGAGCTTCCGTTGAGCCCTGTGATAACATTAATATTAATGAGCAGTAGGAGGAGCTGAAGACACACCCTCTTGTCTAGAGTCCTCTCCCTCACAAAGTTCAGCAGCTGATCGTTCACAAGAGCCAGGTCCTTCTTTGCGGCCGTCACGATGGACACGATCACATCGTGCCGGATGGCCTCCTCTGGGTCATGTGACCTCACCTTTAAGTAGTCTGGGAGGATGACAGAAATTGATTCAAATCAACAAGTCAGCCCATTAAAAACAGTTTGACAGTGCTCGTAACACATTTCCCCTTGAATACATAGCGCTGGAGTGCAGATACCTGTAAGGTCTTTGGCCAAGTCAGGGTGGTTCATAAGGCAGTGGCTGGCAAACTTCACGCACTCCAGTCGGATGGGAACATGGATGTCATTGAACCTAAGGATAAAAACATAAGAATATTTAAATAAATCAATAAAACCTTTACAGCAAAAAACATTAGAGGTCACAAAATAACAGCACACTTACATTCATTTTCAATAAGCAAAACTACTAAGTATCTGTCTCGCTTACTGTGTAGTAATAAACATTTAAGCATTTAGCAGGCAGTCATTACTATTATTTCCCTGTAACTACAATATAAATAATAGTAAGAGCAATAGCAGAAAGTGTTGACGGTGAAACAAAGAGAGGCATACCCTACCTTCCCAGGTAACACTGCCAGAGTGGCTTGTTCTGTGCCGCCAGCTCTGAATCTTTCGCTCCAAACATTTTGGCCAAAAGCTTCACGACCTGCAACCGCTCGTCGTTGTCGTTACTCTGGAAATGAGCAGACACCCAGCATGACGACATTACCAGTGGCAAGTTGTACCTAAAATGGCGGTAATAGCGAAGGGGGAGGGGGGGGGGGGGGCACACCTTGAGTTTGAACTCCAGCTGAGGGAGCACAGACAGAAGCAGGTGGCTGTCGATGTTGTACAACTCCAGGATGAGGTCGAAGACGTGCTCCGACAGGTCGCTCACCGACGTCTTCCCCAGCATCAGCACCTGGTTAAAGAACTGAGGGACAGGGGTCCACAACAGGGAGCATAAGATGGACGACTCAATGTAGTCCTTAACCAAGCCTCAAAACCAAGCCCCCCCCCCCCCTTTAAAAAAAATTAATAAATAAATAAAGTTTCCGACATTGCCAGGACAACGGCAATGCGGTTTGTGAAATAATAACGCTCCCGCCTTGCAGAGGTTTTAACGAGCACTACGGGGAATAGCAGTCATAACGAGAACACGCGACGGGTTCCCGCGGCGACAGGGAGACTCCAGCGAGATACAATGACAAATGCGCTCGCGCCGGAGCTAACAATAGCCTCGAATCAGGACCCGTGCAGAAGCGTCGCCGCGTCAGCCCTTTCCCCTGCCGGGACCCTTTCTCCTTCATCGTGCCTCCCCGGACACCGCCCTTGCCAAGTAGTGTCACCTACGCGTGACAGTCAAGGCTAATGCGCAATTCACTCCATTCCCATTTTAAAAAAGAACAGATCCTGCAGTGTACAGCAGGGCTACGGAGACCCGGGAACCAAAATTGGTCCTGAAAAAAATATAGATATTACAGAAATTCATGAAAAATTTGACTATGTTCAGGTCTGTATCTGCAGTTCCAGCCTTCCTCCCACTAATGGCAGCTTATGCATATTTAAGACATTTCCTCCTCTGATTGCACACCGGTACTTGTGTGCTGATTAAAAATTGCACAGGGAAAATGGCTTGCCCGTTTTCAGTACTTTCTGAACAGAAATAATATGGCTTCCGTGAAGAAGCAGTTGAAGAAGCCTGGAGCATGCAGTTTGGATGTGTGTGAGTGGTGTGAGACGCGACCGCACCAGTGAAACGGGGCGTGGTCACTCACGTTGGTTATGTACGGTTCGATAGCCTGCGCGGTCCTCTTCAGCAGGGCTTTGGCCAGGTCGTACGCCTGCTTGTTCAAGTTCTGCACACACAGGGCACAGGGAGCGCATTTAACACGGCTGGGGCACATAACAAGAGCTGTTATTTTCAGCAGCCGCCAGCCGGGGCGATAAATGATGCTGGAAACCAGGCTCCTGGGCTGGAATAGCGTGTTCAAAGCCTTTTCTGGGTACAATATAATAATGGATTAACCAGGAAAGCCAATCCTGACCAACCCCCCCTCCAAAACCCAAAAAGATTGCTTCAGTAATACCTTCTGCTGTGCCTTGAGACATTTCCCCTGTGATGAACATGAAAGCTCAGGCTTTTATCACTTAAGCCGTACGGGAACAGAGAGAAGGTCAAATAGAAAAGGACCATGGAAGGTGCTGGAAAAAGTGTGTTTAGCATTTGAAAATATCCCAGTAATTATTTCCACAATTTAAAAAAAGGACAGAAGCGGACACGCTCGCTATGTTGGCAAGGCAATTATGTTCTGTCAGGAATTTATTACGGTTTTAGCTTCAATATACAATATAAATCACACCAGGAAAATAAAAAAATATATGACTTTAGCACGGCAGTGTATGTGCTGCTGGATTAAGTATCTGTACATTATGCAATTAGTAATAAAACGGGGGGGGGGGGGGGGGGCAGGGAGACACAAATGTTAAGATAAATGCACTGAATCTTCACTCTATATAGCAGACTATACCTCAAACTACAGTGCATAACCCAGAAAGCTTCACACATTCTGTAAGGGTTCTTATATTGTAGACAGTAAGCAGGGTTTCCGCTGGTAATACTCAACAGTTGTGCTGCGCCACGGCAAGATTTAGAGCACCATGGTAACATAAATCCCCCCAAAATCAAATAAATTTGAATGTGATTAACTCAACCGACAACTGAAAAAATATCTGGCAACAATGATCAATACAAAGATTTTGATCACTATAAAGATTTAGCGTTAGGCTACCAAAACCTCTCAAGTAGATCAAGCAAAGATAGGGCCTATGTCATGCTGCTTTGTTTTAAATAAAAACTAATTTGACTTTTTGCTCTGCACATTTATTTATTATGTGTAAAGTGATTAATTTATTATGTGTATAGCTTAGGAGCCTAAAGCCTATACACACAGCCTATCGCTAGAAAAACATTGAATTTGTCACCCTCAGTCCCTTACCCACAAAGTTGTTTACATTTCCTTAAAGCTAGTGATAACTTATAAGTTGACCAGCTAGTCCGTGTTTATTCATACCGAATTCGATAGGACCCCAGAGTACTGATATTTTCTCACAAAATTGATAGATAGGACTAGTTGATGTAGAACTGTGCTCGCTTTCGTATGTGATAACGTCACTTAGCCTAGTTGTGTCACTAGTTTATACACAGTGCTGTCATGGTGCCAGAACAGTAATTTTTTCCCTTCGATCTCTAAAGTTTTAAATGTCCCCTAAAAAAAAGTAGTAGCACCATTGCCAAGTCACAATGCTTTTAATGTGCACCAACCCACTCAGCCAATGAAATTACAGCTGACACTCCCACCCCCCTCTTCTGTCACATTGACGTAGTGAGCATCCAGCATTGCATGAATCGCTCTACAGTACAGGTATGCCAGATAAGAAACCCTTTCTCTTAAGTTACTCCACCCCCCTCAAAGACAGACAGAGCACCATAACTAATTCCACAGGAAACACTGCAGTAAGGGTATAACCCCCCCCCCCCAGCATGAACGCTACTTCAACAAAGGCCAGAGGTTTAAAAAAGTGCTCCTTACCTTGTGTGCTGGAACCAGGTTGACCAGCACGGTGTCCAGCAGCTCCTGCGACACAGTGTCCCCCTCACAGATGATAGAGCTCATCAGATCCACCATGTGCATGTGCACCTTCTGGTTGTGACCGTTGCTGAAACGAGTGGGAATTGGGAGTCATTATTGGGGAGGGCAGGGGTGAATAGAAAAAATATATTGTATTTATTTTATTACATTTTTTTAGAAATGGCATTTTGCATTGTGTCGATTTTATTAGAGGCACACTGGCTAAAAACATAAAAACATAAAAACATAAAATAGACCACATATGAGACCACATATTCCTTTGACAATTATGCCAGATGGGTCCTTTTTAGGTACCCAGTTATGATGTGTTGTCCCATTTGGGGTCCAAAACGGTCAGCACAGCCGTCGCCATTTAGGGACTTTAAAGGCCCACATACAGTTGAGGACAAAATTATTGGCCCCCCCTGTAAAGATGAGCAAAAAGGGTTATAAAAAATTCACCGTGTGGTGAATTAGCTTAATCTCACACTGAAAAAACAAGAAGAATCCAACCTTTAATTGACGTTAATTTATTATGAGAAAAAAAAATCCCTCATCAAGAAATAATTATTTTTAACAAAACCACATTGGCCACAATTATTGGCCCCCCTGCATTTATATATAGAATAAAGTAATAATTTTTAATATTTGGTCACATATCCTTTGCATGCCATGACTTCCTGATGTCTGTGACCCAACAACATCAAAAGACTCTTGATATCTTATTTTCTGGTACTCTTACAAGCGATACTATAACATCGCTGCATTTGAATGGATCTCTATGGGAATTGGGGGGTGGGACTAGATTTAGCTGTAAATTATGCTGGAACAGTATGGAATACATGGTTGGTAAAATGGCTGTAAGTCAACAAGGGTCTGAGGTATCAAACAAGCCTTAAACAATCACTCTGCTGCCAGATATGCAGTAGATATGGATGGATCACTTTAAGGGTTGTTTCTCCTGACAAATTTTCCTATTGAACTCTATGGAAAAATAAGTCAGGAGAAGAAAACCCTTCAAGTTATTCATCCATATCTACTGCATATCTGGCAACAGAGTGATGGTTTAAAGCTTGTTTGATACGTCAGACCCTTGATGACTTACAGCCATTTAGCCAACCATGTGTTCCATACTGTTCCAGCATAATTTACAGCTAAATCTAGTCCCACCCCCCAATTCCCATAGAGATCAATTCAAATGCAGAGATGTTATAGTATTGCTTGTAAGAGTACCAGAAAATAAGATATCAAGAGTCTTTTGATGTTGTTGGGTCACAGACATCAGGAAGTCATGGCATGCAAAGGATATGTGACCAAATATTAAAAATTATTACTTTATTCTATATATAAATGCAGGGGGGCCAATAATTGTGGCCAATGTGGTTTTGTTAAAATAATTATTTCTTGATGAGGGATTTTTTTTCTCTCATAATAAATTAACGTCAATTAAAGGTTGGATTCTTCTTGTTTTTTCAGTGTGAGATTAAGCTAATTCACCAAACGGTGAATTTTTTATAACCCTTTTTGCTCATCTTTACAGGGGGGCCCAATAATTTTGTCCTCAACTGTACATAGTTTTCGTGTTTTTTAGCTTTTCATATCATCCCGGGGCTTTTCTATTGAGTTCCATACTGGTTCAAGTAAAAAAAAAAAAAAATTTTGGTCGAAGTATGCATATTTTAGGGTTTAAAAGGGAGTTCTTGGTAAAATAATTTCCCACATGATATGACGTATGTTTTTTCATAATTTGTCGGAGTCGCAATCCGAATGTATACAGACGGGGCGGGGGTTTTGGACTTTTCACAAAACCTACCTCACTGCTCTTTGCTAACGTTTTGTGGGCGATTCAGATACTAAACCAGGAAGAGAATGCCGATGCATGTGGGTCTTTAATCAATGGGCTCACAACCTTGGAGGTTTCTGGCAATGCTGCCATGTTGGACTCACTTGATCACTTGGAAAAGCGTTCTGTAGAGCTGAGTGAAGATCTCATTGCTGTCCTCCAGCTCGAAGCAGATGTTATAGGACTTCACCCAAGCTATGTTCTGTCGGATCAAAAATCACACTGAGTAACATTCTCTAACAAAGGGGGCGCCAAAGACCCGCAAAACCTGAAAAAAACCCAAAACAAACACACCCTCAAGTAAATAAAAGTATCTGTTGAACTGGGCGCTTTTTGGTTGTCCTCCAGTCCCTTCAGCTGCCGTGTGATGAACATGAATATGTCCTGAAACAAAGGCAGGAGAACAGTGACCACGACGAAGACTGCAAGAGAGGGAGGAGGGGTTTCCTCCAAAAATACACAGGACAAGATTCAGAGGAACAACGTTTGGGAGTCAACGGCATGGGGAGAGACCTTTGTGCGGGACCTTGGACCTTTGTGCGGGAGCCAAACGGGAAATATTTTCAGAAACCCTTTAGGGGATAATATCTGACAACGCCAGTCACAATTCTAAAGACATGTAGCATTCGACACAGTGAACCCACAACGGCTGTGGAACCCGAAACCGAAAAACCCGCTTGAGCCGAAACGCCGCCAGCGACTGCGCGAGGCGAGTCCCTGCTGTCCGGAGACGGGGGTCCCACAGGGGCGCTCACTTTCAGTTTGTCGGGCGAGGTGTAGGGCGCCTCGGGGGCGTAGATTCGGAAGATGTCGGCCAGGCAGCAGGCCACCAGGAGCCGCACGTCCTTGTCCGGGTGCTTGAGGAAGAAGTCGGAGGCCAGGTGCAGAGCCAGGTTGAGGTAGAGCTCCTTCTCCTCCTCCGAGTCCTGGTCATGTCCATGAAGGTCTTCACCACCATCTGTGGGAGATGAGAGGAACCGGGCCCCCGTAAGAACCGGCGCACCACCGAATGCACCTCGGGTCATTTTCTCCTCTCTGAACCAGCCACCAATGTTTGTTTTTTTTTGTTTCCTCAAAAACTAGTAAATTGCAAATTAAAGGTAAACAGCAAGTCTGCTTTGGGGAGCAAAGGTTAGAGTGAAACTCCTACTCTTTCACTTTGGCACAGACATAAATTGTCAGAGTAAGGCAACAACCCCAGCCAACGGGCTCCATTAATAATGTAGCAGATCAATGTCGGCCCTCCAGGATTCTGATACCTGGCTGAAGCCCTCGCCCACACTTCTACTGGGGTCATCCCAGGGCAACAAAGGAGAGGCCATGTTAAACCAACTCAATATAACCATAAAATGATCTACCTTACCCCACATTCTTTCTGTGTGATGAACAAAAATGGTTTCACCTTGGAAGGACACGGCTGTTCTTTGAAAAGGTTCTTGTGAAAATTGTCAATTTTACAGGCATTTTGAAGCATTCACTTACATAGACTTTGAGTCTGAGGTAGGAGGGCAACAGTGAATATAGGCACAAATATACACTGGGGACGGAAAGTATTCGGGCAGTGATGCAATGTTTGTTGTTTTGGCTCTGTACTCCAGAACATTGGATTTGAAATGGAACAGTGACTATGAGGTTAAAGTGCAGACTTTCAGCTTGAATTTGAGGCTTTTTTACATCCATATCAGGTGAACTGTGTAGCAATTGTAGGCCTTTTTTATACACAGTCCCCCCCATTTTAGGGGACGAAAAGTAATTGGACAAATTAACATAAACTTAAATAAAGTCATCATATTTAATATTTGGTTGCATATCCTTTGCATGCCATTACTTCCTGATGTCTGTGACCAAAAAAACATCAAAAGATTCTTTATTCTTTATATCATATTTTCTGGTACTCTTACAAGCGATACTATAACATCTCTGCATTTGAATGGATCTCTATGGGAATTGGGGGGGGGGGGGGGCTAGATTAAGCTGTAAATTACGCTGGAGGAACAGGATGGATCACTTGGTTGGCTAAATGCCTGCAAGTCATCAAGGGTTTTTAGGTATCAAACAAGCCTTAAACCATCACTCTGTTGCCAGACAGTAGATATGGATGGATGACTTTAAGGGTTGTTTCTCCTGACTCATTTTCCTATTGAACTCTATGGAAAAATAAGTCATTATTAAAAACAACCCTTAAATTTATCCATCCATATCTACTGCATATCTGGCACCAGTCATGGTTTGAGGCTCGTTTGATACCTCAGACGCTTGATGACTTACAGCCATTTAGCCAACCATGTGATCCATACTATTCCCATGTAATTTACAGCTTAATCTAGCCCCACCCCCAATTCCTAGAGATCCATTCAAATGCAGAGACGTTATAGTCTCACCTGTAAGAGCACCAGAAAATACGATATCAAGAGTCTTTTGATGTTTTTGGGTCATAGACATCAGGAAGTAATTGCATGCAAAGGATATGTAACCAAATATTAAATATGACTTTACTTAAGTTTATGTTAATTTGTCCAATTACTTTTTGTCCCGTAAAATGGGGGAGACTGTGTATAAAAAGGGCTACAATTGCTACACGGATGTAAAACCCCTCAAATTAAAGCGGAACGTCTGCACTTTAATCTCATACTCACTGTTCCATTTTAAATCCAATGTCTGGAGTACAGAGCCAAAACAACAAAAATTGCATCACTGCCCGAATACTTTCCGTCCCAACTGTATATAACAATATTTACAGAGCAGCCAGAGCTTCACAGAAAAAAGTTGAATGCTTTTTCCCTTACCTATACCAATGTTAGAAATCCACAATAAAGTCATTCGTTTTAATAATTTAAAAAAGGAAAGGGCTTAAAAGATTCAGGATGTGCACATTTAAGTGCTCCAGATAAAAACAGATTTAGTGAAGGGGTTAGAAATTTTCAGAACATGCATTAGAAACTGGGAACATCACCAGACGGCATCAGACCGTGATATTCCTGTGGAAAGAAATGGGGGGGATTTCTCAACTGCAAAACCTGGTCCGTGCTTCTCCACACCCACACACACTCACTACGATTAAAACTCTTTATGACTGTATGGGTTTGAAGATCCAAGAACCACCAGCATCTCACCTTGAGCCTGCGCACCATCTCCTCCTTGGAGATTTTGTCGGAGATCTCCTTGACCCCCGGGGGGTAGGTGATCTTTCCATCGGTGGCCCGGGTCTTGGAGTGAGCCATGCTCTCAGCTCAGTGCTCCCTGGAGGGAGGGAGAGAGAGAGAGAAACAGAAAACACATACGGTTACAGGACGGTCCACCTGCATTTCAACCACTCGCCTCCAACTGATTTGAGGTTGGCACCAGACGGCCAAGCCAGTGGCACGTGTCTCGTAAATACGAGTGACACAGCGAGACATCACTGGCTGTTTGCTCATCTGCAGGTCCAGAGAGTCATGCACATGTGTTAACCCCTCTATCAGGTACAGTACTGTACATTATAATGCTGATCTGTTATAATAACCTTTGCTCCCCAATGGCCTATAATATATAAATATAGGCTAAGGACATAAATCTATACACATATATATTTTTATATGTTATTTAATGAATGGCTGTTTATTTACACATAAAAACCCACCTAGTGTGTGTATATTGGAATGTCTGTCAGGGGCCCCTCCCACTGGGGCCTGCAGTACTCTTTGTGTCCTGAAGGTGTCTCTCTCACTCACTCTTTCTCTCAGACACTGAAACATCGGGACACTGTCCTGCTGCTCCCGCTCGAAAAGCTCAATCCCTTTCATGGCACGTTGGCTGAAATCCCCAAGGTAAACAAAGAGCGCCATTACACCACACACAGGCACACACACACACACTCACACATACACAGGTGCATACACACATGCACACACATGTACACACGCACGCACGCACGCACGCACACGCTCACAAAAACGCAGAGGATTGTACCCTTCCAAGCCAAGGTTCCCATCAACAATTTCAATTACTAACAACCAACCTAGCACTGGAGCAGCCGTTTGCAAAAGAGCAATATTGTCACTTTAATGTGGAAACGGTTCTGTTTGAAGAGACAGGCTATGAGATGGGTGTTATCTCCCCTCCAATTACTGCCTTGTTTCTCACAGGCCTCTGGGAAAACGGCACACAGCCCCAGATAAAGAGCGCTTCAAGATGAACGACACCCCATGATGGCTTGTCACAATCCCTTCTTCTCCTCCTCCATCTGCCCCTTCCATTTTCTCTTCCCTCGCTCGCCTGTCCTCCGCAGGGTGAAAGATGAGTCTCGTTCCCGCCGCACGCTCGGGCGGAGGACCGACGCTCCACTCTCCCCCCCGCTCAGCGCTCCCCGCCAGCCCCCGCAGAACGGGGATCGTCAACATCAATTTCACCTTCCCCCAACTGCTGAGCAAATAAGCTACGCTTCGGAGCCGCGTCACCGGAATATTAATGCCCCGTGAAAGGGGTTAGGCCCCGGCGGTCACAGGAGGCTCCCGCCACACGCGCCCCGCCATGGATGGACCGGTGTCCTCTCCGTGACGGACATATGCGGGGCTCATTGACCCCTCCCCTCAGCCGTACGGTGCTGTGGCATCCACCCGCCCCGTCCCCTAGCTGCAGCTCCACCTGCGCCATCCTCAGACGCAGCGCTGCTCCACGGAGAACAGAACCGAAACAAACGCACCTCCGTCTCTCCCCAACGAAGACGCCATTTTCTCTGCGGACTTTGGGGGCTTTTCATAGCATACATCGGCTGGGTGTGCCAACACTAAGCTCTTTACCTTCTTCTTAATAAATTTGAGAAAATCATCTCTTTTTGTTTTTATTACACATTTTAAAACTAGAAATGACTGATTTTATTATTGACTGATTGGCTAATTGCACCTTATTCCTTGTGTGCACTCTCAAGAAAAAAAATAAAAAAAATAAAAAATGACGAGACAATTTGGGCCGAATGGCCTGTTCTCATCATCACTTTTCTTATGTTTTAATAATTAAATAATCAGCACAGTGTCCTAGCGACATTCCACAGGCCTCTCTGGGGTCAGACCTCCTGGGGAGGCTGTGGAAGACTGCTGGAATCAGGCCGGTTCCAGGGGCTCGGCGTCCAGGCTCGACCCCCTGCCTCCCAGGCTGGGACGGGTGGGAGACACGCCTGTCTGGCTACCGAAGCACCGCCTCCGCCGTGCGGCGAGGGCAGGTCGCCAGACCGCTCCGGCTGACCTCTTTACAGCCGCCCACAGCTGTGGGAGATGACCCCAATTAAACCAACATGTCTGCCCACGCTAAAAACTTAATGAAAGAATCACATTCAAAATTAATTTAAAAAAAATAAAAATAAAAAAGGAAAATAAATAAGGAACTCCCCACAAATGCCACACCTACTCAAGTTAAAGCCAAAAATAATAATTTTCTCAGAGAAATCTGGCTGTATTCAAGCAGTGATGACAGTTGTCTTTTGTCAGTCATAATTTCCACCGTGAGAACAGCACAGGGGGGTGAGGAGATGTGGAGGAGGTGGAGGAGGAGGTGGGGAGAGGGGGTAATCAGGTTACGAATGATAAAGTGGGGTGACTATGTCCCCATTCCTATGGAAACCAGATTAGCAAACTGCTCCACGTAGTCCCCCTGATAGAATGGCAGCGATTAAAAGTAGCGCAACTATAAATAAGGGCCCGGACAAGCGGCGCGCCGCGAGCTAATCAAGCATTCATTATGACTGGCTCCCGTGCCCCTCCCCCGCTCCCACAGCCCTGGGACCGGGAGCGAGAGGTGGGAGCGCCACACCGAATTACAATGAGCATCGGGCGAGCCTTCGCTAACCTGTTCCAGTACCCACCTCGCTACGCAGGCTCCCCGGAGAGGGGGGGGGGGGGGGGGGGGCAGAGGGGGAGAGAGGGGGAGGGGAGGGGGGGGAGAGAGGGGGGAGGGGAGGGGGGGAAGAGAAGTACTGCACAATGTCGCTATGCCAGTGGTCCCCAACCCTGTTCCTGGAACTCTAACAAAGCACATCTCATTCAACAGCCAGAGATCTCGTTGAGCTGCAAATTAGTAGAATCAGGTGTGACAAATTAGGGTTGAAAAGAAAACCTATAGGACGGTAGATCTTCAGGAACAGGGTTGGAATTGGGAACCACTGCGCAACGCTGATCTCATAATGTCACAAGGAAAAACAGCATCCATCAGCCAGCAGTGCTTTAAACTCACACACACATGTTTGGGATATTCCACCATTAATAGTTTCTATGGTTTATAATCCTTTACAGTTGTCTTGATGATCGCCCAGGGAAAAAAAGCAGGCCCAGATATTGAATTACAGGCCACACAAAATCTAAATATTTGGAAATCTGGAGAAGGATTAATGGTACCAGTGCATTCTCCTCTATTTAAATGTGTCTTCCTATAGTTCATTATCTTTAAAACAACTGTTTTTCATTTCTACAATCCATCTCAGAACCTTGAACTGAAACGCAACTCGTTTATGTGTCTGTGACACTCAAAAGCAAACTGTAACAGCCTGTATTGAGATGATATCACCTTTTGCTTCTTTTTTTCTCCCACATTTTATCAATGCGCAAGACCCAATCACAACTTGTAGGCCTGTGGCATCGTTGTGATGCTCTTCTGCAGCTACTGCACTGGGGATCACATGCAGATCACAGGTGCTGGGTGGCGAGGGGAGGGGGAACCTTGCCGACAGTATCCCCCCCCCCGTTAATTGTGCATCACACCACAGTCCTCCAAGCCAGAGGTGGCGCTGTTATGGTCCAAATTCAATCCGAACAAAACACTAAAATGTGATTGCGTTATTCAAAGTGTTAACTAACCAATTCCGACTCATAGTTATCAGTACAATAAATAGCGACAAACAAATTTCAGAGCAGGGCAGAGATGCAACAGTGGAGAGGCTGAGGCATGACGTGAAAACGCAAAATAAGAAACCTTAAATCCTGGCAATGTTTGGACTGTCGCAAACTGTAGGCTCAGTCGTGTCAAAACTCTCTTTCGATCAGACGTATGAACTGTACAAATATTTAAATTCAACTCAGTAACGGTCCAGGTGTATACATTTCAAATAATGCTTAAATCACCTGGGAAAAGAAGCCTCTGCTAAATATTTAATCATAATATAGCATAATGCAGCCGCGTTGGAAAGTTGAACTAAATTAGCTGCTGCAAACATGTAGGCCTAATTATGGTCGTGAGGAGATAACTATTCATAATTACTTCATTTGTCTTGTACAAAGTGTGAGCCGTTTCTTTTCTTATGGTGAAGAAGCTTAAGAAACAGCCATCGTTTTCCTGAACGAGCACTGCGTCCACGATTGAGAGCCTTTCTGTTGAGCTGCTTTAAGCAGCACCATGTAGCAGTTAGACATCGTTCTTTTTTATTGCATATTCAGTTTATGGGAGCGGGAGCAGAGAAGATCATTTTCATTTTATAAAATACAGAAAAAGCCTGGTAATGTGAAAGGGGTGGAAAACACAGGAAATAAAAAGAAATAGATAATGCTCATTGAGAGAGAAAAATTCTAATTAATAATAATAGAAACAAAAATATATAAATAATAACAGGACGGAATAACTGGAATAACTTTTAGAGTGTGTGTGTGTGTGTGTGTATAGAGGGGGGTGTATGTGCGAATGTGTGGAGTGGGGGTGTGTGTGTGTGTGTGTAGAGGGGGGGTGTATGTGTGAATGTGTGGAGTGGGGGTGTGTGTGAGAGAGAGAGAGAGTACGTAGTGTGGGTGTATGAGTAATTGTGAAGTGGGGGTGTGTGTGTGCGCGTGTATGAGTGGATAGTGGGTGTGTGTGTGTGTGTGTGTAGTGGGGGTGTATGTGTCAGTGTGTAGTGGGGGGTGTGTGCGAGTGTGTGAACTGGGTGTATGTGTGTATTGTCAGTGTGTGCAACGTCTGTAGTGAGCCATCTCTCTGGCAGGGTTGCCTGTGTGGGTCTGCTACATGCTACATTCTTTATACTAGGTGTCAAGTGTCAGTTCACTAGCAGTTCTGCTGATTCCTCAGAATGTACTGTCTGTCCAGACAAGAAGTGCTTTAACCTGCAAGTCATTACAACCACCCTGTTCAAAAAAAGCTCTTGTGTAAAACAGAGTGAAAAACCTACTGTCACCTCCAGAATTGCAGCTTCAGGAGAACATTTCCTGCAAATTTAACAAATTCACTTCCAAGACGTTCCCTTACGACATACCTTCCTTGGACTTTCATAGTATGTGGTCTTGGGGTTTTCAAATCGAGAGTATGATTTTCTCAAATTTTAATGCAAAAGGACTTTAATTACCCAACTGTTGCTCCTTTCCTCATATATTATTTTTCTTTTCTTCAAATTAGTTATGTGAGCATAACTACCCCCCCCCCCCCCGACAAATGCTTTGGCTCAAGGTAAACTGACCAGGTGAAAGCAAAGCTAATGTAGGCATTACGCAGATGACAGAAACTAGCAGCAACACGGTTCCTTCTGGTTAACTGTGGGGGAAAATGTTGGCTTTTTAACAGCCTTTCATTCACAACTGATGTTGACCCGCCAAAGGAATGTTAGCATCATTACAAACACTTTGACACGGCCAACATAAACTCACAGCCAAGGCGTCCAACAAAATATAATGTGCGCAGGCGGTCATATATAAAGTTTAGCGAGTCGAAACATAACATTGTGCATTTATGAGAGTCGTAGACTGATGGGATGCAAAAATCACACGATACAAAGCCTTGGGTCTGTAGCTCAACTAGCCTGTGACCCCAGATAACAGTTACCGGGACTTAGAGGTGGAAATCCAGGGGACATAAAGTAAAAGTCCTACCATGTGTTTCTTCCACCCATACACTCAACCAGCTGATTTCACTAATTAGTTCTACCTCCTCGCTGAAGAATTATGTTAATTAGCAAATGGAGGTGATTGGAGCAAAATACTGGGGAGGACTTTTACTTTATGTCACCTGGATTTCCACCTCTGACGGGACCTGATCATCATTTCAAATTGAGATGAAAACTTCTTTCACAAGTCAGAGCTATAGCCAAAAGGCCCAGCCTGGCTGGTCAATGCAACAGAGGAGGTGGAAGCAAACGGGAGATTACAGGCCCATCAGCCAAGACTGTACATGTAGAACTATGAGGATTATGGGCATCCAGTAGCCATCTGCTATGTGTGGGGTATCAGACATGAACATTGGGGGTGTCCGCATCGAGGCTGTAGTTGTGCATGACCTTCTTCAAGTCATTAGTTTGATGCTTGGGTTTTGTTAAAAAACATTAAACATTTGGATGGATGAGGAGCTGGACCCTCATCCGGATAAACCCCAGTATTATACAATATAATGCTAAATAAAATGTATCTGAATACAATAAAGTCCACTGCTAGGCTATAGATTATTACAAATAATCAATTAATGACGATTGGTCTTCCCCAAGTATTCAAAAATGAAAGGATTATTATTTTGAACCAAATAACCAAAAAAATAATACAAGCCCATCAGTTGTTGATTATTAATTTCATTCTTCTTTTGCTTGTTAACATTGGGACTGCGTGGTAGGTTCAGTCAGTCAGTTTATCTTAAAAAAACAGGCAGTCATGCCTCGAGCAGTAAGCTTGGCATAGTACTGTCAGGCCTTAGGCACAGCCATCAAATTAAACAGAACATAACACTTTAATTAAATGCAGAACACACAGTTCAATCCGGAAAACAGTTTACATGATACAATGCTGTTGGTTCAGATTATGATTGACAGCTACCATGTTCACTTCACTACAAAAATATTTCTGACAAGATATTACAAGATATTTACTCTGACAGAGTATTTCTACTCCTGCCTTCTTCGGTCTTCCCTACCCTGACAGCAACCCTAGTTATCTAAATGTACCAATGCTGACAGCTGACTTTTATGGTTGCCTAACAGCCTATTCAGTAAATTAGTCGTTTTCTTTGTTACCTTTTCTAAATGGCCCATTCCAGTCATGATGGCGGGTATGAAAGCTATCCTTCCAGGAAATGGCACCAGTTAATTTATGCTCAGTTATTTCATTCCTTTCACTCTATAAATGCCAGGTCCTCTTGGCAGAGTTTAATTCCTTTTCTCATTCAGCAGTGAGAGCAGACAGCTATTCTGCACTTTCATAATTATATTGATATCCATAGTAACGGCTGTTGACAGAGGCCCACTGCAGGCAGGCAAGCAGGCAGGCAGAGATAGTGAGAGAGTGTGTGTGTGGGGGGGGGGGGGGGGAGAGAAGGGGGGTAGAGACAGAAAGAGAGGAGGGGGTAGAGAGAGAGGGAGAGAGAAAGGAGGGGGTACAGAGAGAGGGAGAGAGAGTATGGGGGGTTGAGAAAGAGAGAGGAGGGGGTAGAGAGGGAGAGAGAGGAAGGGGTTAGAGAGAGAGAGAGAGAGAGAGAAATGAGGGGGGTAGAGAGAAAAGAGAGATAGAGGAGGGGGTAAAGAGAGAGAGAGAGGAGGGAGTAGAGAGGGAGAGAGAGGAGGGGGGTAGAGAGGGGAGAGAGAGGAAGGGGTAGAGAGAGAGAGAGGGAGAGAGAAATGAGGGGGATAGAGAGAAAAGAGAGATAGAGGAGGGGGTAAAGAGAGAGAGAGAGGAGGGAGTAGAGAGGGAGAGAGAGGAAGGGGTAGAGAGAGAGAGAGAGGAAGGGGTAGAGAGAGAGAGAGAGAGGGAGAGAGAAATGAGGGGGGTAGAGAGAAAAGAGAGATAGAGGAGGGGGGTAAAGAGAGAGAGAGGAGGGAGTAGAGAGGGAGAGAGAGGAAGGGGGCAGAGAGAGAGAGAGAGAGAGAGAGAGAGGGAGAGAGAAATGAGGGGGGTAGAGAGAAAAGAGAGATAGAGAAGGGGGTAAAGAGAGAGAGAGCGAGAGAGGAGGGAGTAGAGAGAGAGGAAGGGGTAGAGAGAAAAGGGGGTAGAGAGAGAGAGGGAGAGAAAAGAGATAGAGGAGGGGGGTGTAGAAAGAGAAAAAGAGAGAGAAGGAGGGTAGAGAGAGAGAGAGTAACATGACCCAGGAGGTTATAGGTGGGTCAGCACTGGGGATCTAACGAGGTCGTTTGGTGCGTCGTGTCTGTCATAAATAGAACATGCTGGCCAGCCAGCCCATGGGGCCCAGACCGGACCACAGGCTGTGTATTTATAACAGAATCTGATTTTCGTGTGCGTCATGCTGGTGTAGTTTTCCCCCTTACTCAAACATTGCTTTTCTCTCTTACTCAAGCCAGCCAGAACACCGCCAAGTAAAAATCAATTAATTCAAAACAACACGAACGCTGCCTGCCGTTTCTAGGCCTTGTTCATTTTGGTTCATCTACACCGGACTGTGACTCCACAGTGAACGCCTAATGAAGCAGTCCGCCTCATCTCCGAGGGAATACTTACAAACACGCATGTAGAAGCAAACGTGATTAACAACCTTTCACGACAAAACCACCGTCAAACCTGCCATCTGATATCCATGCCCACCCACTGGTAAAGATCCAAGCCTTTACAACGCAGAGCATAATTAACAGAAATGAGGAAGCGGTCTGTCGCATGCAGACGGGCCCGGTGTCTGGGCACGCAGCGGAGCCCGGCACAATCGCTGTGCCATTGTGCCAGCCTGCCTGTGAAGAGAGGAGGCCCATCTCCCCATAGGGCTCCCAGCCTTCCCGAAATGGGGGGGAACAGACACTGAACAAACGGGGGCACAGAGCAGCCATTGAACCTCCGCCGCAGGTCCGCCGGGCAAGAGCGCCCGCGATGCAGCCAGTGAACCGGGGAGCCCGGACAAGAGTCAGAGAGGCTCACATTCAAACACAGCACTCAATGCCTGGACAAGAGTAAGCCAGGCTCACATTCAAACACAGCACTCAATGCCTGGACAAGTCAGCGAGGCTCACATTCACACACAGCACTCAATGCCTGGACAAGAGTAAGCCAGGCTCACATTCACACACAGCACTCAATGCCTGGACAAGAGTAAGCCAGGCTCACATTCACACACAGCACTCAATGCCTGGACAAGAGTAAGCCAGGCTCACATTCACACACAGCACTCAATGCCTGGACAAGAGTAAGCCAGGCTCACATTCACACACAGCACTCAATGCCTGGACAAGAGTCAGAGAGGCTCACATTCAAATACAGCACTCAATGCCTGGACAAGAGTCAGAGAGGCTCACATTCAAATACAGCACTCAATGCCTGGACAAGAGTAAGCCAGGCTCACATTCACACACAGCACTCAATGCCTGGACAAGAGTCAGAGAGGCTCACATTCAAATACAGCACTCAATGCCTGGACAAGAGTCAGCGAGGCTCACATTCACACACAGCACTCAATGCCTGGACAAGAGTCAGAGAGGCTCACATTCAAACACAGCACTCAATGCCTGGACAAGAGTCAGCGAGGCTCACATTCACACACAGCACTCAATGCCTGGACAAGAGTCAGCGAGGCTCACATTCACACACAGCACTCAATGCCTGGACAAGAGTCAGCGAGGCTCACATTCACACACAGCACTCAATGCCTGGACAAGAGTCAGAGAGGCTCACATTCAAACACAGCACTCAATGCCTGGACAAGAGTCAGCGAGGCTCACATTCACACACAGCACTCAATGCCTGGACAAGAGTAAGCCAGGCTCACATTCACACACAGCACTCAATGCCTGGACAAGAGTAAGCCAGGCTCACATTCACACACAGCACTCAATGCCTGGACAAGAGTCAGCGAGGCTCACATTCACACACAGCACTCAATGCCTGGACAAGAGTCAGCGAGGCTCACATTCACACACAGCACTCAATGCCTGGACAAGAGTAAGCCAGGCTCACATTCACACACAGCACTCAATGCCCTGGACAAGAGTAAGCCAGGCTCACATTCACACACAGCACTCAATGCCTGGACAAGAGTAAGCCAGGCTCACATTCACACACAGCACTCAATGCCTGGACAAGAGTAAGCCAGGCTCACATTCACACACAGCACTCAATGCCTGGACAAGAGTAAGCCAGGCTCACATTCACACACAACACTCAATGCCTGGATAAGAGTCAGCGAGGCTCACATTCAAACACAGCATTCAATACCTGGACAAGAGTAAGCCAGGCTCACATTCAAATACAGCACTCAATGCCTGGACAAGAGTCAGCGAGGCTCCACATTCAAACACAGCACTCAATGCCTGGACAAGAGTCAGCGAGGCTCCACATTCAAACACAGCACTCAATGCCTGGACAAGAGTCAGCGAGGCTCACATTCACACACAGCACTCAATGCCTGGACAAGAGTCAGCGAGGCTCACATTCACACACAGCACTCAATGCCTGGACAAGAGTCAGCCAGGCTCCACATTCACACACAGCACTCAATGCCTGGACAAGAGTCAGCGAGGCTCACATTCAAACATCACTCAATGCCTGGACAAGAGTCAGAGAGGCTCACATTCACACACAGCACTCAATGCCTGGACAAGAGTCAGCGAGGCTCACATTCAAACATCACTCAATGCCTGGACAAGAGTCAGCCAGGCTCACATTCACACACAGCACTCAATGCCTGGACAAGAGTCAGCCAGGCTCCACATTCACACACAGCACTCAATGCCTGGGACAAGAGTCAGAGAGGCTCACATTCACACACAGCACTCAATGCCTAGACAAGCCAGCGAGGCTCACATTCACACACAGCACTCAATGCCTGGACAAGAGTCAGAGAGGCTCACATTCAAAACACAGCACTCAATGCCTGGACAAGAGTCAGAGAGGCTCACATTCAAACACAGCACTCAATGCCTGGACAAGAGTCAGCGAGGCTCCACATTCAAACACAGCACTCAATGCCTGGACAAGAGTCAGCGAGGCTCACATTCAAAACACAGCACTCAATGCCTGGACAAGAGTCAGCGAGGCTCACATTCACACACAGCACTCAATGCCTGGACAAGAGTCAGCGAGGCTCACATTCACAAGCACTCAATGCCTGGACAAGAGTCAGCCAGGCTCCACATTCACACACAGCACTCAATGCCTGGACAAGAGTCAGCGAGGCTCACATTCAAACATCACTCAATGCCTGGACAAGAGTCAGAGAGGCTCACATTCACACACAGCACTCAATGCCTGGACAAGAGTCAGCGAGGCTCACATTCAAACATCACTCAATGCCTGGACAAGAGTCAGCGAGGCTCACATTCACACACAGCACTCAATGCCTGGACAAGAGTCAGCGAGGCTCACATTCACACACAGCACTCAATGCCTGGACAAGAGTCAGCCAGGCTCCACATTCACACTCAGCACTCAATGCCTGGACAAGAGTCAGCCAGGCTCACATTCACACACAGCACTCAATGCCTGAACAAGAGTCAGCCAGGCTCACATTCACACACAGCACTCAATGCCTGGACAAGAGTCAGCGAGGCTCACATTCACACACAGCACTCAATGCCTGGACAAGAGTCAGCCAGGCTCCACATTTAAACACAGCACTCAATGCCTGGACAAGAGTCAGCCAGGCTCCACATTTAAACACAGGACTCAATGCCTGGACAAGAGTCAGCCAGGCTCCACATTTAAACACAGCACTCAATGCCTGGCTCAGGCTACTCTGAGAGACAGCGAGAAATGATTGAGACAGGAGGGAACAAGAGGGTGGGTGAGAGAGAAAGAAAGTGAGAGCAAAAGAGAGAGAGGCACAAAAGACACATGGTTAGGGCACTTAAAATGAGATGATCCCGACTCTCACTTTCTCAGTTGTTAAAAAGAAGACTGAGAGAAAGGTACATTTTCTCTGAGGAGATTTCACTCTGCAAGGCAGTGGAGGGATTCAAACTGAGCAAAGACAGAAAAGGTGCAGACAAGCACCAAATACAAGTAAGAACACCACAACGAATGAACACAGACGGGACTTAAGGGCTTCCTGTTGGCATGGAATACTGAATAAGCCTACCTACTGACTGAGATGCAGTTATCATGCACCTTTAGTAAAGCTTCAGTGAAGTTTAAGTTTAAAGTGATACTGCAGTCAAAAACCGACTTTTCCCGTTGAAAACCGATGTTTTGGGTTAGATTATGATCATACACAACTGTTTATGTCAGAAAATCTCATGTTTAGTCAAAATAGTTTTATCTGAGTTTTTGTGTAGGCTTACCAATACGCTAGTTTCCGGGGATTCGTGACGTCACGAGATCCTTAACATAAAAATGGGTGGAGTTGAGGTGATCCTAGGGGTGGTCTCGGCTGGGCACGTGGTATAAAAGCAGAGACCAACGGGTTTTTTTTTCCTCTTTGAGACTGAGACCCTTACTGCTAACTAGTTCGTTCAAGTTCAAATGTGAATTGCTTTGTATTACTGCTAACGTTAATATTACGACTTATATCGACACACCCTTTCACTCTTTGACCGTATGAATATTCATAATATGAATACGTGGCACCATCGTCATATGACCACACCCCACTCACGAGTTCCAGTTCAAATTGAAGCGGTAAAAAAGGCCTTAGAAAAGCCTCTGCAGTATCTCTTTAAGGTTAAAGCCGATTTGATTATAAATCCACAATGTATAAATCTTAAAGACACACTTTAAATTTGTGCACCTACATAATTCACAGATATAATAAATGGCTGCATCAAAACAGAGTGCATCCTTGTGAATAATTTTTAATGCGGTCTTCACTGCAACAACCGAAGGTGTCTCTGTAAGTTATAAACGACTGCCAAGGCATTAGTATGACAATTCCATCTGTGTCTAAGGAAAGCTCATGCAAAAATTACACTCTGGAGCTTTCAGTTTTGTGAGATTGGATTTTTTATATTTTAAAAAATAAAAAAATAAAATAATCTAATTTATCCTTATGATTTCCTTAAAAATTAAAAGTAAATGTATAAACTACAAATGATATGCCTACGGAACATTTGTAAAGCAACATTACTTTAAACTAATTCTTCAAAGGGCAAAAGAATATTTTTTTAAAAAAAGGGTTAAAGTGACTACACCAGAAAGTAAGGCTGAACTTTTTTGGAACGGGAGCCAGATTCACACTTTCTATTCTCTAGTCTCTTGGTTATCAATGAATGATACGTTTTATATTTTGTCAAAATTGTAACAAAACCCACTGCTTAATAATGGCCTTTACAATTAAATCATGGAAAAAAGCGGTGGATTTGGAATACTACTACTGTACATGACACACAAATTCCCAATCATGAAACTGAAGCTCCTTTACCATCAATTTCCCAGTTCTGGTTTAATTTAAGAACAGGTACTATAAAACCCTCACACCGTCCATGCTGGTTTCTCATTTCCGTTCCGTTTTCAGTTGGGGGTGGTGGTGATGGGGAGGTCCACTGCCAGTGCTTTGACAATTACATAATTTGTTGACATGACAATATTAGGCTATATTATCTTCTCTATATGAGCAATAAAATTTATTTGAGATTTTTATATGGAACAACTTCTTTCCAGAGCTCAAGAAAAACTTGAGTGCGAGCCTGCCAAAACACTTTATATATACAGTATGAACGATGAAGTATTGGCCAATATCAGCTCAAAATTCCAGATTTAGCATGAAGTTCAAATAACCATGGGAGAAGTCATTAAGGTCTGCTTTCCAAACATGAGGCCTGATTTACTAAGACCTTTAGCATGTGTAAAACATTTAGCACACGCAAAACGAATAACACAACCAACGATTGGCGCAAAACAAATACCATGATACCAATCATTGGTCATGTTATTGTTTTGCTTGTGCTAAAACGTTTTGCACAAGCTAAAGGTCTTAGTAAATCAAGCCCATAGTCACTTATATTAGCACGGTTTAGTGTGTGTTGTTGCACACCAATGCAACAGAATCCAAGTGTGTTGTACAAATACGCATTTACAGCACTGCGTATGATGACACTAAATCCAGTTTAAAAAATTAAGCGCACAGTTGTCATGAGAAGCCATTAAAGTCCAGGTAAAGGGAAAATCAACCTGCACAGAAATCCATTAACATACATTCTCCATCTGAACATCTGTGTCCGGTCTCTCGGCACAGTACCCGTCGGCAGCTATAATTCATCTGAAGGGGGAGGTGCCACCCCGAGGCATTTGCAAACCATGAAATTGGCAGGCCATAAAATGCAGCACCTCTGGGCCCACACAGAATTGTGTAGTAGAAGGGCCTTTTTAAACACTACTTAGTGGCTTCACCCATCTAAAAAATGTTGTTAGTTTTCACCAGTGAATGTTCTGAATTCCTTACGGCAGTTAAGATGACCCTCAGTGGTTAGGACAGCGCTGGGATCACGTAGATCACAGGGTGACTGAGGAGTGAACGTAGCCTGCTGATCCAATCACAGGGTGACTGAGGAGTGAACGTAGCCTACTGGTCCAATCACAGGGTGACTGAGGAGTTACGTAGCCTGCTGATCCAATCACAGGGTGACTGAGGAGTTAACGTAGCCTACTGACCCAATCACAGGGTGACTGAGGAGTTACGTAGCCTGCTGATCCAATCACAGGGTGACTGAGGAGTTAACGTAGCCTGCTGATCCAATCACAGGGTGACTGAGGAGTGAACGTAGCTTGCTGATCCAATCACAGGGTGACTGAGGAGTGAACGTAGCCTACTGACCCAATCACAGGGTGACTGAGGAGTGAACGTAGCCTACTGACCCAATCACAGGGTGACTGAGGAGTGAACGGAGTTAGCTGATCCAATCACAGGGTGACTGAGGAGTGAACGGAGTTAGCTGACTTAATGGAGTTAGCAGTGGTCACGCTAACCATCCCCCGTTTCTAGTGTTACATGGTTGCCACGGGATTCAAAACCAAGTGTACGTCCTACCTGTGATCAAGTCGTGGCCCTTTTTAGTAAGAATTATAAACAGAATTTTCTCCTCTGAAGTCACCTTTATATTTGACATCAAGGCACTCATAGGCTCCATGTCCATAAGTGGGTTCTGAAAAGGAAGTCACCACTCTCTTCCAAACATGCATTTTTCATGCAACAAATGAAACCTGAAGGTTTTTCACCCTGCAGTCCTAATATATTAATGAGCATTGCCCTGTCTGTCCAGTGTGCTGTCAAATCTGTAGGGCGTTCCCCTACACGGATCCAGGATTAAATCACTGAATCACTAAATCACTGTGGGTGGGCACTGGGTATTCTTGGACCCCTGTTTATGAGCATTGTCCAGAATATGAATATGTGCAAGAGATTGGTTTCCAGAACATTCTGTACATTTTGCACAGAGAACATCATATTCATATATATTACACGCCATTTCCACAAGATATTCAATAAAGGCAGGGAACTGAACCATTCATTCAAAAAAAAAAAAAAAAAAAAAATGAGAGAAATAAAGGAAAAATGTGCTCTTGGGAGCACTGGGATAACCTGTGCAGCCCGGGTTGTCATGACAACCATAGGAAAATCCGAACATAGTGCGTTTTGAAAATAAACCTCGGAGACGGGCGCAACGCCTGCGTGTGGCCCCTTCCTCAGTCCAAAGACTACCCTTCCGTGATAATGACAAAAGAAAGTGGCTTTATGCGCTGAATATGAATCATTGAATCATCCCCAAAAGCCATCTCCGTGTTGCGTGTTCACGCACTCTGTGGCTAAAGATACAAATGATATACAGCCACACCTGGAACAGCAGCTTGGCAACCACAGGTCCCTATCCAGGAACATAAATTCAATTCACAGGTAAGGAAGCGATTATGCCAAATGCATTAAATTCACTCTAATCAACAGCTATGCCAGCGGTTACTCTTTTTCCTTAGCAACCAATCATTTTTTCAGTGTCTCCCCCTGCATCATTTGGCATGCAAGTCTGGTCCTAGCCAATGCTCGAAGCATAGACTATGATCACGATAAGCTGTTCCATGGAGCCAAATAAAGAATGCATTTTAAAAGTGGCCATTTAAATGCGAAAGACCGGTCACATTGCCTTACTAGAGTAGCTTGCAGTTATAGCATACATTTTTAAAACGTTCACTAAATTTTATGACTTCATTGTAGTTCTGTGCTGGGGGTAGCAAATCGTTCCTGGGCTAAATCAGGCCCACTACATAAAAAGCTTTTTCAGAGTGAAGGGGATTGATTATATAGTGGTTAAGTTGTGGGTTTTAACATCCATAGTCTTGCCCAGAAAAGTATTGCCAATAATGTTAATTAGCACCCATGTAACTAAGGTATTTTAAATACCAACTTAAAACCAGTTCACCAGTGGAAATTAGCATGACAGGCATAGACGATTATAATAAAACGGGTCATTTAGACAAATATCAATGTCCCTACCTTTAAAAGGTAGTCTTATATACTATCATTTCTGTCTTTCTGTAAACTCGAGAATACTAGCCTATAATGCAGCCACTCTGCTATTTTAGAAAGGCTCAAGCAGCCAATGATTTAAGGTGTTATGGCGATGGGAACAAAAAAATATCAAACCTCCTGCAGCTTTCTAAATCAAACGAAAAACCTGGTATGAGGTTGACAAAGCAGAATATATGTCTCATAAGTATGTCTTATGAGATATGTCTTATAAGTTCTATCATGGTTTTCACAGAGCGCAGCCTCAGCAGCCTTGCCCGTACTTTCATTGCAAGACCCTACCTTTCCAGATTTACGGCACGTACTTTTAACATGTTTGTCGCGAGTCGCTTCTCGCTCGTAATCTGAAGCGGCACTGCACACTGTGCCCAATATCAATCCGCCGCCTTCGCGATACGATGCCTACAGCAACTGTTCTCTGCTGCCGTCTTTGCTACTTGCAGCCAACATTTATTTAAGACAGCTATATCAATGCAGGCTCCTCATGGACACAAAACAATGGCAAATAACCTTATTGGATTAATAGCCCACTGTTGACCCAACAGGGCACAGCAATAGCTGCCTCAACTATTTTAACCCCCAATATCACACAAAACTGCAACTTTAAACTAGATTTCTAGAGCACCAATAAACCCTTCTATACATGTTTCCATGTCTCTATTAACACTTAAGATGCAACTGCATGTTTTAATAATGCAAATGCCAGATACACAACTACATAACGTTCACAATATTTTCATATTAACAATCTGCACTGCCCTTTAATGAATCAAAACAATATACATTTTAATAACATATTTAACACACATCAGCAACCAATAATACAGTAATGATATGTAACTCTCTGCCCATTGCTCTAATAATTGTGTTTTCACCAAGTGAGGGCACTATCAGATTCTGCAGCTTTCTAACATGGAACACAATCGGCTCACAGTAAAATCAAGCAGAGCACCATAGAATTGCTCTCTGAAAATTTGAGAAAAGCGAATCTTTTAAAATCCAAAAACTGAAACCTAAAAAGTTAGATGTTCCCCATTTCTGCTTCACGTCCTCTGCAATTCCCACCAACTGAACTCAGTGGCAAGCCAACACTGCAGTCAGGGGGACATATTCCATATTCTATTAGAGGACATTTGAAAAAAAAATAAAAAAAATAAAAGGATGACATCTGAAGTGCTCCTTCCAGCTGCCAAAACCTACATAAAACACCTTATGTAGTCTCAACTGAGGCATTTAATTCGACTCAAGAGACAAGTCAGAAAATGAGGGAGCTCTAAACAGCAGGCTCAAGCAGAGAGCACGCAAAACATGCACGCACAACATAAGCTATTCAGAACTGAATCACTCCACGGAGGAAAGCTAATGATCAATGGTTTATATCATTTTTATTTATTTATTTTTTTGAAACGTAAAAGAACATATGCCAAAAGGACACCTTAAAAATAAATCAAAGACACACTCATTAAGCTTACCACGACCCACTGAAAAAACTGTTTTCTCAAGAGATCACATGAGGAAGGGCATATGCATTGTGGAAGACGGAGCTCTGCTGTGATTTGAAAGATCTGATTAGAGGAACAGCCATGTTTAACAAACACAAGGTGCTTCCCAAGTTCAGTAAAAGGGAATTTATTTATTTTTCTTAAATAAAAATCAATATAGTCATTTTGGATTCAAACGATTTTGCCCTTTAATGTGGGTTTGGCTAAATAATTTCCTTTGTCTTGGAGAGCAATCTTTTTCCACAAACAGTGCACCCACTCAAGTTTAGGATGAGAGTGATTCCCTCTGCCTACTTTATCAAGCTTCCTCGACTTGTAATACTTTTTACCTACATCAGAACATCGTATTCAAGCTTTATCATCAGTCAATGAGGCATTTCCATAGAACATGACAAAAATGCATCAATTGTCTGAGAAACGAACCATTTAAGTTAATTGATACAATTTCTCCAAGTCACATAAACACGCATTGCAATTGGGTGGATTACGATTTTCAGGATCCAAGGCTTGGAAGTCCTGATCAACGGGACGTGCCAATCTTGCACAGGAATTCTATTGTAACAATTTCCATATTTTTCCACTGAGAAATTCCAAAGTTGCCATCATTCTGTTGCAAACAGCACAGCAAGTAAGTAAGCTGCGTGCTCGGGCTTTGCATTATTAATAAACTATCATCTGAACAAGCTTAAGGGAGCCGTCCGGCAGGAAGCAAGCGGGTTAAACTTGATCAAACCGTCAAATAAGTTCATTCCGCTGGACAGTGTAATGTTTTGGAAAATGTGATCGATATAAGACAAGTAATTACGTATAGTAATAATTATAATTTCAAAGGGGAACGAGACAGAAGCGTAGATGGGTTACATTTAAAAAAAATACGCGAGACTTTGTTTATTGCGGACAAGATACTATTACGTGGAAATACACCACGAACTTAAGTAACGTTATAACTATCTGTCATACGTTCATGTAAAACAGGCATTGCGATAAAGAAGCGCCATAACGTTACTGTTACTTGTGCCTGACGTTCGCCAGTGTCGCCACAACCATTATACAATTCTCGCCGCAATAATCAATTATTCCCTTGGTCTGGTCTGAAAACAGTAGCGTCTGTTGCTGATAAAATAGAGGCTAAACTAACGTGTAAATAAATATATGCAACACAATTAAAATGCACAGCCATGGATTTTGTAGCTTGTTGGTCATCTGGAAAGGGGGGTAACGTTGGCTAGCTAATGTGTAGCTAAGCGCGAACAACTGCGTACGTTAACTACTGTAAACTACTAGCCTCCGTAGACTGCATTATCAAGCTCGACAACTCATTGATTCTCATACAAAGCCCCATGAGCAACTCGTGTCTTTACCTTAACTTACTTTGCCAACCAGCAAACTACTTTATTATCGTTCCTTGAGTTGGTGTCCGCCAAATTTGTAGTTCACGTTACATTTCAACCGGTAAGTTAGATAGACAGCATAACATTAGACAGCTGCCTCACTGTCAGGGCTTTCTAAATCTACGTTAACGATAAGATTGCTAACATTAGCCAGTTAGCTACCACATCACCATACTATGGACAACTCGCAGCCAATATTATGAACTGAGCTAATCCCTTGTAAAGTACAATGAAAATGTCAATTTCCAGTGTCTAAAATTAATGGAACTACAACGTTATCTTTGTACCTAAGTTACTGTGCTATTGTTTAAATACATGTCAGCTAGCATACTAACGCACTTTGCTGGCTAGCCAATACAGTGTTTACGTAGTGAAAGTGAACATTAATGACTACGCTAGCTCGTTAGCTGCCCGGGACAAAAGCAATGGCAAGAAATTACCTTACTAACGTTAACTTGCATTCAATGACACAACAACGTGGCAGCCAGCTAACGATAGCCTGCTAGATTGTACTGAATGTTTAAAACTGCCATCCTCAAATGTCCGCTTCGGAGAGGGCGATACACAAAAGCCAGGGTTTTAGTGTTTACAGTTGGGTTTGAGCATAACTGGCTAACAGGCTAGCTTACACGCTGCACAAGGCCATTCGGATCTCAGGAGTAACGTAGCTAACGTTACCACACACGGACACAATGCAACGATAAAATGTGAAAAATGAAAACAGCAAAATAGCTACATTAGCCTGGGAAAAATAATATTTGAAAATACACATTTTGTGAAGTTTCGCATCAACACACCAGATAGCAAGCTGCGAGTTCACTGTTGTTTATTTTCCCCCCTTTCTGCGGGAAAGAAATATGAGCCCGCTCTGAGCCAGCACCGATCTGTACCCCTGTGCAGAAGCACCACCACCTGGGACCACAATAGCCGTTTTGTCCTTCTTAACCTGTCGTTTTTCACAACTCCAACAAATACATTTTGATGGGTATATGAGCGCATATCTTAAGATTTTAATATTTGTCGCATTTGGTGTTAATTAATCCTACCTAGTTTGATGAATAGCGGCCAATCGTCTCTCCTTCTGCAGATCTGGTCCTCCTCCCGGCTTCAAAATGGCGCCAATTTGTCTCTGGTTGCACCAATCCAGCCTCCCAACACAGCCAGGCAGCAGCAGCAGCAGCGACACAGCACCATCATCACAAACACACATGATATGATTCAAGAGCCCAAATCACAAAAACGGTGCAATAGCGACTCCTGCAGGATTTTCCTCATAATTTTTGCACTTTTCAGCTAACAATGAAACAGAGTCATTTATTTTAAAGATCACTGCTTTCACGAAAGTACTTTTTTAAAATAGGATATGTAGGAAAAAGTAAAATATACAAATTGGATAAGAATGGCACAGTGCCTGTAGTTCAGTATGAAATGTGATAATATAATGCCCACAGAAAAATAGAGAAAAAACAATACTACTGCAATTACTCTAGAGGAGTGTGAATTGGGAATGTGTTTACTTAGCATATGGCAACAATTTTGTTGATATCGCAACATTCTGGTTTGTTTTGATAGAGTAACATCCATAAACATAATAAATGTACATTGTCGTGTATGGATGCTGGTGCTGCCAACCGATCTGTTTGAGAACTGATATTTGCATTTCTTGTGTGTTGTGAGAGGTCTGAGCCATTTCATAGGCATTTTTTTGTAATATGATTAAATAACCAAAAAGGTGGGGGACAGCAGCCTCCTCTTTGGAAAAAAATACCAGGTATGATTTATTCAGCAATTAAAATCTGCAATTCAATTATAGGAGTGGACACATTTTAACCATTTTTCTTCATGCTTTACACACAATCTGACCAATAATGCTCCTCTTAAAAAGAGCTGCCAGTTTTCTAAATTCTAAAATATTAACTGTAAACTATACACGAGAACGTAAAAATGAGGCTCACATGTAAGCAATTTCCTAATGATGAATTTGATGCATTTTGCAGTGATTTTAAAATACCACACTGCTTTACCGGTCATTGATTTGGAGGGGTATAATAAAACTAAAAATGCACTATGAAGTTAAATGTCAGAAATATCTTGCACATTACCAACAGAGAGGCTGTAAACAAAACCAGCAATAAACATTTAGTATTAAATTAGTTTTTCCTGGGAGCAACATTTAGTGCATAGTCAGCAGAATTTCACCATTACAGTCTCCCTTGAGGTATGTTCGCAGTATAGGTCAGAATATACTTTGTAGTTAGGAAAGTTGCAATGTCTCAATTTCACAACATGCATTGGCGCCTCGCCACCGAAAAGCCTGTGCAGGCAAGAGGAGAGATTCTTTATGAAGTCGAGACACCGAAAGCAATACGTGACTAGCATGTTCTAAGATGGATTTTTATTATTATTATTTTTTATTTTATTTTTTTACCAGAAGACTGGTTTTCAAGCTTCTCTATTAGTCATAAATATTTGAGACCCGGGCAGCTAAGACCACTTCTTCAAAACTCAGTTCACCACTGACCACGGCCAAACATTTTTTAACGAATGTACAAAACCCAGCGCAAATATCTATTGCATTTTAGATGTGTTCCATGAAATTGACACTGCTTATATTTCATGACCTTGAGACAAGTTTTGAATCAACTCCTTTCAAATAGTTCTTTTGATTTTTAATGAGTGCCAAAAACCGGTAAATGTAAATGGTACTTTTTCCACATATATCTTCTGATTATTATTGAAAGAAATATTTTAGTTCAGGAAGAGAACGGTCAGCTGTTTTGTATAATTCAAATTGACCTAGAATGCATCAGAAACATTTTATGTTTTATTTTTAAATAAATTATATTTGATTTTAGCTAGAGAGAATGGTCAGCTGTTTCATATTTAACTAGAATGTTGCACGTAAATGTAATAAGTGTAACATTTCCATATATTTATTGTTTGTAAAAATACAAATTAGCAACTAAAACAGAAAGCTTGCTTGCAGGCCTATAGCTTGAGACTCAAGTCTGTGACATAGCCTAAACAAAGACCAACCAAAAATGACCTTTCCTGTGGGAAAAATACGTGAAATACATTATATGTTATAAGTTAAAAAGCATCCACGTAAATTTGATGATAAAAAAAGCGAAATATTTGGTCAATTAAAGGAATTCTCAGTAACGCAGAGACAATCGTCTGAATCGGCATTTCATTATGCAATACATTTCTGAAGGAGAAACATATTTGAAACACGATGGACCCGATTCCTTAACTGTTCATCACACAACATAAAGCTGGGTTAAATTTATTCAACAGACAGGATTGCATGGATCAAAACTAGTATTTAATACTTAAATTACAAAGAACAAAAAAATTACACACACAAAAATCCACAAATTGTGAAATTACAATATATACAAAATAGGTCTGTACAGAAAGATTTGGCAGATCTTCACAATATCACCATATATTGACCAATGTGAGAGTTTAAATCAGATGAGTACCCAAGGCTAAGATGTTCTCTACAAAATAGTACCCAGGGATGAGATGTTTCTCTACATGCTGGTGACATAAAAACAAATGTTTTAATTACAATGCACTGTATTAGTATTGTAAATCAAAGTAAATTGTATGAATATATAATGGAGCGCTTAAGAGAACAGTATTAAAGTGAGCGTCTGCAAATCTGACAGTCATATACACCCAGGTGCAACAAAGAAAAAAAAAAAAAGTATGTATTAAAAAAAGTTTAATTGAAAGCCTCTTTTAAGACTGGAAAGCTTTTGGCCAGCTAATCTTTGTCAGAGCATTTGAATGAGACATCATGAGACAAGCTTTTTCAAATGCATTGAGAGTATAAAAAGGCATATCTATATTGTCAACATGCTGTCACTGCTAGTGTACTTGTATGTTCACCTTTAGTAGGAACAAAAATGGAACCGAATTGGTGGAAGGGAGGATAAACGAGGGAATATAATTACTCCCTCCCCTTTCTTAAATTGGATCAAAATCACACTTGGTGTGGCTGCCAAAACAACAAAAAATGTGTCACTGCCCAAATAATTTCTGTCCCCACTGTATCTTAAAGGATAAGTTCGCTATTTTGGACCTTGGACCCTATTTGCGGTCTGTCTTCCATGAACCTGACACATTGAGTCCATATTTTCGCTGATCGGTCCAGTATTGAGCTAGCTACAGATTTCCTGTAGGCTCTCACTGGGCTACAATAGAAGTCAACGGGGCAATTAGAAATGTTATGGAAAAACAACGATAAATGTGCTTTCATGTACAATAAATGAGACGGGAAGCTCAGGGTGTATTGTTACCGGTCTCAGTATGCTCTCCTGTGAAATGTATCTCAATCCGAACATTTTTACGTGCTTGGCATGGCTTGGAAGTAAGCATTTCTCTGTTGCTTGTTTCGGGGGTGGGGGAGCGGGAAGGTGTGCCGGCCGTTTACGAAACTATCTATGTGAGCAGTCTGCGTTTGTTTACCTGGATATGGACTCAATGTGTCAGGTTCATGGAAGACAGACCGCAAATAGGGTCCAAGGTCCAAAATAGCGAACTTATCCTTTAATCGATTCCAGGTATGCCCCCTTTAATCCCCTTCACTCAATGCATTCGAAAAAGCCTGTGTCTAATGATGCTATACGGCCAATGATTACGTTTGCTGTGAACCTGTAGCATATTTCACAACTCACCTGGCAACACTAGGGTCCCACCCTCAGCAGAAGGGTCATGGCAACACTAGGGTCCCACCCTGAGCAGAAGGGTCAAAGGTCTTTTGGGTAATATAAATATGCCACCTCCAGAGTCAGGGAATTACAGTTGAAGTTATTTTCTGCAGCAGATTCTCTGCAACACTGAGCACTGCTGAATCTACCTGGTTTATAGCCGATCTCCAGAAAGACAAAATCAAGACTTCTGAAAACCTTAAGCTGCGATGTATCCTCCACCGTTTCAATTTCATATTACATAGCCGTTTCAGTATGCTCAACTGCTTCCACAGAAATGAATTAGTTTTTCTTCAACAAAATGATTAGCATTTTGTCTATAAGACCTTTTTCACCTACTGCACACAGATGTATTAATTTCTCTAGTATATGTAATCCATCATGGTTTCCTAAGCCAAGTTAATCGTGACTGCATTGCGGACTTGTTTAATACCTTTGTCCCTGCGAAATAAATCTCCTCATTTACAGCCTTGTAATATATGCACTACTGTGTGAATCACTCGAATGCATGAGATTAATTAGTAGTACTATCCTAAGGTTTCTCACCCTTAGCTGCCAAAACCGGAGCCTGCACTATTGACCGCACCTCGCCAATAGAAAACGTCCTTCCTGAAGACTGATGGCCATTGTTCGCTCAAGCGCTCTCTTTGCATTCTGCACTGGCCTGCGCTCTTTGACTCGGCTCGGTCAGAGCTGGGAATGGGTCTTCCCACTCTGCCTGATGTGCTGTGCAGAACTGCTTACACAAGTGCTGACCAGCAGACACGATATCAGCCCAACAGAAAGTGTGCGTAGTGATATGCGCACAAGACGTACGCGTACAGAAACTTAACAGCGATGTTTCATGACATGACATGCTCCCTTTGTATGACATACAAATATCTGCATTTTTTAAAATTTTCGGTAAAAAACAAGGTATGTTCCAGGTATCTGAAAAACAAACTAAAGATTTAAAATTCCTGTATAAATGTAGAAAATATGCTGGCGTCTTCATTAAAAACACAAGTCAAAAATCGAATGCAATTCAAATGGTTGATCGGACCTGCAATTGTCAGCGTCTCATCCCTGATGGTCTTTTGACTGCGTTTAGTTTCCTGCCAAGGAGCACCCTTTTAAGAGCGCGTAAACGGCAGAGGGCCGAAGGAATCGCGCAGCGTCACTACCTTGGCGGGCGCTGTGATGGCGGCCACTCCGCGCTTTTGTGCGGCGGGTCTCGAGAGTTCAGCACAACGTCCACAGACATGGGCAGCTCAAACCGTTCCAGCATCTGAGCTATTTTCTTCGAGGGGACGTTGTGTTTGTTCCTCCTGATGGGGGGGGGGGGGGGGGGGGGTCATTAGCAACATCATATGGGCAGGCACACCTTGCCATGGACTGAGAGTAAAACACTACAATCATGAGCTGTGTGGTAAAAGCCATTTGATTTCTCCAAGTTAAGCCTTCTTAAAAATTTTCACACATCCATTGACCACTAAATTTACATCTTTCTGACAACAAATGCAAAGTAGCATAAATAATCTTAATATAAATAATCTTACTTCTCCAACTCAAAAGGATCCAACCTCCAGCTGGTATCTGGTTCCTGGAAGTCTATGTTGTATCCCCTGTCTAAGGCCTGCAGAGACACCAGGAGACAGGAAGCCAACCGTTACTATTGTAGACGTGACGTCTAAATAAACTTAATGCACTCAGAAGCACAGTTAAACATGATTCAATGTTGCTTAAGGACTACTGAAGCTGGATGTGTTGTGTGTGCAGGTTAGTGCAGGTATAAGTCATATGTGCCATTGTGTGGCCCTATGGTAAAATCAGCTACGAGACGTGGAAGTGTGTGGGCTTTATCTAATTAAAGTTATCACAGCCTCTATAAGCTGCCCTTAACAAAAATGCATAATAGCATCACGCAAACACGACAAAATATTTAGTGTGAACAAAACTGAGGGAACGGCTCACCATTTTCACATATGGCTTCATTTCCCAGGCTTGTATGTTCGTATTATCAATAATTACAGGTGAACGGCCACCATCCATGGCTTCTCTTGCTGGGAGATTGAAAAGAACAGCAGGTGAATGCCAATATCCATGTACATAATCTCATGCCATTATTAATACGACTTCAAAAAATAACAACTTCAGAATTAAACCATACAAGAGAAATTCAAAAGATATCGATACAAAGGTTAAGATACGGTTTCAGGAAACCATGATTACGCTATTAATTATGTAAAATCAAATCAAAAACAGTTAAGATGACACTGCTCTGTAATACCTCTGTTCTGGTTCCAGTCGTGCGCGTTCCCAATCAGGGAGGAGCTGTAGGCATATCCCTTATCCTCTGCGAAGTAATCATCAGTGCTAAGAACCAGTCCATTGGTACCAGAGGACAGTAATTTCCTACACAAAAACACAGACTTACACTGTTGCCCAATGGATAAATTGACTGATATTGACATAGTGAAAGAAAATAATACTGCTGACCAATTAATGGTCATTGTAAGACCAATAAAGAAATAACCTAATTAGCCCAAATGACACATCATTTATTCAGTTTGGTGGCTCATCATTTAATCATCCACTCATGCTTTAAAAATTTTTCAAGAAAACCTATTTATAACTGCATTTGTCTGTCACACGCAATTACACAGTCAAAGGTTTTAGTACACCCACAGTTTCCAAGCAATCAGAGAGTAAATAAATAAATACCTTTCATGTTCAAGTGTACTAAAACTTTTGACTGGTAGTGTAAATTTCTGGTGATCCACTGATCTAATCTTAAATCAAAGCATGTTCAATGTTCATGAACAAAATGGAAATTGACATGTAAGTTCCTTGTCATGAGAAACTTGTATACTGTATGTCTGGTTGACAACTTTAAGCAAGAGGAGCTAAACAGTTTTGTTTGTGCTGGTAATTGTACAGCCACAGCTATACATGTTATGAATCAATAAAAATATGGTTTGGGAAGAATGCTTCTCAACTAAAATATTTAAAACTTATTCAAATACTGTGCTTAAAATAAATCAGGTTTCAATTTTGACCATTTATGCTCTTGAAAGTTATTTTTAAGAGATTTTCACCACATTAGACATTTAACCACACTAGTTGATTTACATTATAATCAAACAGTTGACTGACAATTTGCAGTTTGTGATCTCCAAAACAACTATAAATGTGTAAACCAAAAATATATATACAGTGAGCACCATAATTCATTGGACAGTGACACATGTATTGTTATTTTGGTTAGGTTTTAGTTAGTTTGAAAGGATACAAGGACAATGAGGTTGAAGTGCAGATTGCCTGCAGAGTGACGGTTTAAGGCTTGTTTTATACGTCAGACCCTTGATGACTTAGAGCAGGGGTTCCCAAACCGGTCCTGGGGGACCCCTGTGTATGCTGGTTTTCGTTGCAACCACAGTTGCAATCCCAGAATTTTAACAAGCTGTTTATTTTTCTTAATTAGGTGCTTTTCATGTTTGGAGGAATTATTCGCCCTCTTAAGACTCATTATGTCAGAAATAGCTATGCATGCCATGTAGAATAAACTCCCCATGTTCACGTTGTGCTTATTGTGCTATATTGCAACAATTACATAAAAAGAGGTTACAAAATAATGTATTTTCACTCAAATTAAAGAGTGAAGTGAATCAATAGGCTCCTAATTAGGTTGTTGAACACGTGTTTAACTCAATTTTTTCTTTAAGCTTATTAACACAATGCAGGTTTGGCTCGTTATCATTTGCTTTGTGTTTGAATTCTTCATTATCTACCGAATGGTTATTTTTAGTGGCCATGTGTCCACACTTTCACCAATTAGGAGCCTATTGATTCAAATTAGTCTTTAAATGGATCTGTTAAAGAATATTCTTATCTTATTCTTTTTTAAATAATATAGCACAATAAGCACAATGTGAACATGGGGTGTTTATTCTACATGGCATGCATAGCTATTTCTGATATAATGTGGCTTAAGAGGGTGAATAATTCCTCCAAACATGACAAGCACCTAATTAAGAAAAATAAACAGCTTGTTAAAATTCTGGGATTGCAACTGTGGTTGCAACGAAAACCAGCACACACAGGGGTCCCCCAGGACTGGTTTGGGAACCCCTGACCAAGCCATTTAGCCAACCATGTGTTCCATACTGTTCCAGTGTAATTTACAGCTAAATCTAGTCTCATCCCTTAGTTCCCATAGAGACCCATTCAAATGCAGAGAGGTTATAGTATCCCTTGTAAGAGTACCAGAAAATAAGCTATCAAGAGTCTTTTGATATTGTTGGGTCACAGACATCAGGAAGTCATGGCATGCAAAGGATATGCGACCAAATATTAAAAATGGGGGGGGGGGGGGGGAACTATGTACAAAAGGTTCTATAATTTCTAAACGGTTCATCCGATATGAATGAAAATACCCTCAAATTAAAGCTGACAGTCTGCACTTCAACCTCATTGTCATTGTATCCTTTCAAACTAACTCAGAGTGCTAGAGTACAGAACCAAAATAACAATACATGTGTCACTGTCCAATCAATTATGGTGCTCACTGTATGCAAAGGTCAAAGACATCTATACCATGGGCGTAAACACAACAGAGTTGTGCAACACTGACCCGCACCCACACACTAACAAAGGGGTCCATTCATTTGTATTCAGACTTGCCCCATAAGTGAACAGACATTCTGTACTGTATTCTCGTAATGTCTGCACAGTGCAATCAAACTCTCTCAAGGTTTCCACGACAACTCACTTGGCCAAGGTGGACTTCCCTGACCCAGGCAATCCCCTCATCAGAATGAGGACCAGAAGGCGTTTGGGCCGATAATCGCAGTCTGAATGCGGCAGCTGGTCATACTGCTTTTGTGGACCTGGTTCTGGTTCCGGTTCTGGCTTGTGACGCTGGTTCCTGTCTGAACCGTTCCCACCGTCGTCTCTGCAGCCATTGAAGCCATCGGGAGGGTATGCAGGGTTACTGCAGTCCCGGGGAGCACCATACCCACCAAAGCCATCCAAGGGTGGATAGCCAGGACCTGGTGGAAACTGCCGGTCCTCCCATTGACAGCGATTTCCAGTCTCAGGACGGCCATAGTATGTGCTCATTCGGGGCCCGAAATGTGGAGGGTACAAAGGGCCCGGAGGGGGATGGGGAGGAGGTGGGGGTCCAGGGGGTCCGTGGTTCCCAAATCTGTTCAAACTGTGGTACGGGGGGCAGTTGGGACCCCTGAAAGCCTGAAAATGATTCCACTGGTCCATGTAATAAGGCTGGTCTGGCCCATGCCAGTTGGGCCCTTGCTGAAAGTTGGTCCGAGGTCTCTTTGGGTGCCAGTGGTCACTGTTGTCCGGCCTGTATGGATGAGGCCCACGGCTGTCCCGGTCTTTGGGGAACCTCTCTAGCCCACAGAGGGGTGGGTTTTCTGGTTCCCGGGACTCAGTGTTGTTCTTGTCCGTTTTTTCATCTGTGTTGCCGTCTACACAGTCCTCCGGGCCCAGCTCCTCCAGTTCTTTGTAGAAATCGCTGAGTTCATTCTCAATGTCTGCTGTAGGCTCCGGTTTTGCTTTAGGCCTGGGTTTTGCTTTAGGCTTGGGTTCCGCTTTAGGCTTGGGTTCCGCTTTAGGCTTGGGTTGTTGCGGCCGACAAGCGGGCCCGATAAAGTCAGTGCTGGTAATACCCAGCTCCTTGATGACAAGGCTTGATGATCCATCTTTCTGGGCCAACCTCCCATTGCTAAAGATTTGTTTCTTATCATTCATACGCTTTGCAGAAGCAACCTCCATGTTTCCTGCAGTGTCATTCTGACCTTGGGTTACATACTTCGAAAGGGTGCGGTTTATTCCACAACCATTGCCATTTTGTGGATCTGGGGCAACAACTGACAATCTCGCTTCATTCAGTGAATGTTTTCTAATGTCTCCGTCTTCCTTTCCAGAAGTGGATTTACTGGTACCTCTTTTGGGCATCTAGACAGAGGACGATAAATTAACATACTGATAACATTTTATAAAAAAAGAAAATAACACTTCCTCTCAACACAAAACTACTCTAAATGCAACTACCTGGAAATATAACTAAATAAATAAATACTGTTGAATTTAAGAGGCAAGTTGACAATCTAGATAAATGATCGTGCATGGAACAAACTAGGAATCGTTTTAATTTAAATTGAAGGCACTTAAAGGAAACCAAGCGCAAAAAGATGTGATTTAAATGTTAACGTTAAGAGCATATTCTTCCAGTTCGGTGCAACTATTCTAAAGAAACCAGAAATAAAATCTTAAATCCGAAACGTTATGGAATTTGAGATGCTTAAACGTCTTATTAGTATTCAGAGCATGATGAGGGAGTGTATCAGATCTAATGAATGAGCTAAATAACGGGGTTTTAAGGAAAAGGGGTTTTAGAATAACATTACAGGTGTCAAGGACGGACTTTTTAGTACTGCATACATGAGTAACGTAGTCTCTGCTGTAGGTGCAGCTAACTCTTTGTAAGGTTAGTACAGTAGCTAAGTTACTTACTGCTATGACTGTAACTTAACATCATTAGCAGCCTGGTAACCCAATGTAGCGATCTATCTGGCAGACAAACACTGACGATATGACATGGTCATGAGCCAGCTAGCAAATTACCGAGTTGATTAACGTTAGTTAGACGTTGGCTACCTAAATTTACGTTACATGCCATTCAGCCTTTGATTTGATAGCGGCTCTTATCTAGAGCGACATACAGTGTGTATTTATTTATACATTATTTTACAAACCATCCATTTATACAGCTGAATATTTCACGGAAGCATTTCAGGCTAACGTTAGCTACATTGCTCAAGTACTTGCTCATAATAACCTCAGCTAGCAGGAATATTAGCAAGCTACATATCACACATCTGTACATTTTGACGTTGCTAAAATCATATGAAATGTTATTTAGCCAGCGAGCTAACGGGTTAGTTAACGTTAGCAAGCAGCTACCAGCACTTAATGTGTTGTACTTAGCTAGCTAACATTAAAGCTTAGCTAACGTTAGCTGGATAGCTTTCCAAAATTACATATCTTCAGCAATTTAATTCTAAACACGTTCTCGTCCGTACATGGAAAGAGATGGCCCGTTTGTCAACTTACCATAAAATGTTTTAAAGTTGCGCATTATTCTATTATTTTACAATAGCTACTGTCGGCTATCCCACGCCGGAAGTAACTGCGTCGTTGTCACGTGACTACGAATAACCCTGAAGGGCAAATTACGTCACGCCAATAGGGTCAGGGTTCAGCATACTAGTATTTCTGGTTTAAAATTCAAGATTCAAGATTCAAGATTCAAGAATTTTATTTGTCACATACACACACGAGGTGTGTAGTGAAATGCAAAGTGACAATGCTCAGCAGAAATGTGCAAAATAACAGATTCACACTATTTACAATAAACCAACACACTATTTAAAAGGTCAGATAAGTATTCTGATATCTTTTCCATCTTTAATGCCATCGCGGCTGTTCCTGTATCTTCACAAAGATCAGTAAAAGTACTACCAAAGCCTGTAGAGAGAGAGATTAATAGCCTAATAGACAATCTCTGGTACTACCATCCCTGAGCCTTGAGATGTTTCATGGTGACAGAATGGCACAATTACACAACTGTGCACGTCCAATGGTCTCCAGTTGGAGAGTGGTGACCAGCACTGGACAATTGCAGGTTCATGCTATAAATTGCCACCTTGAAACTGCCAAATGACTTAACACGCATCACTCTTTAGTGTTTTCTGAAGGCTGTTGCTGCTGCCATTCTACGTGTCGCAGTACCCCAAAAGGTCTTTGCAGCTGTGTACAGCAACATTGTGGTAAAATTCAGAACTGTTTGAAATTATTAACTGAAATAAAATTTAAAAAAATAAAATAAACTGGTTCAACCACAAAATTATGATTTGGGCATATTTTTTATTGAACAATATTTTCAATACAACATATATACAGATATTATAAGTGATGAATTTTATTCTTACATATACAGTAGTTCTGAAAGGGAAAATAAATCTTGCATTGTGGGGGTTTAGGCATCTTTTCACTCCCATTTGTCGCATTTGACACCATGCATGTGAACGGGTTTCGCCAGCGAGCCACTGTGCAGTTGTCCGAATAAGCAGCGAGTCTGGCCACATTGCCTTTGTTTATCTTCAAATCAGTTGCTTGTCCTCACAGTACTCTCTTGGATCTCTATCTATATGCAGCTACCATGTAGGTCTGACAGTTTTTAGGCTGCCAGATCCAGTTTCCTTCTGACACAGTGACCTGTGGTTCCGGTCACCTGGACACGCCCGTCTCCTCCTGCCGCCCCAGCAGCGCCTGGGTGTTGATCATGGCCAGCTCCTCGTCATTGACCCATTCCGCCTCCTGAGGGGGAGGGGCACGGTAAGGGGGCGGGGGTCGGGGGCAGGGCTGGTCTGCTGCTAGCAGGGCGGGTGGGCTCAGACCTCCGCGGAGGATTGAAAGTCTTCTTCACCGACGGCGAGGCGTTTCCCCACAGCGGGCTGAGCGGAGGAGGGGACGGGATGCGGGACAGGAAGTCCAGGCCTCTCTTCCTCTTTATGCTTTTGGGGTCTCGGTCCTCTGAAGTGCTGGCTGTTAAAGGGGGCCTCTTGCTCACAGGGGTAAACAGCCCTGGGGTTCGCACGGACTGCTGGGGGATCTGCCCATTCACCTGCATGCAAAACATTGTTTGTACAGTGCATGTTAATGTTCCATAAACTCTTTATATAATATTCTTCATACATTTCACGCACGCACGCACGCGCACGTGCACACGCACACGCAAACACCTTTAATATTCAATCCCATTTGTGGGCCTGTCCCATTGCTGCAGTGCATTGCTCCAACTTCAATTTGGGAGAGTAAAACCTAGCGCGCCAGCCACTGCTTTTCAACTGCGCAGTCCTCCTGCTGAGCTGCGCAGACACCGTACTGGAGGACTGTGCCATTACATTACAGGCATTTAGCAGACGCTCTTATCCAAAGTGACGTAACTTTTACATAGTATCCATTCATACAGCTGGATATATACTGAAGCAATTCAGGTCAAGTACCTTGCTCCCAGGTAGTGTCCTACCAGGGAATCTAATCTGCAACCTTTTGGGTTACAAGCCCAGTTTTCTAACCATTATACTACACTGCCATCCACTCATGCAGCTGACACAGGCCAAAGGACCGGAGCAATCACTACTGCACCATGAGGTCTCTCGCTTGCTGATGCTATGGGAGTTAAGCAGTTTGCACCGATACGGTCAGCATTCGATTATGTACCGCAGGGCATGTCATAGCACCTAGGACCTGCTTTCCTACTTGCCATTTTTGGAGATGGACCCACTTGTCTTGGAGACAACAAAGAACTCTGGACGTTTGGCGAGATAAAATTGGAGAGCTTCTCTTCCGCCATGTGAAAGAAGTGCTCGTTGCCCTGTTAATGGAGAGACAGACAAACGTGTTAAGGATGAACAGGGACATTACTACCAGACTGCGGTTTATGGTAATCTGAAGCAATAGTGTGCAAGTCATCCCTGATTTCACAACAAAAAGTAAATTATGTCATTTTGTGCAAGGCATGCAATGCAAGTGGTGCTTGTTTTCTATTTAACTTGTGTTTTTTCCTATTTTATAGTTCAGAATGTATCGCTGAACGTGTTCTATGTTCATTACTAGGGATGGCTCCTACGTTGTGAGAAACTTGTGCTTCGTCGGATCTGCTTTGTAGTCGCGTCAATGACCTTCAGTATGCACTGATTGTATGTCGCTTTGGATAAATGCATCTGCCAAATAATTGTAATGTAATGTAATGTAAAGTCCTTTTGGGGAAAAGAGTGCACCAAATGTGTCCATTTTGGGGGCACGGTTTGGGGCTTTGGAGCAGTACCTGGGCGATGTTCCTGAGGCGAGCGCAGGCCTCCTGTAGGTGCGGCTCTTTGGGGTTCGTGGAGAAGAGGGCCAGCTCTCCTGCGTACAGGCCGGGTATGGGCGAGGGGGACTGATGCCGGAGCTGCAGGTTACTCAGCGCCAGCAGGGCCTGGGGTTTCACCACCTCCTCCAGGGCCAGCTGCGCCAGGTTGCCGTTGATCCGCACAGACACAAAGTCCTGATGCTCGTCCGCCAGGTACAGCACAGGGGAAGGGCCTGCAGCGAGGATGGATCAGTCAGTTCCACACCAACCATCCCTCGCCCAACACAATTACAATACAGGGACAGAGAAAAACATGAGGGAACAGAACATTCTAGAGAGAAAGAAATGTAAAGGCCAAGAGAGCCCATATCAGAGTGGGAAGGGGGACTAAATTATTTTTTTTAAATGCAGGGGGAAAAAAGAATAAAATGGGAGGAAAGAGGTATGTTCCGAGCACTAATCTGACACATCTTGACTTTACACTGTTGTGTCATTTGCTGTATTTAGAGAAGACTCTGTAGTACTCACCGTGTCTGTCAGCAATGGAGATGACATACCCCACCGTGTCCACCTCTCCACATACAGGATGGAAACTTGGACCCTGGAGCATTCTGAAGCTCAAGGACACTCTGGGCTGGAACAGCTCACGTAAGGATTCTACAGAGGCCTTTAAGGTAGTCAGTGACATACAGAGGCCTTTAAGGTAGACAGTGACATACAGAGGCCTTTAAGGTAGACAGTGACATAGAGGCCTTTAAGGTTGACAGTGACACACAGAGGCCTTTAAGGTAGACAGTGACACACAGAGGCCTTTAAGGTAGACAGTGACATACAGAGGCCTTTAAGGTAGACAGTGACATACAGAGGCCTTTAAGGTTGACAGTGACACACAGAGGCCTTTAAGGTTGACAGTGACACACAGAGGCCTTGACTGGACCATCTGTCTGAATCACTTCTGTCGACAATTCTTTGACAGACAAAAACTCATTCAAACTGCATAAGTATAAACATTAAACAAAAAGAAGTCAAAATCAAATGCTTGGCATGGAACTTTCCTTGAGTGACTGCCAAATAATTTATAACCGCCACATATACTGTATATGTTTTATTTTCAAAAAGGTTTGGTATAATTAATCCAACTTAATTTGGACTACAGAATAAGTGGATTTATAGTGGCTTTAAAAATCGATCCACATAACTGCACACATCACCATTTATATAAATTACTGTTCAAAATGTTCACACTGTTAATGTTAAAAATTATGGTCAATTAAGTTAAATGATTACAGGTGGCCTGGAAAATGTTTCCACTAATATTCGGATCGCACCGATTTCCATATTGAATTCAAATTCTCATCTCTTCAGAACATTCAGTATTCAAAACAGATTTCCCCCCCTCATTTCAATAGTGAACTTCCTGCATTTCTTCTCAGGACACATTCATTTAGTGCATTCTTTACAGGGAACTGTTCCTGGTACCTGAATGTGCTGGAATTGTGTTTTCTTCGTGGCAGTGAGCTGGACGGCAGCCCGGCCGGCCTGTTTCTTGCCCTGGGACGTGGCCAGCTGGTAAACCCTGTACCTGCACCCCTCCCTCAGCAGAGACCGCAACTCCGCAGGGGGTCGCCAGATGCTCAGGACGTACACTGGAGAAACGGGAGTGCGTTAGGAGAAGGGTCATGGGCGTGGTCGACAGGCCTCTCGGTGGCTAACTGACCAGCGTCCTCGCACGTGAAACCTTCTGCCATTCAAACGGTAAAGAACGGGACACGATGCGGCGTGAGCTCACCGTTGCTGCTCTGCCGGTCCACGAAGTCGCAGACGCTCAGCTTCCACACGGGGGTGACGTCCCTGTTGGAGCAGCTCCCCTCGCTCTCCTGGGCCTCCGCCAGGGCCTGCCGAAAACGCTCCTGCAGCCTGTCCTGCTTCCCCTGTCCCAGAGACTGCCTGTAGTTGCTCAGAACGGCCAGCTGCTGCTCATTCAGACAAGACTGGAAAACACACACACACACACACACACACACACACACACACACACACACACACACACACACACGCACACGCACACGCACACGCACACAAACACGCCACACACACACACACACACACACACACACATCTTTACACACCATTACACATCATCTGATTATTAGTGCTCCACAGCCATGAGAAAAATAATCTTAATTGTAAAATAACTAGCATCTTAAATGTTTGCTTGACCAGCAAAGCAAAAATGGTTCTACACAAAATTGTGCTTTATCTCTGTTGTTGATCATTTGTGATGTAGATTAGGTTTTGCTTTTTTCTTTGTAATCCTTTCCTTCCCAATGGCTAATTTGTATTCATGTGGAATATAAATGTAAACGCGTTCACGATAAAATAAAAACATAGGTCCTGTACATCAGTTATTCACACATTTCAGTTGATCACTTGACATTGTCAAGGGCTCTAATGGCTGTTCTCAAAGTAATTATGAGTATTGCAGAGTTACAATATAACGTTATATTCATCTAATTGGAGCTAGAATGCAGTTTATTTTTTCAAAGAGTCAATGTACATGTTTAACCCCAGAAAAGTGTTAGAAATGGCCCCAGGGCAGGTTTATACTGTAGATGTTGATAGGTTTCAACAGGGTATACTTTCTGAGAGAACAGCTCTGTGGTAACTATCAACAGGCTTAAACACTGTTCTGTAGTTATATTTGAACTCAGTTAAACCACTTCTGGCTGTTTTTTTTACTTTCTTTATATGAAAGATTAATGATATTTACATCGAAACAGTGAGCAGTAGCATCACCGATAACATTGAGGCTCAGGGAATTCTTAAAATGATACACGGAGCACCATCTGCCCTTGGGGACAACCATAATCCTAGTGGATGTACAGTGAATTTGAAATTCCTAGGATGAAGAGAAACGCAAATGCGTGTTCATGGAACTGTTTCTTAATGGTGCCTCAAGCGGAACACTTTGATCTGTTTTCAAAGTTCGATAAAATACTGGTCAGACTGAATTGTGTGTCAGTCTGTGAGTCTGTGAGTCCTTCACCTCCATGTAAACTGGGTCAGTCTCCACAGCCTCGTGTAGCTCCTCCCCGTCCTGTAACGCCTCGATCTCCTGGCAAGTCAATCTCCGTCTTCTGCTTTTGACCGTGGGCTTTGCTGCAGGATAAGTCCAATTACTTCGCTGTACATTTGGCACTTATATTCTGGATTAAGGAAACGCCACTGGTTCTTACTGGGTTACTTACTCTCCTGCTCCTTCTCAAACTGGGCTTGGATTTTGGCGAACAGGACCTCCATGGCTTTGTGCCTACTGTCACTGTGCCTTCTGGCTTCTCGCTCCTCAGGGCGCTTGTTACGGAACACAAAGGCCCCACCTGGCTTCTTTTCCATCCACTGTCAGATAAATTACTGAATTAATCTATTAACTGAAAAAAGACGTCTAGAAAGCTTTGTCGAGATTAAAACGTTTTTTTTATTTCTTTTTTTTATTGTGAAACTAGCCAAGATGGGGGCAGGGGGGATTTAGACTGCAGGCCAAGGTACGAAAAGACAAACCTACACAGCAGGGCATAGGTTCTACAATAACATCTTACAAAGACTGCAGAGAGAAAATAGAGCATGTAAATCATTTAGTCATCTGAAAAATAGCCTCTAAGACTTCACCATTCAAAGGTCCACAGCTGCTTGTAAAGCCAAGTTTTGAGTAGTTTTACTGAGGGAAGTAAAATGAACTTGCCTGGGTTGGGTAGCTTCTCAACACCACTATGTCCACAGAACCAACCAGACCGCCGTTGCTGTACAGGGAGGAAAGAGGCAGTCGGAAAGGTCGAGGGTCGCAGTGGAAGCCTAGCTTGGCGTCCCAACGAGCCGGCCTGGTGCTGTTGGCAGAAATCTGAAACCAGAGAAGTTCAGAGGCCAGCCGTTTAGTATTGAGGGTTTGCAATGGCTTTACGAGGCACACAGAGGCAGGTGTTTGGGGTGACCTCTCACCTTCAGCATGAGGGATTCGGGTGCCTCCAGCGGGGGGCAGGCATCCTGGGACCCCACCAGCTCCGCCCCGTGGGTCACCACCTTCCCGCCGACCGCCAGCCGGCCCTTGAGCAGCATGGCGGTCAGCGGGGCGTCCAGCAGGGCCTTGATGGTGTACCACCCGTCTGTTACCCAGATCACCCCACGGGGCGAGCCTCCTGCCTTGACACCAGAACCGGGGGAGGTCTTGCTCTCCGGTTGAACTGGTCCAGCAGGGGCGGAGCCGGTCGAAGCGACGCCACAGACGCAGAGCATCATGGTCTTTGCTGGCGTGTCGTCCCTTTCCATGATCTTCCTCAGAGCCGACCTCCGGCTCTGATCCACCTCCACATCGTACCTGAACACCACACGATTGGATTCACTGGCCCATGTAGAAGCACCAATTTCTTTTTTTAAAAATTTTATTTAGTTTTGTATTTAATTAAAACTGTCAGATGTACCTATATTTCAGTTGCAGCAGCACCTGCTCTGGGGTCAGGCAGTGGCCGCCCATCACTGAAGGGAAGGCCCGCTCCATGGAGGCCCGTTTCCAGACCACCCACCGGTAGTGATTGTACAGCCAGCCCTCGCTGATCAGTTTAGGGTCAACTCCAGGGGTGTCACACAGGGCCCTGTGGAAGGTAGGGAACGTTGTGATTCCACACTGCAAAAACCTAATCTTAACCAGCATTTTCATTCTTATATTTGCTAAATAAGACAAAAAGATTGTCAATGGGGTGAGATAGTTTTACTCATTTCAAGATTTGCCAGTGGGGTAAGATCATTTGTCAAGATAACTTGTAAAGCAAAAAGTAACTTAAAACAAGCTAATATTTTCCACTTTGGGAAAAAAAAAGATTTAGGGCCGGTTTCCCAGACATGGATTAAGCCTAGTCCTAGACTGAAAGAATAATTCTATGAAGATCTCCATTGAAAAAAAAGTTTAGTCTAGGACTAGGCTTAATCCATGTCTGGAAAACCAGCCCATAAAGTCTAATTGCATGACTAAAACACTTGTTAAGACAGACATTTTTTGCAGTGCAGGTGTTCAGGAGGTAACACTACAGACGATATTCCCAAATACCCCGATAAAACAGAAAATACACTGTCCAATGTGCCAGGCATGATCTGAAATTATAACGGCAGTTTTAAGATAACACTGTACTCTGCTGGGGATACTGTCACAGAACCTCAGCATCAGTCATAGTACTGAATAGATTACAGAATATCTGAAGTCCTAAACTAGAATATAACATTTTACATTGTATATATAATGTAATATAATATAATATAGTATCATCACTACTTGCAATGTGAGCTTCAGCTTCCCCTTCCCTTCATTATTTGGACTTTCACACCTATTTTAATTAACAGATTATTCAATTTTGGGTGGATCAAGCACTGTTATGAACGTTGCTGCCGTACGGACATTTTTTCCCACTGGACTGAATGCATCAGTTCGCAGCGCCTGAAGATTTTAAAATGACGCACCTGTAGAACTGCTCCTTTCCCGCTGTGCCGTCGTCGCTGGGGACGAGCCAGCCCCCGTCAGCTAGCTGGACCCCGCCCCCAGCCGTCAGCGCGTCCCCTCTGAGGAAGTCCCAACAGCGGAAGCGGAATGACTCGGCGCTGTCGCTGCTGACCTGGGACGCTCCACGGGGGACCCCGCACGCATAGAGCTGGAGAGAAGAGGGGGAAATAATACACACAAGAATAACATTAGTCATGAAGGGCAAGGAAATCTGTCAAAATGCCTTTTTCTGGTGGGTGGCGAAGGTTTATAACTAAGGCCGAGTGAACAGTGTGTTTGAAATGTGTGGGTACCTCTTTCTGAGAGTGTAGGGCTGGGCACTTCCCCCCCACAGCGCTCCTCAGAGGCACCCTGGTCACCCCTGCGGTTTTGGCCAGGAGCAGGCTCCCCGGCTGGGGCCTGATCCTCTGTCGCCTCTTCTTCCTGATCCTCATGTCCTGCAAGTCCCGAGCCAGCTGCAGGTTCTGTAACGTCTGCGCGTCTGTCAAAATCCAACACGTTTGTCACACATTTTCAACGTCACGGCAGCGCCCATGATGACCACAGCTTGCAACGTAGATTTTATGATAACAGATCAGCCAACAATTCATAACAGAGGCACTGTAACTGCCTATCTGTCACATAAAGTACTTGCATTTGGCACTTGCATGAAAATGAGCTACACAACAACACTACAGAGCACGTTATTGTCAACAAAGACTGTTTTACATTTCAATAAATTACATAAGAAGTCTGTGTGAAAACATTGTTAAAATCCATATTCACTAATGAACACGTTTACAGCCTCAGAATGTAATTAATATGCCAATGATGAGCTGCATGTGTTAAACGACAGTTGTAATTGCCGCCATGCATTTACACTGTTCACGAATGAGAACTTCCAGAGAAGCCCTTGTAGGAACCCACGCTGGGGCTACCTGAGCTGCTGGCCTCATGGTCCCCAGGTGAGGGAAGGGCCAGTGTGGGCCCCTCTCGTTCCGCTTCCCTCCCCGCAGGGACATTTGGAGTGACAGGGCCCTGCCTGCTGACAGCACGATCACAGGTGTTCTGCGGCACGGCACGGTGGGTGCCCGATTCCTGAACAGGCATCTTTTCCTCACTGCCTGCCTGGGAGGCAGAGCCTGCCGTTTTCTTAAAAGGGGGAACAAACACAGCAGGGGGAGCTTCAGACAGGCTGGAGGATGACTGTCCAGGGCCCTGTCCCAGGGGGGTATTGGGCTGGGTTTTTCTGAAGGGGGGCACGAACAAACTCGGAGGCCTTCTTGACTCCTGTGGCAGGTTGGTTCCTTGGATCTCGGGCTTGGGACACTTCCGAAAAGGGGGGACAAACACGACACCCTGGGGATTCGCTGGCTTCCCGTCCTGAAGGAAGGAACCCGGGACGACAATCTGTGGCTCTGTTATTCTGTGCCTCTGGTCCAAGATGCCCTTTTTATCACTGCAGAGTTGATGAAATAATGATCAAAAATATGTTAGTCACAGAAAAAAAAAAAATATTCAAGATTTTTCTTAATCAGTTTGAGACATACCTAGGGGGTCGAGTGACGTTAGGTTGAAGCGGCACACCGTATCTGAAGATTCTCCTGTCTCTTAATGTAACTGAAAAAGAAAAAAAATACATAACATACTTTAAATCAGTTGCCAAAACACATACAGAGTTGGCAATGATATTAAACAGTTTATACGAAGGAGTTCAATAAATGTGAAGGAGTTAAATAAATAAACACCATTTGGACTGCTCTTCACAGGAGCCAGTTTATCACTGTCTGATGTTTCTTCAAAATCTGCCAGGAGCCGTCTTTTGAGAGGAGGTTGGTCTGTTGTAAAAACAAACGTATGATTTAAACATGAACTTGATGTCCCTGTGCTGGAAAAAGGCAATAATTACATTATTTATTTGCAAGTTTTCATATACCACAGAACATATTTGGAACTGACTGCATGAAATGCAAGATTAATATTAACATGTCTTTTGTTTCGATCCCTTAATACATTTTTTAAACATTTTGAAACAAAGTGCTTTCACTGAATGAGGCTCACAGGTTAAATACTAATATGTAAAAAAATAAGAAATTAAATAGTCTAACATCATACCTGTAGAAGCCTCTGATTTGAGCCTTTTTCCCCGTACTTGGCTCCTCTCAGCCTCTTTCACAGCTGAACTCTGCGTTGGAGCATTCTGCTGGAGAGACCTTTTCCCCGGGGCCTCCTGGAGGCCCTGCTCAGCCAGGTCCTCATCCTCCAGCAGGGCCCTGGTGCACGCCATGGCCTCCTGCTCCATGTACCTCTGCTGGGTGTCTGTGCAGTTACCCAGCCCCAGTGAACGCAGGTTCAGCGAGGAGCTCCGTTGAGTAGTTCCACCTGCGTCGCTCAGCGTCGTCCCGCAAACCACCGTTTCCACAGCAGCCTTGCCTGGCGCAGAGCGTTCCCGGGCAGGAGCAGAGACACTGCGGCATATGGGGGCCTTTCCCTTCTCTTGAGCAATTTGGCGATCTGCAGCTTGGCCCTGGGTTATTGGTCCTTGTGGGATGCACTTGTAGCTGCTTGGTACAACAGAATGTTCAATTCTGTCAGATTTCACAGGCACAGGATTTGTGCTCTGAAGATCAATTTCAGAGACTGACACGGTCTTCTCATCAACTGTGCTGACGCCAGAAGCAGTTTTATCTGGATTATGATGGGTGTAACTGCTGTTATTTTTTACAGGTTCCACCTTCATTTCCTCACCGAATACGTGGTCCAAATTATCACAGTCTCTGAATTTAGCCTTTGCTTCCTCAAGAGCCTTAACTGAAACAGATACCCGATTACCTCTGGCTGTGCTGAAACCAGAAGTACACTTCCCTGGATTAGTGTAAGAACCGGTTTTCACTTTCAAATTGTTTCCTTGAATCTCTTCTGTGATTTTATCATTGGGACAGTCTTTTAATGCAGTCCCTGGTTCATAAGTGTCCTTCACCGACTTGGACAGCCCTTTCCCGCTACCTGTGCTAAAACTAAAACGGCGTTCACACAGAGGATTCGGAACTGAACTAGTTGTGGATTCCATTTTGAGAGGTCTTCCGGGTTCCCCACTTTCAATGTCACAGCATTCATTTAGAAGTGTCTTAGCCTTCAAAAGGGCCTTCTTGGACACAGACACCCCTTTACCACTTGCAGTGCTGAACCCACAAGTACTTTTTATAGAATCCTCACGGGCGGAAGTGGAATTCTTACTGGCGGTTTCCGCTTTCGCTTCACTAATTTCAGGCAAAGAAGCATTGTCACAGTCTGCGAACCGAGCTTTCGCCTCCTGAAGGGCCTTGTGGGAAATGGACACCCCTTTACCGCTGGCTGTGCTAAAACCACAACTGTTTTTGTGCTGAGGATCCCGAGTTGAACCCTTTATAAATTCCTGTCTCTCGGAGTCCAGATGGTGGTTTTGGTCACATTCCTTCAGAAAAGCATTTGCCCTCAGGAGGGCCTTCTCAGATACAGACACTCTCTTACCTCCAGCAGAGCTGAACCCACAATTAACTTTCCCCAAATTACTGTGCAGTTCAAAGGACTTTGCATTTTTATCCCCATCTTTAGGTCCATAACTGGCTGCACTGTCCACAATGCCTTCGCTGTTTCTGAACATATCCTTCACTTCAAGAAGAGCCTTTGATGAAATAGACAAACCTTTACCATTGGCAGAGAAGAATCCAGAACTGGCAGGCATTGGATTCATTGGACTGCCTCTGGTTTCCCCATTGGTACCGTCTCCAATTACTGCTCCAGTAAGTTCACACCCTGCTCTATCATCACAATTCTGAAACATAGCCTTTGCCAGCTCAAGGGCATTTGGTGAAATGGACACCCCTTTTCCACTGGCGGTCCTAAAACCACCACTGTTTCCACCCGGTAGACTGCGAGAGGAAACATGCCCATTATTGGAGGTCTTCCCAGGTTCTGGAGTTTTCATTTCTGCACATTCATCAAGAAGAAATTGAGCGTATTGAAGGGATTTTTTGGACACTGCTACATTCTTACCACCAGCAGTGCTGAAGCAGCAATTACCCCGAGTGTTGAAAGTTGAAATATTACTGCTGCCTTCATCTGAAACAACGGTCATCTGGCATGATACAGAGATACGACCATATTCATTTGAGGTGGTTTCCATAAGTGCTTCATCGGCCAAGCACACTTTGTTCTCACATGCTGGCTTTTGGCTTATGTCTCTTTCACTTGCCATGGTAGAAGTTGATGCTCTTGAATGCACAGATGTCACATCAATCTCCTTTTCTACATGTATGGCATCTGGTTTGTCAGCTTCATAATGAGCAGCCGATGCTCTCTGCGCAATACGTGTATCATTCTCACTTTTGCATTTCTCAGAACTGGCTTTAGCGTTGTTAGTAGTGTCATCACACTTCTCTGGTAAGTCTTGGTTTTCGATCACAACATTCCGTCTCTCTTGCTCGTTTGCACGGTGGCCTTGTTCATGTGTGCTCTGCAGGTTCTCCTCTAAATCTGAAAACATTTCCCTCGCTTTCCTCAAAAGTCTCTCTGAGACATTTACAGCAGTCCCACTGGCAGTTTTGAAACCTGCACCAGGCTTAGTGTTCACACTATTGGGATGCCTATAAGCAATTTCCAACTTTTTACACGTATCACTCTGAAGACTGCCTTTTGTACAAACAGCCATGGGTTGCTTTAAAACAGCTTTGTCAATACAAATCTTTTCTCCCGCTGCTGAATTAAGAGCAGGTGTAGGAGTTGGGTGTTCATCTGACCTTCCATCAGTGCCTAGTCCATTGGGTGCACTGGGAGGTAATAAAGCTCCTGGCAAATTGGTCCCTGCACCTTTTAAATTAATATTAACAGTCTGCAATGAGGAATACACGAGGGGTGGGCCAGGCTCACCAGAAGGGAGATTTGATTCAGAAATGGTACCGTCTTCCTGAATTGTTTTTGTATCTCTAGATGACACACCCACTTCTAAACTTCCTTCATCCGTGCTTACTGCTCCTGGTGAAAGGCCAGTCTTCTTAATGTAGTGGTTCTGGTTAATAACATTGCTCCTTGGAGTGTTAAATGTCACATGGGTGCCTGGAATGTTCCCGGCTCTTTGCACCTTGGTGATAATAGCACCCAGGACGTTTGAATGAGATGGATCTGTACTCCTCTCACACACAGAGTTCTGCAATGGAACGCAACCAACATCCAAATCATCGAAAACTTTTGAGGCCCTTTTAAGAACTTCCTTTGAAACAGTGATTTTCTTTCCACTTGCAGAAGAAAAAGCTGCAAGGCTTCCTGAATCACAAGTATTGTCAGGGACCAAAGATGCACTTGGGTGTTCAGGATGCAAAGTGTCCGCACATGTCACATTCTTACCAGAAAAGTCACAACTCAACATTTCCACAGGTTTGGTTTTAAAGCCGGAGTCTTGTCCATTTTGCTTGTGGCAAGAATTAGCAGTTAATTTCTCTGGCATAATCGTATCAGCCAGTCGTTTTCTAGGACCCTGCCTCTCACAGTCAGAGCTAAAACTATCATCAAAGTCTATGCCTGTTAGGAAATCAGGATCTACCTCCTTATCACAAGGACGATTACCATCATCTGAGCCAGTTGAAGTAAACTTTGCCTGCTTAAACTGCGTAAACTCAAACTGGCTGTTGGCCTCTAAAAGACTGCACAGTTCTGTAACATCAGCTCTCTGTGAGGCCGTCAAACAACCGTTGGCCTCAGGGCCTTTCTGCTCAGAGGACGGCAAGGTGAGTATGGGTCCAGCCATTAGTCCCACTGTACTTTTAGACATTCCATTTTCTGCTTTAACTTCACCCACGGCGTTAAAATCAGTGCAGCTGGTTCTGGATGAACCTTCTGAGAGCTTTTCATCTTCAATGTCCTTGAACAGCTGCTTGGCTTTCAGCAAATTTGCAGAGGACAAATGTATCATGCTGTTGGAGGCTGTTTTGAAGCCAACAAACCCAGGATTTGGAGAACTGCCCTGGAGAGAACTCCGGGAATTGTGGGGGGAACTCACTTTACTTAGAGACGTACCGTGCCGACTTGCTGCTGCTTTACAAACTAAAGAGCTTTTGACACCATTGTAATTACTTTTTCGAGTCCATTCTGTGGACTCTGTGGACATTGGAGGCCCCTTTCCCTTAGAAATTGAAGCTTTAATCAGACTATCCTGTGCAGCATCATCAAGCAATGCTTTTGCCCTCTGTATGGCTTCCTGAGGCAGGGAAATGGTTCTGTTGCTAGCCATTTTAAAACCCATAGGTGCATGACACTCAGCTGCGTTTCTGGAGCCAGAAACGGTGTCTGAAGATCCATGAAGCTGTGTGGCATCTGACCAGGTGGTGTGGTAGCCGCTATCGCGCCTCTGGCTTTCACACGTTATGCGTGTTGTGTCAGACGCACTGGGAAGGCCACTCATTTCAGTGGCCTGAATGGACTCAGTAAGGGCTGCAGTGCTGTGACTGGGACAGTTGACAACATCATGATTACGGTGGTCATCGGCAGACCCAGGCTTCTCTGTCAGTTTGGGAGGGGAAGGTTGACTTGGTTGTTTCAATCCGATTACATTGAGACATGCTGTTGCCGAGAAATTAGTGTCAGTATCACGGCCAAGCGCGTCAGTACTGCTGCTGGGTGCTCTGCCAGGATTCCCTTCTTGGTTGTAATCCTCTGCACTGGTAGTGCAGGGCGGGGGCATGTAATGGAGCCGACTTTCTGCTTCATTTGATGCTGTAGGAACTACCTCCATACGCACATTGCCAGCTTGTTCGCAGAGTTTTTCACATTCCGATTTGTCTTTGGTGACATCGTCACTGTGTTGCAATGTCTTTACACGAGACATCACAGTATGTCCACTCGGTTTCCCATTCAACATTTCACCTGAAAAACAGTAAAGAGAGAGAAATAAAAAGCCTACGCAAAATATAATGCATATAATTTAACTAGAAATGCATATATTGAAGAATGAAAAGCTTACCTGACAATTGTACTATTGGAGTGGAAACTGTATGACTATGGGCAGTCCGGTTGTGTTTTTCTTGGCCAGGGAGACATGCGCTCTGAAGAGAATACACAAATTTCCTGGGAGGCTTCCTGGTGGAGGCGACTGCAGGACAGCCTTCCAGGGATGACCCTGGCACCGGCGACTCGCCTGGCCGGAGGACGAGCACACCACTCTGCATCTCAGTACTGCATACATTATTCCCTGGGCCACTCTCTGGCATGGTACATTTACCAGGGTCCCAGCTGGGCTTTGATTCGGGCAACGGGGGGTTTAGTGGCAGCACAGTTGGCTGGGAGTCCCTAGATCTCATCCTCTTTGAAGCCTCTGGCCTTTGCTGAGGAAAGGCTGAATGAAAGGGCCGTACATTCTTTCCCTGAGTGTTTGCCACATTGGTAGGGAGGACAGAATCACAATATGCAAGTGCCCCCCCTGGCACCGTTATATCTGAACTGTTGCTTTCATCACCTTTTGCCGGTCTTTCCAGCTGAGCTGCATCTGCCTGCCTTTCAGCCACTTCCTCAGATGAAGGCACAGCACAGAAAACAGTTCCTGCACCAGTGTCCGAAATATCAGGCAAAGTCAACGGCGTCCACTGGGTGATGCCACAGTCCTTCGTCTCTGGGGAATTCCCTTTATGAAAGGCAAAGGTGTCCGTCACATGTTCTGCTTGGCCTGAGAGTTTGGCAGGGCCCTCAGGACTTCCATTCTCCAGAGCTGGGGCAGGTGTGAGCTCTGCTTCCTTGGCTGAGCTGGTCTGCCTCCTCCTGATTCTCTCCTTGGCCTTCACCCTCCGTAACGCTGAACTGCTGTTACTGAAGAAGATTGACAGGACATCCTCAGCTCCGTCGAGCACGCTAGCCACCGTGCTGCGCACTTCTCCATCTAAGATAGCATCGGGCAACGTCTGTTTCCACAAAACTTCCTTCTCGTCTACTGAGGGGAGCTCCTGGCAATCACTCGCTTTCTTCAGACAACCGAACTGGCTATTCGCTTCTGTTGATACAATAAAAAAAAATGTTTCAATCCAAATGCTAAAACGCATCCTACGGAAATCAAAGCCCATTCCTAAAAGTGCTATAAAACTGGCTGTAATAAGTTTATATAGCATATTATACATGGCAATGTACTGTACGGACATCAAGCTTTTCACTACCAATCTCCATGTCCGGCAGCCTGCATGGGGGGTGTGTTCCTACTGTCTGCCAAGGAAAAGGGCGGCGCACAATGCGCCTTGCACACAAACCAAATGCACCTAGGCTAACCACGGAGAGAAAGAATTTCCAGAGTGTAGCTTCTTAATTTAAGAAGTTTGCATTCTTTGTTTAGGTAATTTATTAATTTACTTGCGATGTCAATATAAAAAGCCTACATTTGGAGCATCATTAAACAGTACACTGTTATGCATCTTCTGAGTCAGCACAAAACAAACAATTGTCATGCTGAGCAGCACTAGATATCTTTGAACCACAAAATTCAATTATAACCACTGAGATGAAAAATGCCAAAAATTTATTTTCAGCATGAAATATAGTGCAGGGCAAGTCATCTGGTAATATCCCCCATTTTAGGACCAAAAAACCAAGGGCTACAAAAAAGGCTACAGCTAAGATATGAATATTGCCCTATTAAAAACAACTGCATTCAGAGTTCTGACTCTTCCACCATAGCTGAACATGTAATTTGTTTTTTTAAATGGCAGAACAAATTGGGTACCTATGGCAGCTTCAATATCTAGGCCTCATAAAATGCAGGGGAACTTTATGAGTTATGGAGAGCCCACTCACCAGATGGTTGACCAAACAAGCCAGGTTTTTCTGAGGAGATTTCAGCCATTTGAAACACTTTTGACATGGAAGGGAATAACTCTCGCACAAGCTGAAAGTAAAGACATAAGGACAGTCTGAGATATTGCTCGGGCATTAAGAAACAAAGCAATAGCCATGCAATTTAGTGAAACTGTGCTCCCTCATCATAACACTACAACTTTCTATAATGAGGGATTGCGGTTAAGCTATAACGTGACTATTATGCAACCGCTATAATGTACTGTACAGTAGTTTCAATATCAGTATCCTGTCAGCAGAATTATAATGAAGGAGCAATGTCACATTATAACTCAATGCCATCTCCCCGATTTGGGTAAAGCTTTCCAATCCTGAAGAAAACAGTGCATTCATTAATACAATAACACTTTCATTTTGCACAGAACTCCCTCTGAGAACAACTTACAATAACACGTTTGTCTCCGGAGGGACTCACTGGATGGGCTTTGTCCTCCTCCTTAGCTGCAGAGTGGGAGACATTAGCATGCTAAGCCAGCAGCAAAAATGTTTCAACACAGGATGAACAAACCGTGCTTTCGTCCTTACTCAAAATTACGGTGGGGGCCATGACAGGTGGGGTGTTGAGTGAGCTGGTCCAGGACACATCAGGGTCTAACTGCGCACAGAGGCTTTCCGAAATGCTTTTGGCTGAGACGGCCTGCAAACAAACATCATATTAAAAAAAAGGAAACCACACCATGATGGCTCTATTATTACACAACCCCTTAAATATGTTTTCTACTGACAAGAAATAAAAATTGACATGAACTTACAACCAGGCTTTTTGGCATGTGCAGCAATTCTGGATTGAAGAGGGGAAAATTGATTATTTTGAGGAAGAAGTTAATGAACTTCTAACTTAACTATATGCAATCAGAATAAAGAAGAAAATACAACTACAATCTCATCTGTTAATATTTTGGAGGTCGGAAAACTTACCAGAATCATCCATTGGCAGACGTGTATTGCAGAGTTTATCAACAGTTTGCCTGAAAAATAAAAAAACACTTAAGTTGTGTGACCTACACTAAATAATGTACCACAATAAGGACTGCATTTTGGTAGCCAACAACCTGCTTTGTGTTAAAGTGACACCATTCACTGTAGTTGCATATTATGGTTACATTGTGTGAAAATCTAATTGTGTAACACACGCTGTCTTCACGCAACAATTACCCATTTTTAGCAGATCCAAAGAAACACAGGCTTGTGTCTACCCATGGTATTGTTTTAGATCCTCCAGCGGCTTCTGTGAATTGAATGAAAAATGTATATAAGCAAATTAAACTTTGTATTCTGTAAATGTACATTTAAAGCCAGCTGGTTGTCAGAAAGTTCTGCCAGCATCTAAAATATCCTCTACTGAACACTCGTGTAATATCAAAACCCAGAAAGGAAACTATCCCTTCTGATGTGGGCCTCCCAAACAGTTGTGATCACTACTGAGCCAAATGCATGACCTGTTAACTGAACACCTGGCTACCTCTGTCAGGAGAGAAGAGCTCCTCGTCCGTAGTCAGGAGTTCAGGTGACCGAGCCGTGTGGCTCTTGAAGATCTTGGGAGTTGAGAAGATCTGGCTGTCCACAGCTGCTTTTCGCGCTGGTGTTCTGAGGGAGTCCTCCTGCACACAATCCCCCCAGGATGTCTCTGGATCCGGAGCTGAAGCTTCATCTCTAGCAGCGCTTGCAGTCAGCTCCTCAAACCAGTTGGGACAAAGTGGCCCCAGCTCTTTTTTAGAGAGTTGGTGAAAAGCAAACAAGTGACAACAATATCGGTAGCATTACCAAATCATGTCCACCTCAACCTTGGTGTAGCTCTCAGGAGAGAGAACCAGTAACTGGTAGTTGCAGATTTAAAATGAAATCCTGGACAAGTGTCTGCCAAGTAAATTAATAATATAAAAACATGGTCCAAATTTAAATAAATATGGTAATAAATATGTACAATCACTATCACATTTGTTTCAACATATTAAACTGTACAGCTATAAACTGGATAGCGCATCTGGACAGACTAACACAAAGATTTTTACTGAGAACATCTCACCTTGCACAATGTTATGTTTGAAGACTTCGAACATATTCACACGTGTATCTGGATCCAATAATCTTTGAGAAAAGCCAGTCATGTTCTCAGGTCCTTAGCCTGGATTTATTTAGATAGATGAACAGTCAATCACTACGTTGTTGATTTTAGAATGGAGTGCCAGCCAGATAAGTTCCCTTATGGAAAAAGAATATACTGCAGTATATTGTAAATATATCAAAATAATCTTCACAATATATTTAAAATATACTGCAGTATATTACATTTCCATAAGGGTTATCTGTTCTGGCTGGCTACTGAAACATATTATATGCGTTTTGACGGTCTCCACAAAATCTGAAATTGCATTGCTAGCTAGTAGTCACCTGAAAAGAAATTTACTGCACATAACATCGTTATCCTAAGTAGTTAATTTTGTTTCAAGTTGACTATAGTTAACGCGACTAATGTTATGTTTATGAAAATGTTGCTTCCTAACGTTACTATCGTTCCTTAGTTCGGCATAGCTAGATAGAGCTTGCTGCAAATAAAACAGAAAAGACAGTAGTTAATGCTACTTAGTTTACAATCAAAGGCTAACAATAACGGATAATGTTAGGTAAATAGTGATCTTCTGAAAGTCATAATACAAACGACATTTACTTTGGTTGGTTTTAGCTGTGATATGCGGTAGCTAATTACTTAGCTTCACATTAGCAAGTTAGAGAAAACATTAGCTGATGACAAATACCTTTTCATGGCGTTAGGGAATCAGTTTAATTAGTCGAATCCTAGTTTTGACACCGAACATGAAGAAAACATCGTAATGTATTATTATTATCCCAGAGTACTCTTCCGATTCCGATTCGCTCTATTTGCAACTCGCGCCGCGACACCTCACATTGGAACACTGACGGAAAGGGAGGTTTTTAAGCCAATGAGGCGTTGCTTAGATCATAGTGGGCGGAACAATGACACCCGCGCACGAGCATGCGCTGGGTCCTGGGTCGCATTCCACGACTGTGGTTTTCCGACAGCTTAAAGGGATAGTTCGGAATTTTGGACATAATGTCTCAAGACTTACCCATGATGTAGTTGATTGATGGAAACCATTTTCAGCTAATTCCATGCTGTCCCTTCTTTTGGACATAAACACATTGTTAATGCTAGCACAACGCTAAGGTAACCGGTAGCATCCACTACCAAACGCACTTAAACACTTCACAGTGCACCCAAAGCAAATAAAATACGACGACAGTCTATCTGGGGAGCGATACTATACGTTACCTACGAATGTATTGCCGGCACTGGTCGACTACAACAAAGAAGAGCAGCAAGTTGCAATGGCCACGTTCGCTCCGCCGCCGTACTTCCACAGAGAATATTAGGTCAGCACAAAGTAAAGGATTCAACGATAGTTTGACTTAAAAAATGATGGTATAAACACTCAAAATAACCCCGATAGACTGTCGTCGTATTTTATTTGCTTTGGGTGCAGTGTTTAAGTGTGTTTGGTAGTGGATGATACCGGTTACCTTAGAGTTGCGCTAGCATTAGCAACGTGTGTACGTCCAAAAGAAGGGACAGCATGGAATTAGCTGAAAATGGTTTCCATCAATCAACTACATCATGGGTAAGTCGTAATTGAGACATTATGTCCAAAATTCCAAACTATCCCTTTAATTCAATCAATCAATCAAACTTTCTTTGTATAGCACATTTCATACAGTAAATGCAACTCAATGCGCTTCACAGAGAAAATTGCAAAGAATGATTAAAGTAATTAATAAGAAGGGAAAGAAACAAACAAATAATAATACTAATAATAATAATAATAAAATTCAACAAAATAAATCAAAATAAATAAAAGCAATGCAAAAAACCTAGGTAAAAACAATGTAAAAAAGGTGTGTCTTAAGATTTCTTTTAAAAATGTCCACAAATTCAGAAACCAAAGGCTAGGACCACAATAGCTGAAAGCTGCTTCTCCATGCCTTTTTGTTCTAGCCTTTGGAACAGTTAAGAGACCAGTGTCAGTGGACCTAATGGTTCTGCCGGGCACATACCTAAAAAGCATTTCAGATAAATAGGCAGGTGCATTGCCATTTACTGATTTAAAAACCAATGAAAGGATCTTAAAATCGATTCTAAAACTAACAGGCAACTAATGCAGGGACTATAAAATGGGTATAATGTGTGCTCTCCATCTGGTCGTTGTCAGCACGCATGCTGCTGCGTTCTGCACAAGTTGTAACTGACCAACTGCTTTTTTTGGTAGACCAGACAGGAGAGCATTACAGTAATCAAGCCTGCTAGTAATAAAACCATGCATTATCTTTTCAGTATCAGCCTGAGAGAGAAACGGTCAAACTCTAGCCATATTCCTTAAATGGTAAAAAAATTATTTTGTGACATTTCTGATGTGGGCCTCCAAATTTGAGTCAATAATGACACCAAGGTTTTTGATCTGGTCCTTGGTGTGGCGTGCAAGTGATTGTAATTTTACAGACAGTTTCTTTCTCTGGGCCTTTGCCCCATACATTTATGTCAGAACTACACTTCACTAAGGTGTCAATGGGGCTAAAATCATCTGGGGATACAGAGATATATAATTGGGTGTCATCATTGGGTGTCAATAATTTAAATAATTTTTTTAAATTAAGCTTTATTCATTTGATAATAGGCCTACTGTAAAATGTTTAGTCTACTAAAGTGTCTGTGAACTATATGAGTGTCCCGAATAGTGTGACGAGAACGATCCTTTCTGATCCAGGTCAACTGAGGAAAGAAATTCATTAGAAAAAGAATGCTCACAAAATTTTTCTAAATTTGGGTGTGTAGTGGTCGAGTAGCCTAATAGACGATTTAACGTTTTGGCCAGGCCTACTTACCTGCATAAAGTCACCATAGTGTTATAACGAATCAACGGCTTACGGTATAACCTGAGGGGTTTTCTTCCTTAAAAGTTGACGTTTCTGAAGGTACCTACACAAAGCAATATGTACCTACACCTACAAGCAATATGTACTTACACAAAGCAATATGTACCTACACAAAGCAATATGTACCTACACAAAGCAATATGTACCTACACAAAGCAATATGTACCTACACAAAGCAATATGTACCTACACAAAGCAATATGTACCTACACAAAGCAATATGTGCCTACACAAAGCAATATGTGCCTACACAAAGCAATATGTACCTACACAAAGCAATATGTGGGAAAATGTTTTGATTTCTGTTATCTGCAAACTAATTCAGAAGTGCACTTTCTCAACCCGTATATGGCCAAAATATAAAAACCTGCAGGGTACATAAAATATTACTTTTACAAACTTCACTAACGTTTCATATTTGTTTTTGTTTGACACTGACGAGACAAATACAAATTGACTTGGTAGTACATTGTCACAATAATGTGATTGATAAATGAACTCAAAATATATATATATATATAATTTATATATATATATAATTGAAAATAACAGTCATTGAATTTACCTCTTTTCTGAGCATTGATTTCAACTTGAAATATATATATTTTTCTCATGTAAGAGCCCGTCTGTGCTCCACTAAAGCATTTAAAAGGATAAAAAAACTTGCAAAAAAAATTACATGCCATGATTGCTAAAAATTTACATTTTGCCTGTATTTGGCTAAATAAAGCAATGTTCTAATTATTATATATGCAGAACATTTAAGAATTTTATTTGTCATTCATGTAATGAAATACACCTGAAGTCTATAGAGCCTACCATCACTCACTGCCCTTGTCCTAGTAGAAGTAGCCTACTAAGTGGACTAATGCTAAGGTGTGTGTGTGAGTGTGTGTGTGGGGGGTAATTATAAATTAAATTACATGAGGTATGCTTGTTTTTGCAATCATTCCATAAATTAGTGTAATCCCGTATCTTCTTTAGTTGGTGTAAATGAGAAATGTTTGATATACCAGTATTTCTAATTTTTTATTTCGTTACATAAGTGTACAGAACACAAACCAAAATTACTTCACAAAAGCGGTAAAAGTATTTACACTGTGAAAAACCTACATTGATACTCCTTATGGAAGCTTTAAAAAGTGTGCAATATACCTTCTTTACATGCACACAATTTCTGTTGTTTGACAGCAAATTAAAAAATAAAATCTCAACAGCATGAGCAAAGCTCCCTTTGCACTATATACAAATGTATCTTTCAGTTAAAATATGAATTTCTTATGTTCATAAATACTTCTAATACATTTCATCATACATAAAATATGCATGCTTGGCAGTTTTAAAAGAGAACATAAATGTGTTTTCATCCTATAAAACTACTAAGTTCAATGCATGTTGCTTTCTTTATAATATAAATAACTCTAGAAGCATATACCTACACAGTAGAAAGCAAACACAAGTAAAAATTATCAGGACCAATCTCTTAAGTGACCGATGACCAATGACGGTATCCAGTTCTTTGAGACAGTAGCTTTGAAATATTGTAGTTTAGTCTAATATAAGTAGTTCAGCGTGTACGCATGAATCTTGCGTTACAGTGTTCAGTGGATGGTAGTCTGGTTACAGTTTGGTTCACAAATACACAGGCTCTCAGCTTTCAAACAAGCAATGAAAAAAAATTATATTCAGCATCATGTCGCCTGTTACACTGTTCTTCAGATTTCAAGTAGCTAAAAGCACTAGAATTCAAAAACATTCTTTCAATGATACAGTAAAAGTCTTTCACTTGAGTGAAGCATTGCACATTTCCCCCAAACATTTAAAATAGCAAACATCTGCAGAAGAAGAATAAGTTAATATAACTTTGGTATGTCCTTTTGTTAGGTGTGGAAGTTCTTGAGCTCAGTAGCAAGTGGCCGCTGCTCCTTGATGTCATTAGTGCAATAAAAGCAGGCGCTCTTTTCGTAACGCGGGGAAGCAGTCTCGCGTCCTCACGCTGGCTCCCACGGTGCTGCTTGGACACCTGAAGACCTGAAAATCCTTGCGTTCAGGGGTCCCTCCAAGCCGAGCAGTGTCAGGACAGCACGTCTCACTTTCCCCAGGTAAGAGGAGAGCTTTCGGGGGCCTCCGCAGGGGTAGCAGCAGCACACCGGGGCAGAAGCAGGGGCTCGGTCCAGGTGCTCCACTCCTGTCAGAGACTAGAGCCGGACATGTTGCAGTCTGGGAGGAAGGTTTTGACGACCCGGTAGCCCTGGGCCCGGCGTATCATGTCCTTGATCTCTCCGTTGAGTTCCATCAGCTTGACGCAGATCTCAGACAGGTCCTGCTTGGAGCCCACCAGCGCGAACGTGCCCGTCTGACCCAGAGTCTGGTGCCGGAAGTAGATGTTCAGCAACGTTTGGACCTCGTCTTCAGAAATGCTACCAAAGATGTCATTGGGCCACGTACTCCTGCAACAGCACAAGGAAGGATCACAATCACAATGCCAACAACAGGGTCAGACATTCATTTAGTCCTTCTTGGCTACTGAAATAAATGACCAGAATGTCTGTTCTTGTACTGATGGCAATGACCACTATGATTATAATAATATAATAATGAGTATACTCATAACATAATTATTATCATTAGTCTGCTTTGTTTACTAAACAATGAGTATTCATGCTGCTGTTGGAACAGCACAGAAAAGAGCCATTGGACACCGGCGGTGCAGAATGGATCAGCTTCAGCGTCTCACCTGCACTCGCGGATGTAGCGGATGGAAGTGGTGAACTCATTGTTCTTCAGACCTTCCAGGACAGCCTGCACGGCCACCTCGGAGGAGCTGAAGGTGGGTTCGGACGAGGGGCTGTCTTGGGCAGCCAGTTCGCTGGCCACAGAGACTGCTGCTGCCTTAAGACTGGTCTTCAGGTCATTCAGCTCCTGGGACATGTTCAGCAGCTGCAGGGCAGGGGTGGGGACACAAAGTGACAGACAGGTGACACAGGGGAACATCACCAACCAACAGGCAACCAGTGACAGTTGCCACAGCAACATACGGTTGAAAACAGAAGTTGCACTTTGATCCAGTGGCCTACTGCATAACTAATAACAAGTCGATTAGATATATTTTTTCCTGGTCAGTTGCCAAAAACGCTTAATCAGAATTGAACACAGGGTTAGTGGGATACAAATACAGGTAAATATATAGGCAAAAATATTTGCTTTTAAATACAAGAAAAGAATATTTTCTTTTAGAGTAGCTGTCTTCTGGCTTTGGTAACAAAGTCATTCCAATAAGCCTCATTTGAGTTAAACTGAGAGACCAACAGTTTGACAGAGAGAGCGAGCAAGAGAAAGAAACGGAAGGTCGGAGTGTCAGGGTGTCACTTACCTCTGGAACAGAGCTGATAGCGTGAACTTGGCCAATCAGCTTACAGTATGATTGAAAAAGCAAGAGCAGCTGAAAGTGGAGCTTGTAGAGTCTTTGACACAGCTCCAGTTGCTGCATGGATGACAAACAAACACAGCTGTCAACAAACTCTCTCTGTGCACGGCATCACCTTTAATCCAGCCATCTTCTCATTATAGGAAATCTTCTCATTACGTTGCAATATCTCTGCAAAACCTATTTCTGACGTCTGTCCAAGTTCAACAGTTCAACATCTTCCTTCTCAAGGAAACAGAAGGAAGATGTACCATTCAATTGCTAATTATTTCTTTGCCAATTGTCAGTTGCCATTGTACTCTTAATTGCATTTAAAACAAGTACAATAAACTAAATTACTCAAGGAATTTCTATTGTTATTCAGTCAAAAGAAATGTGTCAGTAAGACTAAAAACAAACCTTGTTTTCAAGACATTCAGTCCCAGTACATGCAGGAAGTGCGCTGGAGGACTATCACATAACACAACTAGATCCGAGGGTCCTGAAATCAGTTTCCATCTATTTATTTATTTATCTATCTATTTGAAATTGTTGCTGCAAGGCCATGCTTTGAATGTGCAATGATCCTGCTGTGACTTTATGTCTGTTTCATCTGAGAAACAGAGTGTCTGTATCTTCTGTGGCTCAGCGACTGGCTTAATTAGGCGCTACAATACGCCGCGAGTCTCCTTGGAGCCCAAAGAAAATCAAAGGAATAAAAATGCTAGTTTACTGCAGTTTAACACAGTCACTTTGTCCTAGAACAGGAAAAATGTATTTCTGTGCAGCGAAAAGGTGACAAAAGAGAGCGTGAGCAAGACGCTGAGAGAAATAGAGAAACAGACAGTCAGAAAAACAGAGAGATAGTGAAAGAGAGATGGTGAAAAAGAGAGAAAAGACAGAAAAGTAGTTGTTTTTAACTTACTGCCAGAGATTCCATTTGCTACACAGCAAGCATGTTACAGGACAAGAAAGTGGTAAGAGGAAGAAAATATAGAATAAAATCAATGAAAAACGCATGCAGCTGCAGCAGTCACGTTGAGAGAGACAAAGTCTTTGCAGTGGTCATAAAATGATTCCATTTTATCGGTACATGCAAGGAGAGAGGAAAGAGTGAGGGAGATGAGGAGGAGGACGAAGAGGAGAGAGGAAGAGGCAGCTGCAGTTCTAAAAACCCACAGAAAGCCTGGAACCCTTGCGTGATTATTTCTCAAGCCAAGCAGGAAGGTGGTTGTGCTTCGTCTCTTACAGATGCAGGTACTCTGCTGGGAATGGGGTTCAGCTTCCACTACTCAGATTAACATGATGCATGATTGTGCACTGCTAGGCTGCCCAATGATAAATTTGAATATTATTGTTATTGTTTATTATTATTATTATTATTATTATTATTATTAATAACTCCAATTCCAAAAAACGTTGGGACAGAATGTAAAATGCACATAAAAGCAGAAAGCAGTGATTTCCATTCGAATGCATAGAGGTTATAGTATCGCTTGTAAGAGTACCTGAAAATAAGATATCAAAAGCCTTTTGATATCCTTTTATACCCAGTCATGATAGCATTACCTGTTTACCTGTGGAATGTTCCAAACAGGTGTTTTTTGAACTTCACAGTCTTTTTTTGCCCCTGTCCCAACTTTTTTGGAACGTGCTGCAGGCATCAAATTCGGAATTAGCGTATATTTACAAAAATCAACAAAGTTGATAAGGTAAAACATTAAATATCTTTTCTTTGTACTATTTTCAATTAAATACTGTATATGTAAAAGAGAATTTCCTGCTTTTATGTGCATTTTACATACTGTCCCAACCTTTTTGGAATTGGGGTTTGTGTATTGTTTATTATTATTAGTATCACAAGCATCAGCAACAATAATAATAATGATAATAATACTCATCATTATCATCACTATTATTATTATTTTTTTGTCGGCTACTTAGCCCAGCAGAGTTCAGAGTTCAGAGTTCACACTGCAAAGAGTCAGGGCTCGGGAGTGCAATGATGCAGTCAGCGTGAGCTGTCCAAACAAGCTGGAAGCCAGGATTCAGAGGTACGGAGATAAATTAAAGACTTTCACTCACAGAGCTACCGGACAGTGATCGACAGGGAGAGACGTGAAAGATCAATTGAAATGGAATATGAAGTAATCCGAGATAATATACCTGACATAATTTATTATTTCACATATCAGAGGCGTGCCCGTTGAGAGACAAGTGAGGGGCATTTTCAGTGCTTTTCAAAGAAAATCATCACTTTAAATGGATTTTAGTGTAGACGGAAATACTAATATTAAACTGCTACATACCATAACAGTAATTCATATTTGCACCAGAAATCTGGATTAATGTTCACAATTCTGTACTGATCATATGCTGATAAACTACAGATTATCGTTACACACCAACGGTGCTGTTAGCATGGCACTCTGAGCAGATTAAACAAGCAGTCAGCAAAAAAAAACATTTTTACTAGTTACAGTTCTTTTACTTTTACAGTCCTGCAGTACAATCCTCTCAAAACCTTCACTACTGCAGTCACACTGGAGCATTTCTTGTCACACTAGTACAGTGTTTTTTAAGGTGTGCCGTACGGTAGGTGAGATGGTGACTAGGGGACCTTCCCTACCTTTTCCTCTATGTCCCCCGGCTGGCTGGTGATCACCGGGTCGCCGGATCCATGGGGAAAGCTTGACTTACAGTTCTGCAGCCACTGGAGGAAGAGGAGGATGAACAGGAGTGAAACACAAACTAGGGCAAAGAAATTAAAATAGTAAATACAAAAAAAATATATGGTTGAGTCGCATATTTGCCAAACTGAGGTAAACGAGTGTTTCTTTATATCCTGATGTTTCTTTGATCGTGTTTTGTCAAATGCTGTATGTGTAAAAGATTTAAAAGAAAATATTTTTAATAATGCAAACTGAAACTCGGACGCTATCTATGTTTAAAACAGCGACGTAAAAACAAACAACACTGTCACTGGTTATCTCCTATATTTTCACCCAATTTCCTTTTTTTATATAAAAAGTCACAGCATGTCAACATTCATATTTCTGGATGATTATCAAGATGAATAAATTTGGGGTGAGGATGCTGACTGCTAACATCACTCACAGGCACTTTATTCTAACTAATGACTGTCACAGTGGGAGGCCAGTAATGTAAAGATGCAGGGAGGCCTGGCAGGCTAGTGAGTGAACAGCAATACATTCTGGGCTTACAGATATCGCGGCTTCCTTCTTGTTGTTGTACGTATCCAGGTACTCCTGAAGCTCCAGCACACTGAACTTCATCTTTTCCAGCAGCCCGTAAGAGATGATCTGTGATGGCGAGAGGTGTCAGACGTCTCTTATACAAAAGGCTTGACATGACCAGCGGGGACAGTGCCCTCTGGACTATTTCAAAATTGCATTTAAAAAAATAAAATAAAAAACATTCTCGTGATCCACTTACGGTATCTGCGTCTATGAACAGCGTTGGGCACTCTGAGCAGGAAGTAAGCATCTGCGAGGACCTCACGAACTTTGACCCGATGCCCCGGAGACCGTCGCCAAGGTAACCAGCGGCGTCACAGGTTAAAGAGCAGAATTTGTTCTGAATGTTCTAGAGAGAAAAAAAAGTTTTTAGTAACAGTTTTAGTGGTCTTGCTCTGGACCCCAGATCTACAGGCCTCTTTCTGTCAGCATGCCTTTGGCTTTGTGCAGTGAGCCGGAGAAAACCAGGTTAATGATTCATCCTGTAATTATGAGTCAGAACAGTGGGATGCCTTTTCCAACCAATTGCAGCTCTGTAACAGAACATGGTTAAGAAAAAAACGACAAAAACAAACAATACCCATCTAGCGAGCCATCTAATTCTGGGAGGTGCAGTTTGCTAACATTTCAGTCCCATAAACTTGTATGCCAGATACTCTGGCTCTCCTGGTAAAGCCTTGGTTAATGCCCCCTGGTGGCTGTGGTTGGCGTTACCTGGAAGAGGGAGGAGAAGACGTGGAAGGTGTAGACGGCGCAGGAGCCGTCCGAGTCGGACACCAGCTGGTTGATGTGGCTTCGCCAGGCCTCCTCTGCGTCGTCGCACACGGTCGGCTGGAAGGCCGCCAGGATGGCAGAAAAGAAAGGGGACGGCAGGTCGTCTTTCTCCACCTCTCCCAGACTGCAGATAGACGGGCAAGAACGGATACGCGCCATCAGAACACAAGGCAAATAAAGCAAAACCTCCACTTTGACTTATAATATAATAATTCCCCTTCACTATTTCATCAACGGTTCTGTACCACGCCGAGACATTACATTCAGGGGTACGCATACAGGACTGCCTGTGGCAGGATTTGAATCAGCTAAAAGTAAAAAAGAAATAATAGTCACACACTGAAATTATACGCTCCCGAAATGGGCAAATTTATTGATGCATCGTTTCGACCAACAAGGTCTTTTTGCAAGACGAAGAGCTTGTTGGTCGAAACGATGCGTCTTTATTTAAGCATTTTGGGAGCTTATAAATTCAGTGGCTATTCTTTCTTTTTTAGTTCGTTCTACATTTTGCCCTGCACCGGAGCTCAACCTGGGTTAGAGGTGCACACTCGACTACTGCCTTTACTCAGGCAGAATCAGCGACATTATGGTTTAAAAATCCAGTTCCTCAGCACGAGGCCTCGTTTCTAGCGATTTCTGCCTGGCGTGTGCTCGTAATGCAGTGGCCGGGGGCTGAGCTCCATACCTGGACAGGCAGCTGGTATCCAGGTCCAGGTCTCCTCTGTCGTCGCCGGGCACCATGTCCAGAGTGAAGCTGTCGCTGCACCCAAAGCCAGGGGGCAGCTCGCTGATTGACAGCGAGAGGTCGTCCTCGTGGACGTTGGTGTCCTCGTCTTCGGCTGACACGTCCGCCTGGGAGAGGGAGACGCGCCGCCTCAGTATCAGGAGAACTAGGGCCACGCCATCAATACCGCTGTCTTTCGCTGAGAGACTAGCCGCAGCTAACCCATGAGCTAAAATCTCATGCAGGAACACACTTTCTACAAATATTCAAATTGTCTTTTTATTAAAACAGTGAGGAATAAAATAAATAAAAACAACACTTTACCACATCTTTTTAAATTATGGAGACAACTTTGTTACATTTTTATAACATTCAGACTCAGTTCAGACATGTAAATTACTACTAGTACAACAAAATAGGTTCATGGTTACACTGACCTTTGCCAAAGACAGTGACAATCCTTCTGGTGTTTTCTATTTTGTATTTCTGTGTGTGTGTATGTGTGTGTGTGATGCATTCGAGAATGTGCAAATGATGCCAATTTGGTAATGCTTGGGGGCCAGAGTTTAATGGTCCGGATGCGCACACTGAGAAGTAGGCTAAGGGCGATGTGTACACCTCCTAATCTCCCACATGCTTGGAGCTGTACATATGGCCATTACTAAGAGAGCAAGAGAGAGCCCCGTCCTGTAGCCACCAAAGATCCACAGAGCCCAACAGGTAAAGAGCGCAGCGTAGAGCCTCACAAACAGACAGTTGCATTACACAAGCGCGCAGACCACTAAAAATCTACATTAGCATTTAAGCCATTTACTGCTACATGCAATTAATATATAGGCTAGAAAGGCTGGGTCCTGCCATATCCTTTCCAACAGAGAGAAATACTATTTTACAAAGCTGACTGAAATGAATCCCGCTTTACAGATTAATCTACAACCCCACCCCACCACCCCCAGCCTTCCTCCACCACACATTCAGAGACGTTTTGCCCAGGCTGGGCTAAGACAGGCTGTTCTTATTTGGCAGCGTTTGCAAAGAACTCCAGAATGGAAGTGCGGTAGGGATAGTTGTGAGTCTGCCCCCAGAGCTCAGGCACCCTGAACTCGTTATTCACCCTCTGGTTCGAGTCTTCTGGCAGAGAGACCTCGAAACTGGGAGTTGTGGTGTTTGGGGAGTGTGGCTCAGCCGAGGTGGACAGAGAGTCCGTGTTATTGGTCTCCTCAGAGGGAGAGAGGTTCATGATCTGCAACGAGACACAGTCACCCTTACAGTCACGCGGTCTTAAGACACATGCTCAGTCTTAACACGCAAACACACATACACATAGACACACACACAAGCACCTATGCACACAGACAGACACACGCACGCACACACACCCACATACGCACACACTTACACAGACACACGCACACATACTCAGACAGACACGCACGCGCGCGCCGCACACACATCACACCACAAGCAGGCATAAAGCAGACAGTTGTTTTACCAGAAATAAATAGCAGCTCTCATAAAAACATGGGTTAAACATGGATAAACCTGCCATTACAGTACAGAAGAAGTAATGCATAAGCACAGACCATCACTATAGAGTGGACAGGGCTGCGCTGTTGAGCAGGACACCCTGTAGCGGTTTACTTTGTGCAGGTTTGAGGAGAAATTGGAAAAGCGGTGTGTAGCAGTGTTGGCGACAGGGCCTGAGCCCAGCGGTTAGTAAGCACAGCACTGTGAGAGCCTCGCGTCGACCGCTGGAGGCTCTGGCCACACGGGAGAAAGACTATGCGAGAGCGGGAATACCGCCGGTGGAATGCGCCAGTTTAACGTACAACCCCACAGCCCTTAGACCCTCCCCCTCCCACGCGCGCTCAGTGTGTGTGTGCAGCGCGGCTCTGTGCCTGATATAGCTCTCAAAAACAGCAAAACAGCTACAGTACGTCCCTCCCGGCCCAACCAGACATTCCTGCACCGAGTTTACAAACATCCTAACAGGAAATCAGAGTTCAAACCGAGGGACAAAGGGAGTGACCCCTGAAAACGAACTCCCCCCAAAACGGGGAAAAAACGATGACAGAAAGAGGAGAGACGGTGAGACTTACGATCTGTGAGTGCGAGAGGTACTGGCTGGCGATGAGGGACCCCTCCTCTGATGACTCGTCCGAGTCGTCGTGGGCGATCTTGCCGATGCTGGGTGTGCTGCCCGAGTGTTGGCTCTCCTCCAGCAGCAGTACTTCGCCCTTATCGAGACTGTCCGCAGAGCGCCGTCGCACTCCCCAGTTAAAGTTATCCACACTCTCGCCCTGCAAGAGAGAGCACTGCTCAGGCCACGTGCTGGGGAGCACCCTCCTGCCTAACACACACACACGCACACGCACACACGCACACGCACACACGCACACGCACGCACGCACACGCACGCACGCACACGCGCGCACACACACACACACACACACACACACACACAGGCATGCATGCAGACGCAAACACACACACGCACACGCACGCACACGCACGCACGCGCACGCGCACACGCACACGCACACGCACACGCACACGCACACGCACACACACACACACACACACACACATACACAGTCACCCCTCTGGCTAGGTACACAGGTATTTTCAGACAGGGACACTTTAGTGCCACTTGCCTCACACATACAAAAAAACAAAAAACAAATAAAAACAAGTTTTCAAGGTGACCTGTTCAAAGTACAGTACAGGGCAGACATAAATAATAGATCAGGGTTTGGGTCCATTCAGCACTCGTCTGGCTTGTTAAAGATTAACACGCCCTGTAACCTGCAGTCTCTCCACGGCTCTGCTTCACATCAGGACATGACCCCTGAGCTGTCAGTCAGCGTCCACATTTGACCAAAGTTACAGTCCAAACTACTTAGTTTCCATACTGATGACAAGCTTTAACACTTTTGACATTGGTGGGGGAGGGTGGATTAATTTCAGATAGATGGACGCTTTTTGTTTTCCTTTCGCATACCGCCACTTTCGCAAAAAACACATTCAAAGTTTATTCCACTGAAACCATGCCAAGGCCACTGTCACACATTCACAGTGTGGAGAACGAGGGACGACAGAAAGCACTGCTCTCACTGCAACAATCTCACAATATTTCAGACTTTGCAATTAATGGTGAAGCCAATATTTACTGCAGTTTTTCCAGTTGTAGGTTAAGCTTTTGATTTAGTTTAGACCAAAAAGAAGGCATGCACATTGCTGTCCTATCCGTTTCTTTTATAACACATTTTGAAACATGATTCCTAATATTATGTTTTTAAATGATGATTAGTTATGAGATTTCACTGAACACTTTGGAATGAAGTTGAGCTTGAGGTTGATAAATATTCCAGTACACGTGTAAAGCTAAGACTCCCAGCGACACACTCAACCAGATATAAAAATATATAAAAATGCAAGCCGTATAACCTTGGTCAAACAAGCACCTGGCCTGTGTCAATTAGCATTTGATTCCAATTCTCCCCCCCCCCCCAGAATTACCAGGCACCTAAAACCATAATTAGCTGCAAACCAAACAAAAGCGATGCCCAAAAAGCACTGACACAAGCATGCACAGGACCGCCGCGCATCGCCATGGCAACAGTCATACGCGATCTGCGTCAGGGGGAAAGAAAAAAATAATAAAAAATAAAAATAACGGCTCTCCACTAGTGCACACCCTCTCAGCATTGCAACATGGCCGAACTTACCTGGAGTTCCTACAGTAGATGGCACAAACAAAGAAACAGAAGAAGAAACCGCATTATACAGGGTATTACAAGGAGGCAATGAGAGCAGCTGTATTAGAAATATATTGAAAAGACAAGCACTGGGGCCAGTGTTAACTCCCAGCATAGCGGTAGTATTCACACACCTACATATTCAAGTGCTCTCCAGCTTATCCTTGGCTGGCTATGTAACCATAAGTTATGTGAACACCGCATTAAAACTTGGTAAAATTAATAACATTGTGATGGCAATTCATAATTAACTAACAATTATGTTGGACAAAAACAGTGCTAGGAGACAAGTTGCTCGACTAATAGCATAAATCTGTGCATTTTGCTACAGTTCAAGGCTGGTCAAGTGAGCTTTACCAGTACAGCCCTTTCCCCCCCTGCCGCCGTGACCCGGAAGAGCCTCACCTCTCCGTCCTCCAGCTCCACGTCCAGGAAGTCGAAGTCGCGGAAGACGCGGAACTGCTGCTCGGAGGCGGTGTCGTCCATGTTCTCCGGCTCCCGCCCGCCGTCCTCCGAGGAGACCAGGCTGGGCTGCTGCTCCATCAGATCCAGCTCCCCGCAGGAGGAGAAAATCACCTGCGGGGGAATGTCATTGTTCGTTACTATCATCATCATCATCATCATCACCATTATCATCATCATCATCATCCAAGTCGTCATCACCACCATCATTCAGATCTTAGCCATGGAAGGTCACAAGAGCCCCTCTCCAATTAAGGGGACATCATAAGCCACGACACCACCAGCATCTGTTACGCTCTGTTAGACTATTAGACTCTTGGCACCTGTTATTGCTACAATTCCAAGACTGCGTGACCCTCACTTACAGAAACTACTTTTTTCCCCACAGGCCACGTGATTACAGAGCCTCGACTAACGGTTCAGTGTCTGTTCTGCTCGGTTAGAAGTTCAGTAATCTGTGGGGCTACACTGACACCTCACACGGAGGTTTAAGGCAGGGCACTGACATGAAAGGCAGTAATAACAAGAGCTAATTAGTGCTGCGTTCCTTAACTCTCGCAGCCAGTTCACCTAATCTGCGCGTCATGTCACTTTGTTTGAATAATGGCTCCTGTACGGGGACAAAATCCCACCGGAGAGTACCATCAGTCATCGTCTTCATTTCAAATATATCTGTTACAATTAAGTTAGTCCGTCTCACCTCCATTCTACTTCCCAATATTCCAGCATGCTCGGTTTTTACCAGAAAGACTACGCCCTTCCTCCGATGGTGGGCCTGTGAAAACACTGCGCTAAACCCAGCTCAGAGTGTTTATGTAACGGAGGGTGGGAGATGCTGAGTGACGGAAGGAAACAGAGCGCACACCGCTAAGTAAAATGCACTCCAAATCACCTCAGTTACAAGTTTGGCATTAGTACCATCAACATGTGGCACATTTCAGATGTCGATCTCAGGAAAGCTGGTAGCCTAAATATTGTAGTAATGAATATTGCCTCCCTGTGTTTTGAAGCATAGTATGAGAAATTCTTGCTCACCGACGGGTTTTTGGTGAGTCCCACTTCTTGTCCACACAGAGACAGCACATTCACCAGTTTTTCCCGAGTTCTCTTCTGCAGAGAGGGAGGAGGGTGTGAAACTGTTTGTCTCAGCAACAGGCACATTATTTATGCTTTGCACATGACTGGGAGAAGAAATTCTAGCTAATTAGCAGTGCATGATGGGAAAACAAGTCAATATTTAAAATACAAAACAATGAAAATGAGTCCTCCGTTGATAAGTGGATTGCTCTTTATACTGTTGGCAAAGGCATATCCTATTGTAAAACAGCAGAATCATTAAAAAAATGGTTTCTGAAATCAGCTTAAAGACTTCTCTGGACAATTTCCAGACCGTGCATTAACAGAAGTAACCTCAACAATTGAAGCAATCTTCACAGCAAGAGGCAAGTTAGAAAACATGCATCTTTATGAGATTTTGCAGTATGCTCTGTAATGAACACTCATGTTTTTAGCATTTTACTGAGTCTGTTACCACTGTATGCCTTGTTGAAGTGATCCTCACCTGTGACGACTGCGGCCTCTTCCAGCTGATGGGCACCAGGACGTTGTTGGAGGTGGAGCCGGAGGAGGTGGAGGAGGTGCTGCGGGTGACAGTTATGGCCCGCGTCTTACCGTCCCGCCCAGGGGACCCCTGCAAGTCATCATACCGCCTGCCGATAACAGGCGTCTGCCAGGGAGAACACATGCACGCACGCATACACACACATAAGCACACACACACACACACACACACAAACACAGAGGGCCGCGGTGAGTCACACGGGGAACGAGGAGCAGGGAGAAACCCAGCGACTAACCCCGCCCCCACGTCCACATCCTCGATTTCAAGTGGCCGGCTCCTTTTCCTCGCCTTTTGTTCGCACGGAGTGAGCTCTTTCCACAGATATACATATAGACTACTTCCCCATCGTCAGTATCTCAGCGTTAGCTGGGAGACCGGAAGTTCTGTTCCATCCAGGTTTTGGGGGCTCAGTAGCCCTGCTAACAGGCGTGGGATGAACCCCAAAAGCCAACGTACTCCAGTTCCACTGATTAGCGCCTATTGCGGCCAAGCTACACAGATCCCGCCTGCCCTTTTTAAATTTCAGTTCCAAAAAATATATTGCCGAGGTGGTCTGTGAGAGAAACGGGAGGTGGGCTCACACCTCTTCAGTAGCTGTAATGTTTTGGCTGGTTCCTACCCAGCCCCGTCTGAACTGTCACTGACTCAGATACAAAGGGCTGAAGCACGGATGACATCATTTCCTGGAATTCTTAAACCACACAAATAGCTCAGTGTTGGGTTCCCACACATTCACCAGTCCGTATCTCCCACATCTTTTCCCTCAGAGCCAAGTTCTTTTAGGTCTGCTCCAAAACATGTTATCAGTTATCAATCTTAAAGTTCAAACAAAGTTTGTAAATTATTCCTTTAAGAGGTTTCAACCTGTTTTTGTGCAAATAAAAGGCAGGAAAGACAAGTTTCCTTTCCAAAAACAGAATGAATCAAGCTTCAGACTAAACAACACACGCACACACAAACACAAACACGGACATACACACACACACAAAACTAACACCATGCCTAGCAGTGTTTGGTGGTTTCCTTTTAATATCTCTCTAACACAGGACTAAGTGTTCTGTGGAGACCCTGGGGCACAGAGCAGAGTGGAGAGAGAGAGAGAGAGAGAGGGACAGAGAAATAGAGAGAGAGAGAGAGAGAGAGAGGGACAGAGAGATAGAGAGAGAGAGAGGGACAGAGAGATAAAGAGACACGCAGGGAGACTCGGAGGTGTCCTACCTCAGAGATGTCGAAGTGGAAGTCCAAGGTCTTCCCAGGCAGGGCCTTGGAGGAGCCGTCCCACACGCGGCTGACGTCCAGGTAAGACAGTTCACTGTGAGGGTAGGACGGCAGGACCAGGCTGGCAGAGCGGGACACCACCAGTTTCAGGATGTTCAGGGCTTCCTTCCAATGTACCGTCTGGAATGTACACACATGTACACACATGCATACACGCACACACACACAAACACATACATACAAGAATATACACACCCACAAATGCATATGCATGAACATGGACACACACACACGGAAAAAGCAAAAATAACTTGTATATACAGACTGACATGCTGTTTAAAAAAGCATGAACTCTCAAGACGACTTCTTACATAACATACTGTACATACCCTGTTGCTTTTAATGCAACCCTTTTAACATAAGCCAGAGTGCAAGCTTCAGCTCTTCTTAGACAGCAGTGGCTGAGTGGGGCTACCGTAAAGTAAACGCGTGAAGAGGAAGCAGAAGGGGCCGAGAGAGCTGTTACTGTGAGATTAAGCAGAATGCCTCGGCTACCGGGGACTGCAGCCAAACGGCCGCGCTGTTTATAGAGTCGCGCTGGGCGTGCCTCTGAATTCACCGTTCAGACAGCGAGGTCATGTGTTTTCGGAAGAAAAGAAAATTGAGAGAGAGTTCACTACGTCTGCTTAAAAAAACCGAGTGGGAAAACACACGTGACCAGGAAATACAACAGATCCCATGTTCTGGGTTTCTCTTTCTGCTGTGGCATCCATGTTACCTGGCAGTGTACCAGAGTGAAGCATTCCTCAGTTACACACAAAATCAAAGCGTTTTTAATTGGCTGCGGCTGATCCCCGTTTATGATACTGATTATGTAATCCTGAGCCATGCAAGCGGCACCATGCCTGGCTCAGCCCTCGGACCACAGAAACGTTCCCAGCAGACACTGCAGGTCTGTTTTGCACCTATTCTTAGAGGTTTGGCTGGAGCTGACCAGCTGTTCCGCGTTAATAATGACAGGTAATGATTTAGACCTCGATTTTGGAGGGACTTGATCTTGATTTATAAGCCCTTGTCTCACATTAGTTTCTTTGCTTTATAAAAAAAGGTAGCTTGGGCCAATTAAAAAGAGGAGAACAAAAATGTTTTCAAACCTCTTAAGAAGGTGCATCATTTACAGTTGGACAAGAAAACTCACGAGCGTTTCTTTTCCAACACAACCACCCCCACCTCCCGCCCCGGAAACAGAAAGACACACCGGTCTCCACCTTTGAGGAGTGCACGTCTCACCTGGACGAACTTCTCGATGGTCTTCAGCACCTCCATGTTGAAGGGCTTGAACTGGATCCCACTGAGGTCCATGTGACTCAGGAGGCTGTAGATAATCTGCAGGAGGGACTGCTGCATGCTGGGAAGGCCCTTTTCCAACAGCTGTTAAAAGGCAGATCCCCACCAGGAAGAGCGCTGTCAGCGTGCCGTACGGTTGGTTTACGCAGCACGGAGCTGCAAGGGTACTGCTAGCGCGCGGCGGCGTGAGCGGTGACTCACCTCCGCCATGTAGGTGACCATGCTGAGGGTGATGTCAGAGAAGGCCTCGTGCAGGTAGCGACACACGACGCTGACCCAGGAGAAGGAATCGCGAGTGTAGGAGTGCGTTTTGAACAGGGTCATCACGTGCGCCAGGTTGGCCAGCTTGGTGTTCTTCTCTTCTAGGCACACCTGGCCAGTCAAACGATAAGAGAAGCTCAAAAACCACTTCTTGCTTCCTTAACAGCGGCATATTAATTCTGCTTTCTGTACCTTCTGGGAAAACCAGCATTAAAGAAAAAGATGAAGACACTGCTGTGCCGCGGTAATAGCAAGTCGTAATGAAGCTCGCGCTAAACGTCGATGGTAAGGTGGTGTGACAAACCTGTGCTATTCTCTCCGCCACGTCCTTACAAAATGGAGTGGGGCAGTCAAAATTCTGGACCAGATGAGGGAGCAGACACAGTACATTCAAAGGAAAACCTGAAAAACCGAAAAAGAACAGAGGTTAAAATGGCACTATTATCGTCTCACTTAATTCTTACTTAGTAAAATTCCTAATTATTCTTGAACTATTTAACATAAAAAAACACATTTTTCACTTGTCAACATGTTAATGTGTCCAGTTGGATCTCCTGTGTGGTCTTTGTGGTGTACACTTTACTGTATAAATAGAGAGCTTTGTAAATATAGTGCCGTATAAATAAAATGTACTTGAAAAAACTTTCTTTTCCTGTTTTTCCTCGTGCATTTATGTCTGACTTGCCCTTCACAGAAAGCCTGTTTTGCATGTTTTTTTTCTCTCCTGTGAAATCCTATGTTGTATCTGCCTGTAGCATTTAGCTCTTAATGATTCATATGAATAGACCCTGGAACAAACTATGGCCGCGTTCGGAATGGCTCCCTGTACACTTTATAGTGCACTATTTAGGAGATTGGCCATTTTGTAGGATGTCCTAATTCTCACTGTTCTTCGGAATTCGGAAACCATCAAAACGGCCAATCCCCTAAATAGCATACTATAAAGCGTATAGGGGGCCATTCCGAACGCGGTCTACATTTGGCTGCGGTGCCATCATGCGCGATGATGTCCTTGGGGCTTTCCAGCCCGGCGGAGCAGTTTCGGGGTCACCGCGCCGTACCTATGGCCTGAGAGGTGTCCACCACAGACACGCGGGAGACCCGGGTGAGCTGGCAGAAGAGCTGCAGGGTGAGGTCGACCGTGGGCGCGGAAGTGAAGCCCTTGAGCAGCAGCTGCTGGAGGCCCGTGAAGCCGGCCCACTTGAGCTGGGCCTGCAGCTTCTCCAGCCGCTCGCGGTTCTCCGGCTTGTGCAGGGGCACGTGGGCCAGCAGCTTGTGCAGCAGCCGCAGCGACATCTGGTACTCGAACTCGAAGTCCGACTCCATCAGCGACACCGCCACCCAGAAGACGGTGGCCAGCAGGTTGGACGGGTGGTTGGCGTTGGCCGGGTCGGCCATGTTGTCCTTGGAGGAGGCGGGGCTGCAGGCCTTGGCGAGGCCGCCCAGCTGCGCGCAGGCTTGGATCCGGTCCAGCGTGGCGCTGCGGGGCAAGTCCGAGGACCGGTCCACCTCGCCGAACTTCTTGGGCACGGAGTAGCTCCTCTGGTGCCGGCTGCGCTCTGCCGCGCTCGTGCCCACCCCGTGGATCACGTTCAGCTGCCCTGTGCTCTTCCTGTTCGACGTGAGCTTCCCACACGTCAGGAAGTCTGGCGATGTTGCCCTGGTTACAACACACAGTGGGTCAAGTCCATGGTTGTGGGGACAGTAATTCAATTAAGTACAGTAACTAAGTACATTCTCCGATCGCGCGCTCCTGTAATCTTTTGATTAAACATACCTTTTTAACACAACCATCAGGTCGTTGTTCTTAAGACATTCGGCCAAGTTGTCCACCACGGACTCCAGTGTGAGCAGGACCTCCATCACATAGCCCTGGAGACACCAGAAGAGCAAAACTGTTAGAAGCAATTCTGTTTATTTCCTGTTCTCTCCCCCTCTCACTCCCTCTCCCTCCCTTCTTCTACCTCTCTCTTCCCATCTCTTTCTCACACAAACGCGCGCACACACGCGCGCCTGTGAGGTCGTTTACCTGCACCTCGTCCCCATGCTCTCCCACCACCTCCACCAGGCGGGACAGCAGGTCGGAGACGGCGTGAGCGGAGACGGGCTGTCGCAGGGCGCGGAAGATCTGGAAGGAGCGGCCGGCGTAGTGGCGGGAGGAGCTGCACAGGGCCATCTGCAGCGCCACGTCACTCAGCTGCTGCTCCAGGAACAGGTCTGCGCCAGAACAACAGAGTCAAGCGCTTTCAGAGGAAGAGTCAGGTACAGGTCTGCGCAAGAACAACAGAGTCAAGCGCTTTCAGAGGAAGAGTCAGGTACAGGTCTACGCCAGAACAACAGAGTCAAGCGCTTTCAGAGGAAGAGTCAGGTACAGGTCTGCGCCAGAACAACAGAATCAAGCGCTTTCAGAGGAAGAGTGAGGTACAGGTCTGCGCCAGAACAACAGAGTCAAGCGCTTTCAGAGGAAGAGTCAGGTACAGGTCTGCGCCAGAACTGCAGAGTCAAGCGCTTTCAGAGGAAGAGTCAGGTACAGGTCTGTGCCAGAACAACAGAGTCAAGCGCTTTCAGAGGAAGAGTCAGGTACAGGTCTGCGCCAGAACAACAGAGTCAAGCGCTTTCAGAGGAAGAGTCAGGTACAGGTCTGCGCCAGAACAACAGAATCAAGCGCTTTCAGAGGAAGAGTGAGGTACAGGTCTGTGCCAGAACAACAGAGTCAAGCTCTTTCAGAGGAAGAGTCAGGTACAGATTTATGTACATCACAGTGTAGAAGAGTCAGATACACATTTCTGTACATCACAGCGTGGAAGAGTCAGATACACATTTCTGTACATCACAGCGTGGAAGAGTCAGATACACATTTCTGTACGCCCTGTTATGTGGGCCAAGATTCGTTGATGTTCAAATATATGCATAATGCATTAAATTGTTACCCATTACAAAAGCCTAATACTAAAATCCCCTTTAATCTGTTGGTAGTTTCTGTATTCATCAAACGGTATTTGTAAATGTACAGCACTTCAATTCTCAGTCCAGACCAGGCTAAGGACAATTGTTGATTAAATGGTGGCTATAGACTGTGTATGTCAAAATAACTAACCATCTCAATTTACTATTATGTAATGATTGAAATATATGGCTGTTTCTATTGCAGTATGATTGGGTAAAGCAGATATTTCAGCCTAACAGTTAGCAATAACCAGGTGGGAGTGAGGGGGGGTGGTCACCTGATTTGGACTCCCTGAACACAGTCACCACGTGACGCAGGAAGTAGGCCAGCTGCTCCGTACTCCTGGAGTTATGGTTTTTGAGGGAGATGTCCTCGTGGCACCACAGTGGTCCGAAAGCCCTGAGCAACAACATCACAGTACACCATGCACTGTTCCACCATGCATTGTGGGGGTTAGCAGGACAGCACTGCTTTAGCCTCAATCAGCAACCCAAAGAAGGTGGTAGACCTCTGCCCATGTGCAGCACAGAAATGAATTCTGGGAAATGTGTTTGCATCGCCCCACTGGGCAGAGAAGGTCACTGAGAGTTCAGAGCTCTGTCTAAATCACCCTATGAGGAAAAACTAAACAGTCCATAAAAGCAAGCAAATCAATACAGGTAAAGGCCAGTCATTTTACATAACACTTGAAATAATGCCTCTTGTGTAGCAATGTACTGATTGCTAGACCTAAAAATCACCTCATAGAAAAAAGCAAGCTAGAATATCCTGGGATTAGACCACAGCCCTTCAGGTATGGTTGTCATATCTGCCTGAAGGAAAATTGGACTCAAAACTGAGCCTTCATCTCTGCTGCCATAGCTCTGATACCCGTCCTTTAGCACAGAGTGACTCATACGTAATTAAAACCATAACAGAAGGCGTGATATCAATTTTTTTTTTCTGATTGAGTTCTAATTCCGTATCAGATATGATTTACGCACACTGAACACTAGGTGGCGAATGAGAACGCTGGGCTTTCTTCCTCTCTCAACGTGAGCGAGCGCCGGCTCTGTTCTGCCTTATCTCTCACAGACGCGTGCCTCTGGCTCCCAGTCTACTGGTTTGCTGCGGTCTCAGACATTAACATGAAGCTGCATGTCATTCCGCAGCTATAAATAAGCTCTGGTATGAAGCAAAGAGGCAGCTCCGTGGGAGTGAGTCAGCCTGGGCCGCGGCCTAAAAACGCAATCGGGGCACACTGCCTCCTGCAGCCATTTCACAATCTCTGTCCTAGAACACCTTCATTTCTTTTGTAGTCTAGGGAATATTAAGTTCCATTCCTTTGTTTTGATGCATTTATATACAATATAAACCTTTATAAACCTACTTTTCATCTGTAAACCTCCATCTGTCATATCTGAGTCATGTAAATGTCAAGCTTCTGTGTTATTATTTCAGGGTGATTTTTAACAGCTGTGCGCAGCGTGTACTGTACTCACAACATAATTCAGTATAAAACCTTTTTTTTTTTTTCATTCAGTTGTAAATGAAAGACTGGAGTCTCTGAGAAACCAGTGTGCGACTCAGTGGCGGTGAGGCTGTAGAGTTCTCCTGTTGGGTTGTGGGAATTTTTTTTTACCTGGTAGTGAGGAACTCTATGAGCTTGCTGGTCTTATCGTCAGACTCGGTGGAGCTCTCCTCCACCTCGTCCGCCTCCTGGGAGATCTGAGGGAGGTTGCTGCTGCTGCCTCCGAGGCTTATGCTGGAGGAGGTGGAGGAGGAGCTGAGGCCTGAGTCGGGCACCGGGGAGGCCTGGCACTCCCGCAGGAAGTCAAAGCCCCCTGGACAGGAAGTGAGAGAAAACGTGGCGTCAGTAGAGGTTCTGAGGGCTGGTAGAGTTTTTTTTTTTGATGGCGTCCAACAGGAGAGCGAGTGCGATTGTCAGTGCCAGTTCCAGTGCCAGTGCCAGTGTGAATGCCAGTCTGAGTGCCAGTGCGAGTGTGCACTCTCAGTAAGGGCTTTTGACTAACATCAAATTCACACGTTCACAGTCTGTCTGTGCTTGCTGAGACAAGAAAAGGGAACTAGAACACTATACGGCCAGGATGAGGGCCCGAATATTTCAGCCGAGGGTGGCAGGGGCGGAGTCTCCTGAGAGACCTCTGAAGGCTTGACTGAACACGTGGCCAGGAATCTCAACACTACCAACCAACCCACACGGTGGGCTTATCAACGAGGAAGAAAGGACCTCTTATACAGTTAGGATCAGTTGAGACATGTGGTACAACAAACTCCGTACCAACAAACATCCCTTGCCAGTAATGCCCTGGCCCTTCCAGACAGGCCCCCTTTTGGGCAAGATAACAAAAATAGCAGATTGGAATGCTTTAATCAGGACCTTTGATGTTCTCTGTATGCACGATTATTTTTGGCACGGCCCGCCGAATGTTTTCTTTCGAGATAGCAAATCGCCCGTTCCCTCCGAAGGAATCCGAGCGCTCTCTTGGTGCCTGTAAACGCACTGCCCAAAGAGAGCAGTGTGTCATGCCTACAGTAAGCGTCCCCTTGGGGGGTTTCCATATAACCCCTCTGGTCTTGGCTTTTACTCAAGAAAGTTCATATGTCATGTTTGAGGGCTCAGTTAGTTGTTAACGATGCACAGACATCCTGTTGTAAACATTTTTAAAAAAAGATTAGTTATTGATTGAAGCGTCTGCAGCAGAAACCCCTTGGTGTGCTAATTAATAATAAAAGCTGGTTGGAGACACTGTAAACCAGGGCTAACAAATATGATCTTCCTATAATTGTCTACAAAACAGGGGTGGGCAATTCCGGTCCTGGAGGGCCGGAGTGAATGCAGGGTTTTTTGTTTCCACCAATTACCCTGGCTAAATGAGCTAATTGGCTGTGTACGCCAACACTGGTCCATTCGCAGATTAGAACAAACGTTTCATACAGGGACGCAAGAACTTCGGCTGGCATTCATGCGCTTATCAAGAAACGCAGCTAAAATTTCAGATGGCATAAATGTTACAGATACGGCTGTCATTGCCCACCTCTGCTATAAAACAATCGTCTTTAAAACTCAGTCTATCATAAGCAGAAGGAAATAATTACTTGCTTTGTTAAGACAGTAAATAGGTGACCAGGACTGCAGTGCAAATGGGATTGCACAGCCCCTGCAGTAGAGCCACCTTTCCCAGTCCTCAGGCTCACCTGTGTACAGGTATTCAGGCTGGCAGCTGGCCCTGACTGTCAGGGTCTTGCTGTCGCTCATCTCTCGGGTAAGCAGCAGGACGGAGGCGATGACCTGGAAGTTGTTGTTGCAGGAGAGGGCGATGAGGAGGTGGAGGAGCAGCCTCTTGCTGTGTTCGAACACCTCCGGCCGATGGTGATCCAAACCTGGAAAGATTCCCAACGGAGGCAGGACCCAGGCCCGTCATTTACAGTTTACGGGCAGTTACGAAAAGAGTTAAACGGGGAAGAAATTAGCCTGTGGGCGTGAGCGTGCGTCATATCTATTAACGGCAAAATGCCCAACATACTTTACGTGGGAGATAAGACTTAAAATTGCATGTGCACAATAGTGCGGTTATACTCAAATGACACAAAGAGGTGTAGGAAGACATAAGCGCAGGTGGACCAAAGGCGTGTTGTTGCTGTTAACAAATTTTTAACATTTTTTTGTTCCTTTAAATATTTTTTCCTGTGTGACAGGTCACGCAGTCCTCTTGGACACCTCCAGTCACAGTTGCTCCATGCTTCACTGACTCACGGCGGGAATCGGAGTGCACGTATGGAATTAGACATGAACTAAAGCCACCTTTCCCAACAGCCAATCGCAGAACAGGGCCCGGTACAAAGCCCTTTACTTAGCTATGCACGGTGTCTCTGAGGTTCAAAGTGAGTTGACCTTAAAACCAAATAAAATGGAAGCTCAAAGACCTGTAGAGTATGGATGTCCCTAACATTTACATTTGACTTAAAACAGCCACCACACAGCTGAGAGCTCAGCTGCCACTCATAGGTTTCTCACAAACATAATCAGTTTATATAAACACTAGTATTATGTCGTAAGCTGGAATATATTTAAACTGCATTCAGAACATTTGGAAAAAACTGAAATTTGTTTAACTGAAATTATTCCTAAATTTCTTTTTTAAAATAATGACTAAAAATGTTTTACTGAAAGCCCCTGTAAAGCGGGAGGTCTCTAAGTTTAAGCATACGTTTTCAGGGTCTGTCAAACAGCATGCTTTCACAATCATAATGCCCTGAATACTGTATTAACAAGGCAAGTTTTGCACATAATCCATAGGTAGGCAGGAGAAATCTTGTGCAGATCTACACCTTTCCCACCATAGGTAGTAGACTCCTGACAGATTTTCAATATCATCCCACCCACCTGGAGAACATGCAAACTCCACACAGAAAGGCCCCAGGACCTTCTTGCCGTGAGGCCACAATGCTATCCACTGCACCACTGTGCCGCCCTTTCTAATATCCATATCCGTATCCGTAATTGCCACATCCGTCTTCCAATATTTGCAACTGATATTGAAAATAGAATTTTTATGCAAGGAATTCTGAACAACAGGAGTAAGCGTACAAAATACACTGAATGGGACAGGAGGAGTTGGGTCGTTCATATATGACATGAAAGGCCCTGGGTGTTTCCTGTTTCCTGTTGGTGGTGAGGTCGGGGGGGGGGGGGTGAGCCGTACCCAGGAAGAGCGCGTGTAGCAGCAGGGGAAGGTGCAGGGCCCAATCCTCTCTCACGCTGTGGTCCACCACCATCTCCGTCATGAAGATCACCGCGATGTTACACCTGCAGCAACAACACAGTGGGATTTCAGCAGTGGCCTTTCCCTGCCATTACCTCGCATTTCCTGGTATTCCCACGGCGTGGCGTTTGTACACCCAACCGATCGCTGTGAGGTGTTTTGGGAGAGCGCAGACCAGTAAATGCTCTACCCTGAAGCGCGTACCGCTACCCACCGCCTCTTTTCAGTCTGCTTGCACAGCTGCTGCGGACGGACTGCAGGAGCCCGGCCGACCAGAGGGGGCGCTGTCGTGCAATAAGAGAGCGACAAACACGCTGACTGAAACCCTCCATCATTGGACAACGCCAGAGCCAATTACGCACCACCCTGCAGGGCTGCAGACAGTGAGGCACATTGTAACATATAATTCAGTGTTTTAGGAGGACGATGTAAGGGCTCCTTTTAATAAGGCTTTCTGGTACTGAGTGAGTTGAGTGATTACATCCAAAACATTAGCTAGCTGTTTACGGATCACTGACTAATTACACACTATCCCCAATGCTACTATTAAGAACACAGCACAAAAAAGCCTGCCAAAAAAACCTTCCAGTGATGGATTACAAAGAAGATCTGTCGGCTATAATGCACATCGTTAGTCTTGTTAGAGGCTTCATTAGTGAAAGGTCATCCCTATATCCAGTACGGTAATAAATATCAATGGTATTAACTGAGCGGTAGGATAGACTGTCAGAGACTATAAGGCCATCAGGGGGAAAAAAACAACAACTCAAACTACTGAAGAAAACAACAGAACCTTTTACAATGTAGAGGTTTGTTTGTCTCTACCGTTGCTGCAATGGTACAGACGCAACGCTCTCGACGACTGACCGCGACAACAGCCTGTCTCTGCATTTTTTGATTGACATCCTAAATAAGCAGACATAGCAATAAAAGGAATGTGTCACTTGACAGAATGTTTACATGGGACTCTTTCCCAGATCTGAAAGCATCAAGCCTGTGGTGAAACAAAGCTCTCCTCTGCCATCTTTCTTTACTGCTATTAGCTTTTGGGGGCGGGGTGAGGTGAGGTGGGGGCGGGGTGAGGTGAGGTGAGGTGGGGCGCTCAAAACTGTGGTGGACTGTGAACAGGTTGTTTATTATTAGTGACTTCAATCACTGGAGTAGAATGGAACAAAACAGGTTTGTGCTGTGAAAGCAGGTGCATTAGCTAACGAGTGACCATTTCACAGGCACTGAATAGCCTTCAAAGCTCTGGGGAGAGACTGCGGTCAGTGACCGTAATGAGAAAACTGTTAATTAAGTACTCGCACAACAGAAGCACTCACAAGATGCATTTATAGGCATCTCGCCTTGTTTTGTGGCATTATTTAGTACGCACGACGTTTTACTTGGCAAGCGCAAGCAGTGTTTTGCTCCTCAAATGCTCAAAACAAACTGCGTGGCTAAGGAATCTGCTGGCAGAGGTGGATACAAGTTATATCTAAGTGATAGGAGCAGGGTGACGCAGAGCCATATTCTCTTCTCACGCTGTTGCATAAGCTCCAGGAATTGATTAGAAAAGAATGAGGGAGAGCAGATGTGACGACGAGGCGTGACAACGAGGCGTGCCTCTGGCGTCTGAGGGCCGGCGCGGGTTATCTACAGCACTTGCCATTCAGACGCCCCTCCTTAACGTGGAAACGCAAAACAGTTACCACGGTGACAGCGCTTAAAGGTTGTATCAGCGATTTTGGGTGGAAACATTAATTTTTTTTTTTTCCTCACGATCCGCTAGCTGCCCGCCCCATAAGCAGGCCGTCAAAAAACCGCGTCTCTGTAGGCAGCCTATGCTCCGAGATCGTACACAAAAACAATGGTACTACCAACTACTCAAAACCAAAATAAACAGTATTCCAACCAATCACAATGATCTGCACAAACGCTAATACTCTTATCTCGCTGAAATCTTGACGGATTTACAAACGGTTTGGTTTCTTACAAACGTTATTAACGTGGTTATAATTCTGGATGCTTGAACACTATTTTTTAAAACATAACATAATTATTCATAAGTATGTTTGTTTGGGATTTCGCTTCAGAAGTGACGTCACGTTTGTGCAGATCATTGTGATTGGTTGGAATACTGTTTATTTTGGTTTTGAGTAGTTGGTAGTACCATTGTTTTTGTGTACGATCTCGGAGCATAGGCTGCCTACAGACGCGGTTTTTTGACGGCCTGCTTATGGGGCGGGCAGCTAGCGGATCGTGAGGAAAAATCAGATGAATGTGATCATTTATGTTTCCACCCAAAATCGCTGATACAACCTTTAACAACTGAGGCCGGTAATGAGCGTTTCGAAGTGTTCCCCTGCGATTGCGCCATAGTTCTCAAATTTCACAATCGAACAAGGATGTTACAAACAGACAAACAATGTACATTCATTTGGGGAAAAAAATCACTGGAAAAAATCGAAGAACCGATGAAGCAATTTATCAAGCATACAGGAGTGTTGGAGACCATGCATCCTTGAGGAGATAAGGAGGCAGAGACCAGGTGGTTGCAGGTAAGAGCTTACCTGTGCAGAGGCCCTCTAGGGGTGATGGTCTCTGGCAGGTAGTCCACCAGCGGAGCCCAGCATCCTCCGTTGATCGGCATGGGCAGAGGCTGCGGTTTATTGGTCTCCAGCACGCTCATCAGCCAACCGGCGTAGGGCGGCAGAGGGTCGTCTAGAGAGACGGAGAGGAACAGCAGGTCACATGACCGTGCCTCAAACTGCGAGGAAAACTCCGACAATGCTGGACTCATGGACGAGACCAAACGCCTTGCCGGGAACCATCAAGTGCCTGCCCGGTTCTGAATGGGCCCGGTTCTGAATGGGCGCGGGCGGGGACAGCGCCCGCTAGTGTCAAAAGCATCCTTGCGGAAAGGTAACGTCAATGACGGACGTTTAGCAAAAGGCCGCGTTCCTAAAAAGTAATTTGTAAGGCAGCGGCTACTTGACTGCAGGGCGTAAACACTGGGTGATTTGGAGGTCACCTGTAGAAGTAGTGGTGGTTTCCTATCACTAGTCCTAACATCTGATCATCTGAACCTCGAGAGAACATTGGAACTCATTTCAACACAGAAGAGGCCACCCCAGCCTCTGTCTCCCACTCCAGCACAACTATCAACCTTTGCATTGGCGATAATCGCGATCTGAAACACAAATGATCGCCACGTGGACCACATAGCTAAGATGTGAATCGCCGCCTCTGGTCAGGGCGACCGTACTCACTCTTCTCCTCGTCATAGGACCCTCCAGAGCTGTTACTGTAGCGAGAATCCAACCGATTGTGGGCCCGCATCATGTTGCTGAATCTGTAAGACACACACACACACACGTGCACGCACGCACGCACAGACACGCACACACACAAAATCATAATGTTATGACAATACAAAAATAAGAGTTTTATATTTACAAATTAATTAAGGCAACAGCTGTAAGGGTCGGAGTTCCCACCTGTCCTCATTCTCTCTGGCCATTTTGGCTTCACCTGCGTCTGGAAAACTCTCCTGGCCAGCAACTACCGTGTTGCTGCTGGATGTTGTCCCTGAAAAACAAAGAAACAATTCAATCTGACAACCTAATTATGACAGTGTACATTATTTATAGCAAAATATGTAGTGATAATAAATCTACATCTCAAGGGTGTCACAAGGGAGATTTGGCAGTTATAATCGCTCTGGGTAACAGAAAGCTAATACACGAGCAAAATCTATCTGCTTTAAACCACAAGATTTAAAGTGTCACATAAAACTCAGGAAACATTTTAATTATGCTTATAGCTTTGAGCTCGGCACACTGGCAACATAAACTGTTTTAATTCAAATGAAAATAAATGTCCAAACTTTATGGGACTTATAATAAATGCCCCAATGTTATGGTACTACTGACAAACAAGACAATGTAGCACATTCCGGTCAGAGGAAAATGTGAAGTACTTTGTACGGCAGCCAAAGTAAGCACTAATAAAAAAACCTTTCACGTTTCATCAACTACAAAGGGAAACTAGCACAAAAACAAATGTGGTCCCATCTGAACTCATCTATGTCACCAAAGCTAACCTTCAGCTCCTGGACCCACCTGCAGCACCCAAACTACCCAGCGGCACCTGCACCCAAATTAACCTGCAGCACCCAAACTGACCTGTAGTGCACCTGGACTCACCTGAGGCAACTGCAGAGGTCTTGCTGCTGGCAGCGAAGCGGTAGAATGGCGGGTTGTCGCAGTGCTGCACCACTGGGTTGACGGGGTCGGTCTGCTGCAGCTCAAACAGTAGCTCTTCCATGGTCTGGATGGTGTTGTTCCGGCACAGGTAGATCACCACCTTCTTAATCTACACAGGACAACAGACACCATGACAACATGCATGACTTCATGGTACACTCCTCTTCCTGCTGAAACCTCCAGCTATCAAACAGTAGTAGTCTTCTCACAAACCAATCAGAGACCACCAACCCCGTATTAAATAGCCACAAAGGGCGCGCACAGACCCAGTGACTGCTGTGTGCTTGCCAAAATCAGTAAGTGAAAAGCTATTCCTCTTTCTGTACCTAATAAAACACTTAATGTTGACATAGAAAGCCACGCCGCTATTTGCTTGAGCGCAGTGCTCGCAGGTTGCATGCCCCATGGGAAATAGTTCCAACCTAAAATAAGATTAAAAATAATTGTTTGAAGAGCAATAGTGTAATATACACACGTACAACCTCTGGAACCATAACGTCGTTGCTTTGGAGTTACCTGAAGTGCATTTTCTTGCGTTCAACCACAAAGCCCCCAAATACCTCTAAACCAGCCATTACAAAGCTAACTGGTTGTCAGAAACTTCTGTATCGAAAACATCTTTCGTCGCACATAAAAACTGTCTGGGCCAATTAACAACATATGCCAAAACTGAAATAATATCAGAAAACCCCAGAAAGCGAACTATCGCTTTAAACTGTAAGAGCCTGGAAAACTGAAGTGGCAGAGGCTGGTGCTCCGGTTATTCCTGTACTTACATACGGCAGCAGGGTGGTGTCGCTGCTGACGCCACACAGGCTGATGAGGAACTGCAGGGCGGTCCTCAGGTTGTTGCTCCACTTGTTGTTGCCGACCAGCGCGTTCCAGGCGTTCTCCATCTCCGGCCCCGGCACGTCGTCTCCGTACTGCCGGGAGAGAACACCAGAGAAAATGCCCAATCTGGCTCTCTCAGCCTGCGCCATAATCGGCCCCCAGGTTGACTGGCTCAATAGTCCCCTGCCTCTCTGCCAGAACTGATGTGTGGAGAGCATTCTGGTACGAAATGTATCTTGCATCACCCAGGCGTGTGTGTGCTACAGTACGTATTGCCGGGGGCTGAGGTGAGTTTCCCCCCTCATCACCTTCAGTGTTGCTTTTCCTCAGAAAAATATCAAAAATAGCATAACTAAGAGTACAACAAGCAATGCATACAGATCACACTCTATCCATACAAACATGTAGAAAAAGAAAAACAGCAGAATAAAGTATAAAATGAAAATCAAGTTTAAAATATTTAAAGCCACCATGAGCACCAGTTCCACAGCTTGGAAGTTGGATACTGGAAACGTGTCCTTTGTAGGCTTGCTAACTGCGTACCTTGGCGGTCATGAACAAGAGGTTGTTGAGCACCAACGAGGTGGCCTGTAGGGAGCCCCAGCCGCTCCCTGGCAGCTGGTGGGAGACCCCCTCGCTCCCGGGCCGGTCACGGCTCTCCTCGGGGGTGCACGGGCTGGAGGAGGGGGGGAGCAGGCCGCCGTCCACCAGCTCGATGTTGTGCAGCCAGGGCAGGAGGTAGGTTAACATGACCTGTCGCCCGTTGGTGTGGGTGGTGGGGAACCTCTGGCTGACCTCTGTGTGAGAAAACACCAGAAACCCCACAGTGTGAGGTCGTCACATAAGCTATGTCCCCAAACCTGCTCTTCTGGGCTAACACCGGGGTATCTTTACTTCACTATTGTGTTTCATATAAAAGGACCTTAAGACACAAGCACATGCAGACCAGACAGAGCAAGAAAAAAACGCCCCAACAACATTATCTGAACGCTCCTGCGTGTCTCTTTCGTGCCTCAAATCGTAGGCGTATACTTTTGTTCTTTTCTTGCTTTTGTTTTGTTCGTTATTTCTGTCGGCGGCTCGCGAGCACAACCTCAGACTTCCCCTGTTGCCTTGGTGACGAGCAGTGGGAGTCTCTCCCGGCTAATTGGCTGTCAGCTGCGCGAGCTTAACGCGGCTCGCTGGGGCAGCCCAGCGCCAAAGAGACACCCAGTCGCGGGAAACACTCCGGACGCAGAGACAACAACAAACAGCAAGAGGGGAGTGGAGAGGGAATGACACATTCCTGCCGGGCAGGGACATGCTAAACCAGAGAAACCGGGCTCCAACATTGTCCATATTTAAAGCCTTTCATCATTTGAATAACAATGTCCTCAGTGAAAACTTTTTGGATAAGACAAGGGAAAAAAAAAAAAAAACCTGACGTTGACCAGGCCAGGGACAAATAATTACTGAAATACTTCAACTCTTTAGACACCCATTAAACTTCCAGCACATTACTCACTATTTGAATAAAAACATTATCTTCGCAACAAACGTCTTCTGTCATATGATTCTGTGTTTTGGTTACTAACATGTTTAGTAGGCTGCTCTCAGATTTTACCAGCGTCTACAGGGATGACGTACTTTAAATACTCATTGGCCCCAGGTCTGGTGTGAATACAGTACAGTAGAGTAATGCCCCAGTAAAGCGTTAGCTCAACAATGACATTTCATCGCACATCACGTATCCCGGTATAACGCACACGGTCGCGCGTGGTTTAGGTACATGTATGTGAACACGCATGCTGGCGCCCACGTTAATCTACCTGAGAAGAGGGGCAGAGAGAGCTGTGGGTACATCCTGGCCAGCTGGGTGGAGAGCTGGCATAGAGACACACTGTAGAGGGAGGGGAGAGGCCCGTGGGTTCCATACAGAATACTGCTCGCTTTCTGCTCGGCAACCTTTTTTGAGTAGACAAACAGCTTCGCCTCCAGAATCTATTTGATAGTGAAACGAGACAAAGACATAGTTAAATTCAGATCACGCCACTCAAAGGCGTGTACGTAGCAGCCGCAGAGAGCCCATAAAATGGCTAGAAATGCATTGTCACCTGCATGAGCTGCATAGAGATCTCATATATTTCCCTGTTGGTGTCGGAAGCCTTGAAGAGAACTAAATTCAACAGGGTCACTATGTCGCAAGGGTAGTTTCTGAAAGCAAAACATTGATTCGTGATGAATAAAGCGTCACATAATTTAACACAATTCAGAGACTGGCCTGGATTCAATCAACGTTTGTTTGACTCCTGATTAACTAGAAGCGTTCAGATTTTTCTTCACAAACGCAGTTTAGCAAATTCATTTTGATGATTTGCTGAAAGAAATCAACACGGGCATTTAATCATGAGTTAAACTTTAGGACAGATGTCGATCCGAATCCAGGTCAGTGTCTACAGATAGGCATGTGTATAACACCACTTCTCAGCGGGATTCAGAATATAAATGAGTATTTTAAAACGAGGAAGGCATTATTTCAGGACTGGAACGTTAACCTTAGTGCACCTATCAGTCATAATACTGCGATACTGAGCCGTACATCTGTGAGAGAATAATAATAAGCAACACGTCTACTGCCCTGGTCTCTAGTGAATTGCCTCATCAACTGTAAGCCTATTAGTAAGGAGGCCTTTTTGAAGCCATGCACTCTAATTAGTTGCTGCTCTTGATTAATAAGGAACTGATTAATCTCCAGCAAGATCTGGCGCACTTTATTTTTAGACTCATAATATGAGAGATGATGACCTCTTTCCACCATGAGTGTTTGTGCGTGAGCATGTGTGCGTGTTTCGCGCATGTGTGTTTGTCATGCGTGTTTGTCTGTTAGACAAAGATTGCACAGGGAGTAATTACCTGCTCCCACAGACCGTGGCAATAGCCTTGAAGCAGCCAGAGGCGAGCTGGTACGACCCGGTAAAGCAGCGGTCCACGGCCCAGTTGAACAGGTTCACTTGGTCCAGGTTCAGCTCGAGCAGCAGAATGACCACCTCACAGCCAAGCTGGTGCACCTTGCGGTCAGCAGGGAGAAGAAAAATCTAATCCAAAAGCGCACAGCCCAGTGCGCTCAATTCCTAATGTGGATCGGGAATGATATTGCCCGCTACCCTCAGTTTTAGTCACCTGCTAACCTAAATATTCCAAATAAAACCCAGAGTTTCAGTCCCCCGGGAAATAAGTGGCTTATAGCACAGACATCCATAACCAGACAGTTTCCAGACCGCATTTAGACGATGGCCGCAATTTCATAGCTGAAGAGGGACTCTGTTAAAAGCTCATTGTATATAGTAGATACCATCTGCGGGCAACAACTCATCCTGACACAAGTCATGCTCCACTGTTGATAGAATCTCTGCCCTCGCAGGACATGGTAATATTTACCAGCCACTGCGCGTGGTAATAAAGTTTCAGGGCAGCGGATTTTTAAACAGGAGGACATAAGCAGAAGAGCAGAGGCTCTCAGCGGAAAGACAGAAATTAGTTTTAAAAAAAGAGAAAGGAAAAGAGGGAAAAAACATGGTAAACACTGTGACAGGTGCTCTATCTTGGAAGAAGGCAGAGTACATTGGAAAACCACAGAGAACATTTATTCTGGGGGGAGCCCCCCCTCCCAGTCCCATACCCCCACAGCAGGGTCGGCCAGCAGCCTCTGGCTCGCGTTTGAACTGCGCGAGACCAAACCCCCTACAGCAGGACCCTGCAGGTCACCCTCTTTGTTTTTAACGTAACACGGTGAAAAACCCCCCTCAGGGCACGTACCCGCAGATCTTGACAGGCCAAGATATTATCCAGCCACTTGTAGAGGTAGCCGTCCGGGGAGAGGCCCACGTTGTCGAAGACGGGCCCGCAGCACAGCACAGCTGACATAGCCTGTGAAGACAGGGGCTTACAGAGTTCAGCGCTTCCTGGTTCGGGTTCAACCAATCAGCCTTACGGCATCCGTGATCGAGGCTTTGGGTTTTTTGCTTGCCGTTTACATACAGGATTTCTTTTGACATGTCTGAACAGAGACAACCTAAAAGGCAAACTGTCATGAATTTGGAAGCGGGAGCCAGGAACTCTCTGAAGCGCGAGTTGCACACACCTCAAGAACAAACACACAAAGAGGAGGCGGAAAAAAAAGGCGCTTGCAGCTCATACCAAGGTACACGTTATTCTTTGCGTGTGTGAGGGCTACTGAAATTACACACTTTCAACAATGGACACAGCATGACATGATCTCTTTAGCACCGTGTTCCATTGTACAGAACGGGCAGATCAAAATACCTGCCAAGCGGCACGCCGATAGAATTTCCATGCCATTTTTAAAAAATAGAGTACAATAAGGTGAGCAACAGTTACAGGAGACATTGGAAATTTCCATTAATGTTCACGTCCTTGTACAGACACCTTGGGCTGACGCCGTTTTCCCTCAGTGATGGGTAAATACTGGTGACATCACACGAAAGGAGTTTCTCAGACCAAGGGCATGAAGAAATTGGTGTGTGTGTGTAAACAGGGCTGGAATGTTACAAATCAGGCTTAGTCAGCAGTTCATTTTTAACCCTTTTTTCCTGGAAGCCTAATCCTCCACCCTTGTCGACTGCAGTCACACGAACGGGGGGTCGGGACCCCGGCTATAAACGGCGGAGGTATGGCCAAAGCTTCATTTCTATATCCGGTCTAGTGGGATAAAGCTCGAAATAGCGAGGGATCTTTGCTCCCACGTCAAAATTAGCAACTGGGTTGCAGGACACCAAGGCGGGTTTAAATAGATTTAAGCCTCAAACGGCCTTCATTCCCATGTCATTCTGGGACTCCGGACCCCGGCCCACACTCATTTCTATTCTAATTATGCCACGGTAGAACCAAAGCAGAACCCCCACCGGGAGGCCTAACCAGAACTATGAGATCAGCAGAGTTAGCGATCCTGAGAGAGAGAGATGTGGGAACTGTGAGAAAAGAGGGGGCGTGAGGACTGCTGGGGCTGCCATTGTTGCGTGTAATTCTTCCCAGCACCTAGCTACTAGCACCTAGCACTGAACTGTATTGGCTATATATGCTCTATGCTAGCTAGCGATCTATGAGTGGGTTGATTATTTTCAACGTATTTGTACAATTAACCTGTAAATAAACATTTATAAAAGAAACACGTGTTCGTCTTGCATGTGCAGGTATACATGACGTGCTTGAGTACATTTAATAATGCTTTTAAGGGTATGTATCTATGGCTAGCTAGCTGTTCGCAAAGGTAGATAGTTTATACACTAGCATTAATGTTATATATACTAGCACTAATGCTATATATGGACCTCGGATAAGTTCAAAAAGCTTTTCATAAACATGCAAAACGACAGTGATTTCTGATTGGACGTTGTTCAACTTCCCAATTGTAGTTGAGCAGTGATTGGTGATTTGTCATCTTTGAAGGATGGAACCAGAAATGTCCAGGAAAAATTAAATGCAGGAAGGAATTATACGCTACACCGTACCTTCAGAGCGCAGTACTGGTATCTGGTGATCTGATGGTTTCTGTCGCTGTATCGGTCCAGTGGGGTGAACATGATGCTGAAGGGCCCAGCCCATTGGCTGAAGAGGATGAAGAGGTGGTGACGCAGGCTCTGCTGGGGGAAGAGGAACCGGCGGTGGTGGACTGCAAGGGGGGGGGGGGGGGGGCGGTGAGAAGGAAAAAACACCAGAGGGGGGGGGGGTGTTAGTAACATGTTGACTAACAATAAGTATCCATTTAGGGCCTTGGAGGCATTGCAAATTGACACCAGGAGAATGACTCAAAGCACGTTTCGCCAAGGTAATGGTATTAGGGCCGGTTTCTTATTAAACATCTTGGTTAGTCATTCGTCATTCATCCGCAGGTAGGCAAAGTCTGGAAATAGCACTGCTCTTGGCTCCTGAGTGAATAATCACCTGCTCTTGCTTTTTTTTTAACCCTTCCTACCAATTTAAGCTGCTCTATTTTGTTTGTGTGGAAGCCTTTGGCTATTGTTTTTTTTTATAGCAGCAGCGGCAAAGCCGGAGGGAGTCAATGGGGGGGGGGGGGGGGACTAGGTGGCTCAGTTACCTGGTACACACTGGATGAGGTTAGCCACCATGGCACTGAAGTGGGCCCGGACATCTTTTAGGATCTCCAGGTCTTTGTCGTTCTCTGCCTCCAGAAACATCCGGGTCAGATCCACGTACTCCAGGAAGAGAGCACCCAGAGCTGGACTGTCCCGCTCCAGAGCCCCGTTAGTGCTGAAGGAAGGAAGAGAGGTAGAAGAGAGAGAGAGAGAAAGAGAGAGAGGGAGAGGGAGAATTATGTAGAGAAAGATACAGAAGGAGCCACAGGGAGAGACAGATTAACTGAAAGAGGAAATGGAAAATACGCATTTGCATTTAATCTTATCTGCATGCTTTGGTGTTGATTTGGGGTTGTTAGAGGACTGCGGTTTCCCCTGGAAATGAATTTGACAGTGTGTCCGGTGACTGCTAGGGTGGGAGGGGAGGGGAGGGGAGGGGAGGGGAGGGGAGCCGTCACCTGTCACTGATGACGCCAGCATCTGCCAGGAGCTCGAAAATACGCAGCAGCTGCAGCCTCAAGAGGTCTCTCCGCTCACGCCTCTTCTTGTTCTGGGAGAGGGAGAAGGAGAGAGAAAGAGAGAAAGAGAGAAAGAGAGAAAGAGAGAAAGAGAGAGAGAGAGAGAGAGATCATCAGTCATCAGACACTCACCACTCACCACTGTCACAAATGTTCTCTCAAACCACATCCTGTTCATCTGTTGACTTTATCAGAAGCATAATGTTCACGGCTGCACAACCCTTTCCAAGTAAAAAAGAAAGAACAGGAAGGGCTGACAATCATCCAAATTTCGAAAAGGTGAGCAGAGGCAACTCTCCGTTGTGCCCAGAAAGCACTTCAGCAGCCATCTTGCGACTCACCTCCGGTCTTCGTTCCAGTGCTTCCTTCATTAAAGGATGCAGCTCCTCCACAAGCTCCCTACAGAGGACACACATATTAATCACTACAAGGGAACTGGTCCCAAGACAACAGAATAAACTGAGCTTTTGCTGAAAATTGTGGGAAATATGATGCATAGCAGCTCCATATGTGGGCTCCGTTTCTGTTTAACAGAGAATGAGGCAATTGGAAATTTACAGAGTGGCTTCATTGTAAAACAATGAAGAACAATTTTTGCTCTGGGGAAGTATCCGCTTTACTTCTTGTTTTTGGGTAATTTTTTCTACACCGCTGATTTCAAACCAGCACTGAGTTCATAGAACTGTCAGGCGTGCCGGCTATCTCAGTTATGACAAGAATGCCCGATTAACATGGGAGGTGTTTTTCTCATTTTATCTGAGGATTGAACATGCCTGGCTTCACACAAAAAAGCCTATAATTAACACTTCTGTAGAAGTCCACTTTGATGCTAAATGCTGTGGACGGGGGTAAACCCCAGGGAGTTTGGTATTTGTTTTGCGTCCGGTTGTACCTGAAGACCAGGGAGTTGGTGCGGCCGAAACCTAGCACCAGCGACTCGGTGATCTCGATGCTCTCCGCCCTCATCAGGGGTACCAGCTGCTTCAGGAGCCAGGCAACAGAGGGAGTCCCGATCACCTGATCAATTACAGACGTCAGCACAGTCAATATCAGTTACACACAGACAACAGCACGCTCACGCACACCCAGTATACCATGAAACTGCAAGGCACAGGGCCATGCAGCCTCGGATACACTGTCGCTGTAACTCCCGATCATATGAAACCCACACTCCCCAAGATTGCACATTACACAGCCGCTGTTGCTGATTGGACGGTTCGGCAATGAGGGCAGCAGTCACATGACATACACAGCCTATAAGCTGCCAGGTAGGTTAATCTTTTATTAAGGGCTAGAGGGAAGTGTCAGTGAAAAATGGATGCTGGAGAGGGGCTGGCAGGTGGCACATTACTGGGTTTCAGTACAGTGATATGGTCAGTGAGCTGGCACAGTGTCTGCCTGCTAGCGCTGAGACTGAAGAGTCCTGTGCACCTCCACGGCAACGGCTAACAGCTCAGCTCGGGGGCTGCAGCTAACAGCTTCAGAGAAGAGCGCAGGTTTTTCCGAGCGCTCTCCCAGATGGACGTGAGGACATCTCTCCTGAGGAACGGGCCTACGAGTACGACCGGCGTTCTGACTTGGGACGATGAAAATTTGGGAAGAAATAAACAGCGGTGTATGAGAAACAGTAGGGGGGGGGGGGGGCGGGGGGGAGGAGACCTTGTTGTCGTAGACGACGCTGCCGTCCGGAGTGGTGGCGGTGATCTCAGGAGTGGAAGCCCTCAGGTGGCCAGGGCTCATGACGGTGGGCTTGGCCACGCCGAAGCAGAGGATCAGGTAGTTTCTCCACAGCGTCACGTAGTTGTCGCCGCCCGCTGTGCTAGTCTTCTTGGCATAGACCGGGCTGCTGATGGGGATACAGAGGAGGGGGGAGGCACGTGAGACCCGAAATAAATAACACCGCCTAGAGGCTGGATGTGCGTAGCACTACCTACATTTGGCACAGATTAAATGGATATGAAAAGATACTGCACACAAAATGGGGAAAAAACAACAAAGCAAAAGTCAACTGCGGGGAGGGGGGGGGGGGGCAGAGAGAAGACCCGGGGTGTCCCTGCTGTACTGCATCTGCTGAGGGGGCGTGGCTGGTACTCACTTGGGGTCCACCAGGGGCATGAGGAGCTGAAGGCGGGTGAAGGCGTAGGGCCAGGCATAGCTGAGCGCCGTGGGGCAGTGCTTGGGCAGGTTCTCCTGCCGCAGGAAGCTGTAGAGGCACAGCACCCAGGGGTCCTTCACCGATTGGGCGAAGATCCACACGTGGGAGGGGCTCTTCACGTCGTAGTGGCTGTTGACCAGAACCGCATTCCACTCCACCAGCCACTGCAGGTCCACGTGGTGGCCTAAAGGCAGGGTCGCCTGGAGTAGGAGACCGTACGGTCAAAATTAGGCCGACTCAACAAAGTGACCACCTTTATTTGAGTCCCAGCTCACTTTCTAAGAAATTAAAACCGATGTTCAAGTTTTTTTGTCTTTTTTTTTCCGTGCTTGTGCACTTGACGCAATTTTCAGGGGCCAGCTGGTTATGAAACGAGTTAAAAACATTCTACATTGATATAATGTACATTTGATATAATGTAATGTTTCAGAGAACATGAATGATGTTCTCTAGCATTCAGATCTTTGCCACACACCACTAGAATCCCTCCTAAAACTGCACTCACGGCACCAGAAGGACAGCTGTTCATTGAAAGTCCTAATGAGGTTTAGTGAGAGCGACAGAAAGAACCGTTGCGGTGTATTGACCCATCTTTGTCTCTCAGGGTAACGGGTGACTCAGAGCTTGGCAGGCCCGGTTCTAGCTCTGTGGTACAGCGCTGTGCTGGCAAGCCTGCTTGGTATGCAAATGAGAGCGCTCAGAAGGACAGCAGCTGCCCAGTACCGCTCTGTAATTTAATTTCTCATTCTAAAACAAACTGACAGTTCTCCTATTCCTATGACAGGGTCTGCTTTATAATAAAGTGAAGCAATTTCTACCACACACCGCTCCACTGATCGATGAAAGCTGACAGTCACTTTGCGAGAAACACCACGATTGAGCACTCTGGCTACACTGACTGATTATATCCAACAACAACTGACTCCACTCCCAACCTCCAAGTTGCACTGCGCATTAAGCAACAGCTCAAAGACTGAGCTGTAACCAACAAATTAAACTGTGAAACAGAGCAGCTAAGCATTAAAGGGCACGGTATTATATATGAACACAACATTTCATACGCAGTCATAACTTGCCATTGCTTTTCCATTGTTGCTTGTCTTGAAATATAACTTACAGACTGTTTAGTCAGACAGACTACTGGGCCAGAATCTGGTGAGAGGAGGTAACAATAAGGGTAAGCTATATCTATATAAAAATAAATTCAGTGTATGATGCACTGACATAGCTATAGACCATCAATAGACATTCAATCATCAAATAAAATACAGTATATCATAGATTTTTATATTTTTCAAACAGGGAAGATTGCAAAGAGAAAATAAGCTTGGTAGGTTTAGTGCTAATATTATCCTTGCACATTTATTTATATATCATATACCTTATTGGCAAGCAAATAACATCAAAAAATGTATTTAAATAGTTAAACCCAAAGTTCTTTAGGTTTAATCATTTAAGCGTGTGTTGCTCGATGACCGGTGATCAGGGTGTAAAGTAAATAAACTTTATTAAAGATTTTACGCAGGTAAGTTGGAAGGCAGGGAGCAGGATACAGAGACCGCTCTGTGTAAGAACACTAGAGAGTTCAGCTCCCTCAGTGCGGGGGTTGACGGATTGGCCGGACCGCCGCCAAACCGCGGAGGCGACCGCCGAGACGCTCACCGAGTCGGACACTGCCACGTGAACGAAGCTCTCCAGAACCGCAGAACTGAGCAGATCCAACACCTCTATCATGGGCTTGTCATCGTCCTGTGCGAGATTAGTGGTAAAAAAAAAAGGTAATTTATATGACATTAAGATACACAGATGCTAACATAAACAAAGCCAACCAACAAGAACAAATTTCAGCCAAGCTACAATGATTCTATGAGAAGCAGTGGCTAAAAGCAGGATGGGTAAAAAAACACTGGTTTATCATATGATATAGACCCGTTTGTAATTTCTGGATACATGCAAACAAAACTAAAAATTTAAGCAAATCACACGTATAATAACTCGGTAAAGACCAGACCTGGGTAAAGCAATCATGTGAACTACTTCCAACTCCTTAGATGTGATAAAAATTCCTTCAAAGTACTGACAAGTTTTAAGAGATATTCCAGAAATATTCATAACAAAAAAAGTTATTCTTTCATATGGACTTTTTGGACGATTCTCAAGTATGAGGAGCATTTCCAAATTTTACTGCCCCATAAAGAGTTCAAATATTTTACACGCCGTGTTTGGAATACTCATTCCGAACATATTCCAAATGAGAGACCCGCCCTCTCTCCCCGGGGTCCTGCAAGTCGTACCTCTGCCTGTCCGATGGAGACGAAGAGACTGCGGATCTCTTTTAGGATGGCGACGGCCAGCCTACGGGTGGCGGCCTGGCAGGAGCAGAGCAGGACGAGGGCCAGCCCCTCCACCGCGTGCAGGACGGCGCAGTGGGGGCTTCGCTCGCTGGGGGGGCGGTGCCCGGAGCCCGTCTGCAGCAGCTGTGGAGCAGAGGAGGGGGAGGGGGAGGGTACGTACGATCAAAAACACACTGTGTGCTGGCATACGGCACAGCTCACACCAAGGTGCCCGGTGTGTATGTTTGCGGATTCATGTACTTCCAACAATTGAACATGAAATATGGTCTTCATGTTCAGTTTGGCTTAACTTTTTTTTTATTTACAAAAAAAAAATAAAAAGTGTAGCTGCTGGTCATACCTTGGGTGGGTCGTGACCTTTGCCGGTGGCCTGCAGGGCCAGTTTCCATTGGGTGAGCAGCTGCAGGAGGAGCCTGAGGGAGGAGTCCAGCAGGCTGGGGTGGGTGTCCTGCACCTCCCTCAGCAGGAAGTTGGTGAAACCGAAAAGCACGTCCTCCCGCCAGTCTGAGAAGTCCACCAGCAGGCTCTGCAGGGAGTTCTGGGCTATGAGCCGCAGCTCGTCATCCATATGGATCGTCAGCCTAGTATTGAGCACACACACGTGCGCGCGCACACACACACACACACACACACACACAGACAGACACAGACACAGACACACACACAGGAGAGCAGGGTTGTGGTGTGCGCACACAGACAACACAAAAAGAAAGATTACTTAAGATTACTTAAAACATTCTAATTGCCACTATTTAAGATCAGAATCCAAAGGCAATTTCCTAATGGCTTCATATTCTGTTTCTTCAACAGTGCCAAGAAGTTTAGAAAATCGAGGCCCGGTTCACCTTTACAGAAAAAGATACAGTTTGGCCATGTTACACAGGAAAGTCAGCTCAGCTAAAATGGCTTAAGCTTGACCTGTATCACCTAATGAGTCAAATCCGCTCCTCAGATTACACCTGGCCAGACTTGCTTGAGAAGGATGGTGTTACAGGACTTTTGGCTTTGGAGAAGCAGAAGACTGGAGTGTTTGTGCAGTCCCTTCTCTTTCCCTGCCGAGACTCACCGAGCGAGCAGGTCTATTAGCTCGGGCTTGGACATGCCGTCGGGCAGGATGCGAGGGATGGCGGCCACGCACGTCCTGAAGAGATCGATCTTCGGCTTCCTCTCCCCTCTGCCGGGAAAGAGAGAACCGCGGGGTCAGGCCCAGGCTAAGGCCGTGGTGCAGATCGAATGCCTATTCATTGCACTTGTCAATATGCATGGAAATCACAGATGCGTTCACCAGGAAATACGACTGGCTTTCTGGGCCCTGCTGCTTAAGGTGTAGGGTCAGATATAACCACAGAAACATGGTATCAAAAACAACTTTCAGTGACACTTTCTACGAATGGTCATTCTTGAGAGGTATACAACTCATAGATAAGCAATACATGACACCACCATAAGCACTACATAATCCTTAACAAATGGTTATATGATTAACAGCAAACAGGCATTAGGGATGTTATATAAGGACTGATGCAAGCGATGTTACCACGACATACCAAGTGCCACACACCACATGCCAAAAAGCAGTTACGGGCAAGTATTTTTGAATGTCTATGTAGTGCTTATGGAAATGCTATTAAGTGGAGTTATATCTCGATATACCGTCGTAAAACGGTGGTGATTTCACTGGGCATGACGCGCAGGAGAGGAGCAAACCCAGTGCGATGAGATTAAGAGGCACGTACGTGATCATGTCCTCTGGCTCCTTGTTCAACATCTGTACGTTGGTCATCATCATGCTGCGGCCTACTTCCTTGTCCAGGTGGCGCAGCATGTTGTCGATGGCCTTCCGCACTTGCGAGTAATAGAGGGCCATGCCTGAACACAGACACAAACAATTAAACGACAACGATCACCGGCGAAGATCACCCGACGGAGGAACGATGGGAAATACGGCAGACTGCTTTCCTCTCACACCAGCGAAATACAACAGGGCCAGAAAACAGAGGAGGAACAGAACGCGAGGCGGTAAAAATGTCCGCCGCGGCTCTCCTGCTACCCACCGATGAGCTTGGCTTCCTCCTCGGTCAGGGTCTTGCTCAGATAGGTCTTCTTCACCCTCAGGGTGTTCCCCGAGGGCAGGGTGGCCCCAGTGTTGGGCATGGGGGGCTCCCCGTCCTTCTGCTGCAGGTTATCAGCGATGACCAGGAAGGCCCTCAGGCCGATGTTCATTCTCTGCAGCGCACATATGGACACGTGACCAACAGTCATCGACGCCCACTTCGTTATCATAATTCACTCCTTTTCTTTCTTATTTTTTATACATTTTTTTAATTAGAAAATAATTTCTGCCCAACCCGGGGCTGTACATATCCAATTCCCACCCCAATCTGGAATGTCCAAATAACTGCAATCGCAGCCGTGTTCCATGCGTGAACCACCCTGCTAACTTGGGAAAGCTGGGACATCCATGGTTCTCCTCCGAAACACGTGGTGTCACCAGCTACTTCTTTTAGCATTGCGGACCACAGCAAAGCTTGCACAAATGCAGCATTGACATACAGTCTTATGAGCGCTTCACCATGAGACACCACTGGAATGTCCCTTTTCAGTGGCTTTAACACATCACTTCTGGGTTTATAACTGCCACTTCAAATTTACCTCCCACTTACAAAACTTTGCAGACAAACAGGTACACGGGAGGCAGGTAAACACAGCAAACAAGCGCACATGAACACAAACAGCAGGTAAAATGACACGGGGGAAGCACACAATAACATAATTATACTGCGGGCGGATTTACTCTGCCTGTTATTGTTTACCATTTTTGGATGTTTTTTTCCCCAGCATGAGTCCATTTGGAATTTCAGTTTTAAAAAAAAGGACACTCAGCACAGCAATTCGGCTGTTTTGTGTCGACTTCCACGTAATCACTTACATCACACACTGATGATGTGAATTTTAAAATCACATTACAAACAAATATAATGTCCCTTGAGCACTGACTCAGATTTTGAAGCTAGTTGCAACACAAATAAAAAGCTGTGATTCTCTTACTGAGGTATAAGGACACAGGTTTCTTACTACACTCAATCAGAAAAGGATGAGAAAGCGCATCTGTTCACTCCAGCTGGGCCTCGTTACCGATGACATGTCATTTATATAAGACTGTGTCACCTAATAGTCTTTTGGTTTTCCGTCTGTCTGTGATATTACCAGGGATACCGTTTAATATAAATGCACATTACTACAGTAACAGCCCATAAGGATTAAAAAGATTAAATATCATGTTGTTTTTTGCATATACCCCATAATTGAGGTGACTTTCGGAACTAACCACGATGTCGAAGAATTAGCTTTACCACAGCTGACGCAACCGGGCCATGTCAGCCGGTAGTGTTTAAACACGCACAGCCAACTGGCAAGAGGTGGCAGCAGGGTAATTCGCAACCCTTCACCGACATGGAGGACAGGCACATGCAGAATGAAGTCAATTACCTCAGGATTAAGACTGAAGGCTTTGGCTGCCTTCCCTACACACAGTAGGTCAAAGATGATCTCTTTCATGGCAAAATCAAGCCTTTCCTGTACCCAAAAGAAGACACACACCATATCAGTTCTGACAATATCACATGACAAGATTAGCTAATGCAAAAACATTTTTTGTTTAAAAGGTGAGTGGACAGTCTTCCCTGCATTTTTTCACTTTATTCAGACGGTGGAAAGCAGAGATGAGACCACAGTAGGGTTACGGACAGAGATGAGACCACAGTAGGGAAAGTGTCACGGTGGGGAATCGAACCCCCAACAGCACGGGGGTGGTGAGTGGTTGGGTGTTCCACAGTCTCGCCAAATTATCTACACATTTGACTATATTTAAACCAGGAAAAACAAATATCACAACCATTTTATTGTGATGGGCGACAGTTCAGCCCTGAGTCTGAGGGCGTTGGCTCTGTACCGTGTGTGAGGGAGTAGTTTTATTCTGCACTGGGTATTTATGAATGTGGCATGAGGCATGAGGCATGCTGACTGGGGAAATAACAGCTAGGCAGTTTGGTCTCAGGTGTGAGGCCATGTGATGCGGGATAGACGTTTCTCCCGCACCCCCAATGCCTCCCTCCCCCTTCCCCCTTGTTCTTTCTCTCTGACAGGGGAAGAACATCATCTCTCAGAGCTGAGGAGAGAGTGGGAAACAGTATCCTGCGACAGAGAGGCGTCTGAGTCTGGAATAGGAACTGTGCAGGGCATGAGGTAGATCGGGAGAAGTTATAGCTGGGAGGAAGGTCACTGTGCCCGACACACCAGGCTGGAGGCGCGAGTTTGTGAAGTTCACTCCAGAGCTGGTTAAAAAACCGGTCGCCCTCCAAACCCGTACCTGTGCGATGAACTGGATGATCTTGACAAAGATGTTGAGCGGCATGTCCCGGGGCACCACACTGCGGGACCCCTTGGGGAACAGGTTGGTGATGATGGTGTTGAGGCGACTGTGGGAGGGACAAAAAAACGAGATATATCCCTTACTGGTCCTGAGCAGTGCTGCCATGAATCCAAAACAAGACATAACCAAACGATCCTTTAATCTCTGCACTGTGGCCAGGGAAACAAGACAATCAGAGTGTGTATGCTCTGAGTGAAAACAGCTAACCAATTCAGTTTATTTAACCTTTATTCAATCAGAATTTATTTATTCATTTATTTATTTTGTAATATAATTTTAGTTATACATTTGGCACCCAATGAGGGGCTGAGCATATCAAATTCCCACCCCGATTTGAAATGGCCAATCGTCTACAACCGCAGCCACATACATGTGCGAATCCCACTGCCGATTCGGGAGAGTGTAGACATCCACGACTTTCCTCCGAGACATGTGGTGTCGCCAGCTGCTTCTTTTCACATTGCAGACTACGCCTAAGCTTGCATAGAGCAGAGTCTGAGGAGCACCTTTTATATGCGCCCTTTGACTGCAATCTACAGGTGCCCAATCACACAGCAGGGGCTGCTAGATCGCCATGCACGAGGCTAGAAGCCTATTCGACGGAACCCTCCCATTCCCGCTATGCTTTCACATGTCCTCAGGTTCATCCATCAATTACTATAAAGTGTCTCATTCTGAACCCACTGTTCACACCATAATTAACAGCTGGCAGTCACAAGCGTGGCCTGAGCCCTTCTGCCATTGGTCGGAGGGGTTTACGGTCACGTATACCTCTAACGGCGTGCCTTAAGCCACCGGTAAACCACAGGGCTCTGTCCCCGTTTCAAATGCTCCGCTCTAATCCCAGGCTCCCAGACCCCCCCCCCACCCCCCACTGCCCCAGGACTTATCCTTTAGACCCCTCCTCCGCCAGGCACACCCTGTTCCTAAAGTAGACTCTCCATGTAGCTGTCACCCAACCCCCCCCACCTCACCACACCACTGCTGTAGATATAGGTAGCTTCCAATTAACCGGGGGACAGGGAGTTCGTCTCCATGGGGGGCAGTTTGTTTTCCTGTCTGCTAATTGCACTTTTGTTTTTTTCGGGTCTAGTGCCTAACAGGAGCGACGGTGGATCGATGCTCTCGGAAGCAGAAACACCATGGCGCATGTGAGCTGTGGTTTCATTCGTTTGTTTAATTTCTTTCTGTTTATTCAGCTATATTTTTTAAGCCTTCCCCTTCCATTAAGAATTATTCCATTCATGAGCCACGAGTTACATAAAGGAGCATCCTGTCGGCTCTGCCGTCCGCTGGTCTCATGGGACGAGGGTATCTCACTTCGAAGGCTTCATACAAGACAGGACAAGGTGGAGCAGCGAGCTAATGCTACATAGCAAACATGGCTACAGCCACTCCAAGAATACAGGTGTGTGCTATAGACATTCAGGGGTGTGTTACAGTCAGACAGTGTATACAGGTGTTTATGTGTGATACCCTACAGACAGGGGTGTGTTACAGTCAGACAGTGAATACAGGCGTTTATGTGTGATACCCTAGAGACAGGGTGTGTTACAGTCAGACAGTGAATACAGGCGTTTGTGTGTGATACCCTACAGACAGGGGTGTGTTACAGTCAGACAGTGAATACAGGTGTTTATGTGTGATACCCTACAGACAGGGGTGTGTTACAGTCAGACAGTGAATACAGGTGTTTACGTTTGATACCTTACAGACAGGTGTGTGTTACAGTCAGACAGTGAATACAGGTGTTTATGTGTGATACCCTACAGACAGGGGAGTGTTACAGTCAGACAGTGAATACAGGTGTTTATGTGTGATACCCTACAGACAGGGGTGTGTTACAGTCAGACAGTGAATACAGGTGTTTATGTGTGATACCCTACAGACAGGGGTGTATTACAGTCAGACAGTGAATACAGGTGTTTATGTGTGATACCCTACAGACAGGGGAGTGTTACAGTCAGACAGTGAATACAGGTGTTTATGTGTGATACCCTACAGACAGAGGAGTGTTACAGTCAGACAGTGAATACAAGTGTTTACGTGTGATACCCTACAGACAGGGATGTGTTACAGTCACACAGTGAATTCAGGTGTGTACCTCTGTGTTGCCGTGTTGCTTTCACACTTGATGCGGATCATATAGACCCAGAGCAGGCGGTACAGGGACTCCAGTGCTACTCGCGCCATTTTGGGGTCCTTGTTCTGCAACAGAAAATATCACGTTTCAGGATCAGCTGGTATAGAACCAAGACGGGGCCAAACCCCAGAGGCTTTTGACTTTAGCGGTAAAACCCGCTGGTGAAAACTCAGCCGGACTGAGAAGTGAATGCACGAGCCAAGGTGTTGCCTGACAACGTGGGGATATGCCAAGCATTCTCATCAGTGAGATAAGGAGGCGCGGGCCACAGAAAACCATTAGGCAGAAATAAACGTCCCAAGAAGTCCTGTTCGGCTGCATTCCGACAGGCACACTTCCCCTAACTGTTGTATTCCCGCTTGGGGGAAATGGTTATTCTCGCTCCTGCCCCAAAGCCTTTCGCGGATGATAAAGGCTGTGCGACTACCATCCACTCTCTCACCACATTCCACCTACAACATTCTTCTTTTCATGTAAAATGATTTTTTTTTTTTGCTGTTCTTTTCTAGAGCATTCCGCATTCGCTCGTAGGACGACGTGATCCTGGCGGTCGCCGCTGAGAAGACCGCTCCTCGCTTACCGCGGCTCGGATCCGCGCGTCTGGGTGGGGTGCGAGCCGGAAACGGGAGGGGTACGTTCAAGCCCAAGAGAGCCAGAGCAATCTGCACCACACGGCCGGCGGCCATTAGCAACAGGAACAGAGGAACGCCGCTTTCCGCCTCACTCAGCACTCCTGTGTTTAAATTTTGGTTTGTGATGTACTGATAAAACTTCGGGGGACGGAGGAGGGTGGGCGGGTTGGGAAGTTGTCCGAGAAGACAGAAGGCAGGAATCTCATTAAGAGGCCAGATTTGTCACTGCCATCATCATGTGGTTTGCACACCTCTGTGAAATTAACGCAGTTTAAAAAAAAAAAAAAAAACAGCCGGGAGGCCCGCCTTCCACGGCTCTCGCTGCCACTTTCACTGCGGAAAAGCACAGGTCTCTCAATTCAGTGTCTTCGCAGCCCTTGATTAAATGAAGCAACATCTCTATTCTTAGTCCCAGCCCTAATTCTGGGGCCGCAGTCGTCAAATGACTTACGCTGCCTGACAGAGTGCTAGATGCGCTCCTGACAGCAGGCGAAACGCTGAGCCTGGGCGGGCCTAATGGCCAGCTCTTACACTCAAACTTGTCATGCTGAGATTTGACACTTGTGTTTGTCATTTCTTGTGGCACGTTCGATTCCCGGCCGTGTCAGGGCTGGTACCTTAAGATTGGAGAGGCAGTTGGTGAGGAAGATGTACCATCTGTTGAGGAAGAACTGCTTCTGGCTTACGCACAGCAAACACGTCACCAGCGGGTACAGGGCCTGGAGGGGACAGGGTGATGAGGGTGAGGTGACGGATTCGCCCACAAAAACATATTCTTCTGTCCAAAACCCCAATCCCCAAAAAGTGAGCATGGATTACTAATGAACAACCACATCTGGTTAGTAACTAGCTCACTCTACTAGTGGAATAATTTGCAATGACTCAAGGTGCACAACACTAACATATACAGATGTACAACCAGCAAGCAGCACACAACAGTACACACAATAAAAACTGAAATTTTCTTCAACACAATGTCGCACGTGCTCTGTTACTGCCATGTATGCATCTCCTGGGTGTATTGTAGTCATATAATCAATGACCTTGGAAAATATGTTTAATTTATGTTTAATTACATTCATTGAAAGAGCCATAGATTTAAGAGCTCAGTTTGTGTGATAACCAGGATTGGGCCATTGATTGCCTCAGAAATCTCAGAGGCCACAGACATCTCTGCTGTGAACCTGCGTGACATTGGTTGTCACAGCGACAGAAGAAAATAAACGAACAACAATAACATCTGCAGAACTCCAAGTCGGTTTCCACGTCCATGGCCTACCAGAGAGTGCTTCTTCCTGGAGGAAAGGTCCAGGGTTGTGTCATACAGGCTCTCCACAAAGTTCCTCAGACAGGGGACGTTAACCTCATTCTTCACAGCCTGCAGTCACAAACACAAACAGTCAGCAGTGGAGATCAACATAGTGGAGTTCTATGAGAGCTGACATCTTAGCCAACAATGTGTTCAAGAGAATATGAACATCAAGGGTTTAAGAGATAATCTCTTCTGGTATATAATAAATGTATACTTTTTATGTAGTATACTACTTTTAACTCGATAAAGCAATAAAATGTTGCCCTTTTTATTAAGTGTGCATTCAAATGTTAATCTGTTAGGTTAGGGCTGCATTCAATGCTAAATTCATTGTGTACAATGGGCTTGATTTACTAAGACACCATTAGTGTGTGCAAAACCATCTAGCACATGCAAAACCAATAACATGACCAATGATTGGTCATGGTATTTGTTTTGCACCAATCATTGGTTGTGTTATTAGTTTTGCATGTGCTAAAAAGTTTTGCACACACTAAAGGTCTTAGTAAATCAGGCCCTGGTCATACTATGACTGTACGGAAACCTGGGGTTTTTGTACAGCCAGTAGTCTCTATGCATGAACGTAAGTCTGGACAGGCAAAGGTTAATAACTGGTTTTCCCTGAGGTGGAGAGCCAATGTGACAAACTCTTACTAGTGAATGACGATCGCTATCTTGTTGCTAGCTGCCAGTCAGTTTGTACCACAGCCATATTTTAAGTATGAATTAGCCAGAGCAAGTCCACAGATCAATAGCTAGCTACCTAGATAAGCAGAGAGAAAAACAGATATTCAGGATGTCAAGCAAAAGTTCTTCGGGGAGTCTTTAACTTTCTATGGTCTTTAGGTGCCAGTCAGCTAACCAGAACTAACTCTGCCCGTCCAGCCTTTTTGCGATATCACCTTGCAGAAAGAGCTTACTGAGAGGTTACGAACTCACCGCAGCAACAGGAACTAAAATCTCAACAAAAAGCCCCGCCAGGGCGTGCTTAATGTCCTTGTCTTTCACTTCCAGGAAATAATGGGCACACTCCTGTAATGGAGAAGAGCACACATCCTCAGGACTGGACACTGAGAACATCTATATACCATTTATAGTGTCATTTATATGCTTGGAGGAACTAAGTGTTCTGTTACACTGAAAACTGCAAATAATACTGATTGACAGAGAGAGCAACAGAGAGAGCGAGAGAGAAACAGAGAAAGAGAGACAGAAACAGAGAAAGAGAGACAGAGGCAGTGATATAGAAAGACAGAGAGAGACAAAAAGAGAGAAAGGGACAGGTAACTGATAGATAGAAAGGGCAGAGAGGGGAGAATGCCTCACATAGCGAGATAGACTGATAAGAGCAGCTATTACTCAAGATTATCTGAAAGCTGATATTTTACTATCATACGCCAGCCGCGCCTTTCATTTTCCGCGTCATGATTGTCCTTCATAAAATGTTCATAACTTAAGTGTCAAGAATGGCATTTCAGCTGCACTGGAAAGCCAATTAATCTCTCAGTGACAGGTTTGGGCAGAAACATACGATTCCCCCCACCCCCCCCCCCCCGAGTCACATATTTTAAAGTGACAGCCAAACAAGTACATACGCTCAATATGCCAGGCATTCACGTGTAAACTGTAAAAGGTGAGAAATAAAAATATGATAGCTTTCATGTAGACATTCAATTTTACAGTGAAAATAGACTGGCGCTATGACCCTCACCAGCTTGACATTCTGATGTGAGATATACATGTCCAGTATCTGCCCAAGGATGTGTTTTGCTAATAAACCAATGGTCAATAACGGAATAAAACAATAGTCAGTTTTCTGACAAATCATCTAGTAGGTGGAGATGCAACTGCGGGTGGTGATTCAAGCTACCTCAACCATTAACCCGTACCATGACGTTGGATAAAACTTGTCAGAGCCAATCAGAACGCAGAATATTCACAATCTCACAAACCTCAAAAAAATCCCTCTCCAGATGGCCCAGAGAGAGGGTGACTGGGGGGTTGAGACTATACCTGCATGAATTGAAATGAGGCTTCGAAGTCCTCCACGGGGTACATCTTGATGCGGAAGAACTTAACGCCCATGATGAGGCTGATGGTGCTCTGCACCACGTAAGGGCTCTGTTCTTTCTGACGGAGCTCCTTCAGCTCGGACGCAAACTTCTTCTTCACGGCGGGAAACCTGACGGGGAGGAGCCACAGGGTGAGTGACACGGGCAGAAACTTTCTCTCACGGGGGAAAGCTACGATAGGGGGAGCACGCAGCCAAGTGAAGCCCCCCCCCCCCCTCGGGCAGGGCTACCGTATGGGACACTTATGTGTTAACCCCGTGAGAAGCCTGCCCTGACCAGTTGGGACAGGCACAGTATGGATTCGATTCTGGATAGAGGGGCACACTGTTGTACCAGGAACCGGCGAATTATACAGACACATCATCAAGCAGCCTCATCAGCCACTCTATATGAAACTGCAGCCACAGTGACAGAGAATGTGCCGAAAGCATGCGATCGAATAACAAGTACGACTAACAAGCATGTTCTAAAACGAACCTCGGCAGCACCGAGCCGTAAAAAAACAGAAGCGCAAATACCGCTCATGGGAAAAGAAAGAAGAAGATAACTTTCACTTAACACTGAGGTGACATTTAAAACTACCCGCTCATGAGCTTTCTGGGATTCTGAGATGCGTCCTTCATGGATAGCTGCTCTATTTTTGTTTTTGGGCTTTTTGCGCTGGTTCAAGCCCCAGGATAATCTGCAGACTGCTATATTTCCACTGCGTTAGCATCTGCTGCCCCATGGATTACTGAAACCTGGGCTTCTGCTGCCTCACACCGAAACCTACTGGAGCGGTGGAGAAGAGAGCCCTGAGGTCAGAGCAGTGGCGGACTCAGGCTGTTTGAAGGGCAGGGGCGAAAAGAAAAAAAAGGGCATCTACTGCACGACATGGGGCCCCATCAGCGCCCAAAAAGCTTTGTGTGTATTGCTGCTATTGTCTGACCAGGTCTCTCTTGAAATGAGACCCCGTGTCTCAATGAGATTGCCTGTATAAATAAAGGTTAAATAAAAAATAAAAAATTAGGAAACCTTCCAACATTTTCACGCATGTAAGGATACCCTTTATACAGCACTGCATCCCATTTTCTCAACTGGAAAGGGCACCCTTTGGGACACTGTTATGTAGTGGCAGCATAGAGGGCACTTTATCACGGCACTGTTTACCTTTGGAAGGGCATCCATAGGGATTGTCAAGTTTAGACAATTGGAAGGGCACCAATAGGGCACTGCATCACATTTTATCCACTAATAGAGCACTCATTAAGACTTGTTATTGTATTTTCTTGCTATGTTTTCCTATGTGAAGGGCAGCCAATAGGGCACATACTCTCGTTTTCGCCACTCATGAGGGCACTTAAGCGCGACGTTTTCAACCGGGGGGGCAGTCCCCCCCCCCCCCCCGAGTCCGCCAGTGGGTCAGAGCAGTTCCCAGCAGGATGCGAGCCGCAGCCAACTGCCCCGAGCTTCAGACCGAGCTCCGTCGACAGAGGACGACATTTCTGACTCAGCGTCAGGGCGGCGGGTGCTGCTCGATGGCTCCTGCCCAGACGCCAGCCCAGGGCTCAGAGCGTGACTGCTGCCAGCGATACGGTCCAGGCCCCTTCCCTGAAGCCCTGGAGCTCCACAGTGATCCAGGGGTGGGATCCTCAAGTGGCCTCTATATTTAGAATGGCATTTGGCGGGGGAGGTGGGGGGGGGGGGGCAGATGGACGTCGTTCTCCTCTCCTTCTCTGCTCTTCTCTATTCACTGCTAGCTGTTTGTTATGTCAGTGCGTCTCCTCGCTAGAGACAGACAGACTATTGATTCTGCGTTTGAAACAATAAGGGGGCAGCGCTTGCGTCTCTGTCATGTTTATTTTGGCTGCGCCCGCAGTTGGCTTGTCTGGAAGCCAGGCCCAGGGGGATAGGCGAGCACTCGCGCATGCGCACACTCACACGCGCACACTCGTACGTGCGTACAAAGATCCTGTTTTGTGTCTGGTATTTGGTTCCAAAAAAGCTTTGGTGTGTAATCTAAAATAAATGCTGTGTTTACAAATCCGAGAGTGACCAGGGTGAGTAATTTTTCTAAATTGCCGTGGTAGCACCCAGGACTTCTCCCCACCAGCAATTCGGAATCTATGTCTCTGCTGGTCATCATTCTCATGTACAAAATAAAGCAGATCTCGTTTTGGGACATGGGTATGCAGCTCACAAACCAGCCATAACCCTATTTTAGCTGCAGGGATCTGGAAACCTCAAATAAACAGACGCCAATTTCCAGTCCTAGTATGGAAGGAGGAGGACTATGTCTTCACCATTGACTTTCACCACATCTAGAGCTTCTCCTTGTGCCTTCTATTGTCTGCACCAAGCATGTAATCTTTTCATGATTTATTCTGTTTAAAACCGGAATATTTTCCAACCACACCACACGTTTAAGGATCATAAGCCGAGGCCTCGGGATTCATAGAACTGGAGCAGCCTTTCCTGAAACCACTGTACTTACTCCTTCCCCTTTCCGCAGGGGGAATAACTCTCTTTTGAATCTAGTACTTTGAAGGAAACCAACCCAATCTGCCACCTCCATTGCCCCAATGCAGTGCAGTTCCACCGGCCTGTACACTTGCCAGTAACATTATTATACATCTCATCTCATTACACATCTATATGACATGTACTGTAAACTATTTAATAATCAGTGTGTTTAATAGAAACGTTTTACTATCAATAATAACATACTGCACGTGAGAACAGCACTGCATCCCACATACCTCCAATTCATTTTGCTTACCTGGCCTGGGCTAAGACTCCTAGGACTTCCGCGTAGAGGTCTGCTACAATGTGCATATTGCCAGTGTTGGGACCGAGGTACCTGGGACAATGCATAAGCTGTTAGTCATTTTGTCAGCGACCACGAAGGCTTCACAAGAAAAGAGTTTGCTAATGAGCTAGAGCTTTACCCTTCTTTGTATTTAAAGTGCTTGAAGGCCAAGTTAATGACTTCATGGATCAAACTGTCCAGGACTGGGTGCAGCGGGATCTGGTCATTAAGGAGAAGATGCAGTCAGTCAGGAAAAACCATCTTACATTCGCTACCCAGATGAATCACGTAATCAATTCACATTTTAGAGACAAAAGACAGAAAGACACTTTCAGTGGTGACGGACTGACTGCACATCGTTGCTCATAGCCGTACCGTTGACGTACTAAGACAGAAATGTCAACCAGAAATGAGAAGAGAGAACTGCAATCCTGACAACTGTTGTCATGATAACATGCAATACACAAGTCCAAGAGACAAATTGCACGTCTTAGACCCGGCATTCCGGTACTCTGTGCGAGACAGGCACAGAAATGTGGAGGATATATGAGTGTTTAGTTAGCTAAAACGGTTCAGACAGGTACCTGTTTTAAAACCTCGATAAGTACTAGAGAAAAAATGAAGTCAATGGCCAGATCCCTCCTTTCGAGTAGGTAATCCCTCTGCTGTTCATCACTGAAAAAGAGTGAGAGAGAAGAAAAAGCTTAGACCCACATATTCAGGATTAAATTATTAATCACTACAGTGACGTTTACAGTGTGACAATCAAACGTTACAATACCTTAAGCACATTCTAAGCCATTATAAGCCATTAACATTAAATATTAAAACATTTCACTTGCTTTATTTAAGAGGAGCACAACTTTGAAATAACATAAAATAATCAATAAATATAATTAATAAATGAACATAAAACTGGCTATATTGCAGTAATTTCTAGTCAGTAAAAATGTATTTGGAAAATGTCTTTTTGTTTAATGAAAACTAAAAGGCACAACCAATATACAGAAATTAATTTTAAAAACTGCTAACCTCATAATGTGCGTGCCTGTGTGTGCGCATGTGCGGCATACAGGTGTTAATATTTGTGTTTGTGTACATTTGCCCACTCATAAATGGGGTGTATTCATTAAATAACTTATTGTTCCATTAAAATTGATGAAAAAAATAAACTGTCATTTATTGAAGTTATTTATTTAGAAAAATTATTTCACGGTATTTCACTGAAAAAATATCCAAATACATAGTATTTAAGGCTATGTAAGAGTGTTACATCCCACGAGCGAAAACAAATTGGATCATCCAAAAGCAAAGACTAACCCTTGTCCTAACACTTTCCCAAACGCCTAAACATAACCCTAATCTTGCCACAACCTTAACACTTAACACCGTTTTCCATAACCCTAACCCTGACACTAACAGGAGACTAACCCTAAAAACATAATATATGGAACACTTGCACTCCATGCACTGTCTTGTACTTCCAGTAACCTAGGAATGTTTTTAATTTCTATTTACTGGGAATACTATTTCCATCCCTGCAGTTATTATTTTGTACAGACGGGAAATGTCAACAAAGAAATCACTGATTAAATCATATTGCATTAGTTCTCATACAGAACAGATCTCTTGGACCGTAAAATAACGGAGCCAAACCACTGTAATGAGCTTTTGAGGCATTTACAGAGCACTTATTTGCCCTTTAATTTAGGATACGACCCTCGTGGCTTTGGGGGGAAAGAATAAATAAGCAGCAATAATTCCAACTAATTACCAGCTTTATAAGTGATTATACTGTTTAGCCCAATTTATAACACTGCAAGGAGGTCATTGAAAAATATATTCTAGAGAAGTAACAGCAGTGAGAGCGGGCTGTACTTAGGTTGAGGAGGGCTATAGGCTTTGGTGAGGTCGGGACACATCAATCACAGCTACTGCACACCCTCAAACCGATTCCCAGGAAGCGCAGCCTCCCTTGTCCATTGTGCTGTTCGCTGGGACGCTGGCATTAGTGACTATTCTCATCTCCTTATCATTCAAAGATTCCCTTCAGAGGGAACTGGGGAGGAAATTGCCTGAGGTAATTCCCAGGTTTCGACCTCTCTCCGGGATGACAGTGGGTGCCGGATGGAGGTGACTCACTCGGGAGGGGGACGGAGGCCTGTCATTTCTCTCCTGAGTGGCTCCTCTCTCTCCTCTCTCCTCTCTCTCCTCTCTCTCTCTCTCTCTCGCCTGCTTTTAAGGCCGGGACAAGAGGCTGACCGAACCGCTGCCGCAGACTATCAGGCAAAACCTAATTATCTGGGAGGAGTGCCAGACAGCCTTGGTGTACAATATGCGGTAATGATGCTAAGCTGCTCAGGAGCGCCAGGCAATCTGAGGTCAGAGTTCCCCATACGGCTCTATTACTTTCCTGTATGACTATCAGATAGCCAGCATGGAACTGGAATGGCATTATAGGAGGCCAACATCTGCAGCGTCTAGCGATGGCGTTCAAGGAACTGTGCAATTAGATGATTGCGGGTTCAAATCCAAGGTGAGGCAATGCTTTTTCGCCCTAGCGGAAGGTGCTTCACCTGAACCGCTTCCTTGAATATCCTTCTGGAGCAAATGAGGAGTGTGTTCAATTGTAATCTATGTTAAGTTAACGATGTTACCGGGTTACTTGTAAATGTGTACCAGATGTGACCAAATTGCACAGGCACAAAAAAACCCACAATTGTAAATCAATAACAGTAACTGCAAAATAGAAAAAGCATAATTGGAGCTTCTCACTTTTTGGACTTGGTGCCGGCTCGTGGTCTGTACTCGTGCGATTCATCCTCCAGTCCGTTCTGCCGCTTGTACCAGTCGAACAGCGTACGCAGCACGGACGGCAGGCAGTACTCAGCCAGGGAGCTCATGGTGCTGATCAGCTGAAACACAACACAGTTAAAATGTATCCATGATATAAACATTTTAGGATCTGTCCTGTAATGCACCGGCTAAGCAAAGCCCTTACTGTCAATTTGCCTTCAGCGGGCCTACACTACACTTTGTGTGGTTATACATAAAGCCTTTGTTGATACCATTCCTTGGCCAGTGTCCATAGAAACTATAGCCATGTCCACCTGTGGAGAGTTTGGACTCAGATGAAATCCATGACTTCACAGTTTGACTCAAAAGAGCTACAGACAGGCAGCAGACAGACAGACAGCTTGACATACAGAGACAGAGATCACAGTACATGTACTGTAGTGGGAGCAGGAGTGTGTGTGTGTGTGTGTGTGTGTGTGTGTGTGTGTGTGTGTGTGTGTGTGTTTATGGGTGTGTGCGTGTGTGTGTGTGTGTGTGTGTATGTATGTATGTGTGTGGCTGGGTGTGCGTGTGTGGGTGTGTGTGTGTTTATGGATGGGTGTGCGTGTGTATGGATGGGTGTGCGTGTGTGTGTGTGTTTGTGTGTGAGCGAGTGTGTTTATGGGTCAGTGTGCGCGTGTGTGTTTGTGTGAGTGTGTGGGTGTGTGTGTGTGTGTGTGTGTGTGTGTGTATGTGTGTTTATGGGTGTGTGTGTGTGTGTGTGCGTGTGTGGTGTGTTTATGGGTGTGACTGTGTGCGCACGTGTGTGTGTGTGTTTATGGGTCAGTGTGCGTGTGTGTTTAAGGGTGTGTGTGAGTGTGTGGGTGTGTTTATGGGTGTGTGCGGGTGAGTGCGTGTGTATTTATGGGTGTGAGTGCGTGTGTATTTATGGGTGTGTGTATGGGTGTGTTTATGGGTGTGTGCGGGTGAGTGCGTGTGTGTTTATGGGTGTGTGCACGGGGCGTAGGGCACAGGGTGGGCACAGCAGGGCCCGGTCTGCTTCTCCCCAGGAGAAGAGAGAGCTGAGGAAGGAAAGGCGAGGCAGACTGGGCACAGCTCGGCACACACAGGAAAGGCGGGGAGTCTGCTGAGACCCTGAGGGGAAACACAGCGGCTCCTTCATTCAGACCCCGAGCCCCAGGATGAATCCAGGCTCTGTGCAGGGCACACAAACGCGCCCCTGTGGCTCTGAATGGGCAGCTTCTTTAGCCGCGCCAACCTGCCCCACACACCTACAGCAGATTAGCGCTCCTTAAGCAAACACCTACTGCCTCTTACTGGCACTCACAAAGCCTTTTTGGACCAGAACATGGCTTTCACTCACAAGCAACTCATATATATATAGTATATGAATAAACCCCCTATAAGTTTGTCTGCTCAAATGTCAAATAGAATGTATACTATCCATGTGGAGATATTTTTATGAATGGTCGGACTGTTATCTCGTTACAGCAACAAGAGCCCTAAGAGATTTTGAACTTGGATTATCACATTATATTGCTTGAAATCATCCGTAACGAGTGACACTTATTTGGCTCAGCCATAAAAAAAGGGTGAAAAAGAAGTCCACTTTAGTTCACCAGATACAACCGCCTCAAACCGGCACCCTGAAGTCTACGTTCTGGGGAGACTGGGCCCAAACGCCACTCCTTTCACCCCTTCTATCGACGCTCCTCTCTCTCACCTGGTCGAACTGTGGATCTTCGCCCCTCTGTAAGGATTTTGTCAATGGCTTCTCCTGAGAAAGAAAGAAAGCAATGTAACATTTCTACAAATGGCAATTACAGCCAACCACAAGACTATGACCAGTGTTAATAACGCCCTCTGAGATTTCCAGTACAGCGGCTTGTACTCTTATTTTGAAATAAGTACGAGCCACATTATTAGAAGTGCACAGAGTACTTTTGGACAGTTGCTTATAATACTTTGCCCCACACAGTAATGGAGAAGCCATCGGTCTGTCTAGCTCTTGGCAGCTCGCCGTCAGATATAGATGAGGAGTGCAGTAATGACGCCTGACATTTGTGTCCTTAATCACTTTTTGGTGACTGCCTCTCATTAAGGCTCCCAGTCCATCACTGGCCTGCCCCCTTGGGACGTTTATTTATTAATGGCGTCTCTACCCAAGAGCCTGAGTTCTGTCTGAATTCTTCCCATTCCTGCCATAGCCGCTTGCTGTAATTAGGGGAATGAAAAAGCATTTTGCGAAGAACGAGGCCCGCTCGCGGGTGACAGGTAGAATGCACAGAATGTCGTCTGGTGGTTATTGTCCGCAGCCCCCCCCCCCCCACCCCCCACCCCACCACTCTAAAGTAAACAGTCGGAAATGTCTGCTTTACGCCACGCCACTCGGCAGACACCGTGGCCAGCGACAAACGATGGCTTCATGATTCAACGCATGGTTTTTCCTTTCACTGATGTTTGGTCCCGGATTTACATTACGCCATTATGACTTATATATAGCACTACTGAGGACAATAGTGCACAAATGGAGCACACCACTATGTGTCTCTAATGACCCGGGAGAAACAACACAGCCACAGTCTACTATTACACTCAAACCACAAACCCCCAGTTAATGAAATAGAAACTACAGAACGGTTTGTACTCTGTAATGTAATCCATATATTCAACAATAGCATTTCTAACACCTGTTGAGAAATGTTGTTTACCTCTTCTTTTTTTATATCAAAACTACAAATCCCAAGTGTGAGATCACAGAAAGAGGTATTGTCGGATCTTCCAAGACACAGCTGTTCTCTATGAGAAGGTAGACGTTGCCTGTTTTTCTAACTGCCATACATATTAAGTCCATGTAGAGCTAATTTAATTAAAATCTGAAAGGCCACGAGATTTGTGGGGATTTGGAAAGGCTTGGTAATTTATCCTACAGCAGAAACCAATCTGGCAACCAAAGGCACACTTTGGAAGAAAGCCGGGACCTGTTGAAAACCAACAGAGGTGTCAAATATTGGACCCGCATTACTTTCCGTTGCTTTAAAAGCTGGACCCAGCCCTCAGCTTTTTTTTTTTCTGTAAACAGTGCAGACTCGTGAGCACCTGTGGTGCTCCAGTGCGCCACGTCCCCCGCTGCTCCGTCAGCTGAAGCCTACTGACGTTTCCACCTGACCGCCGCAATGTTCTGGCCGCTTGACTCCCAGCTCGGCGGAACAAGGGGCCGATTGAGAGAAAATCAACAGGCCCTCTTCACGGCCGCGGTGGGGCCAGCGCGGGACCGGGCAGACACAATCGATCGGATTGTACCGCGCCCAGACCGACGGCAAAGATTCGCTCTTTTGTCTCCGAGCTCATGAATATTTAATCGTAGGTCATTTGCCCGAGAAGAAAAGACTTCGGAGCAGCATTCACCTAAACGAACCCCTGAGAGTGCTGAGCCGAGTTTTAGCCAGAGGTTGCCGCAGCAACGCTGCTCATCTCCGTTCACGAGGTTCATCCTCAGTGGAAATCACAACAACCTTGAAGTACTCAAGTGCCCTCGGGCTGTAGGGCAGCTGAGCATCTGCTGTGTTTGCAATCGCTTTGCAGCCGAGTTACAAATAAAAAAAACACGGTAACACGATATCGCTGCGCTCTGAAAGTGAAGAGATTTCCCAAGCCGGCGTAAAAAATATCCCCCACTCCTCACGTTACCCTTTCCATTGTGCTACGGTTTGACCGTTAATTCCAATTCTTCTTCTCCCTCTCCAGTCTTCCCAAATTATAACCCCTAAACCACTTCCAGAAGGCGTCTCAGGCTTTTTAAGGTTTTTAGCCCACCTCAGACCCCCTCAGATGTCAAAGGCGATCGTGCACAAACAATATCACACACTTTTCAAATCCGCAACACAATCTCTGAAATATCACTGGTTGGATGATGCCTTCAGTATAACCGTGGGCCCTGCAGCCAGAATATGAAGCCTGGTGTGGTGTTTCAAAAGAAACACTGGTCAGACCCCCCTAACTCCTCCCCTTTTCCCCCCAGCACCAGTGTGGGCACAACACACAGTGCACCGATTCAACAAGAGAAGAGACGGAACAATCCGCCGCGCCGACGTCCTGCTCGGGGGGTGCGCAGGCCCGCGAGGGGCCGGTCTCCATGGCGACCGGACGCCTCCGTGCGGAGCCCGCGCTGTGGCGAGCGGCTCCCTCGCGGATGCGTTTTCCCGGCAGCGGATCCCGAGCGGGTTAATGAGGATTCCTCCCGGCTCGACCACCGCGTTTATCCGGCACATCAAAGGCAGCAGTGGCTTCTTTGCGGGAACCGGCAATTCGGGGCTTTCCGGAAGGCACGCGGAGGGGTAGAAACGCAGACGGACACAAAAACGGGGGGGGGGGGGGGCTGAGTCTGAGGATCTGGCAAGACGGGGCGTCATCGGGCGGCGTTCCAGCGGACCGAACGCTCCGTTCTTTCCGAGCGACGCGGCAACTATCAGTATTTCAGAAACGCACGCACTCATTTCGCCTGCTCGGACATGTGACCTGCTCCACTCTCAGTGTACTGTACGGTCACAGACAAAGACGTGCAGCAGTGGCGCCTGGCGTGAAATTGCTCACACTGCAGAGAGGCACGGCGCAGAGTAGCAGAGGCCGCCGTGGACCGGGGGGGGGGGGGGGGGAGGGGGGGGGGGGTGCGCGTTGTGCTCGGACAGGGAGCAGGTGGCGCGGCGGCGTTGCGCTCGCGGCCCGTGCCTCTTCCCGGCCCCGACGACAGCTGCTGGGACCCTGCCCGCATTCTGACCCACCTCGAACCCAGCTCAGGACGTAGCCGTATCCAAAACTGGGCCTCACACTCTTTACATAGGTTTCATAAAGAGAAATTACACAAGGCACAAGTTTTCTTTATAACAATGAGGGGGGCTTTCACATGGTGCCTGGGGGACAGGCGGAATGATTCACAGGCCTAATGACAACATGCACAATGAAGGATACTCATTACATTTCTCACATAACTCAACCCGTAACACGATGTTAACTTCAAAATATAACACGTTTGTTTTTGTCCTACTGTTAATGGAGACAGCAGCTGGCTTGGAGAGTCCAGACAAATGATTTCTTGCTAGCAGTCTTAGCTTAGCTATCCCCTCCACCCACTTATACAATACAAAGGGGTACAATTAACACAGAAAAAAAACATGAGCTGAGGTGCCTGCCTTCTGACAATTAAGTTCCCTGTGCTGAGCGGAGCAGTTTTCTGCGAAGATTAAAGGAATGTTTTCAGGCCCAATAGTATTGGGGGGGGGGGGGGGGGGGGAATTAATGACCCTGACAGGAAAGTCGCTTCATTAATCTGATTTGTTTGCCCTTTTCTGCCGAATCTGTGGGGAGGCTGAAGGCCTCTGCATTTGCTGATTCGCCACTCACATCAGGCGAATTTTTGAGACTGTGCGTGGGGACCGTAAATCAGCTTGACGGGACGGCGATGGGGTGAGAATCAACTCTTTCACCCTTTTCCTCCACTCATTCAGCGGGGGCTGGACACGGGGGAGGGCTGAGATGATGAAGTGGGCGGAGCCAGAGGGGCTTGCTGTAAGAGGACCCTTCCTGTAATTTACAACCGCTGAGGTCTCTGGGAGGCTGTAAAGTGATAGCGCGTTAAAATAGTGGACTGGCAAGCTGAAAAACCCCAGTGGACTTCCAGCAACTGCCTTCCTCCACAAATGTGTTGTCTGCAATAATTTATAATCTAATAATTCTGTTCCAGAGCCTCACGCTCTTTATTTAGTTTTGTTTCCAAGGTGCTTGAGAACACTTTGTTTTAAAGGCACGGGTCCTTGTCAGCCTCATGAAAAAAGTCTATATGAACGGGGCTGCTCAGGCACACGCACACGCACACGCACACGCACACGCACACACACACAGTGAACTGAGGAACAACACCACTTCCACTGATCAGAGGCCAGGTCAGGGATCAAAAAAATGCTGTTATAAAGGAGATCTCCAGAGGGCACCAGTTTTGTCTTTTTTTAAACGCAAAGAACGTGCACGGACAAGCACGTGATCTCAAAACATGCACGGACACGGACACGCACGTGATCTCAAAACATGCACGGACACGCACGTGATCTCAGAACACGCACACGCACAGACACAGACACGGACACGGACAGGCACGGGATCTCAAAACATGCACGGACACGCAAGGGATCTCAGAACACGCACGGACAGGCACGGGATCTCAGAACATGCACGGACAGGCACGGGATCTCAGAACACGCACGGACAGGCACGGGATCTCAGAACATGCACGGACACGCACGGGATCTCAGAACACGCACGGACACAGACACGGACACGGACAGGCACGGGATCTCAGAACACGCACAGACACAGACACGGGCACGGACAGGCACGTGATCTCAGAACATGCACGGACACGGACAGGCACGGGATCTCAGAACATGCACGGACACGGACAGGCACGGGATCTCAGAACACGCACGGACAGGCACGGGATCTCCGCTTATCTTTCTTCCTTCTCAAATTCCAGGCGGCCGTAGAGTCTGACAGCACCTGAGGCCACGCTGTTGTCCTGTTGATACCCTACACAGAAAACCTCACAGGGCAATGTACAGCCGCCATATATAATGGCCTTTATGGTAAACATCCTGCAGCCAGACCACAGGCCCCTCATACTAATCTTTCCTAAAGTTGAAAACCAAAACCCGCGAGCGTCGCTCACACCTGTTGCAGTCATCCTCCAGGGGACACATCCCTGTTGCGAAATCTGTCGATGGCTCCGCTCCTCTGACGCACGGCAAGAAGCCTCGCAGCGAGGTTCCTTGCAGCGTATTTCACGGTCGCGCCGGTCATTTACAAGGCAGTTAAGCTCTATACAGCACTGTATATTTCGAGTGTGCTCAGTAGACATGCTTCTCATTTGGTTCTGCAGGCAAATGCTCCTCAGGTGTATGCATACTGTAGCTACACGCATACCCAACACTGACAATGACTGTGCAACTGAATGCTCTGTGTAATATATGAGGGTATCTCATGGGTAATTTTGATTTAACCAAGGATTCAATGACAGCCAAATAACCTCCCACTTAACCTGCTCCCATTTTTTATTTGTTTTTGAAGTTTTTTTTTGAATTTTTTGTCTGTCCTCCTTATGTATTTTTACAATTTAATCAGATGAGGGGGAAAGCAGAGAGGGTTACAGAAAGATATAGGACCACAGCATAGAAAGTGTCGTGGTGGGGCATTAAACTCCGGTAATTTGGAGTGTTCAATTGCCCTGGTGAGGGGGGGGGGGGGGGGGGGGTGTGAGGGCAGAGCCCCATCAGTATTATTTATACTGTTCAACAATTGTGTGGCTTCCGACAAATTGTACTGTGTACTGTGTACTAACGCAGTTGAGATTTCACTAAGGGCACTTCCTGGATAGGCGTGAGGTTTTGTGCCTACAGTTTTGGCAGAAGTCTGTACTCCTGTCGCCTGGGACCGGAGGAAGGCGGCGGTACTGGCAATCAAGCTTGACGGACTGACAGGTTGAGGGAGGATGCCGTTGCTATCGAGTGCAACCTGTCAGGGCCCTTTTGAAGAGGATGAGGAAGAGCGACAAGGCGCTTAATGACTTTCTCTGATTAACATATCAACCGCCATTCAGAAGATGCCTCCGGCCTCCTCAGGCACTTAGAAGACGTCAACAGATTTTCCTGAGAAAGCACGAGTTTGATCCCTGCTTCTTTTAAAAAAAACTTTGTGTTCTGTCAGGTAGTATCCTTCTCAGTATATTGCTATATGATTAAATATTGTTATTGCAAATATAAACTCACTCAAGTTCTCAGTTGACCAACACAGTTAAATACAGGTAAAATTATTTTAAAAAGTTATATCAGTAAAATTCCAACAGCCACTTCCATAAAAGGCAACACCCCTTCAGTGGACAGATTTTAAGTTGTACGCCTGTACCCACTGGACGCTGCATGATTCTAAACTTTCTCAGGTCCCCTACAGAAACTATAACCTCTTTCCCAATGTCTTCTGTCCTGTGAGAGCCAAATGTGTAAAGGAAGACACACACACAAACACACACACACACACACACACACACACGCACGCACACAATAGAGGTAATTGCTTCCTCTACTGATTAAGGTCTCGCTCTGATCTGTAAGGAAGAATTTCTCCTCCGGCCACTTAAGTCTGGATTTCTCCTAATGGAATTAAAGCGTCAGCGTGGAACAGGGGGCAGTGCATTATATCAGCCGTCTGGAGCGCTCGGTCAATAGCAGCCTGACGGGCAGCTCGCATGCTACCCACGATGCTTTGCGCCTCCCAACGTCCTCCCCACCACATGAGCCAGCGCTAATCTGCACGTAGCTGCCCGGCCTCATTTCATGGTAGGGAGGTGTCGAAGAATGTCACCCGGTCGAGCTCCTCGCAGCGCGGTTCAAATTAATCTGCAAGGTGTACGCTGACCTCTTATAGAGCCTTTAAAACTCAATCACAAAGAGCGCATCGACCAAACCGCAAACAGACCTCATTGCCAATGTGACCGGGTAAGGACGAACACGCCCTTCAAATATACTTCAGCAATGACAAAAGGGATCCACGCCTCAGTACTGGACAGCCTCCAAAAGCCGCGCTTCAACGGATCTGGCACCAAATGAAACACCGCTAACCAAAAGAAGAAAAAAACCCCCTCCGTCCTTACATAGCAATCGTGCACCTGTTCCCACTATCCCACAGTTCCCGGCTTGGCCCCTGGCCCACTTTCCCCTCTGTGGCGTGGCGCTGACACGACCTCCCTCCCCCCGCTCACCTCCCGAGGTGCTCTTTTTCCGCCAGTAGCCCGTATTAAACGGCGGTTTACATTAACGCTCCGTTCCCATTGTCGTGGAGGTTCTTCCCTATAGTTCGGAGGAGCTGTCACTCCAAACAGATGAGACTGCATTATTCTACACTGTAATCTTATTCCGGTTTTTATAGGTGCCATTCACTTTTTATAGGTATATTATTTCAGTGGTGCCATCAAAACAATACGAATACACTGTCACTATCAGTATGACAAGATTTGAAATGACAAGGAGTGTATGGGACACTGACTGAATTGACCCAGAGAAATATAGATAACAACTTATAGAGGTTAAAAGCATTTTTTTTAAAGTAAACTAAACCGTGAGAACGGTGTAGGAAATGGGCAGCGCATTTCCGGAAGGTCACTCACCAGCGGCTCGGCCATGATGATGCGGATCTTGCGCTCGCACAGGGTGGTGAAGTTGGCGAAGAGGCTCTTCAGGACGTACTCGCCCGGCTTGCTCTCGGGGTCCACGCTGATGGGCATCATGGCGGGGGGTCCCTTCTCTCCCTGCGCACTGCAGACGGGGGCGATGGGGGGCTTGCTGTATCCGTTACCCACCGGCGACGCTGGGGGAGGAGGGGGGCGGAGACGTTGCGATTAGATCAAAATGCAGAAATGCAGAATACATACGACTATAACTCTTACAGAAGAAAACTCTTACACAAGTCGCAACTGTTTGATGTCCAAACCGTTTGGCAAGCACCTTTTTTGATTGATCGCTTAAGACTCCAAAAAACGTTATTAAAGACAGAAACTAGGAATTTCTTTCATTTTTTAAATCAAACTTTGATTTGATTTCAGGTTGACTGAATCCAGGCCATTAACTAATTTGCTCAAGGGGAAACATTTGCTCTTCCCGAGATCTGTGGGAGGTTTAAAGCTTCCAGACCTGGAGCTCTATCAGCTGGAATCCCTCACATCCCCCAAAGAACAGTTATGGTTCCACATGGAGTGCTCACTTCTAACCACTTTTTCAGCGATTTTACTTTTGTGATAACAAATGTCTTTGAACTAGTGTACTTTTGGGCCTATTTATTCCCACCCCCCATTTTTGTTCTTGCCCCCCTGCAGACATGGATGAAATATTTATTTAAATTACTCTTTAGATCCCCTAAAACTCTCCTGCAAATGTCTGAGGACTTTCAGTAACGCATGTTATTAAAAAAGAAATCCAACCACACTAATGAAGATTATTGATGAAAATAGCTTTTCCTTCTAAATTAGTTAGGAATATGCATGAATTTTACTTAGGAATAAAGTGTCTAGAATAATCTATTTAAAATAATGATTTTACACAGGACTGCCCCTTTGCTGACAGAGCCCAGAATGTTTTGTGATAATATAAAAACGTGGGAGAGATTTTCTGCCATGAAACTCTATAAGCAATATAGATTCCGTGCAAATTTTCCTAGAAATAGTCGAGCTGACCTAATATCTCAATTAAAAACACCCTGCTGAGCAGCTGGTGTTTTCATTATGCGATGAAGATGTCACTGGCCTTTGAGGGAGAAAGAGGGACATAAAAACAAATCCATGTGACCAGGGTTTGCCCGGTATTATGAGGTCGCTGTGTCGAATTCCACATGCGCCCCAGTCTAGACCATATAAAACATTTAGGCTAAATGAGAAGCATGTGCAACTTTACCATTAGGCTACATTTGTTCACAAAAGAACAAAAAAAGAACTGGTCAAAAATAAAGTTCTGAAACCACAACAAGTGCATTAGATCAGAGAGCCAGAGAAAACTGTCTGTGTTTCCCCAGGGCCTGTGAAATGTATCACAGACCTCCCAGCTCCTGTGAGGGCCACCAATCCCTTAGAGTGAGCGCACTGTACACTGCTCAGTCCACATAAGCTACACTGGACCCATTTCTACCATTCCACGCTGGACTGGCTGCAGCGGACCGTGTACTGGGGAATGAATCTGGACAGAGACTATCACATTTAGCAGGAGGAGCGACTGTGGGTCTGTGCATCAGGGAGTTGATGATGCTGTGTGTGTCTCTGTCTGGCTATTGGTCCTGTCTCTTCTTCCCTGTAACTATACAGTAATATAGTCCTCTCCCATTCCAACTCTCCTCCACCCTTAGCCATCCACGTTCGCTATTTTACTGCAGTAGCTTCAACCCAAGACCCCCAAAAGTGCAATAAACCCCCACCCACGCCCCAACAGCATGCCCTGTAGCACACAAGCACATACACACACGCAGCGCACGCATGCACACAGACACACACACGCAAGCACACGTGCAAACACACACACAGACACTTCAACGCTGCTACACCCTGGTCCTCCAATGCATACGCCGTTTTTTTTTTGTTCCAGTTGAGTTCGCTGGTAATTCGGCCTTGTGCTGGACACTGAGAATTTCATATCAACACTTATCTGCTATAAATGTGCGAATGAATTCTGTTTTAAGTGCTTCTGACCTTCTGTTTCCTAGTGTTTCTATCCTTCGATCCTACAGAACATTTATTTCTTAATTTGTATTACCACACATTCTCCATGGAACACATTTGATGGACTGTTTCAATTAAATGCAGTTATTTGTTCAATTACTTCTTCTTGACTCCATTTAACAAATTACTCGTAATCAATTAATCAATAAAGCCAAATGCCTCTATGTGCTACTAATTTCTTGAAGAGGCTTGAATGAATATCGACTGAATTAGTTACATAAACACTTCAGCCAGTACAGAATGTTTCTGATCACAAAGGCACTTTTCTTGAAACCCATCTCTGTAACAAGTGGCAATCATTGTTAAATGTGAATCGGTCAGATGCAAATCAACAGCCAATTAAACCTAATTAAGACACAGCTGCTGGAACACAATCTGAGAAACGGTGACACATCGTGCATACAATCAGAGATGGGCAACTCCAGGCCTCGCGGGCCGTTGTGTTTGCAGGTTTTTGCTGCCACCAGTTACCCTGGCTCAATCAGCTAATTAGCCATATACACCAACACCGATTCACTAGTAAATTAGACCACAATAAAACGCTACAATACATGCATGTACAAGAACATTCATCATCTGCTGTATATTACATATTGGGAAATGTAAATGATTGGGCTAATTCAATAATTAAGAGCAGAAGTTAGTCTGAAATCCAGGAACACATACGGCCCTCCTTGCCCACTACTGCACTTTTTGTCCCTTTCCAGTAGAACATTATAATAGAGTTTAGCTTACCCTGACATAGTTTTATTAATGTTGACAGAATAATATCATACTGTACAATTTTTGCAGAATAATATGCCGGGGTTTGGGTGTCTCGATGGCGTAGCCTGTAGAACACGTGCTCATTGCGAGCCGCGACGTCAGCTGTTCGAATCCAGCCACACAAACCTTCATCGCATGTGTCTCTCTCTCTCTTCCTCCCAATTCTCCATGTCTCTCTGCACTGTGCTGTCCAATAATGCTGAAAAGTACTTGGGTCTTGTTTGCTGCGGTTTACTGCAACATCTTTGTCTAGTTTAAAGCTTGTCTCTACAGTATTTTATCAAATTGTCATTATTTGCATTCATAATTGTTTTGTTTTTGGTCAGGTCTTATATTTATTTGATTTAAGATTACAATTGATTGTATCTGGCAATATTACATAGGGTCACTATGCATAGTTATGCCTCGATTCCACAAAAGTATATAGTTGCAAGTAGTGATGGGTTCTTTTACAAAGCTTTTGATTTTTATCGGATAATTCAATCAACATGTTGCTGACATCTAAAAAAACCGAAGTGACTGAAAAAGTGGTTAGAAGTGAGTATTCAATGTGGATCCATCGCTGTTCCCCGGGGGATGTGAAGGATGCCAGCTGATAGAGCTCCGGTTTGGGAAGATTAAACCCCCCACAGGTCTTGGGAGGATACGTTTTTCCCCTTTTTGAGATAATTAGTTCATGGCCTGGATTCACTTCAACCTTTGTCCTTTGATTTCAGAATAAAAGCAATTGTTACTTTCCGTCTTTTCAAACATTGTTTGGAGACTTTAACCATCACTAAAAATGTACTTGCTAAACTGTTTGTGAAGACAGAAACGAGCGTTCAAGACAGATGACGATTTAATCCGGGATTTGGCCTTTTATTCCTTTTCGGTGAGTTAATTTTAGTGATTTTAGAGTCGCCAAGCACTGTTTGTGAAAATAAAACTAACACTAACATTTAATTTTGAATGTAATGTAAGTTAAGGACAAATGTTGATTGAGCATAAAAAAGATGCATTTTAATTTCATAAATTTCACGAGCTATAGCTTACTGTTTCCTTGCTATGTTACTTTTTCTGTTTTCTTTTTTGAATAGACACAAGGACACCACATTTCGGCCACAGTACTGGTTGGAATGTTTACCGTAACACTGCATTGAAGACGCGAGCCTACATAAGACAAACCGAGCCCAAAAGCTCATTTGAGTAACTGTGGCTCGGGACAACCAGTCCCACACCGGGGCACCTCAAAATGCACCTCCATTTCATCACCCCTCAGCCAGTCCCAGGGGGCCCCTCCGGAGAATTTCTAAGCAGGACCACCGCTCCTCAAGCGCGGCCATTTTGGACGGTCTCTCATTGTGGAGCGTACAACAACAGCAGCGGCCGCGACCATAACAACAGCCTTTTTTAAACTGACGGCCCACAACCCCCTGGGAGGGAGAGTGATGGGGAGATCTCCCTGCTGACGCTCTGTGGGCACACAATTAGGCCAGCATAATGACTAGCACATCCTCGCCCGAGGCCCTAATGAAGCTGTCAGTATGTAAAATGAGCAATGGCTCCACCCGAAACCTCACAACCAGGACCATCAGTGTTAATCTGAGCGAGCAATGCTCCACACCTCTGGTCCTGGAAGACACAAGCTTGCCCACATCAACCGCCAAACCGCTGGACACTGAATCTGGCGAAGTTTTTGGGCACCCACAACCAAGACATCGACCCTGTTTACTAACAGTGCTGTGGAAGTCTCTGTGAAAAGGCACAGTCTGATCTGTCGCGGCTCACCCTCAGTCACAGTCTACAGTCACAGTGCTGTTCTTCACACTTGCACACATGACAGAGGATGCCAAAATAGGTGTGAAGCCAAAATTGTGATGAGTTTTTAGTATTCAGAACCATGGCCTCGCAGTCTGAACACCCGATGAAACTAGCCTCCATTTAACACTCGAATGGCCAACACCGTAAGTAATAAACTGCACTTGGGTAATGAGGGGTCAGCTTAAAAGACATGGCTTTTTACTTAAAAGGTCAAAGGTGTGACATTGCAGTAGTGTGGAAATACTCTCATCGCAAGACAAGCATATCAACAACCTTTCAGTGCTAATGGCCAGGCTGCAGAATGAGAATGCACACTATATAAGATCTGGCTGAAAAGCAGGCCAGTTGGCAGCATGGGATTAAACCACTCGTGAAATCATAAAACATTTTTAACACGCGAAAGACCCCCAGGCTTCTTTTAAACACCCACAGAGTCGATGAATCCATTTTACTTTTCATTTTGGGCAGGCTATCTCCAGCTCAATGCAACAGAAACGGTCTTCGGTATGTCAGAACAAATAAAAAATAAATGGCCATCATTTAATCACATTGCAATTCCTGCTAGAGGCACAACCAGTAAACAGAAAGAGTACAAAGAGAAAATGTTTACAAACAGTAAAACAGAAAATACATAAATATTAACCTTAAAGAAACCCAAAACACATCAGGTTCGAGACAGACAGGCCTGGGAAACTTCCCCCTCATTAAAATGAAACTGCAAACTTCAAATGAAACTGCAAACGCACAGTAAACTAAAGTACGGGGAGAACTCAAAACCTGCAGCACAGAAGACAGCACTGCCCCGGGGGCTGAGGCAGGGAGGGCTGGCGGGGGTCCTGGTAGAGAATATGCGAGGCCTGGGCCAGGGCGGGGCCAGGGAGAAGGGCCGGGACGGCGTTCCGCGTGCCGTCTCCGCCGCTGCCTCCAACCTAACCGAACCCCGCCTCCGACCCCCCGAATCCGACAAAAACGCCGCATTTCAATCTGCCCTGCATGGAATTCCCGGCATGCGTTCCCGCCCCTGGTCCGGCAGGCCCGGCTCGGCCCGGCAGCGGGCTGGGGTGCGGAGCTCCGGTTCCCGCCCGTCTCAGGCCACCTACCTAGCCCCTTTATGAAGCTGATGACACTGGCCTTGCTCCAGCACACCGCCGTCCCTTCCATGGCAAGGCGGGGTGGGAGGGGAAAACTCTACCGTATCCGGGGATTGTCCGAGGAAAAAAAAAAAAAAAAAAAAAGCGCACAAACTACTGTTCTTCCATAGTCCCATGTAGGTCCTGCAGCTCCTTCTTCTGGGGCTCTAGCTCCATGGTGAGGGGACCCCCGCGTGGGTGTGGGTGTAGAGGGGGGAGGGAGGGGAGAGAGGGGGGTGTTTTTGAGGTTTTTCGAGCCTGTGCGAGCGCTTCCTTCTCCTGCGCCTCTCTCCTGCCTTGTGATCTCTCCCTGCTGCCTTCCAAGAGTGAAGGTCAGCCTGGAATTTTTAGCTGAGGCACAGCAGAGAGTGACGAGGTCCAACATTGCGCGGTGGCATAGTTCAGCTGCTATATTTATCTCCTGGTACACACTATACTGACAGATTAGCCTCCACACACCACCCCCTCCCGCCCCTACCCCAACACCCCCCGGTGTGCTGGGAGTGTGCGGTGCAGACCACCGGGGTGTAATCACCCACCTACACGATGGAGGCGGGGGGGGGGCTCGATCGGTTTTGGAGGACACTTGTGAGGGTTTCCCTGCAGTTAATATCTCTCGTACCACCGCCTCGTACGATGCAGGCCAAAGCCGGGACTCAAACCACGCTCAGATACTCAGAATTCCAACGCTGAAATACAAAACCCAAACCAGATGAGGCCGCAACACTATCTCTACGCAAACAAGACTCCCAGAAAGACAGAGAGGGGGGAAAAAAAAACATCTTAAATTATATTCTAAGTGTTTAAGTGGCCTACATCACTATGGCGCATGCTGCTTATAATCCGGGTGGAATGTAAAGTTCACTTTAGGAGTTTGAGATTCGCCCGTTTTCCCTACGCTACATGCATTTGAGAAGCGTGGGGGTGGATCTTAAGAGGAAGGCTGTTGTTTTGATATACTGGGAAAGCCGCAGCCTAGAATCTGAGCTGTACTGTAAATCCAAGACATATATACTTGTCATATATACTTCAGAATTTCTCCATTAATAGTAAGCTCTGCTAAATTAGGCTTTGGAGTCTCAAAGCACAAACTGTAAAGGACCTGACATACAGCGCACAGCCTTGCAACAGTACCTGTTGCTATGCAATAGAGACAAGGTATGTTTTTGCAATAAAGCATCAAGCTTATGTTCAAGTCGGCTTACGGGAACTCCGATCAGCGTTTCTATGTCACAGTACTATGAGAATTACAGCTCTGGCTTTTTTGACCGCAACAAAATGACCACAGCACTGCTTTCGGGGGAACGCCAGTTCGGCTGCTGCAGAGCGGCTGACATCATAAACGCGCAGTTCCAGAGCAACGGTTCCAGAGCTTTCATGAGAACCCGCGAGAGGATTGGGGTTCAAAAAGTCCAAAGCTATCCTTCCGAAACAACAACAAAATGAGTGAGAACCCTAATGAACGTGCGAGAAAAATGTTCTCACGCGCAATTCCAACCAGGCACTCAAATCGCTACAATAATAAAGCATAAAGGACTGATGGATAACTGCTTTGCTGTTTCATATTAGACATAGTCACAATCTGATGGGATTTCCCTTCGCTTCAAGCTTACAAACCAACGCGATAGCAGCGCTGGAATGGGTGTGTAATTATTTCCTGGCTTGTTTATGAAGCAGGCTAACGCTAACGCAAACGCAGGCTGTGTTGTGCGCGGACAATGCGGGCGTATGTCCGGGCAGCTCCGGGTTGTGGAAGGAAGCTCGGGGGGAGGAGAGGAGCGAGGAGCGGAGGAGGACGGGGGTGGGGGGCGTGAGCTCCACGCTGGAGGCGCAGGGTGCAGGATTAAGCCTGAGGAGCTGCATGTGACTCGGCACACAAGAGGCTAGCTCAGGAACACTGAGCATTACATCATCGCTACGCTGAAAAGCCCCTGAGCACGATGTACGCTCCCTGGAGGACAATACAGGCAGAATAACAACGCCTCTGTCTCTCTCTATCTCCATCTCTCTCACACTCACAAGCAGAAAAACACACAAACAAGCTCGAACGCACAAACCTGCACACACACATACGCACACACAAACAAGCTTGCGCACACATATACACACACACACACACACAAACATGTACACATAAATACACACACAAACAAGCTCGCACACACATATAAACACACACACACACAAACATGTACACTTATATCCACACACAAACAAGCTTGCACACACAAACATGTACAAACAAGCTCACACACACATAGACACACACACAAACAATCTCACACGCACATACATGTACACACACACACACACACACACACACACACACACACACACACACACACACACACAAAAACAAGCTTGGGCACACATAGACACACACATATATGTATCATACATGCTTTTAATAGTGCTGTGTCTAGATCAGGTCTCACTGGCAGAATAGTTTCTTTATCTAAATGGGACTTTCCTGGTATATTAAATGTTAGAATAGCTAACATGCCCCTGGCTGTGTACCTCCCTGATACCACACCAACCCTGGGAAAAACCACCATCTTCCAAGTCTGTCTCAAAAGAGTGGGCTGACATTCTTTTCCCACAAAAAAATAGAACAATGTTATTTTGGGAAAAAGAAAAAAAATATCACTGCAGACATATTTGTTTAGACTCGAACAATTTAGGGGTAATTCAGAAGTTTGCACACTGGTACAGTACATACGTCTAAAGTAACTAAAGAGACGCTGTCAAAGAAAATAAAAGGCTTGCAAAAATGTTTTATATCGACCAGGTATCCGTCAGGTCTGTTTATTTGGTTCGACAGCATTCGGCAATTCGCCCACAATTTAAATTCCGGTCTATTTCCCAAGGAGGCAGCAGCTGCATACATTTCTATATCGCAAAATTAAGAACAGTGGAAATGGTGCCAAAGCACAGCCAGGCCTTCTTCCACATCAGTCCCACAACAGCCGACAGAACACTGGTGGCACCACCACCACTGACAACAATAACAAAAAAAACCAAAGCCCTCAAATCCAAAAGTTGTAACTCAGGTGTGCATGTGAGGGCTTGCGTTCATGAGCTCACCCTTGGCTGTGTTGAGAACGCTTCTCCTGATGAGTGACAGCCCTTCAGAGACTTTAGCAGCTTTACGTGAAGCGAAACGTTTCACCAGGCCTTAAGCGCGAGCGTGGCTAAGTGAGCCGCTAGATGCCCTGACCTGCCCAGCCCTGCCCAGAGTCCTACTGCTGATGGGATGGCCTCATTGGCCGGTTCTTTCGCAGTACTGGCACCGGGGTCGTTAGCACCTGGCCCCACCCAGGAACAGGCCGGCCCGGAACTGCGTCCCCCTTAAACGCAGCAAGGATGCAGTCTGACCAGCATGCGTTTCCATGTGAAATCCTTGCTCCGGAGACGCAGTTGAGAGATGTGCTGAGACTGTGCTCCAGGCTAAAGAGAGCACAGGCCACGTTTGCCACATCTTCTGTGGTGAATTAGGGTCTCTCTCTGCTCCGCAGGTGGTGAAACGGCAGAGCACAAGCAGGGCCCTGTTTTAATAGTCTGACGTCATTCTGAAAAGACCAAAGCTAGAGAAAAGAGAGACAAAGAAAGAGAGAGAAAGAGAGAGAGAACACTGCACAGCTACTGAGTGTGTGTGTGTGTGTGAGGAGGCTTGAAAGCATTCAAGGTGATTTATAAGACCAGCACCAGTGTTGGCTTGCTTCCTTCTCAAACAGGTGGACAGAGGAATGGCGGAGACTTTTCACTGTGGGGGGCTGTTTAAATACTGGGTCATTATGCACTTGACTGAAAGCTAATCACAAGCATGCCACACAGACAGGCAGTGATGATGCGTAGGTGGGAGGGGGTGGGGGGCAATGGTGACTGTCGTAACCCTTTCCCCTTTACCTCCACAGATAAAAACTGTTTGGGAAACATGAAAAGCCTACCCTCCCAACAGCTTCGACGGCGAAGCCCGATTGGCTGAGGAGAGACGGTTCCTTGGAGCGCGCCTGGCAAGCCGCGAGGTAAACAGGGCCTGAACGCGTTAGCCGGGCGAAGGGTGTTTCTGCGCTGCTCGGCATTCTGGGATCAGCTGGCAGATTCCCCCAGGGGCACTCTGGTTAATGCAGCTATTGTTTACCTGCTGAGCTCACCTGACGAGGTGCTAAAACAATGCTGTCACACGCACTAACAAAAACAACAATAACCAACTAGACGTGAAAACAAATTAAATAAATAATAAAATAAAGGTCAAAAAACCACACAAACTTGGTTGCTGCCGCCTAATACCGCTTCACTGAATTCATCTCAATCTTAAGAGCAGTCCTTTCATGATTCATTTTATAATCACAAGCAGTGGATTAAATGTTGTTTTATTAGATAATAACCTGATAAATTGTGGACAGACTGCGGACAGTGATGTGATGTAAAGTCGGATGAAACGAATGCTTCAGAACGGGATGAATTAACCGTCTGTGCAGGAAATACCTGCTTTCCCTCCTCCGTATCTTATCCATTGCATAACGCGCATTCTCTTTTCCCCTTTACGTTCCGCTCACGCGCTGACACGGAAGCAGAGCCGCGAGCGGCGGACACCGGTCGCTGTGGCGGGAATGCTCCTGGGCAGCGGAGGAAACCCCCACCGTCCGTCCGTCCCGGCCGAGCCGCTGTCACGCTCCTCTCTCAACTTACATAAAACAAGGGATTATGACATCATGTAAACACGGCGGGCCGGGCGCTGGGGACGCATGCGCGCGCGGCTGAAGGGCATGGCGGCGTAGCGCGCGCTGGAGGCGAACGAACCCGAACCTCCTCTAATCCCATTACCGCCTCACCCCGCACGTAACAGCGGCTATTTAAAAATCCGTCGCGCTCGGACACGGCCGAGGCAGCAGGAAGCCGAAGGACAACAGAGCGAGGGAGAGAGAGGGAGAGAGAGGGAGAGACGCAGAGAGGGGCAGAGAGAGAAAGAATATCAAACCACGCCGTTTCTGAGAACACGTGCGGGACAATAACAAAGCGGGCGCTCGACCGTGCGTTACGCGCAACCTCGACCTGTGGGCCCCCCCCTCTCTAAACGCGCGCGGGTTGCCGCGGGTACTCACTGCCGCTCCAGGACTTGAGCAGAGACTTGATGCTGATCTCGAAGAAGCCAGAGTCCTGCTGGCTGGCCATGGCGACGGCTCGGCGACGGCTTCCCCCCCGGCAACGAGGTTCGGCGCGGTCAGGTGGAGCCTCCTGTCACCTCCCGAGCGATGCGGACGAGGCTGTGGCGAGGAGGAGAGAACGAGCAGCCTCCGCTCTCCCTCCCTCTTCCTCCTCCTCCTGCTGTACTCCTGGCTGTCAGCCCTCTCTCTCTCTCGCTCTCTCTCTCTCACGCTCTCTGTTCCGCTCTGTTTCTCTGCCTCTTCCTCTCTGTTCCTCTCTCGCACTCACTCCCTCTCTGTTCCTCTTTCACTCTCTCCTCCGAGTCCACCCCCCCCCCCCCCCCCCTCCCCCCTCCCCCCTCCCCAGTAAAGCCGTGGCAGCCAGTGGGCGGCATTTAGCGCTCCCTTTAAATAACTGAGAACACAGGAGCCAATCCTCTTAGCGGAGAGCGCTAAATAATAACCGCTATTTGTCTGAGCGCCGGACAGGGCGCTACAGCCGCCGTTAAGCCCGCCTCTGTCCGCGGCCCCCTTCCGCCAACCCGCTGGACCCAGAGGAGTCAGGGACGGGAGCGGAGGCACTCGCGGCTCACAGCCGAACCCTGGGGCCGGGAGATAGGGAGGCTCGGCTGGACACTGATGTGTAGGTAACAACCCTCGGCTCAATGCGCGGTGTCCGCCGCTGAGTATCCTTAAAGTATACGCTGACCCACAGGGGGCTGGTAGCTTGAACTGGAGCTGGTCCCCGGGCGCTGCACTGTGGCTTCCCACTGCTCCTAAGTAGCTAGGATGGGTCAAATGCAGAGGACAAATTACCCCACAGAGTCAATAAAGTATAACTTAAACTTAAAGCAGAACTTAACCCCCTGCAATCTGGTTTAGCTGGAGGGCCTGCGCACGGTGACTGGAAATGTTTCACTCATCTCCCCAGGCTCATGAGACACAGAATAAAATAAGGGAAGAGAGCGAAAGAAAGACAGGCCGAGAGAGAGTTTGACTGCTTGAGCCTGGCAGAGAGCGAGAAAGAGTGCAAGAAAAAGACGAGAGAGAGAAGTTAAAGAGAGGGAGAAAGAGAAGGATGCGCGTGTCATACGAGAGGCACAGGTAAAGTTACTGTACAGGATGAGCCGACTCATCAGTCTGGTCTGAGGCACAGTGCGCCGTGACCTAACCAATCCAGTCTGGCGGAGCGACCCCGCCCACTGAGTAATCCTGACCAATCACAGGCACCGTTCTCTCCAAACACAGAGGCCTCCTAATCTGCTGTAATGATGACAACGCTCCTGCTACCTGTGGTGATATCATGTTTTATCAACAGGACGACTGTGTCGGTTCAAGTCCTCCCGGGTGGCCTGTCCAGTTAATGTATTACAGAGCACTGTGCTTTAGTGTTTGACGCAGTTATGCACCCCCACGAGCGTGACCTCTGACCATTCCACACGGATCACCACGGTTACAATGCTCCAGCCCTCTAACGGTTACTTTAGAGTTCCGTTGATGAGCCCAAGTGTTCGGAATGCCCTGTTCTTTGTGATACAACTGACGCCTGTGGCCAGTCACGCGGCAGAGACAGAGAGAGAGAGAGAGAGAGAGAGAGAGAGAGAAAGAGATGTCAGCTTGGGATCCCCTGGTGGCAAAAGCCCATTCAAACACCTCCCAAAAAAGACCTGTCATTCACAGCCGCGGCACGGGTGCTTTCACGGCACGGCAGCCTTGTAAAAATGTCGCGGGCGCCACCCCGTCACACTTTACATTAAGACGGAACCTAGCTCCTCCCCTGCTGAGTCTACAAACACAGATCACAGGCAAATCCCCACAAGGGCTCAGACAGGGGGCTATTTTTCTCTTGTTGTGCTTGTAACTTGGCAACATGTTCAGATCAGTTTCTGGTTTGAGAATTGACACCGGTGCATTCAAATGGAACCTTATATTAGTCTATTCGGTCCAATATAAACATATTTTTAGGCGAAGACTTGTACAATAGAAAAAAGGGTTATGGGTTTCCAATCCATATCTGGTGTCAAGGTGGTCATAGTGTATGGTGTAATTTTTAATTTAGATTTAAAAATTTGAATGCCTGGAATCCTTTCTCTTGTCCTCTGACTTGGAAATGGTGAGCCCAAACCTATCACCTATGCGGTTATGCGACAAACACTGACCGCTATAACAATTGGCTGGACGGCATATTGCTTAACTGTGATTTATGAATCGGTCATTCCTATCACCATAGTGACATTATACAACTAACCATGATACCTGTAACTAGAGAATATGATAATATTTCCCCTCACTTTGAAAACACTGTCCTTTTTAACTTCTATATGATATAGGTGCTTTAGTGCTAATCAATACCTTGACTAACCTGATCTAGAGTGCAGTGGAATAATAAACACTACTAAGTTATACAATCTCAGCAAGAAATAGGCATGATGAAATAACTCGAAATTATAAAGTAAACTCACACACACTTCACACACTTTGGGAAAAGCACAGTTGGGCTTATTAAATTGCTATAAAACTAGTAAGAAATAAAAGTTTTGGTTTTTCCTCGTTTAAAGAAAAACCAAAGTGTGCGTGTTTCAAAACATCAGTCATTCGTTCGTTCCAAGATATGACAAAATGACTCCTTTCAACTCTGTAATTATAGGCTCCGCTATCACAAAAAAAAACATGCCCTTATACAGTAAACTACTCACGTTATATACAGGAGGTGTTATTTACCTCCCATCCTGTAGTGTCAATTTCACCTGAGACGCTTTTCAATAGCCTTAGTGATTCTCATCTTGTAATAAATAAATCAAAATACCCTGCAGGAATGTATTTGGAAATAAACTTTTTAAAACGCAATGCAGAGAAACTGCCCCGCCTTCTCCCCCCCCTTCTGTCGCCTGGCGGCTACCTCACCGCGATTGCAAAAGACCATGGGACTCCATGTCATTCACACCTTTGTAAGCGAGGAAACAGGATATGACAGTGAGCGTTGTCAGTGATGAAAATGCAGACTGGAGTAGTCCTATTGTTTGGGCCTGAACTTCACACCTGATTTGGGGAAGGCGTGGTCTCCAAATTGCAAAGAGTTGTACAGAAACTCCACCTACACCACAGGGCAGCACCCCCACCCTCCCCAACTCACCCTTCCAGAGCCAGCCCTGATAAAACCCAGTGAATGTAAATGTGAAACTTGCATTTATTTGGTAGGCAAATTTAAGGACAAATTTCGATTGAATCCAGCCCACTGCAGTGAATGTATAAAATGAGTTGGACGTCCCCCTGCACTCACATGCCAGCTTTGTCACAGGCCTGATTCATTCAGCTTGCCTACTGTACATCTGGAGACGGCCGTAGGCTTAACTGAGATAAACATGTGAGGCCCTTACAAGGAGCCCAGCTCCTTATACATTGTCTCGAACACTGTTTAAGATATTAACCACTTATACCGAAGAAATTGTTACTACTACGACTCCTACACACATACATACGCACACACACATTGACACGCACGCACACACACACACACACACACACACACACACACATTTGGCGACAACTATAAAGACTATAACTATGAGGACCCTGGTGTGTTATACACTTCCCCCCCTTATGGCTTACCCATTATTATTCAACATATTTAGTGAACAGATGTGCCACTCTCTCTGACCCACACGGCTGGACGGGGAGGCAACAGTAAAGGCAACCTTCGGCCCCGTAAAGGATGTCCTCACTTCAGGAACGAGAAGCTCTGGCTCTCCACGTTCGCCAAATGGCCGTGACGAGCGCAGCTTCATTTCCATTGCAAATGAAAGGTAATGGCTGTGACATTGCATCACACCCAGAAACAATTAGTCACCAGGCTAAAGCGCAAGAGCTCTTTCAGGTGTCGGGCCCCCGTAAGTGCTTCAAACTGCTTTTCTGCCTGCTGCTGATCTCTGCTACGGCTGAAGACAAAGACAGAAAGGATTCAATCCCCACAGAACCTGTGCCACAGGTCCTGTGATTCCTACCCACCCATGTTTGAAAAGGCATAACAAAGTAAATAAAACTACTTATGCCACAGATTTAAAAAAAAAAATCTACATAACTATATACACACACATCTATACATTGCTTTTATTTTTCAGTTAAATCTATGCATGACATTTAATTGAGTAATGTAGATGTCACATATTAGCCGCCATTACTGTAACTGTAACTAGCCATGCAAAACAGCATGCTTCTTTTCCAATTTCACTGCAGGACGATTGCTGAGTTGGCTTATGTGGTGACTAGGCCTATCTGCTTTCTCAAAGCATTAGAGGCAATACAGATTTCACATTCACCCCTTTAAATAAAAGGAAAAAAATTATCACATTTCACTGGTCTAAATGTTAAATGCTTCAACTGCTAACCTGGTACCAATGTAGCATTGTAAAATGAAACCATATTGTGTTAGCCTAAACATTACATTACATTCATTTAGCAGACGCTTTTATCCAAAGCGACGTACATAAACTTGTTCTGTCATTTAGGACCCACGTCATCTAAAATGAACAACAGTAACTTCTTCGCACTCAAACAGAGAACCTTATGCTTGTGTGTTCGGGGTTTGTCTAAACAGGAAAAGGAAAGACCTGTGCTGTGTGTACACAGTGAAAGAAATGCAGTGTTGTCATTTGGCTGCGTACCCCTGGCTCGAGTCCCCAGTCGGGGATGGTGCTCGACCCCGGGTCTTTTTCCGAAGGACCGGCGCGCTGCTGTCGTGTGTCGGTCCAGAGAGCGACCGTCATGTGTACGAGCCCTGTGCTCACGCTACACCACATCCTCTGGGAGCGCAGCAGCCCGCAGACGACTGGAGGTTTTCGCACGGCTTACGCAAGCACGGAATTTTACTCGCCGTTTGAACACTTCACACTTTAATGCGCATACGCTCTGTTGTTAGGCAACTCAAAACTGGGAAATGAGAAGGCTTTGGTCATCTGTGGGACATGACATGGCAAGCGGTTTTCAAACTTTTAATAGGGGGGCAAAAGCAGTGTTGTGGTATTAGTTAAAGGGATATAAACTTGATTCATCTTTGAGTGTCGAGCGTCGAGTGACTCATTTCAGAAGATGGCTTTGTGTACTGTGACACTGAGGGAATCCACATGACTGATGGCTAAAACAAGAAGCAACCTGTTTCCATTGATGTAAAAATAACCCTTTATCTGCTGAAATAATTCATTTGTGCCAAAAGAGCAAATGCACAGCACAGAATGCAGTCACCTCCTAATCAGCTACCGCGACCTCGAAATAAACGGAACGGCGAGGAGTCTTTTGATTACTGCTACCTACAAGCATTTGCGTTGTTGGATGCTCAACAAATCAATTTACTGACCTTTTAAAATGGTGCTTTTGTTAGACTGCAGTCGGAAAACCACTGAAAATACTTCCTCTGGTACAGAAACATGTGGCAATAACTTCTCTCAACATTCGAAAGAGCTAACTTCTCTCATCGTCCTGCCGTTAAAGAACACTAAGAACAGGGGCCCCCTGACCAGGGCTGTCCCCTGGGTCCAGTCATCCATGTAGGGGGGGGTTCCCCTGTCTCGCTCCTGGAGGTGAATCGGTTTGAATCTCATCAGATCGCAGCCCTGCAGCCCTCTCCCAGGCAAATGGTTATGTAATTCCCTCAGCGGAATAATTACACAGCCCATACCATTACACAGGATGGAGCATAAGGAGGGGGTGGGTCACCCAAGGCTCTGGGGTACAGTTGAGGGGGGGGGGGGCTTTTCAAGGTCCATGTTTTACTTCACTGCCACTTAAAAAAATGATAATCCCAAAATTAGGTAACAGGCACAATCAAGCAAAACACGGACTGCAGAACAAGTGCGTGAGAACACTTAATTTGTTCACCTGGAATATTTTAAGCGTGCTTGCCAGGAACTGATAAAAAAAAAATTACATGATGTGATGAATTGGACCTGTGCTTTAAGTGTCAAGCTCGAGTCAAAAGCCAGCCTTAACTTATCACTCAACGAACAATATATTGTGTTCACACATGAGCAGACCAGCTGAGTACATTGATGCTGTGTGGAAAAGCTAGTCTAATCTAAGGTAAACAATTACAATGTCAGATTTACTGACAAATGATTCTTACACGTAGACATGTTAAATACAGTAAGCGGAGGCCGTGAAACAATGGCAGAGTGTTTTAGGGGCGCTGACCTATTTGAGTGTAACTGCTGTGCATTACGAGGAAAAGGGTGTGAGCTCTTTGAGAAATGTTATCCTGTTCCAACAGGCCGCGATGCCTCTTTATTGAGCTGAAATATTTGAGGAGGAGTGAGAGCTAGCGGAATGGTACTATTCTCCAATCCAGCTCTGGAGCCGTCCCATGCAGGCTCCCCAAAGGAAAAAAAACTATGTTCAGAGATATTCCAGCTGTCTGAGCTTATCACATGCTCTTAGCGCGAAAGTCAGAATCCGCCCGACCGTCCGTGCGGCGGTGCGGCGAAGGCTTCGTCGACACGCGCGAGACGTACGGCCCGAAGCGGAGATCGAGCGGGTCGATCGATCGGGGCGCTTGCTTTTGGTCAAGCCCTACCCCCGAGGTGTCGGCAAGGCCGTGACAAAGCCCAGTCGCTGTTTTTACGACTCGTCTCCCCATCTCCGCGGCCACGCCTGTCGTTTACCCTCGCGACACGTCACGCAGAGGACACCTTCATTTACGGGGGTTGGAACTTGAGGGCTTTGGTTACACGGCGGAGCAGCGGGCGCTAGCACTGGCAGAACAAGGAGTACGCCACGCACGCACGCACGCACGCACGCACGCACGCACGCACGCACGCACGCACGCACGCACGCACGCACGCACGCACGCACGCACGCACGCACGCACGCACGCACGCACGCACGCACGCACGCACGCACACACACACACACACACACCAATCTTGCATCATGCCAGCTGTGCATGACTAATCTTCACTGGGATCTTCCAAGAAGAACTCCGAACTGTGTGTATAAAGGCCCCGCCGATGTCTGGCTGAGAGAAGGCAATAAACACGCAAACATGCACACAGAGAAGGGGGGGGTCAGGGGTACGAGGTGACAGGGGAAGGGGTCCGCCCCATGGCCCCCGCCATAAAAAGTGTCCCCATGGGCACCCCTACCACCCCCCATGCCCGGTCCCTGTAGGGTTACGCGGGTCTCGCAGGAAGGAAGCGGAGCGATACCCTCTGACGGAGTCTCTCCCGCTGACGTAGCTACGCTGCTGTTCACTCGCAGACAAACTCACACAGCGGCCTGTTTTTATTCTTCACTTCAAATACATTGTCATTGAAGACATTTGCTGTTTTTCTTGTAAAGCAACGTTCGAGAAAAAGGGCTCAGGTTATGTTACCACGTGACATAAGTGACACTATACAACATCAGAGGACCATGCTCACATGGGTTTGACCGCATACTCAAAAATAATTTCTCACTCAAAAATAAACCCGTTGCATGTTTTAATTAGTCATCGTATGCGACCTATGCAACTGCACTTCAGCACGTAGCCTTTGTGACGCTTCCCTGGTAGCAACATTACAAGCTAAAGGGGTTGGCAAGTTGCTTTCATTTAAAGCAGGTTATTGCCTTCTTTTACTGCATATTGTTTAACTGTGTAACAGCTGTGACGCTGATTGTTTGTTATGATTGTGTTTATGGCTGTTTATTTAAGAAACTAATTTCCCTGTAAGCATAAAGTAGCCTATATCCTTAAATAAAGTACAGGCCTCTCGACATTTGACCTCACCGTCGCACTTTTCCTGGTTTTCTTGGCAGTGGCGGTAGAGAGCAGAAACAAATGAGTTCGACAAATGAAGCGTTTTCAAGCTGAGATGAAGAGCAGGCATGCGAGGCGGTCTATAACGGGTGTTTCCCAAGCTGCAAAATATCAGCCAGGTCTGCGACCCCCCCCCCCACACACACACTTCCTCAATTTCTCTCTCTCTAACACATCACTCTTTTCCCCACCTCCCTCCCTTACAGTGTGACCTCATCACCCCAACTTTCTCTTTCTCAGTGACACTTTTCAGATTCTCGTTTCTACATTTCTCTCCTAGTCCTCCTCTCCCTCACACACACACACACAAATACATACATGCACACACGCATACATACACACACAAATACATGCACACACATACACACACATACACACGGACACACACACACAGACACACACCTTTCTGAAGCACCCTGAATGATCGCACACGGACGTCAGCGAGGAGGTAAGGCTGCGGAGGCTGCAGGCCAGGGAAGGCTTGACACACCGCACCTGGCCCTGGAGCGTCTTCAGCTCAGCCTGCGCATACTTCCCAAATTACGGGGTAAGCGCAGCTCACCACGAGCCCGGGAAGAACGGCCGGGGACGACTGACAACCGAGAGCTCAACAATAACACCATAACAAGCAATCCCGCAGCAAGGACAGAGGGGGAATCAACGTTTCTGCGTCTACTCGCCCATTTCAAAGAACGGAAAAACATTAATTAAATTCTCGCAGGAGCTAGAGATGACCCTATGTGCCTCGGCAGAAACGGCAACATGAGAACAAAATTCCAGTTTTAAAAGGTTATAATTTTTCATCCATTCAGAGAGCATACTTGGGTACTCAGTATAATGACTGTATAAAAAGTTTATTCCTGCATTATCAGTGCGAGGCACAAGGCCGGCGTACTACGGCTGCAGTACAGGCTCCTGCGGCGGCTATCGCTAAATCACCACAAGGCTGCGGTTATCTCACACAGCACAGTGGGTTGGTGGTTGAAATCTGTCCGTTACGAACGAGTCGGCGCGCCGTCCGGCTCGGGCTCGCAGTGAAATCACCCCCGCTCACAGGTTTCAGGAAAAAAAAAAAAGCCCCTCACTCAGCCAAACAAACAGAGCCCAGGTGCGTGGCGCTGAGGAACTCGGGGAGAAGCGTGTCTAAACAGCGTCCTACCTGCCAGGATGGTGGGCCTTTTCTTGCAGCGCATCTTTTTGAACTTCCCTCGGAAGTTGCCGGGCGGACAGAGGTCCACGGGCAGGTTGGCCATCTGCTCCAGGAAAGTCCCGTCCGGCTCCTCGCCATGACAGTGCCCGTTCTCCGCAACGTCCCTGAAGACGGACTCGTCGAAAGACATCTCGGAAATCGGCGCGGGGGGTCGTGGGGCGGGCGGGCGGGGGGGGGGCCCACGGAACGTCAGGCTCCCCTTTCTGTCAGCATGGAGAGATCCGTGTACGCCGCTCACCTTTGGCTTCAGATTCCCCTTTCCTTCCTTATTCTCCTCTTCGGTTTGTGTATGTGTGCGCGCGTGTGTGTGTGTGTGTGTGTGTGTTTTTCCCTTTCTTTAGCTCCCTCCCCTCCCTCTCGGGCACAGCGTAGTTCTCCTGAGAGGAGACAGGCAGGCAGAGCAGGCAGCTCCCAGCCTCTGTTGGTGTGTTTTAAACCTCACACTTGTCGGGGCAGTTTAGCCAGTTACAGTAACATGCATGAATTGGGCAGGTGTAGGATTACTGGGCGGAGGGCCCCTCCCTCTTTTTCAGAAGGGAGAGAGAGAGAGTGAGAGAGAGAGAGAGAGAGAGAGAGAGAGCGAGGGGGAAAAGAGAGGGACAGAACGAGCCGTAGAGGGTGAGAGCGAGAGAGGAGAGGGAGGCAGCTGGGCCGGACGAGCGCTGGGGGCTCAATGAGAGAGTCAGGCCTGTCCCACACCGTTTCTCTCAGTGTCGGTCAGCAGGGTTCGTGCCCTTCACCCCCCCCCCCCCCGGCCGCCTCTCTGATCCGGCCCCGCTCCTCCAGTCCCTTTGTGTTTTGTCAAGGTTGTCAAGACGTCGCATCCCCAACCCCTGCGCCAGCCCCGAAAACCCTCCCAAGTGCGCCGGGCGCATTCCCTGCGGCCGGGTCCTTTTCAGCTCAAAACAACCTCACACATGCAGACATACACACACACACACACACACGCGCGTGCGCGCACACATGCACGCTAGAGAAGAGAACAATCTCTGTCACTGCGCTGAGATTTTCTGTTGTGTCACACCAAAAACATGTTACAACACACCCAGCCGGCAACAGGAGGTTCAAGAGGGGTTTCTGCACCCTTGAGGAAAGTTCTGGCAACAGGCACTCTGTGTCACTTCACCACGGACAAGAAAGGATAAACAAACGAACCGAGTTATGGAAATCAAACCACGTGCTACTCATCTGTTATTTTTTCATTTACCAGCCCCGTCAAACGAAAGACGCTTTCTAATGAGCATAAAACTCCCGATCCTGAATGAACAAGCTTTTTCCGAAGCCCAACGACGTCAGCAGTACAAACACACTGCGCAAAAAGGAGCAAAAGGCGTTTTCTGTTTTATGAAGTGACCACATTTTAAGGCTGGCGCACGGAACAATCTGCCCATTCTTCCCCTGGCTCTTTGGCGGCTGAAATGTCGGTGAGCCCAAGGGTACGGGCGTCGCGTGTGTGAGCCCGGGCAATTTCTGCAATCGGCCAAAATGCCGGTCACTCCCTTAAAAAACAACAACAGTTCTTTCTGTCGTAATTTGGGTCCTGCAAACAGGAAGTTGTGATTAAAATGTAATGAGGCCGTGAGATACGAATCGAAGCAGGCAGGGAGGGCCTCTCTCCACAGAGCCGCTCTGAGAGGACAGAGAAACAACTGTGTTTTAAGCTAATCCCACAGGACACAAGCAAACCACCTTTGGTGATTGGGGAAAATCACTTTAGTGGGACAAAAATTTATTTTACAAAACCCAAAATTACACCATTACGCCACCGTGCATTACGGGCATCAGTAGCCATATGCTCTATTTTTCCTTGATTTAAAAGCATTTAACCAACTGTCAGAGATTAGATTCCTAATGCATACCCAGGGCATGGAGAAGGAATCCTCCCACAGGCTATTTCAGAGAAGTCAGGCATTCTCTACTGGCATCTGTACAACAAATATTTCACCTGTCAGCAAAATGCTTAGCGAGTTTTAATGCAATAATCCCAGCCAAAGAAACACAACACAATCTTGGTCCTTACAGTCCTGTTGTTTAAAATGAAGACGCACCCAAAGAATGAAAAAAAAAAACCTACTACACAATTTCTATTTATTGCACTGCTAAGGCAAACACACACACAATAGATGTAACCTCTGCACACCAAAGCATTTGCTCTTACCTCTGGTCTATATCACATTTGGATGAACTCCAATAATTCTTTGGTCTAAGAGGAGGAACTGTGTGACCCCCGGGCACAGCATTATTTACAGAGCCTAGATAGCTTTCTTTGTCTTTTCAAGCCTCCTAATAACATATTCACCCATTTTAATCAAAACAATGAATAAAGTCTAAAGGACACAAGCTTCATTGGAGAGCCAAAAAGAAGACTCACTTGGTAACTGAAATACCAGTTCAATTCACCTGTTTTCATTCGCATAACGATATGACTAGGCATTCTATGAGTACAGCCATTCAAATTGTATAGAGTTAGACATTAATTCAGCAGATTACGTCACTGTGAAGTGAAACAAGAGGGCGATTAATATCATCCACTCTGTGCAGTATGGAGCCAGCATTTTGAAATGAGTTGAGAGGTTAGCCAGAGGAGTTCGGCCCATCCAGACAGGGTACAGATCAGTGGAGCCTGTAGCTATACGTAACCTCACTGTTCCCCAGTCACCGGTGCCCCTCCCAGATCACGAGGAAGGTAAGATACTTTAACAATGCCATTCTTAAGGTGTGTTTAAGTTGCGCACATACATTCGAGTACAAACACATACAGTACAAGAAGAAGCACCCACGTGCATGTAGAAAGTAAAAACATATATATAAAAAGGGCTATGCACACGCAAACAGGCACACGCACACCCGCAGACACACACACACACACACGCCTGTGCTGAACCCAGACCACAGACACTCCTAAACCTTTCCATCCACCGGCTATCACAAATAGAAGGAGATGGGAGCTGGGCTCTGGACGCTGAATGCCTGTAAACTGTACGCTCCTGTCAGTGAGATTTGGCTGGCATCTGGCCTACTTTAATAATTCTCCTAAAATAACACGTACAAATAAACAGAGGCATTAAACCCAGGTCAAGTAAACGAACAGAGCAGCTCTAACCATGTACTGTGAGCGCACAAGATTTAGCCTAATTACAGCCCCATTACTTTGCTGAAGAAAGCTTTCACTCACTTCTATTAAGTCCAATACATTCTGTCATGATGCAATATAAGCTGCAGTCTGTAGAGATCAAATTACATCAAACACAAGTGTTGGCTGGCCTGTCTTATTATTGCCTTGAAAATGAATGCTATGCCACACACTTAAATGAAACCTGTTGGAAACAGGATGTTGGAGGGTTTATGTCATAAGTAAAATGTTACTAACATCTAATCACACCTTGAGGCCTTGATGCAAATTTAAAAAAACAAATGAAACTATAATGTGACAGTGTAAGTTCTGTTTTTTTTTTTTTCCTCTCTCCTGTATATATATCGCTTTACGTGAACATGATGACAGTTTGAATCACAAGGTTCTGCTGCAAGTCACGTGACCTCTTATCTCTTGAAAAAGCCAAGCAGTCACCTCATTTGCTCCCCTCTGTCTTCAGTCACGTGCTAAACATCACCTGTCCGCACCTTTCAGCAGGACCACATGACAAATGGAGAGCTCGCAAGCATGTGACCCAGCGCAGAGCTCTGTACTGTACACACAAGCCTGAACCATAAGCAAACCCGTTCACGTTAAGCTGCGCTCACAGGTTAAGCCTGTTTTTCTATTCTTTGCACTATTTCTTAAAATACTTACTTCATTTTATCCTGAAATTCCTAAATTGTTTGGTCTTATTTGTAACATTTTTAAAAAAAAATTTTTTTTACTCAAAACAAAAATATCTGAAAGACATCTAATCTCTCCTCTTGTTTATCCCACCCTAGTCAGAGTTTGTATGTTCTAATAAGCAGGAAGTTTGAGGAATACCATGGGTTTGCTGCCAGAAGCAAAGGCAATGTGATAGGCAAACAAAGCATAAATGTTTGTATAACCATTGGGAGACATAACATCAAACTGCATCATGTGATACGATACTGTAAGTTCACCTAAAATCATTGCAAAGCCTTCACAGACAACTACGTTAGCTACAGGCGCTGCTTTATAGAAAAGGTTGTGCTTTGACATATTTAAACAGAAATATTCCCTTCTGAATTGTTTAAGTGCCACAACTTGCTTTGCCTTTCAGGATTTAAACAGGAAGTGCAGAAGTTCTGCGAACAGTCACCTTTCACAATGGAGCTATGGTGTAAGTTCGCCATCTAGTGGTCAAAATGATCATGGCACTCTCTGAGGGAAAGGTTTCACAATTCAAGGGAATTGGAAGGAAGCCAATCCATTTTATAATGTTAACTGAATGAGTATAAACTGTGAGTACAAATACAGAAATTATATTAATCAGACTTCAGCCTCTAGTCTCTGACTTCAGGCTTAGCGTCTAACTACACTAATCTACTAAGCGACTGTCCATGTCAGTGCTACAGCAACTCACCCTGTCAAAGCCATCTGACCACCCCAATTCATTCAGGACTTATGGCCTGACTGAAAATCTCATTCCCCATTATAGTCAGCTCTCCCCTCCCTTCATCGCTCTCTACTGGTGGCTAACTGCAGTCTGTATGAGAGTCTAAACCCAACTTTGGAATAAAATAGTCTCACTCTACCAGCTACTACAGGCTACCAATTACATATAACAGCCTGTTTATCATTAGACAGACGCTAACGACAGAGGAAGAAATCAAGCAAACAATACAGATGGGCCTTGATACGTTCTCCAACTTGTGGCAATCCTTCCATTCCTTAAATAATATAACAAACTCCAGTCTGGCTGATTTCGGTGGTAAGGAAGTGTCAGCAAGCATTTGAGGTTACAAAACCCAACAATTTCTGTCAACATCTAAACTGCCATTTTCAGCACGATCACAAGTGGAGACTCAGCCAATGGAAGTGCAGCAATATACAGTTATAGGCCCATAGAGCAGGACTAGTACTCAACTTCATATTACTAGTTAAATGCAAAACACCATAATCCAATAAACCATCAAATGCTTCAGAATATTATGCCGAATTATTAGCCTATATGATACGATTGGATTATTATGATGGTGCAGTGACAGTTCACAGGGTTCACTGTGTCTTGATGTCAATTTCTCTCATCTGACTCAGATCATGCACGAGTCCACCTGTCGCTCCTGAACTAATTTGACGGTTTAACCATGACCTGTAGCATTTTAGTCTGCCCTGTTTAAACTGATACAAAAATGATTAGGCACACTTGAATAGATTTAAGCTACTCAGCAACTGGAATCAATAATAAATGTAATTACTACTGCTCTGTAAGTCGCTCTAGGTAATAGTGTCTGCCAAATAAACCAATAATAAGAAGTGCAACCAAGGAGAAGTCACTAAGGCAGCAAAATATATCAATAAATAAATTCAACCACACTTCAATGTTTTTTTTTTCCTGTTTCCTTCTAAAGCAACTTTTCTGCGAAACCCACACCCCACCATTTTTTTCTATATTCAACAGAGGACCCTTCCTCTGTTGAATATAGAAAAAAATGGTGGGGTGTGGGTTTCGCAGAAAAGTCAGTAATGTTGTGTATAAAATAGATGTTTGCACGTTTCCCACAGGCCCCATGTAAGCATAGCGAGCCTCCGCAGACCCGGGGGAAGCACTCTGCCACTAGGCCAAGGAAACCAACACCTCCGGGCAACCACAGAACCCAGCGAGCTGTTGCTATGGTGAGGAGCGGGGGCGGAGCCAGGCCTGGTGAATAATTGATACGGATCTAATATTAGGGAAGCTCATTTAAAGTTAATAACTTCTCTTCGGCCCTTATTTCTTTTGTGTGCAAAGATCTAAATGACATGAAACACAGCAGAAACTGAGAAGGGCGTGGGAGAGGGAGGGCAGCTTCATGTGCAAAGCGCTGAGGTTCGTGTTTGTAAGAAGGGAACTTTATGTGAATGGACGGACACATACATCATGACGCATACATCTGCTTATCTTCTCGTTAGCTTCAGGCGACTGCTATGTTCTACATCCTCTCCTGCAATCAAACTACAGGAGGCCCTTCCTCATTCCTCCCACGCTGAAAAGCACACGACTCACAATCGTCGTCACAATCGCAACCGTAAGACCGGATCCCCAGGAGGCTTTTAAAGTGGATTTTTTTCCCCTACCAGGTTATGAAATTAACTTTTTCACCCATTGGCCAGAGTGGCTTGTGGATTCGAAGAATCACCAGTCATTTTCAACATTTTAGCAGCCACATTACATTTTACAATATAAGACAACCTGGTTGGGTACCGGCCAAAGTGGCTGCAAGAGTAAAAACTACCAGCCACAGTAAAAAATACAATACACCACAATAAAGCAAAGTGAGCCAAATTATGAAAATATTTAATATTTAATTATTGGTAGCCTGTACAGGCTACTAAGCAGCAGTTCTATGAAGCTAGTATCCCAACTAAAACCAACTGTTTTGAGGGTTTACTTCATACGGGAAAGAACGGACATAAAAACCTTTCAGAACCAACAAAGCAGCACATGGCAACCAGGTCAGGCCATATAAATGCCCTCTTAGACCCCCATGGGGTCAGGCGCTCAAACACACCGGTTAAAGAATGGAGCGAGCTGCAAATAATGATCCCTTTCTTTGGCAGCACGTAGATCATCAAGAGCACACCTGTCCCTCGCAGTGCCTGTCTGTTATCTACGGAGGGGGGCGGGGCCTGGTCAAGCCACACCAAATGCGGGAGAAGGGGAAGCGGGTGGGCGGCACCCAGCTGCTGACGCGTGAGGAAAGGCTATCTGGTTACCGGCAGGGCGATTATGTCCTTTTGCATCTTGCATTGATGCCGGTTTACGAGTCCTCATTGTCCTGGCTCCTTAGAAAGGGCAGGGAAATCAGCGGCCAGCCCCAGCGTGACAGTGGAACAGAGCGCACAGGGTGTCACCTGTATCAGGTGACACAAAAGGAACATTACCGCTCGACTTCTGTTCCTGACTAACAACCTCCCCCGACAGCTTCCCATAATGTCCGCCACAGGGCTGCGTACGCCTGCATTCGGACATTTCTTGCAGTCGTTTATTCTGAACAGATAACAGGCAAGCTCAAAAATCCAGTAACTACATTCAGAAAAGATCCATTATAAACGTTCTTTAGTTACAATAAGGCTAAATGATTAAAGTATCTTTTTGCCTTCATCGGTGAAAGGGTGCTATATGCTATATGCTGATAGTAGTCTTGTAAACCAAATTGTTATACATCTTGTATATGTCCGTCAAATTGTTATAATACTGCACAAACTAGTCTATAATAGCACACTAAAAATAGACTCTTAAACCTCTGACATATGTGACAGCAATGTGAGTCTAAATAATATCAACAGACACTATTATTTCACTGCTTATTCTGAAGTGCTCTACATATACAGTAAATGTTCAAAGTCAATTGAACTGTAACAGAGGTTACATAAATCCAATTTGGCTCAAGTATACTCCATTAGATAAATTGTTTATTTTGCAATGCACCAAATATATCAGAGGCATTTGAACTTGAGCAACATATTTTACCACAGCCCCGATTGTAAGCTCTCAGTGTGAATGGTTCTTTTACAGAAAGATAGCCAGAACCTACAAACATTTGGACTGATCTTGACTGATGTTTTTGAATACATTTTGTTTTTGAATACGTTTTGAATATATACATTTATATATATACACACACACACACACACACACATCAGGACTATACAGTGTTCCCATTTTAGGAGAATTTGCTCCTGAAAATTGATGTGTGCTAAGCATAGACTGTATAAAAATAGGGTGCTAAGTGGAAAAATAATTCAGGAGCACATCTACTAACTGGGATGCATTTGTGTGCTCCCAAAAACCTAGGAGCATTGGAAAAAAAATGTTAGCGTATAGCCCTGTACTTACATATAGCCTATAGGCCTATACTTCTTTCTTTTTTTTACATATAGTTACTCAAACATTTCTTTTTACTTTTATTTTTTTCTTTGCTTAGCAGATATCCACACCTGCAGCATGTATATAACTTAATTACTTATTAATGCTGGGATAATTTCAGAAGCTGTGAATAAGATACCCTGTTCAGTGTTGGAAGGGTGTGTCCCAACTGGTAATAGAACCAGTGACTGTCTACAGAATTCACCACAACATTACTGACAGATTGGGCAGCCCTACGTAAATATTTATATTTTATTTAAAAGATTCTCAAAACAGGATTTCGTAAAATAAATGAATAAATGAAAGACAGCCAACACACCCTCCTTTTGACAACACACTGTCCAAAACGTTAAACTCCTGTTATAGCTTACCTTGAGACTTTTAAAAGAATTTTAACGTGTCGAAACATAACTTTTCAAAGCTACACTACAACAAATCAGCGACAATTTCTTTTATAGAAAAATACTTGTCTCGAATTCCAGATAAACGATGTACAGCCAATGAATGCAAGAAACAATAGCTGCAGAGCTCATTCACTGTGGGAACAAATGATGTTCTTGCATTTAGGCTAATTCAGAGCGGAAAAACAGGTGCCATCCACTCTTCCATGAGTAAACTAGCCTTCGTAGCCTAAAAGTCACATCGCTCATCCAAGTTTGCAGCTCGCGCTACAGGTGTTCAAAAATAAAGTTTAGCAATGGTTTGAAATCGCAACTTTTCTATGCAATTCAATATTAATTTATTATATGCTACAGAGCTTCAGTCAATCATTTCATATCTCGATGACAGCTGACTTGCTAGCATGTAGCACCTTCCATATTAGAAGGCTTATGAACAGCACGCGTCCGTACGGGAAATTATGTGCATTTGCATGCTCAACTAAGAATGAAAGTCTTGCAATCCAAAAAAAACTCTTCTTATTAGGAAGGCATAACTATCATCGGAAATTCGATATTGTTTAAGCTTACGTTAGCTAGCTGATGATACACGTAATTTAACCGTTCATGTGATTCGCAAGAGATGCGTGGGCATTGAAGCTCGCTATCAGTTAGCTAACAGCCAGCTACAGCAGCGAGGAAGCTTGATGATCGTCCTGCTTCGCCATCACTCATTTACTGGCATTAACAGCGAGGCACCTTGCTTCCTGTTAACAGGGTGGTTAGCTAAAATGTTTTATTGAGAACCACATTTATTTGATGGCTACATACATCTCACGAGTTAGATGGTATCTAGCGGTACTAGGCTGCAGAACAAATATCTATGGACATCTTTCAACATATAAAGGTAGCCATTTACAACATGTTATTACCGCTTCTGCTCGTGGGCTTGCGCTTCACTTCCCCATTGCTTCGTGAACAACTTCATCCAAGTGCGGCTTAACTTGGTCCCTGAAATGCACTTGCTCAAAAAAATTCTTCACTTCTTTCGACCATCATTTTTTTTCTTCCCCTCTCTCTCTCTCTCCTGGCTTGTGAGTGATCAATGATGATGGTGAAGATCAAGCTCCACCCCTGGGCCCTGGCAACACATTAGATGCTCCCTTTACGAAGAAAACACCAGCGCAGTTCATTTGCAAGTAAACACCTCTGTGGAGTTCTAAAGAAAAATGTCCGCATCTCATTATCAACAGTTAACCTGGAATACCAATGAAATAACATTATCACTGACAATGATTTGCTAGCAAATATCAAAATACAGCAGATTGAGATAAAAAAATTCTTAATTCCCAAACTAAAACATGTAGGCCTAGTACTAATTTAGCCATAAGAAGAAGAACATAACTAATATAAGCCAAGTGAGAAAAAAAAGATATAAAATACAGTAGGCCTATACTTAATTATTGTTGCCGATTTGTTTTTAACAAGTTTTATTTATTTTATAAAAATTCCATTTTATATAGTGCTAATAATTCTTTGTTGGCAGTTCCGCGAGAGGTAGAAAATGTAAACTCAAGAGGATTCCTGTGCTAGCAATGACTCACAAGTGGAACATTTGCTGCAAGTAATTTATTTTCAGCAGGACCGTCAGCTTTTGACAAGAAGAATTTGTCACTTGGATACTATATAACGCAGTTTCTATCGTTGCTCTGATACACTTTTTTTTTGCCAGTACAGAGGGTTGTTTTGTGGGGATGGCCTAGTATATTCAAAACTCAGCGCCTGAGGCTATGTTTTATGATCATCATTTAAACATTTATACTAAGCTAATCATGCCAATTGTACAAACCCCAATTCCAAAAAAGTTGGTAAAGTGTATAAAATGTAAATTAAAAAGAGAAAGCAATGATCTGCAAATCCTTTTTTACCTGTATTCAATTGAAAACAGTACAAAGACAAGATATTTAGTGTTTTAACTAATCAACTTTATTGTTTTTTGTAAATATACGCTCATTCTAAATTTGATGCCTGCAACACGTCCAAAAAAAGTTGGGACAGGGGCATGTTTACCACTGTCTTACACCACCTTTCCTTTTAACAACACTCTAGTAATCTTTTGGGAACTGAGGACACTAATTGTTGTAGTTTTGAAAGCAGAATTTTTTCCCATTCTTGCTTGATATAAGACTTCAGGTGCTCAACAGTCCGGGGTCTCCATTGCCATATTTTGTGCTTCATAATGCGCCACGTTTTCAGTGGGAGACAGGTCTGGACTGCAGGCAGGCCAATCTAGCACCCACACTCTCTGACTACGAAGCCACGCTGTTGTAACACGTGCAGAAAGTGGCTTGGCATTGTCTTGCTGAAATAAGCAGGGACATCCCTGAAAAAGACGTTGTCAAGATGGCAGCATATGTTGCTCCAAAATGCATATGTACCCTTCAGCGTTAATGGTGCCTTCACAGATGTGCAAGTTACCCATGCCATGGGCACTAACACACCCCCATACCATGACAGACGCAGGCTTTTGAACCTTGCGTTGGTAACAATCGGGATGGTCCTTTTCTTCTTTGGCCCAGTGAACACGATGTCCAATATTTACAAAAACAATTTGAAAGGTGGATTCGTCAGACCACAGCAAACGTTTCCACTTTGCGTCTGTCCATCTCAGATGAGCTTGAGCCCAGAGAAGTTGCGACATTTCTGGATGTTGATGATATATGGCTTACACTTTGGGTAGTAGAGTCTTAACTTGCATTTGTAGATACAGCGACAAACTGTGTTTACTGCATGCAGACGTTTACTTCCCGAGCCCATGTGGTTATATTCATTACACATTACATTACATTACATATCAGCATGTCAGTTTTTAATGCAGTGCCGTCTGAGGGATCGAAGGTCACAGGCATTCAATATTGGTTTTCGGCCTTGCTCTTTACGCAGAGATTTCTCCAGATTCTCTGAATCTTTTAATAATATTATGGACTGTAGATGGTGAAATCCCTAAATTCATTGCAATCGTGCATTGAGAAATGTTGTTCTTAAACTGTTGAACTATTCGCTCACACAGTTTTTTGCAAAGTGGCGAACCTCGACACATCCTTGCTTGTAAACGCCCGAGTCTTCATTTTATACCGAGTCATGATAGCATCACCTGTTATCTATTCACCTCTTTACCTGTGAATGTGTTTTTTGAACATTCCACAACCTTCCCATGTTGCCCCTGTCCCAACTTTTTTGGGACGTGTTACAGGCATCAAATTCGGAATTAGTGTATATTTACAAAAATCTATAAAGTTGATAAGGTAAAACATTAAATATATTTTCTTTCTACTGTTTTCAATTAAATAAATGCAAAACAGAATTTACAAATCATCGCTTTCTGCTTTTATTTGCATTTTACATACTTTTTTTGGAATTGGGGTTAGAACAGTAGAACAGTAGCGATATCAATAGGAATATATTGCAAACAACACAATTTCCACAATAGATCGACGGAACTCTATTTGCTGTAGGCTATTTAAAGTAGCCTATCACTTAAAGCTAATATGATATATATATATATATATATATATATATATATATATATATATATAAAATGTAACACCTGCAAAGTGTCACAGAGGCCTGGACATGAGCCCTGTATATAGAACAATAGAAAAATAACTGAAATGATCCAGAGCTGAGTACAACAACTAATAGAGAATATAAGCTAACAATAAATGAGAAAAGTAAAGAAAAGACAATTAAAGCCATTTAACAAGCTTAGATTCCAGTTTAACAGAAATGACTATAATCTATACCTATACCTCATTAATCCTTTACATTACTACAGAATGGAAAGTTAAAAACAGATTATATAATGAAAACAACTGTGACAAATCACGATTCAATTAGAAGAATCACGTACAGCAGTCTAATCATGGATACAGCCATGAAAAATGGGCTGACTGAACAGATTGATTAGTTGATTAGTGAACAAGATATTTCATACACTGCCTGGCCAAAAAAAAAGTCGCAGTTGCACCAGTCATGCATAGTGCCCACTGTACAAGCCTCTGGAGGCAGTGTTATGATCTGGGGTTGCTTCAATTGGTCAGGTCTAGGCTCAGCAACGTTATGCAGAAATAAAATGAAGTCAGCTGAGTACCTGAATGTACAGAATGACGAGGTTATCCCATCAATGGGCATATTCCAGGACGACAATGCCAAGATTCATCGGGCTCAAATTGTGAAAGAGTGGTTCAGGGAGCATGAGGAATCATTTTCACACATCAATTGGCCACCAGAGTCCTGACCTTAACCCCATTGAAAGTCTTTGGGATGTGCTGGAGAAGACTTCACGGAGTGGTTTGACTCTCCCGTCATCAATACAAGATCTCGGCCAAAAATGAATGCAAGTCTGGACGGAAATAAATGTTGTGACGTTGCATAAAGTTGTCGAAACAAAGCCACGACGAATGCGTGCCATAATCAAAGCTAAAGGCGGTCCAACAAAATATTACAGTGTGCGACTTTTTTTTTGGCCGGGCAGTGTTAGTGTTAATTCTTTAATCCAAACTATGTAAATTCGATACAAAGTGAAGTATAACAAAGTACAAAGTGAGATTGTACGCACAGGTTAATTGGCCCTGAAAGATCAAGTTGATTAGGCAAGTAAACCCTCGGAGAATGAAACCTCCAGTGTCTGTCATGAGCAAGCCGGGAGTGGCGACATGGTCCTACACGGGAAGAAGAAACTACTTGGAGAATCAGATTCAGAAGGGACCCCTTCTAATCAGCACTTACACCACTGTCAGCACTAAAAAAAAGACTATAGCTAAAACTGATTAAATCTGCAGTACAAATAAAGGGAAGCAGATGACATTTAATACCTTTGGAACCAAAAACTAAAGGTTTCACCCGAGGTGCAACTTCAAGCATGCAGGTCATTTGGTCAAAGTATGTGATATGGAAAGAGTAGCATCAATGAACAGATAATTCTGTGAAATTCACAATGTGTTCCTAAGAAGTATAACATTTTGTAGCCTAAGCACCATATCTGATAGGAACTTTATATTGAGGCCGCACACTTTCTTAAACTACACGCTTTCCCAAAAATATGTTTATTTAAAATCAAAGAACCTTTTCTAGCTGGTCAGCAACTCTAAAATAAGAGCAGCCACTTATTTGAAAACTGGGGAGTTATGCAGGATTGCAAGAGATAAATTGGTCTTTTGTGTAATCTTGTAGGTAAGCCCTTTAACGCCTTGTAAGTCAAGAGCTTACTTTGAAATCAATGCTGTATTTTGCAGGCAGCCAAAGAAGCAAAGCTAGAATGGATTCAATATTTTCAATATCTCATTATGAGTCCTTGCCTCAGAATTTTATAATAGATAGATGGGAGCATATCAGACAGTTAAACAATAGACCAGCACAACTGATGATATATCAATGAGACACATATGCAATAAAATATTTTGTTGAGACAGAAAGTGTCTTGCAATATACATATGGTTTTAATAGTCATTTTCATTCCATGTCTGTGAGTAATATCTTAAATAAATTGAATATTCACCTTAGGACAAATGTGCCTAAGAACCATACCCTAAATTAAATTACTATTTGCCATTAACTAATAAAATAAATCACCTCTGAATCCTCTCTTCATCTTGACAACATTGGAAGGTCACAGATTGGGGTTTAAAATGATTATAATTTAAAAAGCATACCATGGATGCTGTTACGATCCTGATACGGGACGAACCCAAGTGCAACGACCAGGAGACAGATTACAGAAAGTGGAACTTTATTAAGCGTTGGGGTGGTCCCAAAGCTGTACACGGGAGCAAAACAGGTTAGTTAGTTAACACAGGATAGCGTCCAACTGAGGACTGCTCCAAGCCGGAGCTGGACTTGAAGAAACACGGAACTGTTCCAAGCCGGAACTGGACTTGAACGGAGGTGTCTAAAACACCGGAACTGGACTGGAACTGGACTGGAACTGGACTGGAAACTGGATCGGAACGGGACTGGTAACTGGACCGGAAGGTCCACTCAGGAAACGGGAACGGCACGGAACTTGTTCCAAGCCGGAACTGGACTTGAACGGAGGTGTATAAAACACCGGAACTGGACTGGAACTGGACTGGGAACTGGACTGGAAACTGGACCGGGAGGTCCACTCAGGAAACGGGAACGGCACGGAACTTGTTCCAAGCCGGAACTGGACTTGAACGGAGGTGTATGAAACACCGGACCTGGACTGGAACTGGACTGGAAACTGGACCGGAAGGTCCACTCAGGAACACAGGGGACGGCACGGAACTTGTTCCAAGCCGGAACTGGACTTGAACGGAGGTGTCTAAAACACCGGAACTGGACTGGAACTGGACTGGAAGCTGGACCGGAAGGTCCACTCAGGAACACAGGGGACGGCACGGAACTTGTTCCAAGCCGGAACTGGACTTGAACGGAGGTGTCTAAAACACCGGAACTGGACTGGAACTGGACTGGAAACTGGACTGGAGCTGGACAGGAAACTGGATCGGAACTGGGCTGGAACAGGACTGGAAACTGGACCGGGTAGCTTGAGTAACCGGGCAGAAAGCAGAGGTTAAAGGCAGGGTGTTGTGACAGGACTGTAGCTGGTGAATGCACCGCCGAGTTGGAAGGTGCGGCGTAGCTCGGGCAATACTGGCGTAAGCCGGCTGGCATGCAGAGGTCCTGGTACCGCCACACGAGTACGGGAGGTACGTAACACGGGGAGGACAAACACAGCTGCGGGAAGACTGGAACTGCGGCGTCTGGAGGTTTTGAAGGGAAACAGGTAAATGCATGCAGCAGCGAAAGTTTAGCAGAGATAGCTACCAGTCAGGAAACCAGGCGAACAGGTATGAACCAGCAGGCTCACAAACACTGGACCAGAAACGGGATACGAAACAAACACGGTAGGTTAGTCAACGAACTGGCGCTGAATAGCAGCCAGCCAGGGGTTTAAATGGTGCAGGAAGTGAAGGAGAAAACGAGAAACAGGTGTGATGTTAAATCAGGAGTGATTGCCGAAGCACAGCAGTGAGGAATGTGAGTAACGAGAGGGGCGAGTGATAGGCGGAAGCTAAAGTGGAAAATGAAACCAAAAGTACCCGAGGGAGACGCCCAGTCCACAGCCAGGAGGGAAACACGGACAAGGGATCCAACATGACACGGAAGGAAACAAGGAAAACATGGAAAACGGACAGGACGGGAACGGAACGTTACAGTACCCCCCCCCTCAATGTACGCCACCTGGCGTACCCGGAGGCCTGGTCTTGTCAGGGAACTGTTCGTGGAAGTCTTGGATTACTGAATGGTCCAAGATCAGGCTCTTGTGGAGCCACGACCTCTCCTCAGGACCGTACCCCTCCCAGTCGACGAGGTATTGGAAACCCCGGCCCCTGCGGCGGATATCAATAACACGGTTCACCGTGTAGGCCGGGGCGTTGTCAACAACTCGGACGGGAGGAGGCGGGATGGTAGGGGTACTGAGGGGGCTGGAGGAGACAGGCTTAACCTGGGACACATGAAACACAGGGTAAACTTTGAGGGAGGCGGGGAGGGAAAGTTTAACAGACACCGGGTTAACTAGACAAATGATGGGGAAGGGACCAATAAAACGGGGCTGCAGCTTTCTGGATGAAGAGGGAAGGGAGATGTTTGCAGTGGAGAGCCAGACCTGCTGACCGGCCCTATACTGTGGGGCTGCGGTCCTGTGAAGGTCCGCCAGACGTTGGGAGCGGGAATTGGCGTGAAGGAGTGCGGTGCGTGTGAGTCTCCAAATGTTTTTACAACGAAGGACATGGGCCCTAACAGAGGGGACAGCTATCTCGGCCTCCTGGGTCGACAGAAGAGGGGGTTGATAGCCTAAAGCACACTCAAACGGGGATAGGCCAGTAGAGGCACTTTTAAGGGAGTTATGTGCGTACTCGACCCAGGGGAGAAACCGGCTCCAAGAGGCAGGATTGCGCACTGTAACGCACCGCAGGGCGGCCCCCAGGTCCTGGTTCGCCCTCTCTGCCTGACCATTAGACTGGGGATGGAAACCCGAGGAAAGACTAGGAGAGGCACCCAGGGCTGCACAGAACGCCCTCCAAACTCGGGAGGAGAACTGGGGCCCACGGTCTGACACGATGTCAGAGGGGATCCCGTGCAGCCTGACCACGTGTAGCACCAAGAGCTCAGCGGTTTCAAGGGCGGACGGGAGCTTGGGGAGGGGAACAAAGTGAACCGCCTTGGAGAACCGGTCCACTATTGTCAGAATGACGGTGTTACCTTCTGACAACGGCAGACCGGTTACGAAGTCCACACCAATGTGACTCCAAGGACGGCCAGGGACGGGGAGGGAAAGGAGAAGACCGGAGGGAGGCTGGTGGGAAGCCTTGCTCCTGGCGCACACCGAGCAGGCCAGGACGAAGGCACGGGTATCCCCTTTAAGGGTAGGCCACCAGAAACTCCTCCTGACGAGGGCGATAGTTCTGGCGACACCTGGGTGACATGCCAGGCACGAGGCGTGAACCCATTCGAGGACCTGGGAGCGGACGGAATCGGGGACAAAAAGACAGGAGTTAGGGTTATTGCGGGGGTCCGGTTGGGAAGTCTGGGCGGCCTTCACAATGCCCTCAATCTCCCAGGAGACCGCAGCCACCACACAGGAGGCCGGCAAAATGGGCTCCGGATCAGCAGGACTGGAGGGAGGGGAAAAAATGCGGGACAGGGCATCTGCTTTAATATTACGGGAACCAGGGCGGAAAGAAACAGAGAAATTAAAGCGTGCAAAAAATAACGACCATCTAGCCTGACGAGAATTGAGCCTCTTGGCAGATCTTAAATAAATGAGGTTTTGATGGTCGGTAAAAACAAGAAAAGGGGTACCTGCCCCCTCCAGCCAGTGGCGCCACTCCTCAAGAGCCAGTTTTATCGCCAGCAGTTCCCGATCCCCGACATCGTAGTTCCTCTCGGCGGAGGACAGCCTCCGGGAGAAGAATGCGCAGGGATGGAGCTTGCTATCAGAGGCGGACCGTTGAGACAGAATGGCCCCCACGCCGGTGTCGGAGGCATCCACCTCAACGACAAACTGCCGAGAAGTGTCAGGGTGAAGGAGGATAGGTGCTGAGGAAAACCGAGCCTTGAGTAGCTCGAAAGCTCGCTGGGCATCGGAATTCCAACAGTAAGGCAGGGCAACGGAAGTGAGTTTAGTCAGGGGAGCAGCAATGGAACTGTAATTGCGAATAAAGCGGCGGTAGAAATTTGCAAACCCCAGGAACTGTTGAAGGTGCTTGCGGGAGGTGGGTTGGGGCCATTCTGTCACCGCCTTGATTTTCACAGGGTCCGCCCGGATACTGCCCTCCTCGATAATGAAGCCGAGGAACGGGACCGTGGAAGCGTGGAAGGAACATTTCTCAGCCTTAACAAACAGCTGATTCTCCAACAGCCGCTGGAGAACCTCTCGAACGTGACGGACATGCTCCTGCGGGGATTGAGAAAAAATTAAAATATCATCGATATAAACAAAAACGCTCCTCCCTAGGAGGTCCCGCAGGACGTCGTTCACCATGCTCTGGAAGACTGCTGGGGCGTTAGTAAGGCCGAAAGGGACCACCAGGTATTCGTAGTGGCCCAACGGGGTATTAAAAGCAGTCTTCCACTCGTCCCCCTCACGGATACGCACCAAGTGATACGCATTCCGGAGGTCGAGCTTGGTGAACGTCACAGCTGGAGAGAGGGCTTCAAAGGCGGTGTTAATGAGGGGAAGAGGGTATTTGTTACGGATGGTGACCTGGTTGAGGCCCCGGTAGTCGATGCAGGGTCGCAGGGAGCCATCCTTCTTCCCAACGAAGAAGAACCCTGCACCGACTGGGGATGAAGAGGGACGGATAATACCCGAAGCGAGGGAGTCGTGGATGTATTCCTCCATGGCTAGTTTCTCCGGTCCAGACAGACTGTAGAGGCGTCCCGATGGCAGTTTAGCTCCAGCCAGTAGGTTAATGGCGCAGTCATACGGCCTGTGAGGAGGTAAGGACAGAGCACGTGATTTAGAAAATACTTGCGCGAGGTCGTGATACTCGCTGGGAACATTCGTTAAATCCGGTATAGGTTGCATGGAACAGGGTTTACTGGGCCCCGGAGGGGGTAGTGCAGAACGGAGACAGCTGGCTAGACAGTGGGCACTCCACGCCAGGATGCGACCGGCTTTCCAGTCAATATGGGGATTGTGGAGGCGAAGCCAGGTCTGACCTAAAACCAGAGCAGATTGTTGGGAGTTAATCAGTAATAGCTGAATGGACTCCCGATGATTGCCAGATAGAATTAACTGGATAGGAACGGTGGAGTGGGTAACTAACCCCAAACTCCTACCGTCCAGAGCTAGAGCTGAAATGGGTGAAGTGAGACGTTCCGTGGGAATGCCGGCCCTCCTGGCGAAGGTGATATCCATGAAGCTGGCGTCAGCTCCGGAGTCAATTAGGGCCGAAGAAGATAGGGTCTTGTCCTTCCAAAGGAGAGTAGCCTTGAACATGAGGCGGTCCTGGGCAGCATGGTTGGGGACGATGGGGCTCGTCAGTACGCCCAGTCTTACTGGCGAGCCCCTTCTTTTGGGCGAATGGGACAGGAGGCGATCTGATGGCCAGGCTTGCCGCAATAGAAACAGGATCTGGTGCGCTGACGGCGCTGACGCTCCTCGGGATTGACCGCAACTCTGCCCAGTTGCATGGGCTCTTCCTCGGACCCGCCCGTAGGCGCCCGAGATCCAGTGATGGAGTGTGAATGAACATTAGAGACGACGGAGGGCGAATGACGCCCGGAACTTCCTCCCCGCTCCCGGGCCCGGATGCGGAGACGATTATCGATGGCTATAGCGAGGCTGATGAGGCTATTAAGGGAGTTGGATTCCTCCCGAGTGGCAAGCTGGTCCTTGAGTTCCTCGCTGAGAGCTTGGCGGAAAGCCCCCTGGAGGGAGGCGTCATTCCATCCTGACTCCGCGGCGAGGGTACGAAACTGAATGGCCATTTCTGCGACACTGCGGTTGCCTTGGCGAACTTGAAGCAGACGCTGGGTAGCGTCACGTCCACAGGTCGGGTGTTCAAACACACGTCGCATCTCTGCCGTAAAGGCTGCGAAGTTGCTGCATAACAGAGCCTGGCTGTCCCAGATGGATGTAGCCCACTCCAGGGCGCTCCCTCCCAGGCTGCTCATAATGAACGCGATCTTGCTGGAGTCAGAGGCGAAGGAGGAGGGCTGCATCCGAAACACTATGTCACATTTAAGTAGAAATTCACGACATCTCCCCAACCCCCCGCGATATAACTCGGGGTGTTGTACACGGGGCTCACGGCTGGAAGTGGGAGCCGGTGCCTCCGGATGGGGTTCGGGAGAGGAAGGAGTAGGGTTGGCTGGAATCCGTAGTAGCGGTTGGTGGAGCGAAAGTTGGGATACTTGCTCCGTGATGCCCCTAACTACTTCCAGCACATCATCCAAACGGCGACCCTGTTGGTCGCTGATCGCAGTTTGGCAGGAGAAGGCGTGGCGAATCTGTTCCAGATCGGCTGGGTCCATATTGTTGGCCAGTTCGTTCTGTTACGATCCTGATACGGGACGAACCCAAGTGCAACGACCAGGAGACAGATTACAGAAAGTGGAACTTTATTAAGCGTTGGGGTGGTCCCAAAGCTGTACACGGGAGCAAAACAGGTTAGTTAGTTAACACAGGATAGCGTCCAACTGAGGACTGCTCCAAGCCGGAACTGGACTTGAACGGAGGTGTATAAAACACCGGAACTGGACTGGAACTGGACTGGGAACTGGACTGGAAACTGGACCGGGAGGTCCACTCAGGAAACGGGAACGGCACGGAACTTGTTCCAAGCCGGAACTGGACTTGAACGGAGGTGTATGAAACACCGGACCTGGACTGGAACTGGACTGGAAACTGGACCGGAAGGTCCACTCAGGAACACAGGGGACGGCACGGAACTTGTTCCAAGCCGGAACTGGACTTGAACGGAGGTGTCTAAAACACCGGAACTGGACTGGAACTGGACTGGAAGCTGGACCGGAAGGTCCACTCAGGAACACAGGGGACGGCACGGAACTTGTTCCAAGCCGGAACTGGACTTGAACGGAGGTGTCTAAAACACCGGAACTGGACTGGAACTGGACTGGAAACTGGACTGGAGCTGGACAGGAAACTGGATCGGAACTGGGCTGGAACAGGACTGGAAACTGGACCGGGTAGCTTGAGTAACCGGGCAGAAAGCAGAGGTTAAAGGCAGGGTGTTGTGACAGGACTGTAGCTGGTGAATGCACCGCCGAGTTGGAAGGTGCGGCGTAGCTCGGGCAATACTGGCGTAAGCCGGCTGGCATGCAGAGGTCCTGGTACCGCCACACGAGTACGGGAGGTACGTAACACGGGGAGGACAAACACAGCTGCGGGAAGACTGGAACTGCGGCGTCTGGAGGTTTTGAAGGGAAACAGGTAAATGCATGCAGCAGCGAAAGTTTAGCAGAGATAGCTACCAGTCAGGAAACCAGGCGAACAGGTATGAACCAGCAGGCTCACAAACACTGGACCAGAAACGGGATACGAAACAAACACGGTAGGTTAGTCAACGAACTGGCGCTGAATAGCAGCCAGCCAGGGGTTTAAATGGTGCAGGAAGTGAAGGAGAAAACGAGAAACAGGTGTGATGTTAAATCAGGAGTGATTGCCGAAGCACAGCAGTGAGGAATGTGAGTAACGAGAGGGGCGAGTGATAGGCGGAAGCTAAAGTGGAAAATGAAACCAAAAGTACCCGAGGGAGACGCCCAGTCCACAGCCAGGAGGGAAACACGGACAAGGGATCCAACATGACACGGAAGGAAACAAGGAAAACATGGAAAACGGACAGGACGGGAACGGAACGTTACAGATGCACAGCTTAATTGAAGCAATTTCCAACCAAAGATTACTTCATAAAGAAGCCTCTGGACGAGATCATAATAACCAATTCTCTGAGATTACATTACATTTATTTTGCAGACACTCTTACCCACGGAGCCTTTCAGTGAAAAAGACGCTAAGTGTATCTACCAGATTTAAGTCAGCAACATTACAGCCAGTAACATTCCAAGATCAGCGAGTCTATGAGAACATCATTAAAGCACAAAACATAAATGAACTTATGCCAGCATAGAACCATAATACAAATCATAACTCATGACAGATTGCATCTGTATAAAACCATAATTCATATAAGAATTAGAGTATTTACATTAGAAAAGAGTGCCAAAGGGGTGAGAACAGGAAAGTAGTCGTAGAAATGTAGTCTGTACAGATGGGTCTTAGGTCCGTGCTGCAAGACGATTCTGTCATGAGATGTCAAGTATGGCTGGAGCTCCTACGCCAAGCCCTACCCATTATCTTTTCGCAATTTTATGTTGTGATAAGCCCTTGACGTAACTTAGTAACTTGCATGTATGTTTTCATTTAAATTACAACGTCTAGACCTTGCGGGGAAATTGACCTTTCACTGGAGCGCTCTTCTATAAAAGGCTATAAAAATGGACTCACACTGTGTGAAATGGAAGCCTTCCTCTTAAGACTTTTATGGAACAACGGGCACAAATATGGCAGAGATGGCTACATAGTGTCAAATTTACCACACGATTTGGTTTTGCAGAAGCCTTGCCATACAAAAAAAAACAACAACAAGGAAGAACAGAGGAAACAGACAAAATATTCTGAAGTCGTGCTTCAAGGCGAGTACGAAAGAACTTAAACTTATTGATCTGGCAGACTGCCCAACAATACGCGCCGGCTCCTGGGCAGAGTTGAACACAAGATTCCCGTAGGATACACGAGGGCAGTGATTGTGGAAAGGTTATCCTCCTCAGAAATTGGCGCCGAATGCACAAAGGAGAGACGGGTCATCAGACGATGACATTATTATAAGTTCCTCTGCTATTCAGGACAGACAGCTACTTCTGCAGGTAAACAGGAACATTCACAGACTACAGTTCAGCAATTGCACAGATAAAGCGAGCATTCACTCTGTATGCTGGTCTACGCTGCTTCTTGATATAATGAAACTCTGAAAGTCATTCAAACTGACAACCATTTCTGTTCCTCCTCAGATTACTTCAAGATTCAACTCTGCATAAACAGTGTTACAGTAAGGTCTGCCTCATAGCTGCATAGCTAGCATACAATATTTTATTTCCTTAGTTTATTATTATTTTTATTGTGGCTATTGTGAAACTGCCATCTGGCTCTGGAGACTGGTGCATTATTTGTGACCTTGGTGGAGATGAACGTGGCGGTAAGCCAGCGGTGAACACTTGTTCACATTGGTTATTATATGAACTGGCATGAACCCTGAAGGTGCCGCCTTGTACACACGGCCCCACTGTGGAAATGCACACTGGTGCCGTGACCTTCTAGAACGCTGACCCCTGGGGAAATTCGGCACGCTCCCCACGCCGTGCTCCAGTGCTGCTTCCCTGGCCGTGATGCACCTGCACGGCACAGGATAAACCGCTGCGCTCACACAGGTGAAATGGTCCATAAAGCAATATCACAGCTCATAGCTTCAATGGTTGCGACAATTATAGTACAGAATATAAAAGCCATCTTTATAGTCTATTAAGCAATGCAATTACATTATTGTTCTTACCTCTTAGGTTTAGACATCATATGCAGAGAAAAGAATAAAGGAAATGAATACAACTCGAAACACGCTATACATGTTCCTGCTGGGCATCAATTTCCTGACTCAACTAGATTGCTCAACTAGATGGCTCTGTCCTTATTTAAACATTACATAGCAGAGATAATACATTTTGATCCAATAATAGTTTTTTAGTACAGATTTGGGTAATGCAATGATCTCTCCCCAGATTACAATCCTGTCAGCTATAGCTATATATATCTCCCAGTAGGTCCCTTGTTTGTTGATAGCCATGATGATTATGACAAGCTCTTGGATGTTTTGACCCCTATAAAACTGTGCACATTAGTGGCGGTCCACCTGGAGGGAACATAAAAGAAAAAAAGGTTGTCTTACCACATGGCCAGGGCTTCAGATTGCTGATTGGTCAGTGGTCACCGCAGAGCAGAGTGTGATGAGCAGATGAATGTGGCTAGTATGAGCCATCCGACTGCAGGCAGGTCTCTAAACTAAACTTCTGCACAGATGCACCAGTTTTCAGGGAGGGGCGTTCACCCTCATGAATGACACAGCACACCTTTAATAACGTCATTTTCTGATTTAGCTGATTTGTGTTTCTTGATTTTCAGCGATTTCTATGAGTTCTATGTAATTTATGTATGGACGTTATTGCTAGAATCCCTTTAACAGAAATCTTAATTTTGAATTTGTAATAATAGTAACTTAATTTAGGAATCTCTAAATGCTTATTTCTGTCTAAATTTCTGTTATTCTGTTTCTTAATGTAATTTATGTAAATTGTTTATTTGATTTGTTGTATGCTGGCTACTTCACCTGAAGTTCCCCCTGGGAAAAATATTCCATTCTATTGCTTGACCCAGTCACCAGTTGATGAGCATGAAGCAGCTCTGTCAGCACAGATTAGCCGGTTATACTATATATAAGCCATGTTTTAAAATATAAATAAAACAGACCCAGCCAGAAGTTTCACAAATGACCAGTATGGCTTGGTATCAATAATTAACTGTAATTAACAAATGTAGTTTTAGATGTACTTTTTGCATTAATTTGTCCTTTTGTTTGCTTTGTTAGCCTACATTTGGGTGTCAGACTCCAGTATGGAAGGGATACTTTTCGTGAGATTCTTTTAAGTCTTTGATTGGATAGTCTTTGATTGTTTCAAAGGCCTAAATGAGCTGATTGAAGGAAATGAGAAAACATGCAGACACTGTGCTCATTCAGAACTTCTGCCCCACATTTGAATAAAGTACAAATAAAAATCATTTGTACTGGTGTGCATTATGTGTCCATAAATGTGAACATTGCAGAGAAACAGCAGTACTGTTGAAACCCAGTAATGCATGACTACGTTGACTATGAAATAATTTTGCTCAATAAATTAGAAAACATGTACTGTATTGTAAAACATGTACTGTCAAACCAGCTGACAAACACAATCAGCTATGTATCCAAAAGGGGGCACTGTAGACCTTAAAATCACCAACCGTCTGTACTAAAGAATGCTTACATTCCCATTCATCCCGTCACTATGAAATGATAATAATGATGAAACTCTTTACTCAAAATGAATAAAAGTCTTATATTATTTGAGTGAAATTTTATCGCTAATATTTGCATGAAAAACTTTTTTTCTCGTAGATGTGAAAACACTAACAATCCCATCATGCAAAATTGTTCCGCTGCGTGAGAACCCAGTGGATAAATGAATAGTCAATTTGCTCTGAGAGATGAAGGGGCTACAGGAACACATATCTATCTTCCCAATGAGTCAGTGAGAGAGAAAAACATATTACTTCATTGTAAAGGAATTACCTTCACATGACCTCTGCAGCTCTCCTGTAAATGAAAGCAAAAAAATGAGTATTCATTATTCCAGTTGCTCAGTGAATATCACCCGTTTAGAAACGGCTAAGTGAGGTCACAGTGCTGACAAACACATCACATTTCGTTTCGCCGTAAGCTTCTGCCGTCATTTAGAACCATCCAGCGGCAGGGACGATCGCACACTCGGTGGATTGTGCATTGCAAGTCTTCCTATCACAGGTCACCCGTCCACACCGCATGTTCCGTTTGTTTTATTTCTATAAATAAATGGATCCCACAGTACAAGATGAAGTTACAAACAACAATGAGGTTGAGGTTTGTTCTGCTGCTGAATCTGCAGTCTGCTGTATTTTGAGGACAGACAGACAGACAGACAGACCATGCTTATGACAGTCTTATTACTAATAATAGACCTTCAGCACATGAGCTCACATGTAGTTCACATGTAGGGGAATAGCATGTTCATCCGTGGCTTAAAAAATAATGTAAAACAGGAGTGTTTCTGTAGAGTCATTGGATTTCCAAAAGATACACAGCATGGTACAAAAACACATATGCTAATAGGTACATGTACGTACTGTAAGAGGAAATGTAGTCTTGTCGATTACATTTGAAATGCAACATATGTATTAAAAATAAGACAGTAAGGCTAGGAATAATAATTTGTGCAACTGTTCAAGCTATGAAAACTTGCTGTCTGCTGGTATGCACATTTAATGTAAGCTCTAGCTCACCACAAATACAAATGTGCAAATCTGTTCAGTAAATTCAAAACTGGAGCTACATTCCCATGGGCCTGCTGTCTGAAGACCAGTCTTGGGTGAGTCAAAAGATGAAAACAGCGCGGCTATTTCTGTAGTAACACACTTTGCGGTTGGATATCGTTTTTTTCACTTCCTGTTTGTGATCTAATCTCCATCAGACACTGATGCTGTGTAACAAGTTGAACACATTCCCATATTCAGTTCCAGAAGGGTTCCAGATGGCAGCGGATTAAAACACAATCCTCCCCCAAAGGCTCCTCCTCCTGGCCGTTCTCAGAACTGAAACGGGAAAAGAAACGCTTACGACATCGTAAGCGTGAGCTTGTGTTGACTGCATTCCTAAAGGTATCCTTCACTGAAAAATACCAGCTTCTTGAATATAGCTACTGTACATATACGCGTGTTCATATACACCACTTTCAGTCCGTTTTCCTAAGAAACGGGCTGTCCCAGTCCTTCTGGGTCTTTGGGGGCCAACGTGCTGGCCGAGGCCCCAAATGCAAGAGACCGTTGTAGGCGACAGTTGCAGGAAGTGCCTGCTGATTCAGAGAGGACCTCCAGAGCCCCTCTCCTTTTAACCAGTATTACAGGAGGGGTGTTTTTTGTCTCTCTCTCCACACTCTGCTTCATGTCCACTTGGTGTCCACATCTGGGATGGATACTGTGGGCATGTAGTCCTGCTGGTAGAAGGTCCGGCCCGCGGGCTCCACGTAGATGGCCGCGGTGGTCAGGCTCTTGCGGCCCTTCTTTAGGGTGGCGTGCCTCTGCCAGTGGCAGAGTAGCTGCTCCCCCTGCTCGCGGAAAAAGCTGGTGGTCAGAGTGTAGAGGATGGGGTTCAAGGCACTGTTAATGGGCAGGACGAAGATCACCACCCAGGAAGTTATGGTGCCTGTAGGGGGGAGGGAGAGCGAGACCGCCATTAGAATGTATATTACCATTGAGAAAATAACTATAATATAACTATACAGGCTTTGGCAATGTGTATTAACAAGCACGTCAAGCCGGTAAAGCATTTCAATTGAAATGACATAGTAAACTGAGAGAGAGAGAGAGAGACAGAGAGAGAGAAAGAGAGCGCAAAAGAGAGAAAGAGAGAGAGAGCGAGAAAGAAAGAGAGAGGGAGCGAGCAAGCGAGAGAGATACGGTAAAAATGAATGGGTGGAACAGTCTATTTCCAAAGACACATGAAAGTAAAGTTGTAAAACAGTGGTATCACTCTAAAGGGTACCTTGGATGGTTGAGAGGGAAAAGTTAACTCAGGAAAGGTGTTTTGGTCAGATGTACTCAGCATGAATAAATCAGGCTTGAATAGGCCATTGATAGTGGACGGCCCAGCTCCACAGCAAACCTATACAGAGTATAGAACTGAGGAGGAGCACTCGTTTTATATCATTCAGCTCAACTGTTCTTTAAATCTCCCCGGAAATGTATTTCCTCTTGAGAAACGGCAGCATAGCAAGGATAAACAGTTAAAGCACTATCCCCTATGAAGTCTTATGTTTTCATTGTGGGATTTGATTTTAGAACTGACCAATTATTTAGATCCAGATAAGTGCATGCAAGTAGAGCATATAAACATGCAATTTTTTTTATTTGATGCAAATATTTCTCAAAATCTTAGCCATAAAATTGCACTCAAATAAAATAAGATGCCTTTATTCGACTTGAGTACAGAACCAACCACCTGCATTTAATTTGATTTAAAAAAAGACATTGAGCATTCCCCAGAACTTCCCATATCATAATGCAACTCCCATTTCATTGTTCATAGTAATTTACACTTTGTACTCATGAAACTAAACCTTATTTAGACTTATTTAGAAAATAGCTGTCAGAAAATATTTTCTCCTCAAGGCTTGAGAGGAGGATATATACTTCCATCCATAGCACTAAATTTAGAAATTTTCTTCTTCAGAAAAAGAAAAACTTCTTTACACAGCCAAAAAAACAGAAAGGGGAAAGACAGCACTCCTCCCTGCTCCCTCGTCTCCCTAATATCAGCTCAGTTAAAGAGAACAGACGACTGTACCACAGGACAGAGAAGAGGACCTGTACCAATTGCTCGCACATTAGAAACAACACCACCGGCTCCTCCGTGCGAGCAAGTTAAGCACTCTCCCGAGCTGCCTTTTAGCGCAGAGTACCGCAGCGGATCATAAATTCAGTCCACGGAGCAGCGGCCGGCTAGGGTCAGCAAGCTTCATCCCCCGCCCACCCTCCCTGAGAGCCGCAGACTGCATTTCCCAGGCTCTTGGTCTTTCGCAGCGTTTGGTTACCGTGCTGACGCCCGAGAGTTTTCATCAGACTTGGGTCAGGTCTAAACAGCTTGGAATGTGACTGGATTGCGGGAAAATTATGGAATGTGAAGTGGAAGTGGGGGTGTGGGGTACTGGGGGGACCTCATCCCTCTGCGCAGTGTGGGGGATAACTGGGCTGTTGGCACTGTGCCATAGCTCACCTGTGCAGTGTGGGGGATAACTGGGCTGTTGGCACTGTGCCATAGCTCACCTGTGCAGTGTGGGGGATAACCGGGCTGTTGGCACTGTGCCATTGCTCACCTGCGCAGTGTGGGGGATAACCGGGCTGTTGGCACTGTGCCATAGCTCACCTGTGCAGTGTGGGGGATAACCGGGCTGTTGGCACTGTGCCATAGCTCACCTGCGCAGTGTGGGGGATAATTGGGCTGTAGCACTGTGCCATAGCTCACCTGTGCAGTGTGGGGGATAACTGGGCTGTAGCACTGTGCCATAGCTCACCTGTGCAGTGTGGGGGATAACCGGGCTGTAGGACTGTGCCATAGCTCACCTGTGCAGTGTGGGGGATAATTGGGCTGTAGCACTGTGCCATAGCTCACCTGTGCAGTGTGGGGCATAACCAGGCTGTAGCACTGTGCCATAGCTCACCTGTGCAGTGTGGGGGATAATTGGGCTGTGGCACTGTGCCATAGCTCACCTGTGCAGTGTGGGGGATAACCGGGCTCTAGCACTGTGCCATAGCTCACCTGTGCAGTGTGGGGGATAACCAGGCTGTAGCACTGTGCCATAGCTCACCTGTGCAGTGTGGGGGATAATTGGGCTGTAGCACTGTGCCATAGCTCACCTGCGCAGTGTGGGGGATAATTGGGCTGTAGCACTGTGCCATAGCTCACCTGCGCAGTGTGGGGGATAACCGGGCTGTAGCACTGTACCATAGCTCACCTGTGCAATGTGGGGGATAACCGGGCTGTTGGCACTGTGCCATAGCGCACCTGTGCAGTGTGGGGGATAACCGGGCTGTGGCACTGTGCCGTAGCTCACCTGTGCAGTGTGGGGGATAGCCGGGCTGTTGGCACTGTGCCATAGCGCACCTGTGCAGTGTGGGGGATAGCCGGGCTGTTGGCACTGTGCCATAGCGCACCTGTGCAGTGTGGGGGATAGCCGGGCTGTTGGCACTGTGCCATAGCTCACCTGTGCAGTGTGGGGGATAACCGGGCTATGGCACTGTACCATAGCTCACCTGTGCAGTGTGGGGGATAGCCGGGCTGTTGGCACTGTGCCATAGCACACCTGTGCAGTGTGGGGGATAACCAGGCTGTAGCACTGTGCCATAGCGCACCTGTGCAGTGTGGGGGATAACCAGGCTGTAGCACTGTGCCATAGCGCACCTGTGCAGTGTGGGGGATAACCAGGCTGTAGCACTGTGCCATAGCGCACCTGTGCAGTGTGGGGGACAACCAGGCTGTGGCACTGTGCCATAGCTCACCTGTGCAGTGTGGGGGATAGCCGGGCTGTTGGCACTGTGCCATAGCGCACCTGTGCAGTGTGGGGGATAGCCGGGCTGTTGGCACTGTGCCATAGCGCACCTGTGCAGTGTGGGGGATAGCCGGGCTGTTGACACTGTGCCATAGCGCACCTGCACAGTGTGGGGGATAGCCGGGCTGTTGGCACTGTGCCATAGCGCACATGTGCAGTGTGGGGGATAGCCGGGCTGTTGACACTGTGCCATAGCGCACCTGCACAGTTTGGGGGATAACCAGGCTGTAGGCCCCAGCATCCATGCCTTTAAGTGCACAGCAGGGGCCTGGATGCGCTCTGAAGTGCTAATAACCTGTTTCTGCAGGATAGGTGCTCCCAAGTTACATCAGTGAAACACCAGAAAGGCCAGTAAAAGCAGAACACAACTGTGACTGATGAGACTATATCCGATGAACTGCAAAGTCACTTAGAGGTGACCTGTTTGAAAGGATCTGTTGAGCGAATGAATAATTCAGATTCAAGTGAAAAGGCGCCCTTACGCATGTCCGCAGGCGGTCTCTCGCCGGCGCCCACTAAAAAATAAAATGTAATATCACCAATAAAATGTTTATATTTCCTCCAAGTAATGGTTTTTTGAAATTCATCCCTGGCTTATCCATACTTTTTTCAGAGAACTCCAAACTGCTGTTGTGAACTCCAGTAAAGAACCCTCTGGAAAGAATGTGGGCATGAATTTATTATTAGAAAAATAAAAAAATACCACAACGCAGGTATAATTCTAGCTATCACACACGGAAATGTCTCCCCATGGGCTGACCTGGAATCTCCACCTCCAGCAGGGAGAGAATCTTGACCAGGAAGATGGGCAGCCAGCAGAGGGCGTCGGAGAAAACGATGAAGAAGAATCGGTTGGCCAAGGCAACGTCCTTGTGCAGTCGGCTGCGCAGGTTGGTGGCGTTGATGCTGGTCTTGCAGATGGAGTAGAACATGCTAGAGTAGGACAGCACGATGACCAGGAAGGCCACCAAGTTCAGACCTGTGTGTACGGGAGACAGGGAGGGAATATTTACCTGTGTGTGCAGGTCACTGATAACTAATAGCCAACAATATGAGAAAGAAAAAAACCCTGTGTACAAAATGTTTCTTTGTATGAGTTGCTGGTTGCAACAGGAACCGAATCGGGAAACACCAGAGCCAAACTTATAATTTTAAATGTTAGTCAAATGCTCTAAATAAAAAGTGTGCAATGAAAGCAGGGAGGAGGAGCGGATTAGAAAACATGTATTAATGCCTTTTGTGCAAAATGTAATAACACTGCATGTTCATTTTATGAAAAGTTTAGAAGTCAATTTTCTGAAAAAGAAACGCCTACAGCACCTTACACAGACAGTTACTGAAGAAATTCAGGTTCAAGTACTTTGCTCGAGGGAAAAAAGGCAGTGGGGCTGCCCTGGGAATTGATCCCACAACATACAGATCTAGCCTACAACTCACATCCCTAACCCCGACACATTCACCCCAAAAGTAAGGTTGTTTTGTAGATAATAAAAACGTTCATTTTTCAGGAGAAGAGGGGGCTCACCCAGGAATATGCCCGTGGTGTAGCCCCTGGCGGTGGGCTTCTCCAGCTGCTCCGAGTGCAGGGGGAAGCAGACGCCGTTGCGGCCGTAGTAGTTGCCGAAGAGGTCCTCGTTGAGGAGGGGCACGGCGGCGATGAAGAAGCCCAGCAGCCAGAGGGACGCCAGCACGGCCACGGTCTGCCGCTTGCCTGGCCGCAGGTGGTTGAAGGGGAATACGATGACCAGGAACTTCTCCAGGGTCAGGTAGGTGAGCAGCAGGACGGACACCTCGGACGACAGCATGGCCAGGAAGCCCATGGTGCGACACTCAAAGCTGTCCATCCACACCTGCGCGTTCCTGTTGTACTGCCCCCGGAACTTCATGTCGAACGCCCCCACGAAGAACAGGTACACTCCCATCAGGCAGTCAGCACCTGTCGAGGAGGCAACATGGAGCCTGGAGAATTAGAGAGCTAGGGCTCTACGGGTTAAAATCCCAACAGATGTTGGTTCCTTGATCCACTGTACTTCATCACACCTGAGTAAAACGTAAGCTATAAATATATAAGTTGCTATGGATCAGGCTGTGTGCAAATAAAAATGCTTGATGGCTTAAAAACAAGTACTGTACAATAGCTTCCTGTTGATTTAAAGCCCACCAATTCTTTGTCATCTGACCTGCTTTAAGCCTGTTTACATCGCTATTTTCAGTTCTATTCTAGTGTTGATACGTGGATAGTCACAGCATTTAGCTTACCATTATGAAGTTGGTACTTTGGTACAGCAGGTCTGTTATTTACATTTACGCATTTAGCAGATACTAAGAGAGATGTTTGAAGCTTACATTATTTTTACATGCAATCCATTTATACAGTTGGATATTTACTAAAGCCATCCGCTTTGCTGAAGTGTAAAACCGCAGTGTCCTGCAACCCACAACCACTCAGTTCCCTAACCATTAAACCTCTCTGATTCAAAAGGTCCAGCGAATGGTCCGTGCATTTTACCCTCTGGCAGCGTGTCATGTCAGATATACTCATAGACCGTAGAAAGCATATACCACACTTCTTTCATACTGACAGTATGGAGATGATCCGTTAAAGCGGGTGTGTTTGATTGATGCACCATAGTGGACAGTCAGAACAACACAGTCCTGAAAAAACCTTGAATTAAATTACAGGCTGTAATAGAATATTATTGTACATAGGTCATATACACAGTCATACATATAATAGGAAATCACTGATTTACTGATAGCTGATATTGATATAAATCACAATACATGGATTCCTATGACTGACGTCCAATCAGATAAGACTATTTTTCCCCCTTTTTCATTCAACCAATGTTCATTCTGCATTGTTGTGATGATATTTATTTACAATACACTTAATGGCAATGGAAATGGCATTAGTGCCAGAAAAAGGCTGTGTAATGTCTATTTCAGTGGTTCCCAAACTCGGTCCTCGGGGACCACTGTGTATGCTGGTTTTCGTTCCAACCACAATTGCAATCCCAAAATCATAACAAGATGTTCATTTTTCTTAATTAGGTGCTTTTCATGTTTAGAGGGATTATTTACCCTCTTAAGCCACATCATGGCAGAAATAGCTATGCATGCCATGAAGAATAAAAATTCCCATGTTCCTACTGTGCTTATTGGGCTGTTTTGCAAATAGGTAACATTTTTTTAAAACTGATCAAATTAAAGACTGGGGTGAATCAATTGGCTCCTAATTAGGTAGTTGAAAACGTGAGTTTTTAAGTTCCCTCATCAAGTTTTTCTTAAATGTATTAACACTGCAAGTTTGGCTCGTTATCATTTTATTTGTCTTTTTTTCATTATTTATCAAATGGTTAGTTTTAGTGGCCATATATCCACAATTTCACCAATTAGGAGCCTATTGATTCACCTCAGTCTTTAATTTTATTTAATAAAATAAAATAAATTTGGTCAGTTAAAAAATGTTTTTTTTTTGCCCCTTTTTGTAATTATTTGCAATATAGCACAATGAGAATATTGTACTTTTATTATTCATGACATGCATAGCTATTATATGCATAGCTATTTAGTCAACCTCTAAATTTTCAAAGCGGTTACACAGGGTTATTTGTTTTGATCAGAGCCTCTTGAACAATGGAGGATCAGGGGTATGGATGGGGAAGTAGAATTGTTTTTGAGCATTTCATATTGGGAAGGGGGCCCCACTGGTTCTTGACCCTAAAAAAAGGCACTCAAAACTTTGCAATAACAGCTTTGACAATTTTCCCATGTAATCATGCCAAGAGACTGCAGTGTAGGAGTCACAATAAAAAGCAGGGTGTTAGGAATGACACTTGCCAGTTGCCAAATACATCTATTGGACAAATTCTTGCTCTGTCAATTGTACATAAATTCACTGCCAGACCATGTAAAACAGTTTCAGGAACTTGGGAGATATTAACAGAAAAAAACAAAGTCCCAGCTGAAATAAAATCAGGGATTTGTTCACACAATTTATATGACTCATCATGGCAATTCTATATTTTTAATCATTGCCGGTTTTATTCTGTATTGATTTCACCATACTGTCACAGAGGGCCACCTGGAGACAAGAGTACGAAATGGCTTTAAACAGAATGTACAATGCAATCTTAAAATAAAATAAAATAAAATAAATAAATAAATAAAGCTGAGATTGCAGAGCAGACTGTGCCTGAGACTGGAGAGGGGAGCGTTCGGTCACGGCCTGTCAGCCTGGAGAGTTTCTGTTGCCTGTGTGCGCCACCGCAGCAGAGACAGGCCCGTTTGGACGCTCAGCCACCTCGAGCGTGACGGGAAGTCCCAGCACAAGAGGAAGTACAAGCGTGACAGGAAGCCCAAGCACAGCGAGAAGCCAGTGCGTCAAACACAGTCCGGCAGGTGGCGAAAACGCCGGCGTGGAGACCCGGTAATGAAACGCTCACCACAGAGCAAGATCATCTCCTCAGTGTAACTCCTTGACGTCCGTCAGTTGTAACCCTTTCAGTCATGTGTGAGCTGCACCTTTACGGTGTCGGGGGAAGGGCCCATTAGTGGGTGACAGGGCACTTCGCTCCAGTCAACTGTGTGTCTTTCTCTTACTCGCCCTGCGTCTGTTTCGGTACCCCAGTCCCCCCCGGATGGAGAAGTGCTAACACCCAGGTCTTTATTCCACTCTGATAGCGGAACATACCATATTTAGGGCCGGGTGTTAACGGACTGGCTAAAACGGGGACCGTCATAAAAACATAGGCTGAAACTTTGACTTCTGTATCAACCACGCACATGCTTGCTGTGATTAATGAAAATTGTTCACTTGTGATAAAAAAAGGCTGCGTTACTGTGTCCTCCATTCTACTGCTGACAGGCCTCTCCCTGATAAAGCTAACTTAAAATAAACCTGAGCAACAAGCGTAACTTGCGTGTTTTTAAATAAGAAACTTGAGAAATACTCCAAAAGCCTATCTGCTTTACCAATGGTGTAAATGGCACGGGGGTCCCCAAAGCCCCCACCTAGACGACCGCATGGGAGAGGTCTGACGCCCAGCCTCTGCGCTGCCTGGAGGGGGCGCTACCTGGCAGCTCCCCAACCAGAGGGCGGGTGTACTCACAGCACAGGACCTTGATGCACAGGGCGTGGAGGTTGTTCTCGGCCCGTATGACCGTGCGCATGCCGATGACGAAGAGGTTCCCGAAGCAGGTGATGAAGGCCATCACCCACACCGACACCCGCAGGACCACGTTGGCCAGCAGGTCCTCAAAGGACGAGATCCCGTCTGAGTTTGGTTTGCACTTGCGCACGTGAGGCGCATAGGAGCAGTACTGGAACTTCTTGAAATATCTTGAAATATAAAAATAAAAAAACACAGCAACAAAAAAACTTTAACCTACAACCGTAAAAACGTGCGTTTCATTAGAACCAGGAAATCATGTGAAAATGAGTGCCTCAGTTTTTGCGCAAACGGCAAACAGACCATTCCGTTTGAAGGTAGAATAAAGGTCTTCACATTTAAAAATTCTACTGGATCACCAGAATGGTTTTGTGCTGCCAAATAGCATGAGAAACGAGTCACTGTGCACATAAGTATAGTTAATGATGTGGGGCTGGAAGGACATTTTTTCGGGGAAAATCATTCTCTCAGCTCCCTTTTTGACAGACAAAGCCAAAGGATGCCAATCCCCATTCCCAAACACCCGAACCCAACAGTCTTCCCTGCCTTCTTTTGAAAGGAGAGCGACAGTGTTGCCTACATGAAAGAGAGGTTTCTCATCGGCAGGAACATTTGCGTCTGAATGTCTGGGATATCGATGCCCTCCAAGCCTCTGTGGGGGGAGCGAGAAATAAAAACAAAAACACACAAACAGACAAGATTAGCGTTCCACATTCTGAGTCAGACGAGCCAATACGCCGTCTCTTTCCGTCCGAATCTCCGTTCGACCCGCTCGGGTATTCTGCCATCTTAGAACACGGACCGACGCTCAGCGCTGGCTTTTCCCCGGCTGCAATCTCATCCACTGCGAACAACATGGCGCACTTCATTAATTCAACTCATCAGACACAAAGCCAGAGTGCGTCAGGCCCTCGCAAAAACGAACAGCAGCGAAGGGACCGGGGTAGTAATCATCTTGCACATTGATATATACCGCATAACTGGCTCTGCAGCGGTTTATGGCACATTTAGATTTTTTTATAGGAAATCTGCCAGGTTTTTCGGTTTAATTTGGATAGCAGGAGGAGAATTGCAGCCATTAACTGCCTGGCGGAAGTGTTGTGTTTAGAAAAAGAAGAGAGGTTGTATGCAAAGCATAATTTATTTTTTTTACTCACAAGGACTGAAGCTGGATGAGGTGATCAAACTGACCTTGGTGGATCCGGCCCAAAGGATTGTTGGACACATTTCTGTAGCAAAACAAAATGAGTCATTTCCATGGCTGTGGCGCTGACAAAGAATCCTCTTCTGAGTGATCAAGCGACGATGAGAATGTTGCATAATACTACGCAGAAACCCATCCTTAAATAATTTCACATTATCTGGGTGTTATGAGACTCACAGTATTTTCAGAGACTTTAAATCCCTGAAGATTTCGTACGGCAGCTCTGTGATCCTGTTGCTTGACAAGTCTCTGAAAAAATAAGGAACAAAAGTGAAATATGATCCAATCTCTGGAACATGCTTATAATTATGTGTCATGGGAGCAATCACGGCAAATGCACTGTGGGTTTTAACTTGATTTAGATTATCATCACTGCGATAATGAGGTGAAATGATTCCTGCTGAAAAGAGAGTGGGGGACATAGAGAGAGAGAGGGAAAGGGAGAAAGTGAGAGACAGAGAGACAGACAGGCAGACAGAAGAATTCTTCATTTTACCTGCACCTCTGCTCAGCACCAAAAAACACACAAATATGCACTGACTTAGACTGTGGAGATGGCAAGGCTCTTCATATGACAACAGAAAGCACAGTATGTCTTAAGATCCTGAACAGTTATCACATCAGGGGCCACGTGTATAAAAGAATGCGTAAAAGAACGCTCAAGGTGAAAGTCAGAAATCTGCTTAAAAAAAGTTTTGCATTTTCTACCTCTGCCTTTCGGTCATGGTGTCACCGTATCACACAAACTCCAAACACTGCGTACGTGTGGTGTCCATCGTGTGCAGAGATATGCAGATTCTCACAGCACGTGTTATATTATACATCAGAATTTCTGTGTGGAAACTCGCTTACGCGGCTTTCTGAGGGCATTTTTCTGCTCAGCACTGTTTATACATGTGCCCCCAGATCTGGTAAAGCGTGGTTAAATTAACCTCTTTTTGTTAGGCTCCATGGAAAGAGCATTCAGTGATACCCTTGGGGAACATCATTACATGAACGATAGGCTCGATGAAAATACAGCGTAATTAAAATCAACATTGAACAAACAGCTAATTTTCTCCCAGGGGAAGACAGATAGAGAAACTGGAACTGTGAGGTGGATGTAAAGCTAAAACTTAAACATGTACCCTGCCTCTGTCTATGAAACACCTAAAAACACTTTGGAATATAGACTGACATAAAACTAGGCAATGCTCTTCAATGTTTCCACGTGTTGTCCTACCATAATTTTGTATATTTTGCGTATTTGAGATATTTAATAGAGTGATTAAATGATGACACTGAAACTATAAAGAGTAGTTAAATGATCATACTGAAACTCTTAAAACACAATTTTAGGCCCATATCAAACTTTCCCTCCTTGAGAAGATCTATTGAAAACGTGGTACTCAAAAAACGTTATGACTTTCTCAGTAAAAATGCAATTCTTCTGTTTCAGTATGGACTTTGTTCTAATCACAGTACTGAGACATGAGCTATTCGTGGTGGTCAATGACTCAAAAAATAAATACTGATGTACTGATGCAATACTGGTATCTGCCATTGTCATATAAGGCTTGAGCGATGCCTTTAATCAGGAACCGTCTTTCTGGAACACAATTAAAGTGGTCTGAATACTACTTATATAATATAATATAATATAAGAAATATAATTATTTTGGTCATGGACCCTTGCTCTTTTCTTGGTATTCGCTCCCCTTGGACAGAACCCTTCAGAAACATATTACCCAATTTTGCTCCTCTGTTAAGTGATGATTATGATCCTATTACACTCTTCGTGGAATATTTTGGCAGACACAGGCTGTTGCATGGTGGCGCACAACCTAGATCCTCGGGCCTTAAATGTCAAATACAGAGTGAAGAATCTGGGGTTATACTCAGCTTAGATTTGGGCTTTCAGCACCATATTAAAGTGGCCTTTTCCCAGCGGAGGAATGCAATCAAAGCAAGACCATTCTTCTCACAGTCTAATTCTGAGAGACTGATGCACGGATCTGCACCCAGTAAATTACAGTCCTGTAATTACCTCTTCTCTGGCCTTTTGAAATAAATACTAATCACAGCAAAATGAAGCAGCAGGAATATCAACAGGAACCAAGATGGGGGAATTACATCACATTTTCCTTGCACTGATTTCCTGTGCCCTTTAGAAGCTCTTTTCAAGGTTATTTGCTTCTAAGCACTGAATGGTAAAACAACAGGAATATTACAGACAATATATTCAATTAATTTTACCCTAAATGTATCCGATAGTCTTGGAATCTCAATTTAATAACGTACTTTCAGACACTGTATTCGTAATGTATTGTCATATAAACATAATTGTAGAAATTATTTTATTTTAAAATTGTTTAATCAATTTATTGATTAATTCATAACTGAATTATCAATTTTTTTAAATGTTATGTCTGAAATGCAGAGAGGTGCTATACAGATAAAATATATTTCTATTTTGTTTCTATATTTTGTATTTATATTTTGTTAACCAGTACAATATCGACAGTATAAGCCCAAAAACAATGCATAAAAAAGACTTGTAATAATATATAAAATATAAACATATAATTCAATTCAAATTAATCATGTACCATTATAAAAAAACATATTCAAGGTTTTTGTTATCCTATCATACAATACACATAGCTGCACATTTAACCAGGATGCGACACTTGCTAACAGATTTTTCAGCAGTCTAATTTCAGGAAAATGAAATAAGGGAAATGTACTCTCGTCTCCACGAGAGTGGCAACATGGCCACACATCATGCAACTGTATTACAATGTAAGACCAGGACAGGCCTTTGCTCTTTCATGTTAACAGGACAGACCTGACATATTCAGTAGAGTTTCAGACTTTTTTTGGCTTACTTTGGCCTCTTAACACACCATGACATAGAAACAACTTCCAGTTACTAAATGGGAATTAAATGCATCTACCATCCAAGAAAAAGGTGTTTATGATTTCCACACAAGCTATTGCTCTGTATTAAATATTGCCAAATGTTAAACCACTGATGATATTTTTCTCGGCTTCAATGTACTCTTCAATCCAACGGTACTGTGACCATCACTTACAGTTCTCCCAGAATCCTTAGGGACTGAAATGCATTTTCTGGAAGTGATGTAATTCGATTGGCACGCAGTGATCTGAAAAAACAATGATGAAAGCAGTGTTATTGCATTAAGGGCAAAATAAATTAAATCGTAGGAGCATTTCATGTTTTACAACTTGTATTTCGCAATATTGAATCTGTCCATTTCAATCAAAGGTTTCATAAATTATGTTTGTTCTATAGCCTCAGGGAAGATCGCTATGAGAGGGGCTCACTCAGGGAGAATTGGAAATAATTCAAATCAACCTGGAAAAAACAGCAACTTTTAACAGCGGTGGAGCTAGTGGAAAGAAAGGCTTTAATCAGACTGCTGACTGAAACGACTTGTGTCACAAACACCGTTACAAACAATCTTGCACAAAGGCTAGTGTTAACATGAGGCACAGTCTGTTGAGCAGTTAACTCTCAGAGGAATCCTCCCGTATGGCTGGGGGATTGATTCCCCTCCATCTCTGTTCTGTGATCCAATCTCTATCAGTGTCTCCCTTCATTTTCCCCGTCAGATTAAAGGGAAAAATACAAAAGGAGGAGACACTTCCTGCTTTCTTTAAAAAAAACACTACTAGAAGGAACACTGTACAACACTCCACACCTTTTCTATGAGCCTTTACCTTACATTTGTGTGTGTGTGTGCGTGCGTGTGTGCATGTTGTGTGTGTGTGTGTGTGTCTATCTGTTTGGAATAGGCAAGTCAACTCGCTCCTGTTTTTCTAGAGTAAGTTCTCCTGGCTTGGCAGGTCATGATTTAAAAACCCTTGTATTTTTCTGCTCTGCATTTCCCAGAATGCATTTCAAGAATATGACACAAAAACAGCATTCGGCTGTGATTAATTCTTCCAGAAAGGGCCAACTGAACAGGCAATTGGAGAAAAATATGGTTTGTCATGGCCAATCTAGAATGCACTAAACAACACTATCAGTCAAAACAGCAATCCGTTGTGTATCATGCATCACTTGCAAAAGCTCTTCCCAACATAAACAGAGTGTGGACAGTGGAGACTACCTGGGCCCCGTTCTTCATACATGGATAACTCGGGTAAAACCCGGAAACCCCCCTGAAATATGGAACATAATGAACTAGCCAAAAACACTGTGCTGAGTTTTACTCAGTTAGCCAGCTACAAGAAATAGGGACCAGGAGTGCGGTTCTCACCTCTATTTTTACCTATATGTGAACCCTTGCCCTGTGCTATGTTCAAAATCCTCACACGTACAAGCAGAAAGAGCTAAAGGTCTACAGACGCGCACACCTGTGAAAGCTAAAAGTTCATAGATCACAACTTTCGTGTTTCGTGGAATGAGTTGGTTCAAAGCAAATTGACACACCATCTCCGATGAGATGGGTGCTTTTGCGTACCCTGCCACTCGATTGGACACAGACGTCCTTTGTGGGCTTTTTATCCACTTGTTGTTGGGGTAATAAAAGAGCTCAGCTGATTTTTGCTGTTCTGTTTGAGATTGTCACACTGCAAACCTCCCTAACAGTTACAGGGCTCTATTTTCAAACCAGCGCAAGGGTACGGTATAGTCAAACGCAAGCTTGTTGACAGCATCAACGTCTTAAAGCTGGCGCTATGGCGTTTCTCAGCAATACCGCTAGGATCAACAAATTCTCAACATAACATCCTTTCGCTTGCGCTGCAGTGGGATGGGTGGCGCTGTCTGGGGCGTGTTCTAAAATACTTTCGGCTCAGTGACAATTTGAACCAATGAAAACCCATTGCGTTATGATCAGCTGGAACCACCTCTTAGCGGCAACGCAATAGACTCTGGCAATTTGGCAACTTATTAGTCATGTAGTTCTATGTAGTGTCTATAGGTGATGCCAACATTACACTTCCATTTAATGAACAAATAGCCTATAATTATTATTAATTAATTAATTTTAATTTAAACTACTTGAATAAAACAGGACAGCTTACAAGAAACTTGCGATCATGTAGGCCAATAGCCTATAATATATAAATTACACATTGACACAGTTGAATCATAAGCCTACCATTTGAATCATAATTATGCCTACATCACCTAATGTAGGCTAATTAATGCATTCGCCACCTCCTCCCGTGCCTTCCGAACTTCTGGGAGACGAGGTGGTGTGGATTGTGATCCATAAATTACTACCGTCCCAGTATGCCTTCATCAGGGTGTACTACATGTTGGTAACAGAGACTTGTTGGTAACAACATGTTGGATGGAGATAAGTGTGCGATTCTCATATATTTTTTCTGATTTAATGGACCGATAATCAGCACCTTTCTTTCTTTTGGGTGTGCGTTCTTATATATATTTTTTCAGATTTTTGGACTATCCCCCTTGACAATTCATATTAAGGGGAGGAGGGGGGGGGGGGGGTGAGTACAGGGTTATGAATGAATATTCATGACAAGAAATCTAAGCCACCAGAGGAAGGCCCAAGAACCCCATCCAGATGGCTTTTAAATACCCTGAATCTGCAATTCTAGCGTTTCCTTCAAACATTGGTCTGATCCCACCTTTGGTCAGGTCCACAGTTCAAGTATGAGAACGAAAAAAAACAAAAAAAAACGTATCAAAGTACTAAACATAGATCAGCGCCTCCTGAGACTATCTGGGGGGGGGGGGGGGGGGGTTCAAACAAGTTTGGCCCAGAGAAAGAGCTGATCAAACACTAATACTAAGAACCGCCCTTATCACTCTGTCTTTCATCCGCACCGGAATTCCGTGTGTGCCTCACCGTGGAAACTAAACAGAGATTACTTACAGATTCCGGTCACGACTGGATTATCTCCGGACCTCAGTGTGGCCTCGGCGAGAAAGCACCTCAGCATGAATTTCCCAAGGCGTAGCGGTATACTCACAGCACCGTGAGGTTATCGCACGTCATCAGCGTGGAGGAGTTCAGGGTCTGGATTTGGTTTCGATCAAAGTCCCTGAGAGGAGAAACGGAGGAAGAAGAGAAAGCGATTAGAGTATTGACCGGGATGTCCGAACATGATCTCTCTCACCATGGACAGCAGGCCATGAATGTATCTGCCAGAGTTCCAATATGTATGCATCTGCTTATTCCTACTTGCTAATCTAAACTTCCCCGTTTGCCAATTGACCCCTTATTAACCAACTTAAACAAACAGCTACCTGTGCTAATTAAATTTGATGAGGTGCATCTAAATCTAGCTGGAGAGCGGAATCAGATTCTTTTGGCTCGTAAAATGCTTTACCCTCACTCGCAAAAATGTTTATGATCCAAAAGAATCTTACTCCACTCTCCAAGGAGGTTCAGACGCCCTTCAGTCATGACAAGTAGCCGTTTGGTGTGAGAGCAGGTCGATAGCAAGCCGAGAGAGATTCAGTGTTGGACCGACAGAGTAGGAGCGAGCAAACACATAAAACATACAATCTAACAATCGATGACCTTCGTCATTCAGAGTGATGAAGGCGATACAAATCTACCTGAAGACTGAAAATTGATTTTCTCGGACCACAAACAACCCTGATAGGCCAGCGGTTAAGAGTGTGAGCAAGAGTGGGCAAGGGAACAATGCCGGGGTTGGGTACATGCTGTTCCACTGGAACGGACAGTCAGAACCACAACAACTGACCGCCAGAGGGGCTTTCTCTGATGGAACAAAGGAGTGGCTCACAGACTCACAGACCCACCCATCCTGGACACACACTCTGTATGGCGACAACCTGGACACACACTCCATATGGCGACAACCTGGACACACACTCCGTATGGGGACAAGACATGTGGTGCTGCACGGAACAACAGATGGGGGAGAATTTTCTGTCGATTCAGGAATCAAAAAATATGCACCATTCAGTCACTACTCTGGTTAATTAGTTAAACTGTATGCTTTGTAACTATTAAAATCTTTTTTTACAATATACCGTATGAAAAAACCCCAAAACTCAGAGGAGGATGTTCCTTCAGGCAGGTGCCGTTTTCAGATGTATTTCTTTGAGTTTTGGACAAAACATACACATGCTGTCAGGAACTGTGCAATTTAAAACTGGCATTAGAGAGGTCAGACATTACCCTACACGGCAGTGAATGGAATATCCCCACCATACCGCAAATCAAACTTCAAATCCGCACTCTGGCCCTATGTCTCCATTCCATAAGGTAAAGATGGCTACCTCTGCCTGCCGTATGTGCTCACTCCTCCCAGTCACAATGCCGGTCTGTTCTGGCCCCACAGGGGCGGAACGAACTTCCCAAAGTGGTCAGAGCGGCAGAATCATTGCCTAACTTCTAACGGACACTGAAGACCAACGGAGATTGAAGACTAAAGAACTCTCCAGAATGCATCTGGCTTCCTCTCCCATCCCCACATGTTTTTTATGGTTTTATGTTTCTCCTCTTAGGGCCTGTTCTGAATGCGGTTTGTATGCATTCAGAATTTGTACTCCGGTTATTGGTTAGTGCGTGGTTCCATTCTGTCCTTCACTGTGGTCTAAAGGGAACCAAGTTGGAGGCAAGATGGATTTTTGCCCATCTAATGAAAAACAATTCAATGTGTCAACAGGCTGTCGACCGATTATACTGCATCTTCCCAGATAAGATTAATCTTAGCTGTAAGTGCGATGCAAAGTATATCTATAGAAAAACACATGGAGAACCGTCATTACATTTCCTGTAATACAGGAGGTTTGATAAATCATGCTGAAATAATGTGATGACGGGCCATTGATCAGTGATTTATCCTTTGCCTGGACCTGACAGAGGCTGTGACATGCTTGCAGTCTCCTCGAGGTACAAGTGTTTGTACGTGTGCGTACGTGTGTGTATATGTGTGTGCACGTGTATGCTTGTGTGTGAGTGTACGTGTGTGTGTGTGTGTTTGGTGTGCGTGTGTATGTGTGGGGGGGGGGGGGGGTGGTTGTGGTAGTTGAGGGACCAGGCGATGAGGGCCAGAGTGCTTTATGTAAGGTGTGATGGACAGGACCTGGACACGGAGGGCATTAAGTGTGTAACAACCTTCCTGCTCCGAGGGGACAGCAGATCACAGGCAATTATGAATCCTGACCCAGGGCCTTGACACACAGACCACAGACGGGTCCATCCATACGGCACTGAGTCATATCCTGTTACAGGTGTGCGGCTACATCTGCGTCTCAGCTGTGCTGAAAGCAAACAGCTGCCAGTGCCCGGCTAAACAACTGTCAACATCTATCCACCTGCCCGTCCATTCTTGAATCCGTGCCTTCTGCATTTAAGTACAAATCATTGTGAGCATAATGTTTCCATCAGGGGATACTGGTGAGGCGATACAGTGAATCTACTGTGGCCGGATGGAACCACCTTTGGTGGAGGATGCGTGGGAACTCAGATCCTAAGAAGTTCTGTGAGGGGTCGGGGACAAAGGCTGACCGCAAGGCTTTCATTCAAGAGTGTAATTATCTGGCTGCACCCTCTATATCGTGGCACAGAGCTTCAAGGATAAACTGCACTGGAACACACCAAGCATTCGCGCTGTCAGTCTACTGCTGAGGCTCTTCTACATACTAAAGCTCCTCTCCCTGCCAGCAAGCAGAGGGTTAAAGGGGAATTCCACCGAAAAAAGTATGTTTGAGTTGTAGAAATTTAGCTCTCCTCCTGATTAAAATGAGCTCTCAGCCCTCAACTTTCCACCTGTAGTGAGAGCAGAGATATAGCCCCAAACTACTGCACAGGTTGCCGCGTCCACTGAATAACGTTACAACCGGAGTGGAGGGCTGGGCATTTTACTGCTAGTCCTGCAGCGTCTCTTCGAGAGAGGCCACTTTACTCACTGGCAAGTTAGCCACTAATGTAACAGTTCTACTGAAAAGATACCACCACCATTTAGCTGGATTACCCAGAAAATACGGGGGAAATACGGCCATTCATTTAGGAAAACACAGCCCTTCATTTATCTACGGATTGGCAGCACGTTCAGCTCCGGATCCGGCCGTGTATTTGGGCTCAAAACAGAACGCCTTCCACCTACGACAAAATCTAATAATATATTAAAAAATATAGCAATTTTGGAAATGCCAAAAAGCTAATGTGTGGCTTAGCTACTGCATGGCAAACAGATTTTAAAACCCGCATTTGCACCTTTCTTTAATGCCAAGAAGCCGTGGCTAACAACAGCTAACGCATTAGCCTAGAAAATGCATCGTAAACATTGCTTCGGTAATCGAATGCTCAAAGTGAAACCGTTCGATTATGGTCAGCCCGCTAATGTTAGTCTACTTTTCATGGTCATGGATCATAATGTAGTTGTGACATGGTTCCTTACCGGGGGATATAATAAGGCAGAGAAGATGTCAGGGAATGATACCGGAGTTGGATCATTTGTCCACTCTGTAACCGCATAAGCAAAGCACGTGAGTCCTGTTTGGTTTATTTTGCCAAAATATCTTTAGGAAACAACATGTAATTCAATGTAATTTTCTGACATTATAATACAATAGCAATGATAGCTAGCTTGAAATATGATGTGTCCCCACTCAGAACAGTAACAAATGCGGCATTGTTTTCTCCCTCGCTGGCTCCGCCTACGTGTCGATGTAACTTGACGCCACTGTAGTTTTCCAAAAACAAGGAAGGGTAGAGGTGTACGTCAATTTTGATGTATACCTCTACCGAAATTTAATCTTTATCTGCGCTTATCTCAGCCCAGAAATGATTCTGGCCAGCCACAAAGAGAGACTTAATTAGTTGCGCCTTGATCTGTCAAATAAGGTTGATGTTGTTTTTCGGTCGAATTACCCTGTAAGGAGCGGTGGGGTTCTGGGTAAAACCACGGCAGAGGTCACTGTATCTAGTCTCCCGCTGTGCCCGGGTCGTCCCGCCTAGAGATGTCCCTGCTTTCATATCCTCCCGCAGAATAAGGGGGTGCTTTCATATCCTCCCGCAGAATAAGGGGGTGCTTTCATATCCTCCCGCAGAATAAGGGGGCCCGCGAGCCCAATAGAGCAGGAGACAGCGAGGTGGAGGGGTGGCTGAGAAGGACGAATGAGAGCTGGCGGCGGATGAAAGGAACGGGCGGAGAACGGCGGCGTAAAATGATAAAAGCGAGGAGCTACTGAAGAGCTAAATTGAGTATCTGTTCCAGGTTGAATGAAGAGAGGGCCAGGGAATGGAACCGCAGAATGACTGATGGGACAAAATCAATACATTACATCTACCCGCCTGTTACAAAGACCAATGCACTTTATCCCATCTTCACAGAGCGCGAAATAAATGCACCTCTCATTTTGCCTGGCGGCCCTAAACCGAAAGGGATTTGATTGACAGGAATTGTACGCCACTGACATGTCCAAGAGTAAAACATCTGATGCTCTAAAATCAATTCTCTAGTCTAATTACACTTTAGTCTGTGCATTGGCTTTCTAGTGTCAGCTGAACACCGTGAAACACCATATTAGTTCCAGATGACATCAGATACAACAAACTGATTTAGCATAGAGGCACTGCGGCATATTGCTACCATATCTAATTTCCATGTGAAAACCATATTTGCTTCTCCTGTGGGTATTCCCGATGGGTCAAGTACCCTCATACATAACTATCCTGAAAACAAATAGTTCCTAATGAAAGAGAAATGTTTGCACAAACCAGCCAAAATGAAATGAAGGCCAGAAGCGGTTTTCTTCACCGCTAATATTTATGCCAGCACAATGTGGATATGGGGGAGATCTCTCATTGTGATCGCTTAGAACAATGACAACTGAGACTGCATTCAGGGCAACTTGAAATACATTTGGGGAAAAGATTATATAGTGGGGAAAAGATTATATAGTGAACATTGCCATAAATGGCTTTCATGTAGCATACTTGCATTATGTTTAGAACGTTTATTACATTACACATATTTAGGCTATTATTAACACTAGAACCGCCATTGGGGTAAAATTGACCCCTTCCTGATTTTCAATTGTATGTAACTCTGTTTCAATAAAAAACTCAAGTACCCCAGTCATTGACTTTTCCTAAAATTGAGTTATTAAGCACCTCCTAATGTAAGAAAGTTATAGATAAAAACAGAAAAACGTTTCAGGCATTTATACCTATAAGCGCCAGCGGGTAGAATTTACCCACTATAAGATGCGTTGCTTTTCGAACGTATAACCATATAGTCTATGGCCGTTTATTTTCACGCAGTTTGTTTTTTTTTGTATTTTAGTTACCGTGCAACGCATGATATTTACATTGGATTGTTCTACTCCTTTGTATTACATTGTAATATCCCACTCTATTGTTCTCGTGCCTTTGAATGGTATAACAAGTCGTGTCTTTGCATATAGCGCCTGCTCTTTCACAGGCCTCTATTGCTGCCATTATTGCTGCTCTATTGTTTATTATAAAATAAAACACAACATACAGACGACATGGACAGAAGAAAAAGATTAATGAATGTGGATGGGGCATTAGCATTGCTGAATGACGTGAATGACGATGTCTGATGGAGGGGATGTCTCCGATTTGGGCAATGTCTAATCGGACTAATTATTTGACAGCGAACCAGAGCCACCGTGAAAAACATGGAGACGATCGGGACCTGTCCAAGCTATGCCCGCATTGTCAACTATGGGCATATGTACAGCACTTGCGCCAAGGTAGGAATACATTTGGCACATTGGCATTCATTGTAGGCTACCTAGCTAATAACTCAACTGCATTATGTGCCCTTATAGCACCTGGGGCAAACAAAGGACGTGTGAGAAATGCATCAAAAGCGATGCTTCTTTTGGACAATGTAATATTTGGCTTGAATTGGCTTTACATTATTTGTGCTGTGTTGATCTGCATCCACTCTTAGGCCTACGGTACAAGCTACGATAGCTAGACGGTTAACAATTGCATAACGTAACTATTATGACAGATTGCGCTATAATAGGCTACTGTAACGTTAGCCTATCTAATCTCATGTCGTTTCCTCATTTGAAATATTTGTAACATATTTGAACAAAAAATAAATCAGCCACTTTCAAAATATGTAGGTCAAGATATGAGTTGTCTAGATATATTTATTAATTTTAAGAAATACACTGCCTGGCCAAAAAAAAAGTCGCAGTTGCACCAGTCATGCATAGTGCCCACTGTACAAGTCTCTGGAGGCAGTGTTATGATCTGGGGTTGCTTCAATTGGTCAGGTCTAGGCTCAGCAACGTTATGCAGCAATAAAATGAAGTCAGCTGAGTACCTGAATGTACTGAATGACCAGGTTATCCCATCAATGGGCATACTGAATGCCAAGATTCATCGGGCTCAAATTGTGAAAGAGTGGTTCAGGGAGCATGAGGAATCATTTTCACACATGAATTGGCCACCAGAGTCCTGACCTTAACCCCATTGAAAGTCTTTGGGATGTGCTGGAGAAGACTTCACGGAGTGGTTCGACTCTCCCGTCGTCAATACAAGATCTCGGGCAAAAATTAATGCAAGTCTGGATGGAAATAAATGTTGTGACGTTGCATAAGGTTGTCGAAACAATGCCACGACGAATGCGCGCCATAATCAAAGCTAAAGGCGGTCCAACAAAATATTACAGTGTGACTTTTTTTTTGGCCGGGCAGTGTATTACAGTCAAATACACTTATAGGCCTACTGCACTTGTAGATAATTCCCCCTCCTACCCATGGTCTTCCCATGTCTGACAAAGTTTTCGAAAAACTCATCGGCATGCTAAGATCAGGTTCTGAACTGGGTTTCCTACAATTAGAACAAATAAAGTTTGCAACACTATATGCTTCCACTGTGTAAATTATTAACACGACAATGTAATTGTTTTTCCGCTTCTTATTCATATATGCCTACCCAATAGCACCCAGCGCTAAATACAATAACGTTTCGAGCAGGAGCCTTGGTTACAATGTAAGGTTTTGAGGAAGCAGCCACATTACATTGTGGCATTAATAAATTTAGACAATGGGTGATCTCATTCCACTACGCAATATGATTTTTTGATGCCATATTAATGCCGATTTTAAAAAAATAACATTAATGCCAAAAATATTAGTTAATGCAGCTTTAAATGTAGCCTAAAACAATAAGACTAAAACAGACAGATAATTAAACATAGTTCTTATGCGATTTTAGACATTTCCTCGTGAAACAAATACTTTATTACAGTGATAGAACACACTGTTTTAGTAATATCAATTCAAAATGGATGTGCGGGTAAATTTGACCCGTTGGCGGTTTTAGGTATACAACGAATCCTGGTGGTTCTAGTGTTAAATATATGGTACGTTACAGAACAGCAATAATAATAATAATAATAATAAAAAACAGCAAAATAACAGATAATAATAATCCACATCATCATCATAAGCATAATCATCATAGTGAATAATGTGCTATTATTATCATTATTATTATTATTATTATCATTATTAATGTGTTTTGGTGCTTGACATGATTGGCAGTGATGTGTGACTTACACCCAGCGGAGAGAGGGCATGTGGTAGCAGAGACTCTCCTGGGGAAGCTTCTGTAGGGAGCTGCTCACCATGGACCTGCACAGACACACAGTATCAGAACCGGCTCTCACGCTTCACAGAGAGTGAAGGAGGACAGCAGGGGTGCGTCCCAATACCCTCCTTTCCTCCACTACTACCTCCTCTCCTCCGTGTCCCGGAAACGGATCTTTGTGTTTTAATCTAATGTTGCTGATGACATCTTAATTACAAATTAATGGTTGCATATTATATAATGTCTCGACGCAAACCACAATGTCAGATACATTGTATTCTGTGCATGCAAATACTTGTACTCGAAACGTTCAGGCAGTTTTGGATACTTCCTTGTAGGAGATAAGTGGAGGAGAGGAGGTGAGGAAGAATATTGGGATGCACCCCAGGACACCACAACCACTGCACTGAAGGACAACACGGCTCAGTGTCCTGTGATTCAGTGTGACAGAAGAGTGTTCAGGGCCTGTGTTAAATCAACCTTTGTTCTCAACTTTGACAGGTGATCAAATGCAAGTGTTCTTTTTCTCGTTTTTTTTTTTTTGCTTCATAAAATACAGGGGTTTGAGGAGTTCAGCGTTCACCAAAATGAACTGGCCAAAAAACAGTTGAAAAAATGAAGCCACACTTGCAATTGTTTGTAAGTAACATTTAAGGGCAAATGCTCATTGAATCCAGGCCCGTGAGACACAATGAAACTTCTGTGTTCCTTTGTCACCAAGCACAATATATAATGCACACTTCCTGCTTAGCTGTGACGTGAGCCTTAAACAACATTATTTAAAAAATGCATATATATAAATAATTTTGCGGAAGGATTGTTCCTAAATAGGATAAAGATGAACAACTCATACCTGTTTTAAATTATGACTATTTCATTACATCCTCTAATCTTACATTGCTGAGTTTTTGTCAGCTCAAGATAAAAGCATTACATTTCTTTAAAGTCCCTTTTATGAGAAAAATATAAACATACACGCTTTTAACGTAACCAGGTCAGAAGATGATAACAACAATGTGGTTGTGTTTATAAGCTCACATGTTCCATAAAATCTCGACGTGCTCTTTCTTACGTCTGGTGGAACTATCCGAAAAACAGTTACAACAGCGCCCCCTATGTGTGCCTTCCCAGGCTTTCCGACAAAAAAACCCAGACGGGCTGAATGTCTCTCTGCGCTATTCTGCACATTCAAAGCGCTGAGGTGTGCTCGAACGCACACGCTCATTTACGGAAGCCATTATGGTGAGCCACTGAACAATAAGCAAGAAAATGGATGGAAGACAGCCGGGGCATCACAAAAACATTTGAGGGAGGAGGGAAAATAAAGATGCACATAAATGAGTGAGGACAGAATGTACGACAAAAAGGAAGTGAACAGAGACATATCAAAAAGGATATAGGCGGGAGGGCATATCTGGAGGCTTTCATTTGGCTTCCCTCTTCTTTCTATGTAGTGCATTCTTTTTTTTAAAATAAAAAAAATGACTGGGTTGGTGAGAGAAACGCACATTTCCATTCTGTGAAATCGACGACATTGTGCTGTAGGCTACTAATGCGGCCTAACCCGGAATGCCAAACTTCAGCATTTCTAAATGTGTTCATTTATAAACCAGGTTTCATTATTATACAGTCGATGATGCTGCACAACCCTTAAACAAAATTGCTATACCTGCAAATGTAAAACTTGCAGCCTTTTTTATTTTTACAAAATGAGCTGCACAATACCTGAGGAATACTTACAGGAAAAATAAGCTCTTGAGACCAGTGAACGTGTCCTGAGAGATACTCTTCAGGGGGTTATCATCCAGGATTCTGAACGGGAACAAATGATACCCAAGAAGGTGTCAGAACAGTAGACAGGCACATGACTGCTGAGAATGATCGTCCCTCAGGCAATGTGCAGGTACTTCGGGAAGCATCTCATGCACACTCTCTCCCTTTACCCCAAACCGAAAATCAATTTCCCTTCCTGCCTGCGGCAAACACCTGTTTTCTATTCCCTTCCTTGCCTTCGGCTCCTATTAGTCACACCAGCAATTGGATAATGCACTTTTAATTAGCGCAGATCCACACAACTCCCGGCCTGTGGGTCTGCGGTGGGAAGTAGCGTGCAGCTATTTCTAACCACACAAAAACATTATTCCTCAAACCCATGCATTATATCCTAATGCCAGATACTATTTGCAGAGACAATTATTCTGAGTGGGATGACCACACGGCTGCTCCAGTCGCACAAGTTGTAATTAGTTCAGAAGAACCCCTACTGTATAGATTACGCCTTAATGTACTGGAATTAACTTGCAGCTTCATTATGACTTGCAATGTTACTTTTCGTAAAGAACTCGTAAATCATCACGGGCTGACTTACTGGTGATTACAACTTCACCTTAATTAGCTTTTTGAAGCAGATAAGTTTTTAAACACATCCTCGCAAAACATGATCATTACACGCTGCATTGTTCTGAACCATAAATCAAATGCTATTAAACGGTAAATCTAAATTATTAGGCACGAACTACAGACAGTAACAGGCATAACGAGGCAGTACAACACAATAAATCAAGACTCACGAGAGAACAGCTATGACCTATCGCCAACCCGTAACATCCAACAACACCGACGCTACTGCTGTATAAGTGCATTCACAAACAACCAATATAATGACGTTATGATCAGTGTTCCATTCCTTTTTTTTTTGTGTGGTTCACCTGATGGTCAGTTCCTTGACGCCAATTTTAGAGGCTGAAAATTAAATGTTAATTATATGCCAACCACCCGTGGAGCAGAGTTCGTACTCACAGCCAGTCTAATCTGTGGAGATCTCTGAACACGGCAGGACTTAAGAACGTGATGCAGTTCTGGCTGAGTATCCTACAGTGAGACACGGAGAGACATTTGCATTTCAATTAATCAACGACAATGAATCGCCACAAAAAGAAATACGTCCAAAGAAATGCTGATTGTCCCTCCCTTTATGACAACATCACAACTTATAACATAGAAAAAAAACACATTTCAGATTCCCTATACAGACACAACAAATATGTGGGGAGAATAGAGGCCACAGAGGGGTCCTAATCTTTTAATTCGTCACGCTCAAATAAAGGGACGCGGAGAACACAGACTGCAGTGCAAGAGGAATTTATCACAAATTCCAGCAAGTTTTCATTGAAAGCAGATATGGCAATCTAGAGCCTTTTTGGAGGAAATTCAACAGATGATCCTTCCACATGTCTATGGTGTGTGGATATCTACAGGCAATCACAGTCTTTATAGATTAATGCATGCTCGTGTTCTTTTCCCAGTCTAGTAAAAAAAAAAAAAAGGTCATGTTTTAATAACCAAGCTAATCTCTTCTCCCGGTGTTTTGTAAAGCCAAATGTGTCAATATTGAACACTGTCCTCAAGAATCTGGCCCATTTTCTCCCTGGACAGAGTAGCCTCTGAAATGTTTTCCTGCAGCCTAAAGCGTGTCATAGCAAGAAGCTTGATTTCGAGGGGTATGGACAGCAGGGGAAATGCACTCACAGTTTCTGTAGCTTGTACAGTCCCCTGAAGGCACGACTGGACACGGTCCGAATGCAGTTATTCTGGAGAAACCTGTTAAAAAAGAGTACAGCAATGGTCACTTGATAGGAGAAGATACGCTTGTCGACTCACAAGTGAGTATACAGGTCTACACATACTGTGCATTCCGTCCTGGGACATATTCTCAAAACATTCTGCATGGTCTGTGCCGCTCAGTTTATGCTCGAGATGGAAATTTCTGAGTGAACAATCGAAGCTTAGACCGCCCGGCTTGAGTCAACACTGACCGCAGATTAATTGGGCGAATGTTTGGAAAGTCACCCCACTTCATGTTCATGGACAGAGAAGTCCCTGCAAAGCCAAAACAGATGGCTCCGCCAGGCAGTAACAGCACAAAGGCAGACGGCCCTTTGCCTTCTGGATTACCACAGGTGAAATGAGGATTGGCAAGTGGAAAAACACCGGTCGCCCACTTTATTCACCTTCTAAATTGAACAAATCGGCACTTGTTTCTCTGGCAGAGTCAGATGGCCTCTACGAGTTTCCGCCTGGTTCGTACCCGGCAGTGTTTGCTGGCAGGACTCCTGCTGTCACGAGAGAGAGTGCGCCAGTGGCATTTCCAGCAACTTTCATGATTTAATTGGCCGACCTTGCGCATGAGTACCGGGCTGAGCTCTCGATTTCTATACTCCTCGTCACCCAGGCATTGGTCCCCCGAGATTGCGTTTGAAAAACAACAATTGTGACAGAACTGAACTGTGGCGTTCTTGAAATGTGTTTTAGACAGAAAACCCTACTTCCTGTGCTGCAGTGTGATATAGTTTGGGATATATACATGACTGTATCTGAGGGCCTTCCGAGTGCTGTACCCTGGTATTTAGTGAAGTGGCGTGCCACGTCACCCAGACCAGAGTGCCATCACGTCTAGTTTTTTGAGATTCTTACGATTTGTGTTTCATGTGTCACCCTGACGCTCCGCAGCTATGACCGGGGTATTCCTCACTGGGGAAAGGGAAGGGAGGAAAAATTACATTTACAATTTTATTTATTCATTCATTTATTTTTGGACTATGTTTTGAACTATGTGACTATGACTATGTCTACTATGACTTTGGACTATGTTTTGAACTACACTGCCCGGCCAAAAAAAAAGTCGCACACTCTAATATTTCGTTGGACCGCCTTTAGCTTTGATTACGGCGCGCATTTGTTGTGGCATTGTTTCGACAACCTTATGCAATGTCACAACATTTATTTCCATCCAGAGTAGCATAAGTTTTTGGCTGAGATCTTGTATTGACGATGGGAGAGTCAAACCACTCCGTAAAGTGTTCTCCAGCACATCCCAAAGACTTTCAATGGGGTTAAGGTCAGGAATCTGGTGGCTAATTCATGTGTGAAAATGATTCCTCATGCTCCCTGAACCACTCTTTCACAATTTGAGCCAGATGAATCTTGGCATTGTCATCCTGGCATATGCCCATTGACGGGATAACCTGGTCATTCAGTACATTCAGGTACTTCGCTGACTTCATTTTATTGCTGCATAATGTTGCTGAGCCTAGACCTAACCAACTGAAGCAACCCCAGATCATAACACTGCCTCCAGAGGCTTGTACAGTGGGCACTGGGCACTATGCATGACGGGTGCAATGGCGACTTTTTTTTTGGCCGGGCAGTGTATGTGACTATGACTATGTCTACTATGACTTTGGACTATGTTTTGAAAAGTGTACTTCCATTGAAAGGAAAAGGCACAGAAAAATATAATCATAGATCATTTATGCATCTCGAGAAGAACATAATCAAGTTCATTCTCCGAGGTGCTAAAATACACCCGCATTTTTAAGAGACATAAACGTACAAGGCAAATTACTGTAAATGCTTGGAACTATAATTTTTACAGCCATGAATGTTTTGACTTCAAAAGTTCTTATGCTATTTTAATGTGTACATCAATTTGTAAAATTATTGGAACATGGTCCGTAATGCTCCACGATTCATATTATATAGATATTATAAATGGTAAATGGCATTGAAATCAATGGGATTTTAATTTAATTTAAAGACCACGTCATAACAGAACTTTGTTTCTCACTGGGAACATGATAATTGTTCAAAGACGTGCATTATCACGTACAGCCTGTAGTGCATCTACAGTAAATGTAAAATATAATTCAAACCGTTCATATTGCATTGACTGTTCCTTCAAAATATATTGGCAAATGGACGGCTAATTGATTGCAAATCCAATGAATAATTCATTTGTAGATTGCACAGTACTTTGGTTACCTTGCTAATTGCTCTGCAGTGTTATGGCACTGAGCACATAATATGCTGTATATTGAAAAAGGGAGACAATGCGCATTTATCAGTCTTACATTTTCAGCACAGGGCTATGGACAGCTGTTCATTTTCTCTGACAACCGTAAATCCATACACTAATGTGCTATTCATTCCACATGTATTGAATGAGTAGCACATGATGGGGGGGATGGAAGACATTAATACGATGGTTTGTGTATCATTGTGTCCTGAAGACAGTGAGAACTGAGTGACTGTGTGAACAGGGAAGTCAAACGTGATATACTTAATTTAAAAAATATTCATATCCATTATGCCACGAGCTGCCAGCAGCTTTGGTTCGGAAAAGAATCAAGCTCATCTCAGCATTGCTGACATCCATCACTGGCCCCATACAATAGCATCATTTCCAGAATACAATCCATTGTCCTGGCAAAACTTTCAAAATCGGTTCCCTACTTCCTACATATGAATGTCTAAACCTAATGCCTGCATAAAGACTCTGACTGCCCTTTTAGTCACTACTGTTTCTGAATCTGTGTGCTCACGAGGACTCTTGAGGACATGTACATATGTCATGTCACTTGCAGTTACAAAGAACAGGCTCAAGCTTACAGAATAGACTAATGAGGTCCTGCTGGGCTCCTAAGCATATAAACCTGAAAATAACTGCAAATAGTCTACTAGCTATACATGCAAGGCCGATTCCTATAAAATTGTTTTGAAACGATAATTTACAAAGGGTAATATTGATAATGTACTATGTGTTCCAGTGTATTATTACTCTAAGAACAAGAATATGTGATGACTACCAAATGCCTCTCTGTCAACTTGCACAGTTACCAACCATGTTGCAGAGGTTGTCACAGTATTCATTTTTTATTTCTTTTTTTTAACGACAACATTTATTTTTCCAGTCAAATTCAATTCACGTACCTCACACAGGGTATGGTAGCTGACTAGCTGAGGGTATGTTAATATAGGACCTTACGTTTAGAACGTGCCTCTCTGTCAACCTGCACTGTTACCAACTATGTTGCAGAGGTTGTCACAGCATTCATTTTTTATTTCTTTTTTTTAACAACAACATTTATTTTTCCAGTAAAATTCAATTCACGTACCTCACACAGGGTAGGGTAGCTGACTAGCTGAGGGTATCTTAATATAGGACCTTACATTTATAACATAATAATATATTTACACAAAGTAGTGTTTATACTAAGAATGTACAGATCTTTAATCCAGATCCAATACTTACCCATGATTCCCATAGTCTGACCTGATATACGATACACTAGTCTACAGTACTTCACAAACTTTACAATCCCAGTATATAGTCTTTCTTTTGACAGTGAAACTGATGAGACAAGAGCAAAGCTGCACAAACAAATATCCTATAAATCTTAAATACCTTTAGTTCCCCAAGGTTTAGTTCCCCAAGGCTTTAGTGCCCCAAGGTTTAGTTCCCCAAGGCTTTAGTTCCCCAAGGTTTAGTTCCCCAAGGCTTTAGTGCCCCAAGGTTTAGTTCCCCAAGGCTTTAGTTCCCCAAGGATTAGTTCCCCAAGGTTTAGTTCCCCAAGGCTTTAGTGCCCCAAGGCTTATTTCCCCAAGGTTTAGTTCCCCAAGGCTTTAGTGCCCCAAGGTTTAGTTCCCCAAGGCTTTAGTTCCCCAAGGTTTAGTTCCCCAAGGCTTTAGTGCCCCAAGGTTTAGTTCCCCAAGGCTTTAGTTCCCCAAGGATTAGTTCCCCAAGGTTTAGTTCCCCAAGGTTTAGTTCCCCAAGGCTTTAGTGCCCCAAGGCTTATTTCCCCAAGGTTTAGTTCCCCAAGGATTAGTTCCCCAAGGCTTTAGTGCCCCAAGGCTTAGTTCCCCAAGGTTTAGTTCCCCAAGGCTTTAGTGCCCCAAGGCTTAGTTCCCCAAGGTTTAGTTCCCCATGGTTTAGTGCCCCAATGTTTAGTTCCCCAAGGTTTAGTTCCCCAAGGCTTTAGTGCCCCAAGGCTTTAGTGCCCCAAGGTTTAGTTCCCCAAGGCTTTAGTGCCCCAAGGCTTTAGTGCCCCAAGGTTTAGTTCCCCAAGGTTTAGTTTAGTTCCCCAAGGCTTTAGTGCCCCAAGGCTTTAGTGCCCCAAGGTTTAGTTCCCCAAGGTTTTAGTGCGCCAAGGCTTTAGTGCCCCAAGGTTTAGTTCCCCAAGGTTTAGTTTAGTTCCCCAAGGCTTTAGTGCCCCAATGTTTAGTTCCCCAAGGTTTAGTTCCCAAAGGCTTTAGTGCCCCAAGGTTTAGTTCCCCAAGGTTTAGTTCCCCAAGGTTTAGTTCCCCAAGGTTTAGTTCCCCAAGGCTTTAGTGCCCAAAGGCTTTAGTGCCCCAAGGTTTAGTTCCCCAAGGCTTTAGTGCCCAAAGGCTTTAGTGCCCCAAGGTTTAGTTCCCCAAGGTTTAGTTCCCCAAGGCTTTAGTGCCCCAATGTTTAGTTCCCCAAGGTTTAGTTCCCCAAGGCTTTAGTGCCCAAAGGCTTTAGTGCCCCAAGGTTTAGTTCCCCAAGGCTTTAGTGCCCCAAGGTTTAGTTCCCCAAGGCTTTAGTGCCCCAAGGTTTAGTTCCCCAAGGCTTTAGTGCCCCAATGTTTAGTTCCCCAAGGTTTAGTTCCCCAAGGCTTTAGTGCCCCAAGGTTTAGTTCCCCAAGGCTTTAGTGCCCCAATGTTTAGTGCCCCAAGGTTTAGTTCCCCAAGGCTTTAGTGCCCCAATGTTTAGTTCCCCAAGGTTTATTTCCCCAAGGCTTTAGTGCCCAAAGGCTTTAGTGCCCCAAGGTTTAGTTCCCCAAGGCTTTAGTGCCCCAAGGTTTAGTTCCCCAAGGCTTTAGTGCCCCAAGGTTTAGTTCCCCAAGGCTTTAGTGCCCCAATGTTTAGTTCCCCAAGGTTTAGTTCCCCAAGGCTTTAGTGCCCCAAGGTTTAGTTCCCCAAGGCTTTAGTGCCCCAATGTTTAGTTCCCCAAGGTTTAGTTCCCCAAGGCTTTAGTGCCCCAATGTTTAGTTCCCCAAGGTTTAGTTCCCCAAGGCTTTAGTGCCCCAAGGCTTTAGTGCCCCAAGGTTTAGTTCCCCAAGGCTTTAGTGCCCCAAGGCTTTAGTGCCCCAAGGTTTAGTTCCCCAAGGCTTTAGTGCCCCAATGTTTAGTTCCCCAATGTTTAGTGCCCCAAGGTTTAGTTCCCCAAGGTTTAGTTCCCCAAGGCTTTAGTGCCCCAATGTTTAGTGCCCCAAGGTTTAGTTCCCCAAGGTTTAGTGCCCCAAGGTTTAGTTCCCCAAGGTTTAGTTCCCCAAGGCTTTAGTGCCCCAATGTTTAGTGCCCCAAGGTTTAGTTCCCCAAGGTTTAGTGCCCCAAGGTTTAGTTCCCCAAGGCTTTAGTGCCCCAATGTTTAGTTCTCCAAGGTTTAGTTCCCCAAGGCTTTAGTGCCCCAAGGCATCCCCAAATGATTGGTGAGGAATATGAGCTAATCAGTTTGGGTGGAACCACAAGACCACAACGTGTGGTCCCAGCCACACTGTGCTTGTGCACAAAAATTAACACTTCCTTGACTCATCAATCACCACAGAATAAATAGAATCAAATAAAATATAAATAAAAAAATGTAATCTCTTCCATGGCCTTATCCATATGGAACCTAAGACAGTACATTACATTACATTATATTACAATCACTTTGTAGGTTCCCTTATGCAGACGTGGAGAACAGCATAACTCTCAGGAACACAAAAGGTATCACCAAGAAGGCACAGAGGGCCATTAACAATCAATAAGTGTAATGTTAACCTAAAATACAACAATTTGTATTGTAACTAAAGAAAGTACTACTAGACAGATAATCCATACTTACACGGCCATACGTCTAGCATTATTATTAAACATTTAGTTGGGCAGGCCCACTGAAAACATCCAGGCTGCACTAAGAGCAATGTTCAGTTTCATAGAGCTCCCTTATGTGTTCTTATCTTCCATGGGCCCTTAATTATAATGGAGATGTTGTAGCCACTCAGGCCCAGTCATCAAAAGCCACTCAAAGGCACCCAGTATCTCCTTCAAGTGCAGCTTTCATACTCACAGTCTCTGAAGCTCAGTGTACTTGATGAACGTGTCTTCAGGGAGCTTTCCAATTTCATTGCCCTTGAGGGAGCTGTTTATAAATTAAAACCACAAAGGAAAGGTTAAATGTCCCGCAGGAGAGACCTTATTAAGGTTCGGGAAGTCCTTGTTTAATCAAAGAAATATGGCTGACAAACAACAAACCACAGGCTACCAAAAGTTTTACCACAGAGACACATACTCAAACTGAAATGAGTCTTGCTGGGTCATGTAATTCGAATGAAAAATGTGTTTCAACGTAATTCAATCCAAGAGCTCCCTCCGCTTGGTCCCCTTCAAAAGAGCTCACCACTGAGCATTATGTTGGTTGCACAGAGACGGCGGTACAGTCACCTACAGCGAAAAGTGCTTACAGGGAAGTCACGTTCCTTGACACTTGAGGCACTGCGGTCAAATTTATTTGCACGCACTGGAGTTCAGTTTTGGCGCACACGCAGCGATCCGGGAACCGGTGCAGAACTGCGAAAAAACAGAATCAGAGACTAGTACCCTGAAGGACAGGGGGGCGCACACACCCACCGACGCCATTACAGGCAACGTGGCCTCAGTATTTAATGTGAAGTGGAATAGCAGCTGCTGTGTCATAAAGTGATGGCAGCAGGTAATTGCTTTCAGAGAGAGAGTGTGAAGTGCATTCAGGGCAGCGGGGGCGTTGCTCACTTACAGCAGTGACTGGGAACATACTGCAGGTCAAGCCTCTTAATGGTCTGGTCAAAAAAGTCTGCCCACCCACTGTTGTCTCCTGCAGAGAATTTCGGGGACAATTGGCAGTCAACGGGACAAGCACTCCTGCCTTCTTCACAATGGACAAAAAAAACATGACCTTCATAAGTTAACGCCTCAACCTCAGCACACGTCCGTGTCTGAAGAACACAATGCCTTTCGGGATTTATCACCATAGTTACCTTTGAGAGCAGAAGATTGTCAAACACACATGGTAGAATTTATATTTTCTATTTTTCTTTATCAAACATTGCTATGTTGTGCACAGATCAGACTGATGCTTCCCATCATTAAAAAAAAGCAGGTTTAAATGTTGGGAAATTATTCCTGAAATATTCCATTGATTTTCAGATAATTTTTTTATGGGCCTTTTTAAAAAGTAAAGGTTTTCAAAAATACATTTAATTAGCTTTTTTCCCCATTTTCTCTATACCATTTCTCTATACCTTTTCAATTTATGTAAAGTATTTTTTAAATAAACTGAAACCATCATCATTCATCTTTCAACCGTCTGCAGAGATATTGAATGTCGCTGGTCTGCTGGGTGGCTCATTCGGTTGAGGCACCATGTTGTGATGCATGGATGAGCCCCTTAGTCTGGGTTTAAAGCCGGATCATGCCAGTGCATATGGGTGGTCTCTCTGCGAGTTCGCCGACGGTGCTTAGGGAGAAACAGGTGGCTGAGCCCGTGGGTCTGCACTCAGATAAGATGTGCAGTGGGGTTGATCCATGAATGTGGTTGGGGGAACAATTGGACATTCCAAATTAGGGTGGGAATTGGACATACACAGCCCTGCGTTGGGTGCCAAATAGAAAAAAATAAATAAATGTAATTAAATAAATAAATAAATAAATAGTGAATGTCAGAAAAAAAAAACTGGCCTGCTCATAGGCACAAAGTTTGAAGTTTAAAAATGGTTTAAAAAAAAGGCTTAAAATTACTCTGGTAAATAGCCAAATAATGAGGAATTAATGCAAAATTATCAAGCTAAAATCACAAAACCATAAAACCATAAAATATAAAAGCAGGATGGACAATAGGCCAGAAACCTAAAACAAGGAGTACTTACATATTTTGTCTGCTTTCTCACACTCTCCATTCCAATATGTGAATGACTGAGCCTCCATTATTACAGGTGTTAACGATTTATTAATCAACCAATCAGAAGACCTTTCTGGTACATCGTCAATCATTCTCTGTCCCCTTTCTCAAATCAATTTTAATTTAATTTAAAGGATTTAATGTCAAAATGCTTTATTGGCATGACGTGTTAAAATTCATATTGTCAAAGCTTATATGCAGTTAACTATAAAAATCAAGCAATTGAACTGGTAAGAACTGTTAACAGGAATGGTTTGAGTAATGGTATTTGAACACAGGATGCGTCCTGCCACGCATCTTTATTAATTCACTGGTCAATGTTGACAACACGGTCAATGTAATATGTAGGCCCTAAGACTAACATCAGCAGAGCCTTTGGGACCTTGTTTTATCTTTGTGTTTGGCCTTTGGCGGAAATAAACATTCAATTCCATGGTTGGCAAAAATGAGGGCCTTTAGGCTCTGCCAAAACCATTAGTTTGTGTACCGGATGTACAATTTAGTTCTAATTTTACATATCTAAATTACATTTGTGCACAAAAAGGCTAAAGCAAAATGTTTGATGATGGGTGTGGTGTAGTTTATTTCTTGGTGTTTGGTATATAATATATACAGTATATATACATGCTAGTAAGTAGTTACTCGTTTTTATTCAGTAAAAAGCTTGGATCTCCATTACATGATTTCTTCTTAAAATAAACATTGATAAACATCAAAGATGTACGATGAATAAATGATGATTTTACCCCGTGAAATGGAAACAATGATGTAATCCTGCCAAGCCTTCTTCCTCACAAATCTCAAAGTGATTTCTAATTTGCATACTAAAAAAGCAGTAGATCACGGGGAGCATTCAACATTCACATTTTCTCATTCTGAGCAGGGCAGAGATTAACTGAGGCCAAAAAAATTAATTACTCTGTGCCTAAAGGCTGATTAATTCTGGTGATTCTGCAATCCTTCCACACACACATAGGCGCAGAGGCACACACACCCACGTGAACACACTCTCATATCTCATACTGTGCATTGTGCACATGCACACACACACACACACACACACACACACACACACACACACACACACACACACACGTTCTGTACCTTCCTTCACCGTTTGGTCTGATGAAGAGCATGGTAGCGGAAAACATGTAAGGTCACATGTAACCCTTAATAAATTTGGCATTAGGGAGCATTTTGCAGTTTGCGGATTCTTTCTCATTTTACATGACTGTTTTGAAACGGGACTTACCACAGTTTTCCTCATCTGCCCCATTCTGACAGTCAGGATGACCGTTGCAGTGATACTCCTGTGCCACGCACTCACTCAGATTGCCACAGGGGAAGTGCCCCAGAGGGCAATCTGTCTCCAGGGCGATCATCGCAGTCGCTGCAGAGGGGAGAGAGGAGGCGGCGGGGTTTATCTAGTGGAACAGAGGAACGTCGTCTCACCCAAACACACACACGTTTAATGGTCTTATCAATAAGGTAATTTTACGGCACATTTCCAACAATGCAGAGAATGATTGGAAACAGCAAAGTTTTTAGATTTTTGGCGGCTTTCTTTTTTATCTCGTTGAACTAAGAGCGCATTCTCCGGTGAACTGGAAGGGGAAACAGGTTCAGACAGATGTGTCTATGTCATAAAATCCACAGGCCTTGATCTGCACTGTTGAGCTAACAAATTGCAATTCCACCAGCACTCAATGAACGGAAAAACACAGAAATACGACACTGTATATGAATATACACTACTCACAAAAAGTTAGGGATATTTGGCTTTCGGGTGAAATTTATGGAAAATGTAAGTTCACACTACAGTGATATTATACGTATCATGAAAGTAGGGCATTTAAGTAGAAGCATGCAATGGTGATTTCCTCATCTCAAACAATTTATTGAAACAAAAGCCAACAACAGTGGTGGGTATACCACAACAAAAATGTCAATGTCTCAATAACTTGTCATGTGCCCTTGAGCATCAATTACAGCTTGACAACGACGTCTCATGCTGTTCACAAGTCGACTTATTGTCTGCTGAGGCATGGCATCCCACTCTTCTTGAAGGGCGGCCCTCAGGTCATTGAGGTTCTGGGGTACAGAGTTACGAGCCTCTACACGGTGAGTCAGCTGATCCCATAGGTTTTCTATGGGATTCAGGTCTGGAGAAAGTGCAGGCCACTCCATTTGAGGTACCCCAGTCTCCAGCAGCCTTTCCCTAATGATGCGACCTCGATGAGCTGGAGCATTGTCGTCCATGAAGATGAAATTAGGCCTGTGTTGTTCATGCAGGGGCACAATGACTGGATTAATGATGTTATTCAGGTAGTATGGCCTTGTCACTGTACCATTCACAAAGTGTAGGGCAGTTCTGTATTGACTAGACACACCTGCCCACACTGTAACACCGCCACCACCAAAGGGTCGTCTGGTGACAACAGTGGCTGATGCATAGCGCTCTCCTTGACGTCTCCAACATCGTTGGCGGCCATCATTTCTGCTCAACGTGAATCGACTTTCATCAGAGAACAGCACTGAGGCCCACTGGTCCCTCGTCCAGCGTAAATGCTCCCTGGCCCATGCAAGACGATGACGCCTGTGCCTGGTGGTGTGGTCAGGTACCCTTGCAGGTCGTCTAGCACGCAGACCACGCTGATGTAAACGGTTTCGAATGGTCTGACGTGACACTTGGGTGCCTCTCACCTCCCTTAAATGTGCCTGGAGTTGAGTGGCATTCATCATCCGGTTCCGCAGGGCACTGTTCACAATGAAGCGGTCATCAGTGTGGGATGTGGCCAAAGGACGTCCACTTCTATGCCTTTCTGTGACTCTTCCGGTCTCTCTGTATCTCTGTTGCAACCTGCTGATGACACTCTGTGACACTCTAAGCTCAGTGGCCACTTCCCTCTGAGAACATCCTGTTTGAAGCCTCGCAATGGCGAGGTACTGTTGATCAATTGTTAGGTGTCGTCTTGGTCTCATGATGTCAAAATGTGAACAGCATGATGAAGAGGACTGTTTAAATACCAATTCTAATTGAACCAGGAAATTTATTGGTCGATTCATGGATCAAACACCTGTTGTGAATTTTGCCGTTCAGCTCCTTGTTAGAGAACAGCAAGTTGTGCAAAAAGTACTGAAACATTGAATAGTTGGACATGTGCATTCAAAAGTTTAGAGAAGGTCAAATTAATTTCACCTGTAAAGGTTATAGTGCATTTTAGGTTCATCCTGAAATTTCACCCGAAAGCCGAATATCCCTAACTTTTTGTGAGTAGTGTAAATCGTACTCTAAGAACAGTCTGTAAAGACTTTGAAAGGCCATTGAATACATGATGATGTATCTGGATTTTCTTTCAACATGCTTTTTTAGTTTGGAGCTTGAAATCAATTTCAAGGTTTTTTTTGGGAACAGTAAGTATGTCAGGAAGTATTTAAGAATGATCTCAAAAAAACAGCCACAGATTCAAGTGCATATTATCTTTTGATGTATGTAACTACGTTATGCAAGTGCATATAAAATAATTTAAATAGTCCTCCTTACAGGTAGATTATAAATGGTTGGTAAGTCCAGGCAGGTATTCCAAAGATTCTTAGAGCAGTTCCACATGCTTACAGTAAATACAATCTAATCAAGCTTGTAGAAAATGTCCCCCAAACCCCAAAATAAGAAAAAAGTTTAAGAAAATAATGTCCCTGAGAACATACTGACACAAAATGTTAATTTCATTGGCCACAGTGAAAACATATCAAAACTCTGGGGAAAAACTGTTTGGAGACACGTGTCCACATTGAATGCAGCCTTTCATAATATAATCACATATGGCTGACCACAGGGCATGGATATCATTGGAAAAAACCCCATAAAAGACATGGTGAAAGCGGAGTCGTTCAACATAACGACACATCACTCTTTCCATCCCGTCATTTTAAATGAGTTATTTATCTGTAGTTTTCAGAGCATGACATTGTTCTAATGATTTAGATGTGAGCTGTGAGTCATTCATTTTCAGTGAATCAATCAATCAATCAATCAAATGTATTTATATAGTAGAATTACTAAATAACTTACACAGCACGCACCACAAAAATGCAAAATGACTTTATAGACAGTACAAATAATAGAAAAGACAAGAACATTACAGACAACAAAAATATAAGTAAAACACAAGCTGAACTGAGTAAAATTCTAATCTTGTTTCGATCATTGGCAAGCAGCGTTAAAGTACCGAAACAAACAGAAAGCAGGAAGTGTATCAATGAGGACGATTTTAGGGTTCTGTGCGAAGTAGCAAAACCGATCAGAAGTGGTGGAAAATACTATCAGCATTCACAAGTGCACATACAACAAGTGTGGCTGGAATTTTCCTCTAACGCACTGCTCCTATTTTTGTATGCACTTTGGTAGTACAGGCAAGTAGCACCACGCAGAGCAACTGAGCAGCTTAAAGATAAATACCTGGGTACCTTTTCTTTTAATCCCGCCACCACCTCCCTTCTTCTGACGTCAAATTTATTTTTTATTAGAATTGCAATTTTGGAAGAAAAAATGCATTATGATAAAAACCTCTCTGAGGGAGGGATATCACAAACAAAACAAACAAAATTATAATAATCAATCAGGACATGGACTCATCTGGGTACTATTCTAAAGAAGCTGAAGTGGGAGCTAGCAAAGCACTGGGAGTAAATAATTTAAAACAAGACCACTTGTTTTAAATGATGCAGATAAACATATCTCTAATTGAGCTAAGTTCAAAAAGATCTCTAGCACCACTTCAACTTGGAAATTATTGCCATTATGTCTGTCATTTCGACACAGACTGCGAATTACAGACAGAATTTGGCCTAAAATCGTTTATTGAGATAATGACCCAAAAAAATCGAGAATTTATTGAGAAGATGATGCCCAAAAGAAAAGCATTCCACTTCACTGCTTATTTTGTTTTCCCTGTTCAGAATGAGCAACCCTTAATCCCAGTACCATAACCCTGGGATAAAGGATACTGCTGACTGGCTCTTATCCCAGAGTATATACAATAAACCCCACGCAACAAAATGCTGAGCAAAAAAGCCTTAGCAAAGACCTGTAAAGAGCCCTTTGAGTAGATGCAGCTGGTTACCATGTGCTGCAGGGACAAAGCCCTCCTGAGGAATAAACAATAAACAGAATTTGCTCAAAATTGCTGGGATAGGATATCAGAAATTAGAAAAATAGAAGAATTCCTCAAGGAAGGAAGAGACATACTCATATCCCAAAAAATATATAAATAAGCGGGAAACTTTTGTATAAATATATTGTGCAGATGTATACACTGCCCGGCCAAAAAAAAAGTCGCACACTCTAATATTTAGTTGGACCGCCTTTAGCTTTGATTACGGTGCGCATTTGTTGTGGCATTGTTTCGACAACCTTATGCAATGTCACAACATTTATTTCCATCCAGAGTAGCATAAGGTTTTGGCTGAGATCTTGTATTGACGACGGGAGAGTCGAACCACTCCGTAAAGTGTTCTCCAGCACATCCCAAAGACTTTCAATGGGGTTAAGGTCAGGAATCTGGTGGCTAATTCATGTGTGAAAATGAATCCTCATGCTCCCTGAACCACTCTTTCACAATTTGAGCCCGATGAATCTTGGCATTGTCATCCTGGCATATGCCCATTGATGGGATAACCTGGTCATTCAGTACATTCAGGTACTTCGTTGACTTAATTTTATTGCTGCATAATGTTGCTGAGCCTAGACCTGACCAACTGAAGCAACCCCAGATCATAACACTGCCTCCAGAGGCTTGTACAGTGGGCACTATGCATGACGGGTGCAATGGCGACTTTTTTTTTGGCCGGGCAGTGTATAAGAATGAATATAAGAGAAATACAGATCCTTTCCAAAAAATTAGAATATCATGGAAAAGTTTTTTTTTTTCCATAATTCCATTCAAAAAGTGAAACTTTCATAGATTATAGATTCATTACACACAAAGTGAAATATTTCTAGCCTTTATTTGTTTCATTTTTCATAATTCTGGCCTACAGCTCCAGAAAACCCCCAAAACAGTATTTCAAGAAATTAGAATAGTGTGTCGAAAATCAGCATTTACTTCAGTTATTTCAGAGAATGAGTGGAGTGGCTTGACTCGAGGAATCCGACAGTTGTAGCCCATGTCCCAGATACGTCTGTACGTGGTGGTTTTTGAAGCACTGACTCCAACCTCAGTCCACTCCCTCTGCATCTCCGCCAAATTTTGGAATCGTCTTTGCTTGACAATCCGCTGAAGCCTACGGTCATCTCTTTTGCTTGTGCACCTTCTCCTGCCACATTTTTCCCTTCCACTAAACTTTCTATTGATATGCTTGGACACTGCACTCTGTGAACAGCCAGCCTCCTTAGCGATGACCTTTTGTGGCTTACCCAACTTCTGGAGGGTGTCAATGATGGTCTTCTGGCCAATTGTCAAGTCTGCAGTCTTCCCCATACTGAACCAAACTGAGATAAACTTTGCAGGTGTTTTGAGTAAATTAGATGATAGTGTGACACTCAGTCTAAAACATTAATTCTCTGAAATAACTGAAGTAAATGCTGATTTTCGACACACTATTCTAATTTCTTGAAATACTGTTTTGGGGGTTTTCTGGAGCTGTAAATCAAAATTATGAAAAATGAAACAAATAAAGGCTAGAAATATTTCACTTTGTGTGTAATGAATCTATAATCTATGAAAGTTTCACTTTTTGAATGGAATTATGGAAAAAAAACAACTTTTCCATCATATTGTAATTTTTTGGAAAGGATCTGTACATGGAATAAAAATTTAATATTTTACACATTTCATGTTCCTTTTCTCTTGACATTTTTATAAAGTTTCATTTAAATAACACAGACTTATTTACCTACAGTATATCCTAGATTATATTTAATTTGGACATGGCAGAATGAGATATACAATTTCTAATTATTATTTGTTGCTAGATTTTTTCTATTTTATTGTGGCTTTTATGGAGATACAAGCTGTTTCTGTGTATAACAGGCAATGAAGGTCTATCTACAGTACCATAATTATTGGCAACCCTGGAAAATATGAGTGAAAAAGGATATTAAAAAAGTATTTGTCGTTTATCAGCATTCCCTTAAACTCAAAATATGAGAAACATCTAATGTTTAATTCAAAGAAATAAATTCCTGGCAAAGGGAGGGTGCACAAAGCACTAAATACAGGGATGTCAATAACTGTGACACACATCTTCGTCAAAATATACATTATTTTGCATTCAGGGTTTGAGTTTTCTCTGATTAATGGTATCACAATTAAACTATACAATTTTCAAATTTTTCTGAGCATAGAACACTAAATAAACTGAATTTAATACTGCACCATTTGCTCATGTTAATTGAGGTTGCCAATAACTCTGGTGGCACTGTACACTGTAAAAAAATTTAAAAAAAAGTTGAGAAAACAAAAATTTTTGAGTTTACTCAGCTATCGGTAGAGCAGTACTGCTACCGATAGTTGAGTAAACTCAAAAATCGAGTGAAGTAAGTTGCCTTAAAAATTTTTGTTTTCTCAACTTTTTTTTTTTTTTTTTTACACAGTGTATCCATCCATCCATCCACAAATCCTTTGTCACAACACAGGTGTCACTACAGCACAAAAGACCGTGGCCCTGCTGCACACAATTAAGTCTTAAACTGATGTCATGTTTACATGTTGCCCTCCATTATCCAGTTGCTATTGTAAAATGAATGTTAAAGTTGCTAAGATGTTTTCGTAGCTTATGCACCCAACAGACAATTAGACAATTAGACAATTAAGTCAACTGCAGGTGTCTGATCAACCTGAGGAGCTGCTCACGCACAAGGGGGAGGTGGGTACACTATGACTGAAATCTGCATGGAAGGCTGAAATAGATGTCCCTGCATCCAGCTAAAGCACTTGGTGCACTGGTCTTATTTCCGCATCACTGCACCAAGAATCAGTGGGGGGGGGGGGGGGGGGGGGTGGGACTAGATTTAGCTGTAAATTACACTGGAACAGTATGGAACCCATGGTTGTTTAAATGGCTCTAAGTCATCATGGGTCTGACGTATCAAACAAGCCTTAAACCATCACTCTGCTGCCAGAAATACAGTAGATATGAATGGATAACTTGGAGTTTCTTCTCCTGACTTGTTTTTCCGAGTTCAATAGGAATATTTGTCAGGAGAAACAACCCTTAAAATGTTCCATCCATATTTACTGCATATCTGGCAGCAGAGTGATGGTTTGAGGCTCGTTTGATACCTCAGACCCTTGATGACTTACAGCCATTTCGCCAACATAATTTACAGCTAAATCTAGTCCCACCCCCCAATTCCCATAGAGATCCATTCAAATGCAGAGAAGTTATAGTATCGCTTGTAAGAGTACCAGAAAATAAGATATCAAGAGTCTTTTGATATTGTTGGGTCACAGACATCAGGTAGTCATGGCATGCAAAGGATATGTGACCAAATATTCAAAATTATTACTTTATTCTACATTATGTTAAACTGTCCAATATACACTACCCGTGGAGGACTATGTACAAAAGATTCTATAATTTTGAAACGGTTCATCCGATATGGATGAAAATACCCTCAAATTAAAGCTGACAGTCTGCACCTCATTGTCATTGTATCCTTTCAAACTCAAAGTGCTAGAGTACAGAACCAAAATAACAACAAATTTAAATGTGTCACTGTCCAATGTATTATGGTGCTCATTGTATGTCCACAACCTTACAAATAACACCCAACAAAAGTTATGATGTGACGTTCCCGAGGGACATCCTACAAACATTACTAGGACGTTATTAAAGTCCTAGGACTGTTTGGTTACAATATGACATTTAATTTGAATTTTTCAGGGATGTTCAAGCAACGTCTCTATCTGGTTATGATATGATGTTGTGCTCATAACATTCATGTGACTTTCCTGCAACGTCTGTTACTGGTTACAATAATAACGTCATGTAATGAATGTTTGGGGGAAGTTACTAGAATGTCCCAGGAACGTTCTCTGCGACGTCCACGTAACGTTTAGAAAACCCTACAAAAATATGTCAAGGCGACGTGCTGCTGACATTTCAAGACATTCAGGGGATGTCCCGGGGACGTCATTTTGTAGCTGGGCAGTCTCATAACATGATTACTCTGTTTGCCAAGGATACTGCTGGATGTTTAGGTTTAATGAAGTATGGCATTGTCCTCCCTGTAAATAACATTTGGTCACAGTTTTACAGACTAATTATCTGATTGCTTCTGATTAATTACAGCACATGTTAAAAGTCCATAAAAGCAGAGGTTCACTGTAAAACTTATTTTTGCCCATTTGGTATCAATTAACTACTTTTGGTCCACATTAGAAGAGAAAAATGAACTGCGCTACCAATGTATTAATCTGCTGTCTCAAAATAAAAGAGAGTAAAATTGGAAATGATTTTCCACACAGACGGGTACAACAGAATCTACATTGAACAAAAAAACAAATAAGTGTCTCAGCTGTCTATTAATTTTCAAAATGGCAGAACAGATTTTGCGATGTGAAATCAAGGCAATAACTATGGTAATGTAGTGTATTCAAACTGCAGGGGGGACTTTATACAGTAGAATATGAATAAATCATTGCGCACATGGACACTGCCTCACGGTGGCAGCATGTGTTGCTGTAGAGAAAACTGTTCATCACCACAGGTATGGTTATGTCATGTTCTCTGTCATGTTTCAGGTTTCAGGATGTTTCCACAATTTTACCATTTTTGTGGCTATGGCCATTATTTTAAATAATCTCCTGCTCACCTCTGTCATTTGGCGCACTTCAAAGCATGACAAATCCCCAGCTGTCCCTCACAAGGGAGTCCACCTATAGTCTTCAGGCCCAGGTGCAGGTCTACATTCTCCTTCAGTGATGTGAAGGTTGGTGTGTTTGTATGGGGCGCCAAATGTAACGTTAAACTTTGTGCACAAAATGTTTTTTGTGCCACAAAATGAACAAACAACTTCGTGCACGAAAGTAAAGTGTGCTTTGCATTTCGTTGACAAAATGTAAAATGCGCTTCACATTTCATAGACAAAATCAAAATACATTTTGCATTTTATGGATGAAATGTAAAATGTGCTTTGCACTGACTCTTGTGCTGTAACGTTTGATGAGGTTGGAGAACATATAGCAAGGGATTTGAGACCATTTGTCGTTTGGCAGCCTTCTCTTCACCTCTGCGGACGCTTCCTAGAGGGCGCTCCTGCTTTACTTTTCCACCAGCCGTGCCGTGTTTTTTCTCTTCTCAGGCACTTATCTGGCGTACCTGTGTCTCATTTCCTGCTGGCTATATAAGCACTGTGTTTCCTTCTTCCGGTGCGTTAGTGTCATTCTTGCCACACTAAGCTAGGTAATGATGGTATAGGATTTGGCGACAACTTGTTCTGTTGCAGTTACTAAAAGTACACGTGGGCCTTAGTGAGTTAGGAGTTCTCTTTCTTTTTAGAGTTTTTGTTTTCTTTCTCACTCATTTCCTTCCTTGTTTTTCTTTCGCCTATCTCTGTTGAGATAGTACCTTGGTTTCGCCTCGTTTCCGTTTTCCTTTTGTTTTTTTAGCTCTTTCACTGTTATTGAGCTAGAGGCTATTCTGTCCTTTTCTTTTCTCTGCTCGAGTCTTCGAGCTTCGCCCTGTTATTTGGGATAGTATTTGGTCTGGCTTATGCCGGGATTCTTTTCCCTTATTTGTTTATTTTCTCTGCTCGTAACCGAGTTCTTGCCCACTTATCTGGGTTGTTATATTTTGGCTGTACGCCGGGAGTTATATTCCCTTGCTGTTTATTTTTCTCTACTCCGTTCACAGATTTCCTTCTTTATGGTTGGTTCTCACGCTTCGTGGGACAACTTTCAGATCCCCTGTCTGTCGCATCTGGTTCTCCGAACCCAACCCCTAACACCATTAACCATTTCAGACCAGATTTTGATTCAATACCGAATCTTTCCAGATCCGTCAAAATCCTTGATCCAGAATCTTGGCCCAAAATGCCACAAAATGCTTGTAGAGTATCATTAATATGGTAATTCTATTATAATCATTCAAAATGCATTTTGCAAACTACTACAAACTTTTATATGTGCTTTGCATTTCATGGACAAATTCAAAACGCATTTTACATTTTGTGGACAAAAAATGCAAGGCACATTATACTTTTTGCGCAAGAAATGCAGTAAGTTGTTTCTTCATTTTGAGCAGAAATTTGACGTTACATTTGATGCCCCATAAGTTTGAGTTCAGTAAGCCATGCTCACACCTGCAGAAGGACGTTTTGGGCAGGTTTGGAAAATCACTGCATATCCTTTCAGTTTTAGGAGAGAGGTTAATTAAGTATTTTTGCCCATGAAAAAACATGACAGTCCCAGTAGTTTCAGTCTAATTCAAAGTCTCAATTTTGAAAATTATATGTATTTTATGGAATCACATATCACAAGCAGCAAATATATAATGTTGGCATTTCACTGAAAAATAAAGGCATAAAAGGCTTAAAGGTTTAAAAGGGAATGCAAGAGTGGGACGTTATACCAACTAATTAATATCCAGCTGAAAGCTGAATGTTGAGGCACTCTTTGTAGGTGTTAGAATTGCTGTGACAAGCAAGGAGAGGACACAGGCTTATGAACCAACTGCCTTTGCAACTTTCTATTGTCATGAAAAATATCTACTCTCATTAAATAATTTTATTTAAATAAAAATATTTTGGTATACTTCCTGCAGAGCTTATTTTCTATGTAATAAGCACACCTATCATCACTAGATGGGAACAAATTAATTAGAGACGAGGAGCTAATCAGGTTCAACGGTGATTTGCAAATTCCACTGAGAATGACACCATTTCAATGATGACTGCAGAATGCGGCAGCATTCTTTAGTCTCAGCCTTACATAAATTGCATTGATCTTTTGTGAACATATGTAACTGCAGTAAGTTTTTCATCTTTCGTAAAGTTTAACCCATACACTGCTATGAGGGTCGTCCTTTTTCACTGTATTTAAAAAGCTGCCACACTAACTGCACAGGATTCTTTTGCCTCCGGCATTTCATATTGATCGTTGGGACAGATGGAGCATAGGCACATGCCCATGTTGAAGTTTGGGGTTATAACAGGATGCTTAGTAACAAATAACAGAAATGTGTGACCATCTTTAATGGGAGTATGGTGATAACATAAGGATGAGCTGCATGAGAGGGACTCAGAGTGATGCTGGCACCTCCAAGGTAGCGCATAAGCAATGGAGAAGCAATGAGGGTTTCTGGCATGAAGCTCGTACAAGCAGAGCCTTTGGGCCTAACCTGGCTACTGTGGAACTGTGGCTGTTGGAGGTAGACACTGAGCATGCCTTTGGTGCTTACATGGCTGGCCTCACTGTGGAACTGTGACTTGGGACTGGAGACTGAGAACAGCCTTTGAGCCTCATATCACTGACCTCACTGTGGAACTGTGACTGTTGGAGGTAGACACAGCATGCCTTTGGTGCTTACATGGCTGGCCTCACTGTGGAACTGTGACTTGGCCTGAGCTGGAGACTGAGCACTGACTTTTTTCCATTTATCACAAAGAAAATACAGCAAGGGATTTACCATTTATCTTTTCATGACGCTAATCACAGACAATTAGTGATATTTCTGATGGATAATGCAATCTTATTAGCATCATATTGACTGTTATTGGAGGAGACCCTCCCTCCCATCCCCTTGCGAGACAAGACTGCTTCTGTGGAATTAAACAAAGCAGGTCACGTGTATATAAACATATAAACATGTTTCCGGGTTGTCAACTCAAACAGGTTTGAGAAAAAAAATGCACGCACTCACGCACGCACGCACATATGACTCAAGGATGAAAACATTCTGCTGTAGTTGACTTATTTGCCAGCCATAACTAGCTTTGTTTCTGTTGAAGAACATAATGTTTTTTTAAAATTATTATTATTATTTGATTCCACGATGACAATCATGGGCACGATGTTCCCCATTTGAGTGGGTGCATTATATCTGTCACCCTCCACAATGCTGGCATACCTACTCATGCATTAAGTTCTGAGCCACACAGTACAAATAAAAAAAATAAAAAAAACATTAGCTGTTGCTTATTCACAATATCCATCACCCAGCCAAAAAACACCCTCCGTTCTCATTGCAAGGCCAATATCCAAAACCCAGCCAAAAAACACTCTCCCTTCTCATAGCACGGCATTATTCCATTGCTTGTGTGAAACCCAGAGAAGTCTTTTTCATGAGGACTCATGGGCATTTTTTTTTTGACAAAGGATGAAATCTCAGAGTACAGATGGGAATCAATAGAGTCTTATTACAGAGGCAGCTTGGGTCACCTCCCGGTTTTCTCCCACTGCTCGAGAGGAATGGCCATCTGTCAAAGTCTAAATCCAGGAAAAATGAAGAGACCTCTTATTTAGTGCGAGTCTATAAAGATAGCATGTTTGTTACCAAAAAACAAGATGCTGAAAATAAGTTTAAATGAGAATAGACATGTAGCTGCCCTACTTATACTTGTTTCTAACCTGTACTGATCCTATCATTTGAATGACTATGACGTCCCATCTGCATAATATTGTGTTCACAGCCATACATATTAAGTATATCCCTTTACTATATATTGTTAATTTTTTAACACACACACACGCACACACATGCAAAATCTACAGCAACCTTTTCACATTTTGTCTGGTTATACCTTAATTGTGCATTGCAATATTTTCCATGTTACACAGACTGCAATTTTCAGGTCATGCTACATATTTTCAATGGGAATTAAGGCTGGACTTTGGCTGGGCCATTACAGTATAGTGACTTTGTTTTTAAGCTGTTCTTTTGTAGTTTTTGCCATGTACTTTGGTTACTTGTCCTGGTGGAACATTATTGTGTCCTAAACACAGATTTCTTGCAAACTGAAAAATGTTCTCTTTAAGGATTTGTCTGTATTTGGCTTCATCCATCTTGCCCTTAATGGCAACAACCTTCCCAGTCCTGCTTTTTGCCTCTTAACAATTTAATCATTCCCACTGACAGTTCCTTGGTCTCTGTGCCAACGTAACTGGTTTGGTCTGTTGTTTCAGCTGTCAGACCTGTCAATGTTATTTATTCTGCAAAACAGCATTCAACCAATTCAACACAGATGGACTCAAAATCAACATAGATGGACATTGTTAATGTAGTTAGTATGGAGAAAATTGAATTTTCCTGGCCCGATTTAATTTGTAAATACCAAGGGGTGAATTCTTATCAATGAACTAATTGTCAGTGTTTTATTTTTAATATCATTTTTAAGACAACTGAACTTTTATTTAAATTTTGACATCATGGAGAGTTAATTACTGTATGTAGGAGTAGGAAAAAAATCCCATTTAAATATATTTTTAAATCTTGCAACACAGCAAAATGAGAAATAATCAATGGTTCATTCAAAGAAATCAATAAAAACTTTCTATAGTACAAACCCCTATTCCAAAAAAGTTGAGACAGTATGTAAAATGCACATAAATTATAGACCTCACAGTACTACAGGAGAGCTATAGGACCTTTTGGAAGAGAGGTGTATGAATCTGACACCCATATGCTGCTTTCTGTCTCTGCTACTTTTAAAACTTTTGTACTCAAAAGATCTCTTTATGCCCTGCAATGAAACTGGTATCCTGCAAATAGTATGGGTGCCAGAGTTCCAATCATTTGGAAAAATTAGCAAGGTCCACTGTGAGGAAATTGCAATCGCGGACTGGGGGTGGGGGCTCCAATTTTTGGGTGTACCAATGAAAAAGTGGGTGTGCCTATGACACCCAGGACACAGCATGCCACCACCAGTGCCTGCAAATGGAGATGGAAATTTTTCTACCCAGAGCCTGTAAGGAAACACACTGAGACTGAGGTCCTGATTGCAGCCAATGAAAAGCAACAGACTAGATAAATGGCTTGTGAGTTCACCTTTGCACATGAAAGGTTGGAAAGAGATCTCACACCAACAACTGAAACCTCTAGTCACATTTAACTTCTCAGCTACTAGTGCCTGTCATTTAGAGACTGTCTCTCTCTCTCTCTCTCTCTCACACACACACACACACACACACACACACAGAGCAACAGACACATGTAGCATACATACACGAAACCTACCATTTCAACTGAAATAGCCGTAGCGAATTCATATGACACCACCTGTCCACCTATGAGTGGATACATCTTAAATCCATCTATGAGACTATTGCCGTTATAAGCAGTGAGACTATTGCCGTTATAAGCAGTGAGACTATTGTCGTTATAAGCAGTGGCGGTGTCGCTTGAGCTTGGCTTGTAGCTCAAAGTTTGTACATTACATTACAGGCATTTAGCAGACGCTCTTATCCAGAGCGACTTACACAACTTTATAGCATTGTTTTAATATATATTAATTAATATAGCATTTTTTACATGTTATCCATTTATACAGCTGGATATATACTGAGCTGGATATATACTGATTCAGGTTAAGTACCTTGCTCAAAGGTACAACGGCAGTGTCCTACCTGGGAATCGAACTTTCGATTACAAGGCCAGTTCCTTAACCATTATACTACACTGCCGCCCTACTGCTGCCGCACTGCCGTCCCAGCTCTACTCTTTAGCAATGAACTTAACCTGAATTGCTTCAGTGAATATCCAGGTATATAAATGGATTGTAAGTGAAAAATATATATTAAAACAAATATATATAAATATATATATAATAATAGCGTCTGTAGTAGGCTAGCCTATGCAATGAAAACCTACTTTAAATGTAACTGCAGGAAAAGTTCTTAAAGTAACAGGTTGAATTTCGCAACAGATACCCAGCGAACAGTGGACGTCCCAGGGACGTACCATTTTAGTCCCCTCAAAGTTATGATGTGACGTTCCCTAGGGATGTCCTAAAAACATTACTAGGATGTTATTAAAGTCCTAGGATATTCACTGTCTGGTTACAATATGACATTTAATTAGAATTTTTCGGGGACGTTCAAGCAACGTCCCTATCCGGCTATGATATGATGTTGTGCTCATAACATTCATGGGACGTTCCTGCGACAGCTGTTACTGGTTACAATATAACGTCATGTAATGAGTGTCTGAGGGACGTTACTAGAACGTCCCGGGAACGTTCTCTGGGACGTCCACGTAACGTTTAGAAAACCCTACAAAAAGACGTCAAGGCGACGTCCTGATGACATTTCGAGATGTTCAGGGGATATAATTTTGTTAGCTGGGTAGACAACACTGCAACATATGTGTAAGTTTTTTTTTGTTGGGGGGGGGGGGGTTTCAGATAAATGACCTGATTATTCAAGCGAAACAACACTCACCAGCATTGCGCAACGTAGGCTATCTTTATTCATCCTCTTTCTGATGGACAGGTTGTTCACTATCTTTCTACACACATACCTCCCTGACACACTTGGAAGTTGGAACTATTAATATTATATTCCCTCACAAGATGACGTGGAGAGCATAATCACAGAAATCATGAGAAATTAAGATTATTAGCTTGAACCATGATAAAAACAACACTGTTGGAAGGCCCTCTACTACACAAATGTTTGCATCTGTTGCAAACTGTAACATTGTGGTGTTTGTCAGTTTTGATTCTTGTTTGGAGTATTCATAGTATGGTATTGCCACAATTCAGTCCCTCCAGGATTTCGCAATGTTGCGATCGCAACTATTAACGCAAAATTCCGCGAAAATTGAAAGAGCTTGCATTATTTTCCAATCACCGCAACTTTCCCATGAAAAATTGTCGGCTCGAAGGGGCCACAACACAAACGATTTGAAACACAAATAGGCAACTTATAAAGTCTCATAAAGCAGGGTCAGTTTCCCCATCATCACTGTACGTACAAATGGTTTCATAATAAAAACGCATTTGGGGTCTCCGTGTTTAGGTTTACACATAGGCTACTTACGGGTATCACACGAGCACAAACAGAACTAGATTAACAATTCCTAAAGAAATTGTAGGCGTGGTTGCTTTGCAGTGGTATCAATTGCTGGAAATGGTAAAGAAAGATGGTAACAGGCTATGGTATAGTGTGAGGCAGTAAATAAAAGGTGGAAATGGTATGAAGTGGTAATGCGGTATAAAGGGATCTAAAGAAGGTGAAAGTGTTAAAATATGGTGATGTATTTTGTGGTAAGTACTCTAAAGACCCTGGAAGTGATACAAAGAAGTAATGAATTGTGATGAAAGCACAAAAAAGTAATGTTAAACCATCTGGGATAGTATTGTTAGGTCATAACAGTGTTGTAGAGGAAGGCATTGTGATGTCATAAGCAGTGTAATATGTTACAGCATCCAAATTCTACTGCATCGGTTTTCAAAACGTGCCCATTGACTCCCATTCATGTTTTTGGCGATAAAAGGTCAATTATCTGAAAAAGTGTATATGGTATAAAGGTAAAAATTAATAGTAACCTGGAGGGTGTATAGAGGTATAATATGTGGTATGAATGGTGTAGGAGGAGATTCTCAAAAAGTGGCAGAATAAAAATAACTATGGTGAATAACAATAGGTTTGGTTTCACAACCACACCAAATTACTCCACATCAACTGTGATTTTCAGGTCCAAAAAAATAAGTTTCACATTTCAATTTACAAATAAAAGAAAACATTTTTGTTATATTGCGATTTTTTTTGTATGGTTACTCAGAACACAAGCTCCACAATATTTCCAGTTGTGTTAGACAGTACTGTTTAATTCTCACTGAACTTATATTAGCCTACATGTGATTTTTTATTGAATTACATACATACTTTTGAAATCACTATTTTTATTTGCAACTTTCACCAATTACCGCAACTTCATTGCAACAAACACACACAAAACATCGCACATTGCATTGCAACTTTTAAGAAAAGCTGCCACAAAATCAAGTATTTTAGGCGGCAATAATCACAAAAAAACTGGGAGATCCTGGTAAGACTTATTATTAGGCAACGAGTAGCAAAGCTGCTTGCTGGTACCCTATTGTTTTTTGTTCGGCTTTTCACCCAGTTTTGTACACAGTACGAAACTGCTGTGACAACAAACATCTTGAATCTTGAATCTAGTCTTATTATGTGTTTTTCCGGACAATGCGGTGCAAGGCCACAGCTCATTTGGCCATGCTTGTCATTTAATGATAATCACCTGCTATTTGATTACAGTCACCTGTTGTTTGCCACCACGATGTCAGCGATCGAATACTATGAATTGCTTAGTAATACAATAAGCCTTGAGATTATAATGTAATGTCTTGTCAGTCTTTAACAGTAAAAAAAAAATTGTCATAGTTTAATCAAATGAAGAACATATGAATTTAAAGGGACGCAATGTCAAAATATATATTTTTTCTTTAGGCAGAGTATGTTGTCTTAATGTTTAAGTTTATTTAATGGTTTTCCAGAGGGTAGCACAGATGGCACAGCCAGTGGCAATGCAGATGAGATGCAGCCAGCAGAGCCAGGATTAGTTATGGAAAAATGTAGTGTGTGTGTGTGTGTGTGTGTGTGTGTGTGTGTGTGTGTGTGAGAGAGAGAGAGAGAGAGAGAGAGAGAGAGAGGTTATTTTGATGAGATGAACATTTTAATTATGGCCTTATAATCACTATTGTTGATACCAAAACACTAGTGTCTGCTCATATATGTAGGCTATCATGGAAAGGAATTTGATATTTGCAATTAGGCAGACCAACAGTCTGGGTCATCCTATTCAGAATTGTTATGTTAGAGATGGAAAAGTCGATCAACAAGAGAGGACATGAATAAAATGAGACAAAAAAGACAGACCACAATAGAGGAAAGACCAGAATGGACCAGGAGGAAAGACCAGAATGCCCCCGGACCCCCTTACAAAGTCTGAGGAAAGCTCCAGTTGTATTGGGCTAAGCCCCAGATGTTTTCAGGTCCTACAAATGGTCCAACACATAAACAAATGTAAGTACAAATTGGGGGGGGGGGGGGGGGGGGGGGGGGTATGGACTAAACAGACTACGGTTTTTCATGGGAGAATGAATAACTTGACCGAATAAAAGTGGTTACACTGTGCAGTCACCACAATAGCTATAATTGGCCTCTTAGGTCAGATTCATGGTGCTCTAACTCACCGGCTATATTTCCATATAGGCTACTTGGTCATCCACCGCGTGTCAAATTTAAAGCGTTCTAATTAGTTACCGTTTGGCGTTGCAGTAGGCTACTTCGAAAAATCGCTACAGCACCCTCGCGCAATTTCTTGCCCCTACAAAATCCTTTAAATTTCAGGCGTGGCAGACAAAAAAATCGCGCGAACATTGTATTTCTTGAAAGTAGCCTATTCTGAAATGTTGAATAATTTGTCTTATTTGGCATAATAATAAGCATGCTAACCCGAAGTATCAGAAGTTCGATTAAAAAACAAAACAGAAATGAGTAGCTACTGCTATTGAAAATTTGAAAATAAAATGTATCTATTTTTTTTATAGGCTATAGAAAAAAACGAGTAGCCTACCACGTTGAAAACTTCGCAACTTAAAAATAGGCGAACAAAGACTCAATTGTTGTTCCCCTAATAATGTCGTTTGGTAAAGAACGCGCCGGTTGTAACGAACATAATAATATGATCAAATTTAGCCTTAATGCCAGGTTCATTTCAAAGTAGACAGTCAGAAGTAAAATGAGTCTTTAAAAAAGACTGAGTGCAATCTTCGTTTAAAAACTTCCACGAGCCAACGAGATAAGCGTGTTTACATAAAGTTCAAGTCTTACCTTTGACTGTTGACAAAGCCAGGTAAACGGGAAGTATGGTTAAAGGTGCATCCAACCAACGGACAAAAGAGAGTCCAAATTTGACTGATCCCATGTCTGTTTCGTGTCGGGTGTCCAGGTCCCTCTACTAAGAGACGTTCAGAATTCTGTGCAAACTAACCATGCAGGTGCGTTACACCGTACCATCCACGAAATAGGGTAAAACAAATATGAAAAACAAAAGTACAAACAGAAGAAGAAAAACTATTTTCTTTCGGATTTGTTCTGCTAACGGAGTAAACAATACATGACACCAGTTGCACTATATAAAGTCTCAAGCTGGCTAATCAGTCAGACTTGAGTAAATGACACGGCGCGACTGTCGATCGAATGGGCTTGCTCTGGCTTGTGTTCCAAACACAGACAGTAGCTATTGCAACCATCCAGCCTACAGGTCGCCTGGCTCGAGGTCGTAGGGTTTTTAATAGTGTGTCCTTCAGTAGCTATCTAATCAGTATAAACTGTATAATGTATGGTAACTGTTCACTAAAGTTTTCATACAACGAATTACAAATGTTTAATATCAATGTCTTGTTATTCTGAGCTTGACCGCAGTTTGACAGGGGAGTGGCACCCGGTGGCATGGGGGACCTGCATCGTCTAAAATCCTTGACACATCAGGTGCTCCCCCAATTTGAATTGTCTGTTGTGGAATTTTTCCTACTGCCTGTAAGAACGGTTTAATCACCTTGTGAGTAGCGGGTTAGTTTTGCCTCTTCTAAATAGAATAGGCTACTAAGTTTGTTTGTAGTCGCTTGTTCATGGGCGCCATGTGCTCTGCATGCACAATGTAGGCATATTATTTGGCATTAGTATCCTAATGCATTAGTAATATATATTTGTATAACAGTATTCACAGTAATAAATAATAAAAATTATCTATATAATAGCGATATGTTATCAGTACACAGAATGTGATTCTTAGCGGTCCATTTTTCTTTCACAACATCTTAAGAAATTGTTATAGGCCTAAAGGTATAGAGTATAACACTTGAAACACAGTTACACATCCATTCAAGAGTCCCCTGTTTCGATGACGATATAACAATTTGCTATCTCTTTCACAAATAATTCTAATTTATTTTTCTAAAAGAATGGCATCAAAATGCGATTTGTCACTGTATTTCAAATTCATATTACATAGGCCTGTGCTTATTTTGCATTTCATGCATTGTATTTCTTTCAGGGACGGAGGAGGGGTGAATGAGCAGGAGATAATAGGCTAGTAATAACGCGGTCGATGAAGCCGAAATGTTCAAGCCAACACACCAGCACCACCCTGAAGTGGGCTACCGCAACGTCACAGCCAATCGTTCCATTAACAAAAGAATAAAGTTACACTCTATCCATTTCAAACAGACGATAGAAATTAACATTAAGTAGCGGCTCATTCTTTGTTAATGTGTTATATCTGTCCAAACTCTCACGTTAAAAATTAAGTTACCAACTTGCCACTGATCAAACAGTGACAGTTTTCGATGGTTATCTTGCACTCATTTTATTTATAACGTATGTTAATACAGCTAGATAAGCTGGCTCACAACAAAAAAGTTACAATAAAGTTGTAATAAGACCACTAACGTCGGTTATATTTTGTATAGTTTTAAGTTAAATCATTGATGATCAAGTCCGCCGTATTGATTGTGATATCCTACCAAGGTGATACACTTTCTGCCCCAGGGTTGCGTGCGCATTCTCTTTTTTTTTACAAACAAGAAATGGGTCTATTATTAGCCTATTGAGATTGAGCGCGTAACTATTTCTTCTTTTTGCAAGGCACAAGGCAAGCCCCTCCCCGGCTCCCCCTCTCCCGCAAGCCTGGGGCCCTATGAAGGAGGATGCCAGGAATACATTTTTATAAATAAATAAGAATGAGAAAAAATACAATGCAACTCCGCTCTTCCAGTGGGCCCTCTAGGTCTGTGGACCCTGGAACAGAAGACCCCTCCCCCCTTCAACACAAACAAGCAGAAATGTATCAATCATTACACAAGTGCTTTCCTTTCCTTACAGGATAAAATCCTGAATAAGAGAAAGGAGTCAGGGAAGGTGTTTTCTAGAGGAAGAACTGAAGTTTTTAGTTCTTCTACTATAATTGCATGCAGGGTTGATTTGTTTTGGTGTTGATGCCCAGTTTAATTGGATGTATTCGGCTTATTTTATACAACAAAGGAGGGGTGACTTGTGTTTTAGAATCACCCACTTGGCTGTGTGTTTTAATAACAGTTTTTAGTGAAGACTTTAATCAAACTACCAAAGTCCTCCTTTTCTTTTTTTTGCTTTCACGCTATTTGATATGTGCCCACAAATGCACCAATTGCGTTTGTTTTACATGTTGTTTGTATATGTCCCTTTGAATAAACGACACAAACTGCTTCCTTGTTCAAATGTGGAAGCAAAATGTAAGGCCTTGTGCAATGACCTGAAGACCGGGCTGGTGTGGGTCAAAGCACAACTTCCTACACCCCCTGTTTCTCTTCTGAAAGTTTCCTAGCCCTACTGTTTGTTTATGTCTTACACTCCTTATACACACATTTGTTAAACCATTCTCAGCCAGACCTGGACTGCTAACATCTTGGGGTCTGAACTAAAGAGAGTCATAACAGTAGTCTTGACTGACTAAATGGAATATGTTACTTTAACTCAAAAGATTAAAATAAAGAGTTTAATGTAAAAGACCAGCGAATGTTTGAAGATCAAGCTGCCCCACTGAAATGGTTCAAGGCAATCTGTTTCTCAAAACCTTTTGAGTAAAAGGATGAGATGCAAGTGCATTCCAGTATCAGTATATGAAAGAGTAGAACAGCTAAGTCACTCTAGGACACCCCCCACACATCGCAAGGATGAATGGTTTGGGACACTGCCAAAGCCACACCCACTCTGAGCCACAGGGGCCATCTTTTGTCTCCTTTTCCAGAATCATTGACTGTGAGCCTAATTAAACCCAATTAGTCACTCCTGGTAATCAGCCAGGCACAAGAAATCAAATGCAAAGTGGGAGTGAATAATTCATATGACCTTTCCACAGAGTTCAGTTTCCACGTCTGTTTCACTTCCTTCAAGAGGTCTCTCAGACTTGAATACTTTGATGTGTGGAGCAGAGCACGGCTCTGTACACAATGACTTTGTCTTAGCGTGAATCCATTAAACATTATAAATTTGTGTGAGGTTAAGTTGGCGTTTCGTCCAGAGCTACACATTAATTTCCACACCTAATCACAATGCTCCCTTTTAGAGCAATACATATAAAGACTCTGTAGGGAACAGTCACTGCTGGCGCACAGAGAAAGCATTTTTGAAAATTGTGTGCTTTGAACATAAGGTGGTAAAGGCAAACATTATCTATTACTATGCTGATTTAAAAATCCCAAGCCATTATCTGTATGCCAAAGAAGCCAAAACCATCACAGTAAAAGGTTCAGTGGTAATGAAGCTTTGACAGAGCACATTTCACTCTCAGAGAGTGCATACAATCCCTATAAAGTATTAAATGAACACTGAGAATTTTACAGTGATGAAGTTATACAGCCTAAAGAAAAGCCAATGCCTCAACAATGTTAATTTTTTGGAGAACAAAAATACCTCAAAAAACCAAACTGCCACTAGCGTCTCACAAAAAACAAGTTGCTATGGAACACAACTATGGGCATTTATTCCCAGGAAAAGTCAATCTCACTGTTTAACTTTATTCACTTTGGCCCATTAGAGGCAATGTTTTTACACAACAACAGCAACGTATTAGAAACGCAAGTGCGATAGGTAGTCACTGTGGAAATGGACACTTTGCTGGACAATGGCTAAATGGAATAAGAGAAAATCTTCAGGGTGGATTAGAAAACAGTTGTAGCTTCATAACAAGGTAGGATATTTGGTTACTTAAACATGTTTATATCAGAGATTTTGTAGTAAAAAAAATTATATTTCTGATACTGAAAATACATCAGAACATTTATTTATGCATAGTAAAGTGAGCAAGGGAAAAAAAAACAAAAAAAACACTGATGTTTATTTATACAACTTTTCAATTCTATATTATTGTTCCTATATTGGAGCATGATGTAGAAATGGTAGCAAGTTTTTGTTTATTGTCTGTGACTGTGGCAAGGTGGCACCCCGCTTCCACTGCCCCTGTCATCATCTTGTCACCTTTCAATTAGAAACCCCCTTTAGAGCTGGAACACTGGGTGGACATCCTAATCCCAATCATGGCATCTAAACATGCCAACAGGCCACAGACCAGGACATACATCAACAGATTATGGTCCCAAGACTGAATTTACCTAACCCCGCTCTTAATATACACATGCTATATGACTTTGGATAGAATTATCACTCTGTTCGAACAGAAAAAAACACTCTCATCGTGCAACATAGTAATATCTTATTATGTTATTATTATTCATCCAAATAATTTACCTAAATCCTTCCAGACTAAGGACAGGCACGTCCTGTCCTGGAGTCCTGCTTGTTTTCATTCTCCTTCAGATTAATTGTTTGTGCTGTTATTGATACAGAGAGTCTACAGTTTCCCGGTGCTTCGTGGAAGTAAATCAGCTACTGCTGAGAACTACTTTTGAGTAACAGTTGCAGTAGACGTATCTTTTTCTGAATTGTCACAATTTTTTTCTGGCTGTCAAGCCAACTTAATAAACGGGCATAGTTAGAGTTAAAATACCAAGATGGACGATCTGGGCAGAGATAGCCAGATTTGTATTTCCTTCATGACCAGTTTGTTGTAAGAAGCCTCTTGGCAGTTGGCAGTTATTACTCTAGCTGCTTCCCTAAGTGAACAGTGTAAGGCATGGGCTTATATTTTGGCTGTGCAATGCCATTGCTTTGACTTCTCTGGCAAATAGATTCCATTGCCCAGGCTTGGAATTTTTAAATGATTCTGGAACACATTATCTGCAGCCTGCAGTGCGGCAGTGAAGTTACTCTCCAAACAGGTAAACAAGCACATGTGCACAACAGTCTGATGAAATTAATTAAACGTTGAAATTATATGTAAAAATAAATAAATAAGTACAACATCCTTATTAATCACAAGCCACAAATAGAGAACAATCAACTGTCGCCATGCTAAATTAGAACTGTAGAACTGGTATTATGATTAGTAATTAGTTTGGAGGGCATGTTTACAATGACATTATGCAAACTAAATTAATATTAATCATTGTCATCTCACAAAAGGCTTTCTTATGGCTTTGTAATAGGGATTATTTGAGGTATATTAAACCTTCATCCGTATTTACATAAACGCATTTGTAAATTTTGTTGCAAAGCTGAATCAAAGTATATATAAAATAAGTGAAAGAATAAAATAGAAATGTCAAATAAAGGCACATCTGAAGTCTGCTCAGCTTTGAAGGGGCTGTCTCATTAGCATAGAACTTAAGAAAAAATGAACTCTAATTGAGGAATAAATCACCATCTGTAATAGATTATACACAGGCAGATGGATAGGAGGGGGTGTGGATAAAAGTCATAACAATGAATAATGACAATGACAATTGGTCTAATAGAACTAACAAACCATAGGCCTGTATTAAATCAACATTTGTCTTTAAATTTGACTTCCAAGTAAGTGCAAACTTTTTTCACTTTTTCTTTGCACACTCAGTTTGCAAGTTTTGTTTTAGTAATTGCTGAATTTGTCAAACTAGGGTAAGGGCAAATGCTGCCCCAAAGTAACTTATCTGAGTTTTAACCCCAAGTTAGATACTGGTATATTACCTTAGGTAGATTAAATGCATGTAGTTGGGTATCTTGTCATCCCATCACTTGTGTCCCCTGATGATTTTACGATCACATGAATACGTAGAAAAGAGGATTAGAGGAGAGACATAGTGAGCAATAGGCAATGGAGGTACTACATACCTATGAATGCTCATACGAATCACACTGCGCTTTGGAAAGACGAGCTGAATTGAGTCCTTGGTGACAAAGGTTATTGTGCGAAGAATTAAGGTTTAATACATGGTTATATTCCAATAGCTTTGCACGACCTGCTTTGTTGAATCAATTTTCTTTTAATAAATGCAAATTATATTCAAACCTCTGATTAACAGCAAAAGAAAGTGTACCGCACAAACCGGCTGCTATATTGTCCAGGAAAAGCAGTGTGCACATCTGAGTTGTTGAATAAATTGCGCTATCAGCGAGCCCAGGTGGCAGGCCTCGCTGTCGAGCAAAGGAGACAGATTGTTCTAGGCAAGTGTGTGCCAGGGGGCGGGGGACAGATACCCGCTGGCAGGTTGGATCTAGGGGATGACTATGCACACCTGTGCACTATCACCTCCAACATCCCCCTAAAGTCTCATTTTACACCACCGGCGCCCCCCTAAAGTCAGCGAGGGCCATCAATGTTCATTTTTGCTCTTCAGAAAAGGAAACAGATCCAGTAACAGCAGATTAAACCTTTAAGGTGTCAAATATGTATTTAGAATGTTCTTAACTGAACATCACTACTGGGTTCTAGAACACTGACTTAGAATTTAAAAAAAAAACATTCCAAAAACATTAAAAAAGGAAGTTCAGTCCTCTCAATCATAAGAAATAAATTGAGGCTGCATTCGAATCCAATTTAACACGCTCCCTTCCCTTGCTCTTCCCTCGAGGGATTTGCTACGTGATTTGCTACGTGCAGCAAGCAAACTTAAAAGGTGCTCTGCAAGGGAGGATTGACGAGAAACAAACAAAAACGGAAACGAACCGCCCTCGCAACATTTCGGAAGTGCAACACCATAGAGTTGAAATGTGACCGCCACATAGTTCTGTGGTGACCGCCCACTTTTTCCATGTGGAGCATTGCATTGTGGGATTCCCTTCTTGCTGGAAGCTTGCATTTTATACCCTTGGTGGAAGGGAGGACAGACGAGGGAGAGAGGGAATATAATTACTCCCTCCCCTTTCTTAAATTGGATCCAAATCACACTTGGTGTGGCTGCCCATATTTCATCCTGGTATGTTGGGGATTCCTCCTTTGAAGCAAGGGAATGACAGGAAGAAAGGATAAATTTCAGATCCAAACTCAGCCTGAGTCTTGGAGTTTCCATTTATAGTCTTGTGTCTGGTTGCCATAAGCAGAGCATTTTTTTGTTTTGCTTGAAAAGACTGATCATATCAGTGATTCATATCATGTCATATCATTCCTATGAGCAGATGTTGGTGGTATTACTGTGACAAAAACCAAACAGATGCTAACAATAGCCGTTGGCTATTCAACGTAGTAACACATCTCTGCCATTTGCCTTTAACATATTCTAGGATCTTGCCTCATAGGGAGCCAGTTAATGAAAGCAGGAAAGATCTGGATTTATATGTCAAACCCTCGATAGATTGAGTTTGAGGCTGAGAGTGGTGCAACAGTTGGCCGCCATTAAGCAGAACAGAGTCAATACTGCTCTTTAAATAGGCAGGCTTTTATGCATACTAATATATTACTGTTGTGTTCCGTGTGCTGACTATAAAGATGAAACTCCACATATGAAAAGGTGAACGTATTCACATTGAGTGCACATGGTAAAAATGGCTTCATCTGATCTATAACTAGAATCTGGACTGCACTGTCTATATGGCCATGCATGCATGCATGCATACATGCTTGTACTGTATATGTATGTGTGTGTGTGTATGTTGGGGTGGTGGTGTGGTATTTCATAAAGTAATTATGTGAAAAAAGTAAATGAAGATGGCCACTTTATTAAATATCCCTGTTCTTCACAGCCGTTTGGATTCTGTCAGTGATAAGCTGTTGCAGGAGCCCATATAACAGACAAAAAATACCCAGCATAAGGCTGATGCACAGGCAGCACAAAAAAGTGGTAAATGCTTATTGAAGCAAGAAATATTTATGCATAGATATTTAATATACAGGCCTGACAAAATGATGTGTCCATATGCTGTTCATATTTTATAAGGCAAATAATAATACTATGTCAGTATCACATTTCACACTGACACAAAATGAATAGGGACATAATTATTATTATTTTTTTTAAAGGCTGTCTGTGGCTATGTAGCAGAGACGATAAGTGGCTGATGCAGGCAGCTAATTAACTTGCCGACGCGTCAGTTTTACGCCAACGGAATACTAACTTGGACAGCAGTTTGCTGTGAGTGCGAGGCCGGAGTTTGAGAACTCAATGCAGGGTTTTCAAACTGTGGTCGATAGCGCTGCTCAACCTGCAGCGCTTTGCTCCCTGTCAACACCCATAATCAGCAGCGTCTCGGTAGGTGACCTCTTATAATTTACAATTTAGATTCTTCTTCCTCTCTTCTGCTCGTTTAAAAAAATAAAATAAATGAAAATCTTTTCCTTGTTCACAGATAATGTGACCCGTTTAGCCACTTTAAGTGCTGGATCAGAATTCTGATCAGAGTGAAAACATATTAGGTTTAAGATTTGTGGTTAGAAAATACGATTAGTATGAGCTTTGTTTGAAAATACAGATTACACCCCAATATTGAGGACCACAGTTTCTGGTCGGCTTTTATTGGACAGGTACAAGCCTGGCACGCAAGGCTATAGTGTGGTGAACATCAAAAGAACTATTGATCTGGTGATGCGTTTCATCTTTAAAAAAAAGAAAAATACAATACAAATACCTTTGGGATTGAATAAATGTTTTTGGTGTTCGTTTGGTTTGGTGATTTGCGATGATTTAACAGAATGAACGTTGAACATTAGGACGAAAACCGCAGATAAGAACCTGACACGTTTTAAGAAAACAGCACCAGAAGCAGTCTATCTGAGCTGAGTGGCACCATCACCATCAAACCCAGAAAGAAACATCTTTATGTTCCATCTTACAATAATTTATTGTCCCAAACACACCCATTAGGAGGGAGATTGTTGTTGTTGCGTTTGTCGCTGGGCGTATTTACAGCTAGATTATTTACCAATGAATTTGGTGGGCTCCAGGCCAAATGCAAGTTATTTCCCATCATGAATAATATGCATCACCCTCAACCATTCCCTCAAATGAATAACACAAAATCTTATTTTTCAGTGCCACCCTGATTTATACAGAATAAGGAGCACATTCTCAGTAATAACTCACCACAACGTGAGCCGCAGCGATATGCTTTGTTCTCGTGTTCCGTCAGTGGCGGCTCGGACGAATATTACAAAGGAGGACGCGCCGTCTCACAAAGGATCCAATTGGTCGACATGACAACCACATTATTTAACCTCTTTGAGCAGACTGATGTCTTTGGATCCGTGACTAGGAGCGCACTGAGACCGATCAATGAAGGTAGAATTCAACGCAGCTGATATCCCACTGCCTGGGACCAATAAAGCCTACCATTTAGATCCTTAGATACGCCTTGATGTTAATGTGTATTGCCTGTATAAATCGACAAGGCCACTGTTCTGTAGATAAGTGGCTTAATTCTAAAACACAGATGTGCCTACATTCCTGAGATCCTGAAGGGCATCCAAAATATTACAGCCGAGGGGCATGTCCAGGCCCAGTATGCTACATTACACAACAGGCATTTAGCAGATGCTTTTTATCCAGAGCTACTTACACAGTTTACTTTTTTGTTTTTATATTATTATAATTTTATTTACGTATTTCATGCAGCTGGATATTTACTTGAGCAATTCAGGGTGCAATGGTAGCGTCCCGCCTCGGAACTGAGCCCACAACCTTGTTGTGAACCCAAATTCCCGAACCCTAACCCTAACCGTGCACTGCAATGTCAATTCGCCTCAATGACATCATAGCAGACCAAAAACAGACCCTTGGCAGACGTCCGCCAAGGCAGTCCGCGCAGCAGTCGTTTTTTTTGTGTCCGCCTAGACCTGTCCGCACGGACGTGTCATTTCACCTACACGTGTACCTTCGCGTACACGTGTAGGTGGTACGCCCGACTATGAAAGGCAAAAGTCCGTAGACAGTCTGGCGCACTGTCAGTCCGTGTACGTGCCTGCTCCCTGTTTTAAACACTCTGTAGCAGCCTTAAGTGTTCGCTGGTTTTGTGCTGACTGTAGCCAGGAGTACCACAGGATGACACACAATTCACCATCCAGTCTAGGGCCACATGTATAAACAGCGCTGAGCAGAAAAAAGCCCTCAGAATGTATAAAATAAGAGAACCTGTGTACGTCTGCACACGCTGGACACCGTGCATACGCAATGTTTGGAAACAGTGTGATATGGCGACACCATGATAGAAAGGCAGAGGGAGAAAATGCAAAACTTTGCGAAAGCAGATTTCCGACTTTTTCCCTGCGCGTTCTTTTACACATTCTTTTACTCAGAGTTTTATACACGTGGCCCCTAGAATCGCACATGAAGAGATGATTTTGGCTAGTAAGGTATTCCCAACCTGTGCTCATGAATAACCGTTTTGGCGGATCAGGCCCTTGCTGCATGCACAAACTGCCCCACAGGTGCCCCCTTCTGGCCGAGTAACCACAGAGCTGAGGTTGCAACAGTGGGGCAGTCCTACAGCTACCATCCTGTAAAAATTGAGGAGAATAAAATGAGGGGGGAAAACTGTTGTGAACAAAGTGAACTGATTGATGAACTCACTTGTTTATACTGTACGAAGATTCAACAAGCCCTGCACATTTTATCTGGGCTGAATACCCCTACTTACGATTGGTGAAAAAATTCTATCTTCCTCCTCCAGGCTTAATGTTATATAATGGCTTTTGCGATATACTGATATCTGTTGTCTGTCTTTGTCTAACCTTTCTGATTGCACTTTAAGCTGCTCTGGATAAAAGAACCTGCTAAATACCAAAATATAATGAGAAAAATTTGTTTAAAAGACTAACTTCAAACTACGCCTCTAGAATTGTAAAAATTCTTTCTTTTAAAAAAATAAATTTGGTGCCCAACGTGGGGCTGAGCAAATCCAATTCCCACCCAATTTCGAATGGCCAATCGTTTGCAACCGCAGCCGCGTTCATGCTACGAACTCCACTGCCGATTCAGGAGAGTGTAGACACCCACGGTTCTCCTCTGAAACACGCGGTGTCGCCAGCTGCATCACACCGTAGACTACAGCTAAGCTTGCACAGTGCAGAGTCAGAGGAAGACCTTTCATACGTGGCTTTAGCACGCAGCTCATGGGCACCTGATCGACCAGTGGGGGTCGCTAGTTAGCAATGCACACAGACCCCTACACGACCGAACCATCCCACATCCTGGACGACGCAATCGCCAATTGGGCGTCTCCCTATGGAGCTACCTGCCACAGTCGGCTCTGGCGCGGTCCGGATCTGGAGATCTGCATCTGCATTTGCATCTTGGCAGCAGGTTCCAGGCAGAATCCTCAGAGATGCAGATGCAAGTCTGTCCTGTGATGATTGGGAGCCCCGCTGCACCACAGATGGGGCGATGAAAATGTAGGAACGGTACTGACAGCACAGGAGACATTTCCTCACGACGTCATTCCCATGCGTGTACAGCACTCCAGCTGTTAAAACAGATGTGAGATTCTTGCATAGTGAACACGCTGCATTTAACATAGAGACCAGTGATACATATCAAACACTGAAACACTGCGGGTTCAATAATGGCAGGACGAGAAGGAGAAAAAGGATAATGTTTGTGAAATTCCAAACCAGTGCTGGATGATGAGCTACAGTACAAATTTGGGAGGCAGAGAATATAGACTTTTTTTTATTTTGTAATGTGTGTCAATTCCATTCGTACCCCCCACGTTAGGCCCATTTAAAAAAAACATTCAATCACTGCAACATTCTTGATTCAGAGGTGTTACCCCCTCAGGCACATCCTCTCAAATGCATGCAGCCAGCATACTACTCCTTTAAGCAGCCACATTCAATCTGTCGGACAAGTGCGCAGCGGAAGCAGCTGGTGCAGGCAGTCTGCAGGTCCCTATTTGACCAGAAAGGTTTCTGGGAAATTATGTGGCTGACTTTGCACCCACCTCCCCCCACCAAGCTTTCCTTTATTGGATAATTATCACAAACCCGTGTTTGGTATTTTGATATTTATGCACAATTAGCCACCAATGACCACGCATACATTTTCCTTGATTGCATTTCATTTGGTAATAACTGCCATTGTGCACTATTTCACACAATTTCAATTACGATTTAAATAGCAGTTGGCTTAACTTAAAAATCTTCATTCTGTTTGGTACAATAAAAATTAATTAATCATATATTCACTGCAACCAAATCTCTTATATATAATTGAAATGATTTCATTGCTTTTCATTGTTTTTGCAGCACCTACAATTTCAATTAAAACAGGAATGAGTGGCTGATAGCAAGCTGATACAAGTTTACCCTCTTGTGCATTACCATTGTTTGCTATTATATTTCAAAGCCGTCAAAGTGAAAACACACATAGTTAAGACCTGCAGTATATCGCTACGTAACAACTGAATTCCTATGACAATCCCCATATTCGGAAATGCCGTTATCTGAAATTACCATGTCATTACAATAACTATATCAGGTATTTCTTGCCCATCTACAGTAGATAACATCTAAAGTGCAGCTCACGTAGCAGTATCGACTGCCCCTCCCATACGGTGATGTCATCACAAATACAGGGAACAGGCAATGGACTCAAACAGAGGAGGTTTCACTTTTCTCTGTACTCTCCAATGAAACTCCCATGCTTGAAAGCAAAATGTAGACCTCCACCCCATTATGTTCCTTTAAAATTGATTTCAGTAATCAGAAACCCCTTCTTTGCACCGGTCTGAGATGTTAAATCGTTTCAGTGAAGCCGAACCAATTCAATGATTTCAAGTAGGCTACCATAAATGGCACGCTGCCACTGTGCGGACAGGGTGAATATTCATTCTCACTTTCACAATCTCTCTCATCTGAGATAAAGATTACGTGGCGTGCAGACCAAGGAAGCACTGTGAAATCAAATTTCTCACTTGATGTCCGGTAACAAGAGCTTGCTTCACAAGACAGTGCTGGGACTTCAAAGAATTCAAAATTAAGTGGATTCGGTCTTGATTCACTCAAATGTAAGCGTACATTTAAAAGCTAACTGGAAAAGGTTTTCAATGAATTTCAACAATGGTACAGGATTCCATAATTTATTACAAGCTGTAATATCCATGCTCTCAGTTAAATTAGTGTAGAGAAAACTTGGCTGACTTCTTTTTCCTCAAGAGTAATTATGCAGCTCAACACAATTGATTAATTCATGTTATTAAAGTTTCCCCAGACCTTAGTTTGCAGTGTAGAATACAATTTAGGCTTTTGATTGTTGACTGTATAGAACATTCCTGAATACATCTGTACTCTGATCTCTCATGAGTCAAGCTGAAGAACCATTTAACTGCCATTGGTAATAACCCTGTGTGTGTGACGAGATCGACATGAAAAGCAGCAGTACATTAGCTCCTTTGCTTTGAATTTAACATTTAAGTGAATTCAAGCTAGCGAGTAAAAGTACAATTAGAAGACACTTCACTGGAAGTGGGCCATATGAAGAATTCACAAAGCCCTTGTCAAGCTCAAAGAGCCCACGATCCTTGCCCTAAGCATTCATAAATATCATGACCATCAATAAGCGATAGACTGTTATGAATCATGCAAGATAGCCTTAGTGCGCGTACACTGTGTATCAAATGTCCTTTGAAAGTAAACTAGTAAAAGACCTACTTCGAGTACAATGATCAAATCAAATCAATATTTATTTATATAACGCATTTCACAACCAATTGTCACAATGCGCTTCACAGAAAACCCTGGCCTAAACCCCCGAAATAGCAAGCCAACGGCAACAGTGGCAAGGAAAACCTCCCTCCCTCAAAATCCAATGTTAACTATAAAGTTGCAATTTGAAGAACAACATCCCAGGAAGAAAAACATGTTTTGCAGTGGTGACTCTGAATTATTGGAGAGAATGACAATATAAGTGGGCTAAACTGCCCAAGATTAAAGTGCATATATATTGTATTTAGACAAACCATGTTACTTCATATTAGACTCCTTGGTAAAGACACTTCTTTAAGCCAGATGTTCCTCTCTTTGTTGATTTTTGAATAAGTACTTTTTGTTGCCTTAACGAAGCCAGCACCGGACATGTAAAAATACTGTGAGAGAACGGATGAGTCCAGGGGGTTTGGAGTTATACACGTTTCGAAAGAGATATGCATCTGGGATAAATCTGAGAAATGCTGACAGACGGGTAACGGAGAAGACCTGACAGGAAAGAAAATAAGAAAGGGAGCTGTTCTCCTGCTGGGGAGACTGCGGCAGAACAGACGGAAAGAGGAGGAAGGAGCCGGCTATGGCCGCTTGGGGGGCCCACAGGGAGAAGGTGTTGATGGGGGTGGATTGGAGAATATGAGATGGTTGACATGGTGACGGTTCACACGCAGTCTTGGAGACTGAGGGCAGAGAGGAGAGGACTGAGTTACTGTGGAGACCAGGGGGGTTATGCGGCCAGGGGAAAGAAAGAGTAGAGGGATGGAGGGGTGAGAGGGTAGGGGCAAGAAAGGAGATAAAGGAGATAAAAGTAGAGGAATTATTGAATGATTTCCACTTAATTTAACCCCAGATTCCAAACTATTGCACTGAGAGAACCGGAGAGCGAGACTGAGAAAGAGAGAGCTTAATGGTGTTTGAAGGATCTTAAAACTGGTGTTTTCCCAAAATTCGAAATCAAAGGTAAGCTGAGGTTTCACATAGTTTCGGAACTGGTATTGAAGAATTCAGAAATGCAGAATGTCATTAGTCTCACGAATGTGCCTTCATTGTCACATTACTTACTTCAAGAATAATGAGAAAACCACAGTTCCATGGTTAAAGTAACGCTCAACTGCCTTCTATGGTCAATAAAAATTTAATATCAATAATTATCAAGCAATGGATTGGAACCAGCCTGGTTTTAGTTGCAGATAACAGTATTTCAGTCACGATTGAATTAATAAATATTTTATTGAGATTTAAAATTAAGCACTCTTTGGCATCAGGCTCTGCCTCATATCACTCCCTGTTTGTGTAACATTTTTGAGTATCCCCCCCCCCCCCCCCCCCCGGGTGGATGCTGGGGCGATGGTGGGAGCGCTAAAACTTTAAAGGGTATACTTGTGAGAGTATACAGGGAAAACCAAGCATGTTAGCAATGGAGCACAACAGAGCGCATATCAGGCAGCAGCAACACAATGGCAAATGCATGAACAGATAAGGCTGGAGATTTAAATAGCCCTCCCATTTGAGAGGTAGCATCATGTGAGCTGACGCGATTTGAGTCTTCTCAAGTTGTGTGTCCAAATTAACTTTGCAGGCTTCGCATCATGAATTTCTTTACTTCAGATGAACCTGTAGACAACACTGTCCATTAAATCCTAAAAGGATTTCAAAAGACTGTGTTCTTGGTAACTAAAAGAAATGACAGGTTTTTCCAATATTATATCTATAACAATGCTAACAATTATACTACGGTAAAGTTACCCTTCTCTCCTTAAACATAATTGGAATCATGATTAAAACGGTCAAACTTCTGCCTAATGACCACATGGCAGCCTCGGCTTAATAGGCTAAGAACACATTGTCTTCATGCATAGTGCAAACGCCAATTTCAAAAAAGTTGGGACAGTATGTAAAATGCACATAAAAGCAATTGGGGAATTGGGGGTGGGACTAGATTAAGCTGTAAATTACACGGGAATAGTAATGAACCCATGATTGGCTAAATGGCTGTAAGTCATCAAGGGTCTGAGGTATCAAACAAGCCTCAAACCATCACTCTGCTGCCAGATATGCAGTAGATATGGATGGATCACTTTAAGGATTGTTTCTCCTGGTTTTCCGATTGAACTCTATGGAAAAATAAGTCAGGAGAAACAACCCTTCAAGTGATCCATACATATCTCCTGCATATCTGGCAGCAGAGTGATGATTTAAACCCTAGATGATTTAAAGCCATTTAGCCAATCATTCATTACTATTCCCGTGTAATTTACAGCTTAATCTAGTCCCACCCCCAAATTCCCATAGAGATCCACTCAAATGCAGAAAGGTTACAGTACCGCTTCGAAGAGTACCTGAAAATAAGATATCAGGGGTGTGTCCCAATAGTCGAAAAATGCAACCTTTCCTCCTCCACTACCACTCCTCTACTCCGTGCCCCGGAAACGGATCTTTGTGTTTTAATCTAATGTTGCTGATTACATCTTAATTACGTATAAATTGTTACATATTAGGCAAACCGCAATGTCAGGTACATTGTATATTGTACCTGTAAATACTTGTACTGAAAACGTTCAGGCAGTTTTGCATATTTCCGGGTAGGAGGGGAGTGGTAGTGGGGGAGTGGAGGTGGGGAGAGACGAATATTGGGACGCACCCCAAGAGTCTTTTGATGTCCTTTTATACCCAGTCATGATAGCGTCACCTGTTTACCTGGGGAATGTTCCAAACAGGTGTTTTTTGAACTTCCAGGTCTTTCTTTTGTTTTTTGTTGAAGGCATCAAATTCAGAATTAGCGTATATTTACAAAAATCTATAAAGTTGATAACATTAAATATCCTTTCTTTGCACTGTTTTCAATTAAATATATGTAAAATAGAATTTGCAAATCACTGCTTTCTGCTTTTATGTGCATTTTACAATCTGTCCCAACTCTTTTGGAATTGGGGTTTGTACTTTATGCAGTGAAATGGTCTCTTTTCTTTGCTGTCCACATCTATTGCCCAGCTTCAGTATGCACTGCAGTATCTGAAGGTATATTTTCTGTCTTGCTAGCCGTGATATTTGTTGGCTGAGGTGAGTATCATGGGTCTCAGGGGGGACAGTATCTGATTTATATCCCTTGTTTACTAGTTTAATCAGGAAACAGGCCCCATATTTGGACACTTAATTCCCCCCAGGTCCATGTGAACCATCGGCGGCCTGACATCTTCCTGAAATGTTTCACCCAGAGGAAGTGACATCGTAACTATTTTATAAAACAGATGTTTAAGCATTGGAAGGCTGCAGTCCATGCCCAAACACCTTGCCAACAAGGGCCCACGGCCTCATTTCCCAACAGCACCTGGGACACCACATCAAGGGTTTTGTTACGTTGGGATAGAGGAGTGGTCCAGGACATGTCAAGTTGTCACACGGCGGTGGACGCCGTGTGCTCACGGTGTGAATAAGGAGTGTCATTCAGGGTTCGCGTCTCCTCATCCTGCACTCACCAGTCATCAGGTAGACTGCTCAATCTGGAGAGGTGCTTCCACTAAAAAAGGGTCCTTCCTCCCCGCCGGTAGCACTAAAGCACATTTCAACCAAGATGAGCCATCACAGACAACTTAAAATCAAAGAGCCTATTCTCTGCTGTTTGACTGCCTTTAAACATCTTTTAAATGTGCAAATTTCCCAGAGCTCAAACACTCAAATGTTACTTTAATGTCAAAGGTAACGTCTCTAATTATAGTGCATGCTGATTTAGCTTCAAGATACCATGTATACAAGTGCCACTTGAGAGATGTTGCCATTATACAGATAACCCTTTGACACGAGCAGCTGCAAGTTTCTGCCTTTTAAAAGATTTTTTTTATAGTGAATGAAAAACAATAATAGAAAAAAGCAATTTCCGAGTCATGAAGCTTTGCGCTATCAAAAGGTAGAGGGATATTTGAAGTCGATATGTTGAAACGATAAGTTGCAGTTGCCACAGCAACAGATGCCCGTGTGATGATGCAGGCAGAGGTACAGAAATCTGGGTGCACAGAAGCTCAGAGAGGTCCTTCACTTCTAAAAAAAAAAAAAAAAAGCCCTGACAATATTATAAAATTGGATTTATTGCAGTTACAAAGAGGATAGAGCCCCGAGATACTTCTAAGGAAAATAAATTAGATTTTTTGAAGTTAACAAGATAATCGTAAACTCCATGCTGCCCACTGCCCAGACAGACAGCCCCTCTATTCCCCTTTTCACTTTAGCTCGCTATTAAACGCTGTCAAAAAGTGATGAAGAGCCTTTTATAATCATATGGCATATCCATTTTTTTTGTACAAAGACTTGGGGTTTCCTTATCTACAGGCAATGACTCTGAATGACTATATCCGGGGAAAATAGAAAAATGTAATGAATTCCTATTTTAGATACGAGGCTATAAAATAGGGCATATTTCGCGCTCTCAGATTTCTATGAAACGAATGCGCCGTGAGTATAGGGCTGTAACTGACAACTGACATGTCAAAGATTCCCGGACACATCTCCTGAAAACTAGCTTTAATGAGTCCTACATTATGATCCCGTTCAGTTCAGTGGCTTTATGGATATTTTTTCAGCCCTGACCCAGGAGGTCATCTGTTCAGACCACAACCAAAGACTTTCCAAAATAAGTACTCATTATCACTCTTCTTGGAGCTCAGTATTACTTAATTGATCGAGAGAATGGGCTTGTTCTGCTGCCCCTCCCCTAAGGAAGTAGGGTCACATATGGTCATTTGTGTTTATCACTGTTGAGACGAGGCTTTAAGGACTAGTCTCTTCGATGGGTAGTACATTATGCGGGGCAATCTGTAGCAATATCGCTCGTCATTCTTTCTGACCTCATATGCTTTTAAATATGCGCATTAGCATTCATACCACGTCGACTGGAGCCAGAAGGCAGGACAGAGACTAACAGATCACGTGACCTTGTTGCTTCTGTGCGTGATGCGAATGGTGCTTCATCGCTGTGAATTGAGGAATATGACAGGTCGGCGCAGTTGCTTCAGGAAGTCAGAGTACCTTGTGCTCTACAGAATTCTGAACGGACTTCAGCTGCAGGATAATTGAGGCTTGTGGTTCTACCCTGCTCTCTCTCAACTCAACTCTCCTCTTCTACGCATTTTCACTTTCCGGAGTGAAAATTCTACAGGGGGAAAAATATGAAATGAGAAATCATCAAGCAGACTACCGTCTTCTGATTGAAACAAATCCTCTGCTTACTTGCAGCACTCCCTAGGCCTCTGCTCAACCAGATGAGTGTCCGTAACTCTGAATAACACATTCTGAGTGTGAATATGTTATTCAGAAAGGAAATGTGTTATAGAAGACTCCCAAAAATGGACGCTACGGATGATACTTAGGAATGATAATGTGCAGTAATTTGCCGTGAGAATTGCACCTTCCTTCTCTTTTTCTCGTGATTTTGCCAGTTTGTTTACCAAATCAGAAACTGCAAATCAATTTCTACAGCAGTACTTTTTATATCAAAATAGATCACATTGTACAGCATTCAATACACTGTAGAAATGCTTCATTAAGAAAAAAAATTCTAAACCTTTATAAGGAATTGCATACATTGTTATATAAATATCACATGATAAAAGAACCATGTTAAGCTTCAAACACACAGAAACCAATTCAACAGATAACTCAAGTTCAGTCTCATTCATTAAAAAGGCCTTGCACACAGTCATGGACAGAGGCTAACATGCACCTCCTATGTAAAAGGCTGTGCAAGATTCACAATTACTGAAAACATTTACACCAGCAAAGGGTAAATACTGACAATAGTTTTGCTTGTCCATGACTACAAAATCAGTACTACACCTGAACAGTGACGTAAACAAACGTGCGCACACATTCTCGCTCTCAGACTCTCTCTCATGCACACTCTCTCTTTCTGTCACTGCAAACCATTGGACACGTTACACAAACAGCATGTTTACACTCACATCACACAACACCTCAGGCACCTGCACCAGTCCTAGCCGTCTGGCACAGTAACTATAACTCTTCTCTAGTGTCCCTGTTCGGCCTGTTGGAGTTTGTGTCCTCATTGTTTGAGTCCTCTGCCAGCCACTTGTTGAAGACGGCGACCGGGTCGATGTTCCAGTGTTTGTGGAAAGAGATGGGAACTTGATGAGCCAGGAAATCTGTAGAATAATCCTCTGGCCTTGCCTGTCGGGGGGGGGGTGGGGGGGGGGGGTAAAAATCACACACACAAGATCTTTCCGTTGATATGGTGCCGTGTAATGGGACTATGAGTTCTGTGAACGAAAGCAGCACGGGAGGATAAAACAGATCCTACAGAAACCAGGTAAAAAATAAATCAATAAAAACAATTGAAAACACTCAGATAACTGAATGAATAAAAGATAAACAACGATAGCCAATGAATGACAGTGGATCGAAGACAGAGCAAAGACAAACTGGCCAGCTCCTCATTTTTTTACTGAGTGGGTGAGGAGCATCTGCTACGATGTAGAGGGCATTCCTTCTTTGGATAGCAGGGAAGGGTCTCGTGGAATGAGACCACATTTCAGGCAACAGAGGGTGACACTTTAGGACTTATACATGTTGCCTTGCTGAACACTGGGTGATACATAGTGATGTAAGAATAGGGTTATGCTACATGGAAAAGCATGTAGCATATCAGCTACGTGGTGGAGAGGGCGGATGTTGTGCAATAGAACCCAGTCCTTTTTGAAATAACAGCTGTTTTCTTTTAGAAGAGGGGGTCTCATGAAAAAGAGGGTGTTACCTGTAGGTGGAAAAAAATTGTTTTTAGCTGGCTGAAAAGGGGGTGGGGCTGTCGCCTGGGGGAGAAAGAGGTAATATGTGGCTGTAAAAGGGGGTGTCACTTGGTTGGAAAATACGGCGTTACCTCAAGTTGAAGGAGGAGCGAGGGGCTGGTGAAAAAAGGGGAGTGTGACCTGGTAGAAACTCTGTTACCTGGTGGAAAAGGGGGCTGTGGGTGACCGGGAGCGCCAGTGCGTTGAGACACATTCCCAGCACCATGTCGTCAGGGGCGTCATTACTGTAACATTTACAGCCACTTGCCAGCAGCTTCATCACTGCAGATCTGCTGAAGACCATCCTGCGGGAACACAGAGGGGAACGCCACTAAGGACAGAGCTCTTTCTTCACAAATGTCAAATTATTACTCTTGAATCCGCGCAGGTCTTACTAACATCGGAAAATATTTAGGAAAATTAAAAAAACTCACATTAACCCTCGTATTATGTTGAAATTCTACGACACCTTTTACGGTTGGAGCCTAAACAGCTTAAACCGTTTAGACGCAGGCTACTGAGTAGTCCCAAGAGTATCTAAAAACTTGATGAGTTTTAGAGCTTTCTCCTATAGAGCATCACAACTGTGGAACACCCTACCAAAATCTATAAGGGTCTTGAGTCTGGTTCCAAGGTTTCGCCTTTGGCTTGCTCCTGTGGGGTTTAGGCCAGGGTCTTTAAAAATCGGTGATAAACTTCTCATTTTAGAGTCAGAGGTAAGTGAAAGCTTGTAAAGTTTAAAACCTGTATGGGAAAGTACCCAGAATTACTCACAAAAAAATTTGTGATAAAAAATAAAAAAGGTTGTATATTTTCTTATGTTTTATACAGCTACAGAGCCTGGGGTCAAAATGACCCCACACAACACCTTTGGTACAGGATGTTTTTTAACCAAATTAAGAGTCATACAAGATGAAAAAAAAATAAGGTGAACTGGTTTTTAAGAGACATCAAACAATGAATTAGGTAAAATTGACCCCAAACATAACAGGAGGGTTAAAAGAAGAATGTGGCAGTAAAACTTGCCCTCCTCCTCCTGTGATGTAGCTGTAACCTCCTTGGCCCAGTCCATATCCGTATCTCTCACCCAGGCACACTGGCTCACTGGGCTGGTAACAGCGCAACAGGGCCTGCAGTCTAGGAAGGCTGGGGGGGGAGGGGGGTGAAGGAGAGAGGGAGGGAGGGAGGGAGAGGGGAAGGAAGAGAGTGAGGGGAGAGAAGGAGAGGGAGGGAGGGAGAGAGATAGTGAGAGAAACCGAGACAGTCTCGCACACTCCAATCTCACATTCCTGGACTACCTCTGACACCTCTTTAAGTGCCAATACAGATCCAGGCAGGAAGCGTCAAACTTTCTGGAGCAAGCTGCGCAGCAGATATCGTCTGGGCCCTGAAGCCATCAGTCAGTGTCGTTCAGAAGGCATTGTGCAATTCACCCCCCCCCCCCCCAAGTTTTTTAAATTTTTTATAGGCATTAAGAATAATACAAAGAAACCCCCCCATGTAATCACATTGATATATCTCCCCTCCCCCCTTGCTCTGCCCTGCCCTGTACCCCTGCTTACCACAGTGGTAATGCCTTGAATAAGGACCAGACAAAGCAAACACACATATACTGTAAATGTACGCAGTAACAAAATACATAAGTAAATTAATAACAAATAAAAGAAAAATGTTCAGAAATAAAAATAACCTTGAATAAATAAAGAAATGGGGGGGCATTTCATGAGACTAAAGTATCAGGAGCATTTTTTCCACATAAGCCAGGAATGGTTGCCAAGTAGCATAAAACCTAAGGGCACAGCCTCTCAGAGGGTAGCAAATGTTCTCAAATGGTGCATAAGATCCTTAATTCAAATATTAAATGTTGGAGGGAGCTTCTCCTTCCACTAAAACAGTATGAGCCACCAAAAGGTAAAAGAGCATTCTTTGCAAAGCGA
>CM056378.1:24193459-24389036 GCA_029718625.1 Synaphobranchus kaupii | reverse complement strand
TATGATTGGCCTAGCCATCCTCCTCAGAAATGGTCAGAAGTACACAGATGTGTCTCTTGAAGGAAGACAATCCCCACATTAAGTTGCTTTAACTGGGTGATTTAAGGAATTAACATTTCAACTTGCAAAGGTTACATGACAATTAGCTGAACTACTCAAGGGATGTGAAATAACCATGTCCTTGTTTACGGGAAAAGAATTGAGCACACCGAAGCTTAGAGTAGCGAAAGAACTCCTCCATTAGAAGGAAAACCCTAACAGCCATGACTCACTGAATATGCAATGCAATATAAGGCACATTGAAAAAAAGATTAATGTATCTAAGAATTATCAACCCAAAGGCATACAAAGTTCTGTAATTTCAGTAATTATAATTAAAAAAGAAAGATAAGAAAGTAGTTATTATAATTACTATAATAAAATAAAATTAAAAACATTAAACATAAAATGGGGGGGGGGGGGGGGGGGGGGGGTCACGTTTAGACCAGCAAAAGCAAAAAGATAAAGCAATTGTAAGCATTATTAGTATAGAAAAAGTAAACAAAATAGATAAATAGGAATGAATAAATACATAAATAAGGATGAACATAGTTCTCATATTTTTACATTGAAATGAACTGCTAAATGGACGAAAATCCCAGACAATTGCAATCATTCAATATTTATTCACCAGGACAGGATTTCACATTAAAGCTAGATCACTCTATATCAGTCTTGAAAGTGTCTCTCAGCTCCATTGTGCGTCATGCGAAATCGGACTGGATGAGAAACACCATATCGGATGCCATTATGTCCCCGGAGCAGATTCTAGACTTGAATGCGGGACCTTTCATTATCTATCATTACGCACAACGTTACACCACAATTACAAGTATCATACTACATCACCACAAAGCTTGGATTCCCCATGAAGGAACCTTAATACATCAATTACCGGTGGGAATAGAGAGCCGAAGCTAGATATGTCACTTTAATATCCCCAGTGTGGAAATCTTTTATGCGGCAATGCCATTAAAATACACAAATAACCAACTGAATGGATGAATTATATTAATAACTGACAATAAATCTGTGACATACAGGCAGTAATAAAAATAAAAAAATACAAGAGACAACCGCAATATAACAAGCACACATAACTAGCTGAGACTGACAGTAAGTGGACACACAGAACTGGTAAGAATCCTCCAGCCTTATTTTTACTGAGAGAAGACCCGGCAGAGAGGACGACATTCTGCATCTGGTGTTTTTTTTGCTCTGTGGGACATGAAAGTATCTCCAAGTTCTCCAACTCCCTGAAGAGAGGATTATCAACATCTGTCAGTATATTTCCCACTTTCCTCGAGTCATTTTCCTGTAGTGCTTGTGAGACCAATCTGCCGTTCCCCATTGATTTTACAGCTTGATGTTGTTGTTTTTTCCCCCCAGTATTTTTTTTTTTACTGCCTGGCAGTATTTTCTGTCTTGCCTTTTGAAACCAACAAGTAAAGTCTTCTTGTTTTTTTTTTATTAATAAAATAATAAACTACTGACAGCTTCCTGTTGATTAAACTTTATGACCAAACAGTGATTTTTAGCCTCAAAAATACAAACTCAAACTGGGCATCCATTACCTGATCAGAGTGTCGTCATCTACGATCAGCAGCCAGTCAGTTTGAGGCACGGCTTCACTCACAAACCTCTCCAGGATGGCAAAGGTTTTCCCACAATGCCCTGCAAGAAAAACAAGATTTACTTTCACAGGCATTAAATGTTGCCAATAAAGCATATTCTGTAGATAGACTTGGGAAACCATAGCAAAGGCTTAGGCGAAGGAAAGCGTTTAAACACTCTCCTTAAAGTTTAAACGCTTTGCGGCAGACTGCGGCCCGTAGGTTGTGTTTCACCAGAGACGAGACCTGGGGCGGCATTGTTTCGAGAACTCTCCCTCAGCCAGGACCCGCACTGATTCAACAGGAAGTATGCTGACAACAGCCTTGCAAGTCTGCCCTAATCCCAGAGTTCATTACCAGTCAGACCCAGCCCACTTCAGACTGATCTTCAGACAAGATCTGCAGCGGTGCAATTTTTGAGGATCCAAAAGCGCAATTAAAAGTCACTGTGGCCGGGTGATTTATCGCTATCATTTATTTATTTATATTCAACTCACAGTTCAAGAAATCCTTAGCACCAATTAATGCTTTCCTTCTTCGCTCTCCACAAATGCACTGCGGGAAATGAGAAATCAATGGCGCCGTTCTGCCTTGGGCAAGAGACCCGCAGCAATAAAATTCAGCTGGGATACATACAAACCAATCTTCAGTCAGGCCAGCAAACTAATAAAGATATCCAACCAGAGGGAACAGAAGACACGGCAGGGTGACAGACAAGCCATCTGTGGCAAAAGGACAAATGGTAAACAAAACTGAGTAATGGGAAAGAAACCTCCTGTTTCTAAAAGGCTGGGCACAGAAGAGGCGCAGGTGGGGGTGGGGGGGGGGGCGGCAGTGAGCTGCTGAGAAAAGGAGAAAGCCACACAATGGAGACGGCAAGATGGGACCTATGAGTTAGCCCTTCACTGCGAGAGCGGGATGACGAATGAAGATGAGACGAATGGAACAAAACGCACAAGCCGGCCGGCCGCAGAACAGCCACAGGATTACCGCCTTCTGAAGAGGCAACAGAACATTTCAGATGCAAAGCAATGGTCATGTTGGCTTCTGACAAAGCTGCTGGCTGCCCGGCCCAAGAGCTTCAACGAGACTGAAATGTCCTGGTGGGGGTGGGGGGTGATGGCGTAAGGCCGGGGTGGGGGGGTCGTAGGTGGTGGTGGGGGCCGCAGGAGAATGTGGGGGGGTCATAGGTGGTGGTGGGGGCGGCGGGAGGAGGTGGGGGGCTATAGGTGGTGGTGGGGGCAGCAGGAGGAGGTGGGGGGTTGTAGGTGGTGGTGGGGGCAGCGGGAGGAGGTGGGGGGCTGTAGGTGGTGGTGGGGGCGGCTATAGGTGGTGGTGGGGGGCTATAGGTGGTGGTGGGGGGCAGCGGGAGGAGGTGGGGGGCTATAGGTGGTGGTGGGGGGCAGCGAGAGAAGGTGGGGGGGTTGTAGGTGGTGGTGGGGGCGGGCTGGGTGTTTACAGACGGGGACTGTGCAGAATGTTTTCTGGGGACTCCTTTCTGCTGCAGTAAAAAATGGTGATTAAGGTGACTAAGTTTGCTGCAGGAATCGTGGATGGCTGTCCTAGTGGGAACAATTAAGGAGAGCAGCCTCTGTTTCCCTTCACCCATCAAGAGCCCTTATCTCCCCAGACAGGACCCACTAATGACCCAGGGGAGCGAGCCAACCAACAACTGCTGCCGACGTCCCCTCCCACCCGAAATTCATCACCGGGAGTGACCCACTCGCTCGCTCACCCACTCTGAGACCCCAAAACCTCTGCACGGTGACCCCCCCCCCCCCCCACTCCCCGTGGGGCTCCCCCTTCTTCAAACTGACCTCCAGTAGCTCTCCCTTCTTCATGTACACCGAGCGGAAGAAGAGGGAGGGCCTTTCTCTGAGGAAATGGTCCCCCCGCTTCTAGGTGTTTGATGCACGCATTAGCCTGGCATTGAGTTATCATGATTACTGCAATTAGCTGGTTTTTGCATTGAAAGAGACTTATGGCCTGATTGTGACTCTTTCCTCAGTCAGTGAGTGCTCTGTAGAGGGCAGGTGACTGCGACTCAAGCTGTTCTTCGCTGGCTGGCTGCTGTTATTTACGCTCCTTACAGCTGAAGGGCGCATAGGCATTCAATTAAGCTCCATTTTCTCTCTGCCACGTGTTCAGGCGATTAAAACCATATTAATGTGGGAGAGGAGAAATCAAGAGTTTATATATGCAGGCATTTTGACTTTCTGATGAGAAATATAATAGGCTAGTCATCTGCAGAGGCACAGAAGGATGAGGAAGTAGAAGTGAAAGGGTGCGAAGTGGAGCTTCATTTCCCAGATGCAGTGGCTTAGCATTTGAGCAGACTGTGGAAACGCGGTTTCTTCACACTTCCCCAGCACTGAAGTAACCCATTCTCATCTCAACCAAGGCAGGATAGGCTGCCTGGGATGATAAACCATTGATCCACCTATTACATAGGAACAAAGGCATAACCAAAGCTCTTTCCAGGTATACCACCACAAAATCACGTACAGTCAATTATATTCCGTCGAGGCCTGCATTCCGTCGAGGCCTGAAGACACACCTCTTCAGACTCCACCTTGACTGATATTCTAACCTAGGACCTCATGGTACTAGTTCCCTGTGTTTTCCTGTCTGTTATAGTTTATAATAGTATTTAGAATAGAAGTGTAGTATAGCTGATTTACCCACAGCTTACTGTGAACTACAGTCAACGTTCATTACTAGGGATAGCTGCTACACTATGGGAAGGATGTGCTTTGTCTTGTCTGTTCTGTAGTGATCTTGATGACGTCTCTGTATGCGCTTATTGTACGTCGCTTTGGATAAAAGCGTCTGCTAAATGAATGTAATGTAATATAAAATACCCTAGTACAGTGGGTCCCAACCTCGGTCCAGGGAGACCCCTGTGTATACCCCTGGTTTTCAGTTTTCATTCCAAAAAAAACAACTTTTAGTGTTCATGGCATGCATAGCTCTTTCTGACATACTGTGGCTTATAAGGAAAACTAATCCCTCTAAATATGAAAAGCACCTAATTAAGAAAAAAATAACAGCTTGTTAAATTTCTGGGATTGCAATTGTGGCTGGAACGAAAGCCAGCAAACACTGGGGAGCCCAGGAAAGAGGTTTATAAAAAAGAAAAAAGAAAAAGAAAAAAAGAAAACACTGCCCTATTAGATACAATATTGCAGTATAGACCTAGAAATATATTGTTATTTACCATCATCAGAGGTAAAAATAAAATATGGTGGAGATGACCTTTATTTTGTGTTCAACACTGTGTGTTTGTTAGTTGGAATGTATTCAGAGAAGATAATCTGCTCTGGAGGAATTTTACCCTGGCTAACGGAGCAAACACCTTTCCTCTCTTCATTCGGCACTCGGGTCCTTGGAGACCCAGCTATAAAACATTTATTCCAAGGACCGAAAGGAGGACTCAGTCGCCACGCCTACATGTCATGATTGTTTCCAATACATGTCGTTCTTGTACTGGATTCTGAATTTTAACTCAAATAAGAAGGCCATGACTGTATCAGAACAAAGCACAGAAAAAATATTAAAAATAATCAATCCCTTTTGTCAATTATCATGATAGGAAGATGATGTAGCGCTTCAATTTCCAAAGAATGACCACAACAGCTTAATTGAAATCTTGTTTGCTTTGTCGCAATCTCATTGTTAGGATAGTTGAGGAAAAAACTAACACTCATCAAGAGAAGCTCATTATGAAAAGAGAGAGTACCAAGGAAGAGTTATATACATAAAGGCTATACAAACACAGAGACTACAAAATGATTCAAGAAGAAACAAGGTAAAACAATGCAACATCTAATTTCTGGAGAGGTTATTAACTTCCATGTAAACAACAACTCCATGATGTACTGTGGCAGTTTATTTAAATATTTGAACTCAGCATGAGAGGCAATCAAGAAGTAACACCATTGTAATTCCTGACCTGAGCCATTTATCATTCCCATACAGGCAAAATTGAAATTGAAAATAAAGAGAGAGTGGTTCTCTTTCACCTGTGTGTAATGTTTACACATATTATGGCGAATAGTGATATTACAGGCACTATAGACGTAATTTTAGCCACAATTCCAATACTTCTCATAAGTTAGTTGCTGATGAAACCTCTTTCGTCTGATGGCCTTGGCTACAGTCAGCTGATTACCTATGTATAACTATGTACTTATATACTTATGTATAGTATAAAATATACCTCAGTCAAAACTTGAACAGTTCTGCTATGATCTGATGTGCCTAGAGCCAGTCTTTCTTCAGAATAAGAGATTAGACATCTCAAAGAAGGATGAAACAATAGTGCTGATCATCAACCACAGGAAGCAGGTTTTTATGTGCATCAGAGCGAACAATGACTGAACAGGAAATTATTATTATTATGACAATAATTAAAATCCGTATGATAAAAAGACAATGAAAAAACGAAATTTATGCGTTTCTTTTTTTAAATAGCTTTAACGTGGTAATTCAAATTTGGCATTTTACCACGGGCACACGCAGATGCACTAATACTCTGAACAATGGCAGCACAAATGACAGGAACCTTTTCTTGACAGGCACAGATTGCATCCCAGAACAACAACCCACTGTGATTGTGCGGCTCTTCATATTTGTTCATTACAAGGCTTGCACGTACAATTCCCACCAAAATTATTTCCACCGTTGTTAAAGATTATCAACAAAGGCTGCATAAAAGAAAATAACACAAGTACTGACCCATATTGTAACATTCTACTTTAATAATGATTCATTGGAAGCAACCAAAGTAACACCTCTATACAAATTAGTTAATTTCACCAGGTTCACCTTCACAAATATTCACACCCCTGTTTTCCTTTTGCAACAACTATGTTGTTGCCTTCTATGGTGTTTGATGAGACAATCCCTCCACACAATATCTTTCAAGATCCTTCAGACCCTTTGGCTTGTGCTTGTGGCCTGCCCTTTCAATTCAAACCACAATTTCCAAGGGTTCAAGTCTGGAGACTGAGATGCCCATTGCATCTGTGGGATGTTGATTTCTTGATTGATTTTAAGGTATTATTGGGATCATTGCCTGGCTGAAAGATCCATTTGTAGCCAAGTGTGAGCCTCCTGGCAGAGGGAACCATATTTTTGTTCAAAATGTTTTGGCACTGGCTGGAGTTCATGATTCCACTGACCTTAACAAGGCCCCCAGGGCTAGTAGATTCAAAGCAACCTCTGAGAGTATCTGAGATCCACCACCATATTTCACTGTAGGTATGACATTCCTTTCAACCTACCACTGGTGTGCATCGCCACAAAGCTCAATTTTGGTCTGGGTTCCAATCAAAGTTCCAATGCCATTTAGCAAACTCCATATGATTATTTGTTGATTGCTTTCAATAAAGGAAAACCTACCAAAAAGCACAGAGGTGGAATCTGATGCTAGATCTGATGGAGATTTGGTGTTTCCAAGATGCAACCAAGCTTTTTGGCTCTCCAACTGTAGCTCTTAAAAATTTTTTTCCTTGCATCCCAAACCTTTGTCTTCTTTTTTTAATTTTTATTTTTCTCTCCCCTGAGAGTTCTTGGCCTTTCACATTGGTCATGGATGATACATGAATTTTAAATATGTGTTACCTCATTTCTATACCCCAGTGAAACAGGAAGCTATGGGAGGCCGTAAAATGGTTCACTAAGATTGAGACGAACTTGAAAAAGTAGCATGTTCATGCAGATTTATTTTTATGGGATTTTAATTTAAAGAATTAACTATGTTAATGCATTTTTGTTTCTGAGCAATTGAATTAGTAAGAATATCATTTTCAAATTCTTTCAGCATGGACTAACGCTCATTAACTTTATTGTTTAATTAATGCAGCCTTTATCAAGGGCATGAATAATTTTGAACGGCATTGTATGAGCATGTCACATTTACTCGTTACATGAAATTAACTGAGGTTAAGTGCCTCGCAGAAAGGGAACAGTTAAATGACAACACTCGTTTCACTCAGGACTTGAACCCCAGGAGTACAATGGGCCCTTATTACCGATTTAACACGAGCAGAAACTATTGGAGGATTCCATTAAATTCAGTTTTGTTTGTTGACTCACCTCTCTCTGTGTTGGGCACTCCCAGGTCAATGGAGGGTATGGAGGGGTCAGTGTAATCGCTGTAGTATTCCAGCAGAGCTGCGTATTTCTCCCAAGTCCTCTTCACCACTGGAACTGTGTCATACCAAGAAGGCCAAAAAAACAAGAAAAAGGAGGAGAAAAAAAACAAGGAAGAGCTGAAATCAAGACCCATTCCCTTATGGAAAAACAATATACTATAGTATATTGTAAATATATCAAAATTATATTCACAATGTATTTAAAATATACTGCAGTATATTACATTTCCATAATGGTTTCGACAGCTTGAATGATGCAAAACTTCTCTTATCTGAAACCAGGCAATTTTAACACAGCTGTTGCTGTAACTAAAACTGCTGTAAGGGGAAATTGTCAGAGTGAGTGATCATTTATTTTTTGATTTTTCATTTTGTCTAAGGTGTGAGGTAATGACACTCTGACAAAGTGAACAGGGGCTTTGCCAAAATGCCGCTGGCGCAGCTGTTCATTACGAGCAGATTTTTATTTTCATTGACTGTACAGAGTGTTCTCATGGTTCAAACTGGTTTCTCATTCACAGACAAAGAGGGCCTTTCAATATTGTGAACATAAAAATGGCACAAAAAAGTATTTAGATGACACACTCCTGTTTTGCTCAAGAAAACAAGGTGCCATTGAAATATGTTATGGCTGCCTCTCCATCAGCTACATAACCATTTGTGCCTTTCAATCATAACCTTTCCTAAGTGATAAAAACAACTGATGGAAATTGCCACGATCAGATCCAACCGAACTGATCATTTGAATTTTCTGGATGGGCTTCTAAATGTAACCCAAAACCTCTGTCTGGGTCATTAAGTTTGCAAACATGGTTGGTTGGAAACAAGAGCTTCCATTAAAATGACAGTAAAAGGAGAAGGAGGTGCCTCTTTACTGTGTGCTCATTTTAAAACGTAGGATTATAACTCTGGGCCGTAGGATCACAGTCAGCAGACCTATTCAACCTGGTATGAATGCATCGCCGCTGGATTCCTGTCCTCAGGAATCGCCTTTGGGAATGAGTTACACCGTAGTGTGCTAAGAGTGAACAAAAGCCACAGACATGGGGAAAGCCTGCAGTTGTTAAACAGATTAAAATAAAACCCAATAATATTATGAATAACTCTGGAAATCTCAAGAGTTGGGGCGAAAGCCAGTGGACACTTCCTGAAAACAGCGGTGCTAATCCCTTCAAATAGAAGACCGGTGATCCAGACATTGGCTGTGCGGCAACAATTTCTAGTACTACCGCTATTTCCAAATAATCATCAGTTCTTAGCATTACAGATGCCCCAGTCAAGCATGGCTCTGTACCAGAATTTTCCTCCTATTTCCCCCCCAAATTGATGGAATGAACATGCCAAAGTGGTCAGGACAGAATCACAGGCCACCTTCCAATAGAAAGAGGGGGACCCATGAGACTGCATACAGACTTCCTTCTCCACTTCATAGCACTTGCTATTGAATTAATTCACTGTAAAGGCACTGGAAATATTGTGCGTTATTGTACGTGTGGAGGTTCGAGTTCACCATAGTTAAACTACATTAGTAGCTTACGATGTTGCCGGAATACAGTTTCTGGCCTGAGAGTGTTGTTAAACAGCTCTATGTCACGGCTGCGCATGTCACTCAGATTAAAGCACTTCATCTTCTCTCCACTCTGGATAAGTCTGCTAAATGAATGTAATGTAATGAATATTTTAAATGATAACATTTCTCATTGGGAATTTTAAGTATTTGATAAGGCAATGGAGATTTTAACCAGCTGGCCAGGTAACATAATGTTATCATTTAATACGATTCAGCAAATCCTAATTAAAGAACAAAAGAAAAGCAGCACCTTTTTGAAAATGACCAATAAATGTAATAAAATAGGAATAGCCCCTAGCTAAATTTGAATATCACCTTTTATAAAAAAAATTTTTTTTAAAATTAAAAATACATATGTAAATAATTTCCACCCAACCTGAGGCTGTATATATTTAATTCCCTCCCCAATCTGGAATGGCTAACTGTCTGCATGCGTGAACCACCCTGCTAATTCGGGAGAGCTGGGACACTCCTCAAAAACTCAATCTGTGCCGTCCTCGCGGAGGGACCTTTCACATGTGGCTTTGTGACATACAGTCTTACGAGCTCCCTTAACGGCCAGCGGGAGTCGCCCAAGAGTGAAACGCAGACCCCTGTCCGACCGAACCCGCCCATACCCTGGGGGCGACACAGGAGCCAATTACACGCCACCCCGTGGAGCTACCACAGTCAGCACTGGTGCGGTCCGGACTCAATCCGAGGCCGCGAGGCTCACTCATGCTCCACTGCGTGGCGCCTTAACCGAATGGGCCACCCAGCAGCCCCGATTTGAATTAAACTTAAATGTACCTAAACGCCGTTGTGTGCACACCAATGTCAGCAGCTGTCTGTTTGAAGAGCTTGGTTCTGAGTGTGAAAAAGTGAGTGTGAAAAAGGACTAATCAGAACCTAAAAAAAGGAAGATGTTAATTATTTTCCAGGTTGAATTGCACTTGAGACAAAAATATATCTGTGTGGTAAGTGCTTATTTCAGCTATCTTAAATCAGCAGACACAGTGGGAGTGTTTAAGAGAGGCTGTGAAGGTGTGTCAAGAGCAGATACACGATAATCATCCATCAAGAGCTCTGAGAAAGTACAATGGCATCGCCGAGGAGGCTGGAAAAAAATAGCATGAACCAAAATAAACTCCACTAAACAGGCTTTTCAAACTACACAATGCAAGATTAACTGACTGAGAGGAAAGAGTTTTTCTGTTATTCTGTAGTTATCATAAACCTTCATTACAATTACACTTGTGAATAGACATAATGCTCATTGCATTTTGCTCTCATCAAAGATGGGAAGAACTCTGTGTGGTGTGCGGGACGGCTAAAATCTGGAGTAATTTTAGGATATTGCCCGCGACCTAATTTTTTACATACAAGCCACACATTTCTAAAGGATGTGCACCAAGGAAGAAAATAACTTGCATTTATTAGCACCTCTACCTCACACACACACACACAATTAATTACGCATTTGAATTAAGCATATTAAGTGACTTCGCAATATCCATTTTGAAGTGTCCCCGCTTGGAACTGATCCTGCAGCCTCTGCACCATGAATTGAGTTACTAACCACTGTACCACTCTCCGATTTGCTATCCAGCTTTTCATTTGTCTCCATTTAAAGCCAGTTGCAAGGGCCTGTCAATCTAAGCACTTTCAACATGAGTGCCAAATATATCTTGTTCTTTTTTTTACATCCCCCTGTCCACAACAGCTTGAGACATTTATGTTTGGATATCATATATCAATGGACTAACTCATTTATTTACTTCATTATGGCAGAGCCATAAAAAGGAGGTCTGCATTGCGGAATTAAACTACTTCCATGAGAGTGTTGTTCATCAATAACGGGAAATGAAATCAATCCTTAAAGGTGCAGTATGCAACTTTTTTTTTTTTGAATATTGCTAAATGACCACGGTAAATTTGTAGCTGACAGAGAATGAGTGGGTGTAATTCAGCACCTCAGCTCTCGTTTATGTGCTCTAAATTTGCATTTCATAATGCTCTGTTTGGACAGAATTATTGCTTGTATACAACATGACATCAATAGCAGTACTGCAAGTGACAAATTGTTGGCCGTAGGCCTAATTTAAGCCTCTCAAATGTTGCTGGTGATGTTCAGTAATATAAACAATCACAATGGCAGATGGCGCCATTCAAAGCCACTGGCAACCTCGGCGTCTGAGCCAAAAAATAAAATAAAAAAAGGAAAGATGGAACACGCTGCGAGATAAGAGCCACCATCGGCGTGCTTCTCTCAAGATCGTGAGACCTCTGGGTGCTATGAGAAATGACGGCTCCCTGCAAGCTGGAAGTGTTTCTATTCAACAGGTAAATGCCAACTTTATTGTTAGATAAGTACGTAAACAATTTCGACCGGTTTTCTAAAAAAGTGACTGTCCTATATGTTTTGATGAGATTAGATTTTTGTTGCAGGTATGCTAACTAGCCTGCTAATTAAGTAGCTATTTAGTGACGCACCAATGACGCACCAATCCAGACTGCCAGCTAGCTATCGAGCCAGCTAGCATCACGTCAATGGATCTTTTGTTTGAATTTTGATGCAGTTTGCACTCCATTGCCACGAGGGTGAAAAATTGCATACTGCATCTTTACGGAGAAGGGGATGGTTGAGGAGAAAGTTAAACACGTGAAATGAAGTTCAGTGTTTCCCCCAGGTTGTCTTTTTAGGCGCCTCGCATATTGTATGGTAGGGGAAACACTGAAGTTACTATTAAATGTAGACGTTCACATGCATCACACAAACATAAACCTCTTGCAAAATGCAATTCACCTCGCTCATCGTGGAACTTCTTGCACGTCTTGACAGCGACAAAGATGTCCTCTTTCTTTACTGGCTCCCCCTTCAGATCAGGAAACAAAATCCATTACAAGATAACCACAAATCCAATTATTCATGGAGATAAAACGCACGTAAAACAGTGGGCTGGGGTCCCTGGAAGACGTATCATTCGCACCACTCCCCTCGCCCCAACATCTGTACTGCCGTTTGACTAGCCTTTGAGCACAACACAGAGTGTCAAAATTACACGTTATCTCAGGTTATCCAAAAAGTCATTGGAAGCCGCGGTGGACTGGGGGGGGGGGGGGGGGATTCGAAGGCATTCGTACAGGGAAGCTGTGGCAGCATTTTCCTTCTCATAAATCAATCTCAGCTGGAACAAAAATAAATAAATAAATAAGAATGAATAGGACGCCTTCTTGCCTTGTGAGATCAGACTGTACTTTTACTGGGTACTGACTGCCTTTCATGCACAAACTCAGAACTGCATGTACCTCATAGTCGCTGATATGGAACCGCCCTTGTGAATAAAGGGGAAGGTGGGGTGGGGCAGAGGCGGGGGTCACATTTAAACAGAACCATTTATACCCCCTTCTGGGAACTGCTGGTGGCAGTGAAGTATAATGGTTAGGCAAATGGGCTTGGTAACTGTAAGGTTGTGGGTTACATTCCCAGCTGAGGTGCTGCCCTAGAGCAGGATACTTAACCCGAATTGCTTCAGTAAAATATCCAGCTGTATAAATGGGCTGTATGTAATCTGTCTCAGAGTGGATAAGAGTGTGCTAAATGCCTGAATGTAATGCAAAGCAATTTAAGTGGCAGATCCCTGGGTCACTCATTCACAGCGTCAGTAATTTTCCATTCATTTTGCAATGATAATGCCTTTCAGCGGGGTGTAAATTAGCAGTGGCTGGAGCCCGTGGTATAACGGCTGGGTTGGTAAAGGAGGTGATGTAGGCAGAGATTACGCTTTATGGCATCTGGGGGGGGGGGGAGTCAAGGACAGTGCAATTAGGCCAGAGGACAAGCAGAGTGACTGATCCTGTCAAACATGAGGGGGGGGGTCAGAGAAAGAGAGAAGGAGAAACCATGAACAAGAGAAAGAGGCATGTGGTGTGATGGACAGTGAAAGGGAAAGAGAGAAATGGATGAAAGGAGTGGGAGAAATAAAGAGAGATAGAGGGTAGAAGGTGAGTGAGAGAGTAGCAGAGAGAGAGAGAGAGAGAGAGAGAGAGAGAGAGAGAGAAGGGATGAAGAGAAGAAAGGGTAAAAGGTAAGGAGGCAGAAAATGAGTGACAAAAGGAGAGGGATGGAGTGAGTGAAGAGAAGGAGAGGAAAAAAGAGGGTGAAAGCTGAGGAGTGGAAAGGGGGAGAGAAGAGTGAGAGAGAAAACAAAAGGGGGACGGGGTGAATGGTACATACACACAGAGGCAGGTAGGTGTTGAGAGTAGTCACACAGTGCTGGGCTCTGGGAGAGCCATCTAGCTCAGTACACAGCTCAGGGACTGCTGTCAGGCGAGGCCCCTCCCCTTCGGCCCAGATGTAGAGTGCAATCTGAAACACAGGGGAGAAAGACTTTAAACGCTACCCCTGTCAGGAGAGAACAAGGATGAACGCAACACTTGAGAGTCTGTAAGAGGTCATAATCATTTCAACCTGTGAAACAGCCCACAACAGAGAGAAGCAGAAGCCCCAGAGCAGAGACAGCACTATACGTTACCCAACATACTGCTGGAATATGAGCAGGGAAAGATATGAATATGGACAGCATGCACATAGGTTGTTTACGGACATGAAATAAAACAGCCATAAATAATTAAACAAGCAAGTAAATAAATAAATCCCTGAGAAAGAGGAAAGCGACAGGTCCAGACAGTTTTGAGAGTCCCCTTCACCGCATTTGAAGTGAAAAGAATGGTAGAATGGAGAAGCAGAGAGAAATACAGAAAGAGGGAGAGAGGCTCATTAAGAAGGAGACAAAGAGTTGTATTTTCCTCTGAAAGACAGGTTACAGGTAGTATGAATTTACAGGGACACAATGTTCCTTGTTGTTGACAGATATCTAGTGTTTAGATTATGGCCTTCAAGAGAGACAATATAATTGGATAGGGCAAACTTGTTCATGGTCCATAAAATATTAAATTGTTACCAAGTAGGCTCCTCTGGTTAACTGGACTATAAGAATGCTGCCTGTTGTCTCCCTTTCGCCTGTCCATAAAAATCAAAGGAAATGTTCTTAAGCAATTAAAAGCCATGTTGAGGCCCTTATCTATGCATACAATCTAGGATGTCACCTCTCTGGCCACAGAATACCATAAGGATCAGGGATTCCTTTTTTATTTTATAAGTCTGAATGCTAATCTGTGATATTCAATTGAAATAATCAATTAAAAGTCTAAATGATTATGTAGATAATGGTTGTTGAGGCCTGCCAGTTTGTAATTTCAATTTAGGACACAGCTCCAGTTTCAAGCGGAGGTCAGCATGGTATGACTGGCCTTGTCACACAGATAATACTTTGCCTGAAAATAGAGCTTGCACTACTGGCTGGACTTTAACAATTATGGCCTACAACCATCACCTCTGTAGTTAAAAGCAGGAGTACATTTCTAATTTGTAGAGGCACTCAATAGCTGAGCTGAATTATCTCCTAACATATTCATGTTTGGTTTCACTAAAGAGAGGCTAAGACCGTGAATTATTTGATAATAATATCATGCTGCTTAGCTCTGCTTTGCTTTCAACAACATAAGGTTGCTTTAATAAGTATATCTGTCAGTTTTTAGATAACCCAGTCCTTGTCATGAATGAGCCTGACCCCCCTTCAACATCTTAACCCAACATCACCCAATGTAAGGTAATACTTTAGCACGTTCTGGTTTATCTCCCTCTCTTTACTGATATTTTCAAATTAACATCTGCTTTAATGTCTTCTTTTTGTAGAATATAAGTAGTGATCCCTTGCTCATGAATGAATTCATTATTTCAATTCATTATTCTAATTGACTTATTTATTCTGCTTTCATTTAATTAAATATTTAATCTTAAGACCTGACAGTTTGTTTTGACTTGTTAGTTGCTTCCCCCGGGTTACCGTTCGAATAACCTGTCGACAAATTCAGCAATTTAATTGATTATTTTCAATTTCAACTATAATTATTACATTAAATCACACAAAGATATTTTAAATGTAGGTTAAGCGAGGCGTTTCAGCACATAATTCCACTTGTGTTCTGTATTCTGAGTACTAAACATTGTACAAGGGCATTAACGCCTGGATTCAGAACATAAACATTAATCCTTACTTACCCGACATTGTACAATCAAAAGATAAACTACAAGACACTACAGTACATACAGGTAATAATGAGTATATATAAGACATTGCATTATGCATTGATTTCTATACAGGGAATAATAACTGCAATGTTAAATTAGCTACTTGTTAAATAGATATTGGCAACACTCTGACTAGGAACTACTAACTTTTAAAAAATGTCCAAAGTAGCAGGAAGTATGCTTTTGTGTGCAACTTCTTTGTAGCACAGAGACTGCCAACACTGGTTTAAAAATAAAAATACCACACTTACATGAGGCGAATTAACAGGGGAAAACAAATGAACATCATACGATCAACTAATCATATGACTAACTGCTAATTTATGATGCTTGCAATAATTCTATGGCCAATTTATAATATTATTGTAATATACTACTGGATGATTAGTTTGCATTTCAGTAGGACATTGGGCCTGATTAACTGTCCGTTAATTTCAGTGTTTAAGTTAAGGGCACCTCCATGGACTTGGTACTTGCTAGAATTAAACAACTGCACACTCAATAATACGGATGGAACAGAATTAAACCACAAATAAAGACATCCTCAGTAATTACAAGCTTAATTTAGTAAAGCTGATGCACTCATTTATGTATGCAAATCGGGCAGTTTGTAAACACAATTAAACATACAAACAACTCAGCAGAAACCAAAAGAAAGAGAATTGAAAACTAGTTTTTAATGTATTCACTGACTAATTTTTTTTGTTATTTTTTTTACACCGTCTTAAGCACAATTTTGCATTTAGATGAAATAATATTATACTACCTGTCTGTAAAGAATGTTCAATAACTACAACTTTTAGAATATATTTAACACTTCCTGGAGAACACGCACACACATACGTAATTACCTACATCTCATTTCAATGCACTAATACTTAAATGAAAGTAAACGCGCTCCCTCACCTCGTGCTTCAGGTCGATGGTAAAATCGGATTTAAGTGGCTCATCTCTCACTTTTTTCGCGAGCCTGGAAAACCAAAATTCCCACGTCAGACAGTATATCAAAGAGCTCAGACCAAAAAACAGCAGCAGCAGCAGCAGCAGCAAATCCGGACTGACAGAACAGGAACTACCGATTGACGAGCGGAATGCTCAGGGCCCAGGCGGCAGCGAAATCGGGGTATTTAAAGACGGAGGGGTTGTCGGCGAAGGCGTAGTGGTGAATAATGGTGGACTCCTTGTCGTAAAGCGGTTTCCCCAGGAACCACTCCTGAGGAAAGAGAACATAAAGAGCACATGAATGTTTGATGAGGGGCCATTAAGTTCCTCAGTTTGCTACTACCTTCCTATAGAATACAAAGCACTACTTCAAACAGGGCCTTGAACATCCAAAGGATCTCCATCACGTATGTGTTTGGCATGACTAATTTAGACGTCTTTTAGGCCTTTGCATGTAGAAGGTGTTTCACAACAGCAACAACTCCATAAAAAAACAACCGCACTGTAAAATACAGCCAGAAACATTTATCTTATGTTTCATGATGGTTAACTACTTTTATCATAGGCTCATCTCAGACTAATATGGGTTTTTAGCAAAGCAGTGTTGACGCAGAATGTTTATTATCCTAGAAGTTTTTAATGACAATTGGAACTTTTATGTCTACAGAATTAACAGACCCGTGTATGCTGGCACTAAGGGCAATTAAAAACTCCCTTAAAGGAGGTCAGCTTTGTGGTCAGCCCAGTTAGAAGAAATAGCGAGGGACGCTGAGAATGCAACTTTATCTTTGTGCTCACAAGAATAAGCATCGTTTAAAATGAGTCACGGCACGGACACCCCACAAGATAAATTGCCAAAGTCATAAATTCCTGTGAGATTTTCATGCGAGCCATTTAGAAAATGCACTGCTGTAAATGTAGACGCTCACAGGCCGCTCTGAAAGAGTGAAATAACAAAGCGAAAATAATAATTCATTAATCAGACACTTTTTTCCTCTATGATCACCGTACTCCGGGAACACCACATGGGAAAACGTACATTGTCCCTGTTCTATGGGACCGGAGGGCACCGAAATCAATTATCTCAGAAGGCCAGCGCTGACACCAGTGGTTCCGTTTACACGCATAAGCGTTGAAGGGGGTCACAGCAGTTACAGTTAGAGGCAGAACACTGGAATTAGGATTCAGCGCCTCGTTTCATTTCCACGGGTCTCTGTGGGCAGTGGAAAGTAATAAAACACAGAAAGCCATTTCAGCGGCTTCCTGTCCAGATCAGAAAGACACCATGGTGCCAGCTCAATAGGCTGATTCACACTTTCAGATAAAAAACAAAAGTGTCCCAGAGATTGAGGTATTAACAGCTGTATGCAATTTTATTTGCTTAGAACGCACCATTTTCTGTGCAGATTGCATTGCGTATATGCATATATGTACAGTTTGTACATGTTACATACCTTACACATTTACACAGCTGGATATGCACTGAACAGAGTTCCTTTCTCAAGGGCAAAAGAACAGCACATTCCTTACATCGCATAAAAATTTGTCTCCCGGTGATTGCAAGACAAAATGTAATCAAATCAAATCAAGAGATAAAGTCTCAATAGTGGCACACGTGGCAGATTTGTTTGAACAGATAATTTTGGTCAAGGGCGGTAAAAACAGCCAAGCTGGACAAATGTGCCACAAGCTGCAGCTCTTTTGCGGTGTGTGTACAACGGGGACGGCTTTCGCGGTCCCAGGCAGGCACCCGACTGCAGCATGACGCCATCACTACATCACAGAATTTCCAAGGTTCGAGACTAATGGGTGAAACTGGTTTCCATGAAAGGTTTGCATTTGGGAACAGCAGCACAGTATAAAGATGATTGGAAAACAACATGGCAGAGAGCTACCGGAGGAGGCGCAGGAGAAGCAGGAGGAAATGCGGGTGAGACATCACATAGAAGCTTCTGGACTAATACATGAATCCACCGGGGAGAGGATAACACAAACCCGCTCCTCGTGTAAACTAACCTTTTATTTAGAATTTTTTAATTTATTTATTTTTTAATTGTTTACATTATGTTTGAATTAAATCTCGTTTACCAGGTCACAAATTCTGTGAGATTAGTACACACTTGACAAATCACATACTGGAGAAAACGTATCTAACAACGGTTAACCACATGGGGAAGAAACCGTAAAAGTTCATGTACCAAATAAGGGGGGAAAACCTTGGGGGATAAATTAAGCTTTTCAATCAATATTCTCTAGTGCCCTGAACACAACACTACACTACACTGCCTCACCTGGGGTGTATGGGAGCTGTGTCCTCCCCGCGTCTTTCAGCCTCGAGCGAATCCCACTGCTCCTCTCTTCTCAACTCCCCCTTCTTCCTGCGCTCATCCGATTAAAACCCTCCCACTGCACTTGAGGCACCCGGCGTCTCAGTGGGCCCAGTTTTTTATTTGGCGAGCGCTGGTAGAGGAAGCGCGAATGTCCCGACGCGACATTAGCAGCATCCAGGGTGAGCCTCTGAAGAGCCCAGAAGCCATGCGAGTGTGTGGGGAGCAGATTAATGAGGCGGGCCGTGGGAAGTCGGAAGTTCCCCCGGAGTTTGGACGCCGGACAGACGGGTGTCGTCGCTCTCATTTCTCACGGACATGGAATTACACGCGGGCTTTGGCCCGCCACAGCGGGCAGAGGAAGTGGAGATAAATGTATTTATTTATTCATTATTCTCACAACTTTTTCCTTAGCGCGCCACAGCAGTCAGCTGTTTTGATAGAGAATGATCCCCATCGGTTCGTCTCCGAGTCATGCTAAATAGTCCTCCCAATGCCAGTGGGGCATCTGTACTCTTCATCAGTTTGTGAACAGATGAAAGCCAACGGCTCTGTTCACAGATACATCATTCACAGAGCTGTTTTGGGAGAAGTGTCCATGCATCAGTAAACCATTATTGGACATTACTGTGGTTTGAACCCATGGATACGACATGCAAATAAATACATGTGCAAGCAAACTTGCACATCCACATGCACAAACATTCACTTGAAGAGGAAAAAATATTTACTAATGACAGCTGAAAAATGACCAGGCTAACACTAGTGCGGTGCAGTGGTCAAAGAGGCAGGCTTATAACCAGATGGCAGAAAGTTGCATCCCCAGGTTGGACACTATTGCTGTACAGAAGGTGCTGAACCTGAAGTGTCATAATTTATACCCGACTATATAAATGGAAACCACAAGCCAAGCACATTGCCCTGGGTAGAAATGTTTGCTAAAAAAAGAAATTACGAATGCAATTAATACACACATACATTTGTGGGGTGGGCTGAACAGCATTAATAAAAAATAGTAGAGGCATCACAATGTAATAAATGTTGGAGACTTGCAATACTATCCCGACTATCCCAACAGAAACACAGACGAGAAGACCTTCAAGAGTTTGTCTAAAATCTCATTATGACACAGATGACTCTTTTTGCAATCTTTTATTTGGGCAGTACTTCACATTTTCCAATATTTTGGTAAAGGCGGGGGAAAGCAAAATACTGGCTGTGAAGTCATAGCGAAGCAATTAAAAGTATACCTCGAAGCAGCCATTCTCAGGGTCCAAGCAGCGGAAGCAGCAGCTGACAAACACAGAGACTCTATGATGGCAGTCACTGTATGTACTTTACATACGTTCCAACTGAGATGATGGACCAGGCCATCAACTAACGGATCTGTCTGATGCGGCGCTGATTTTTTAGTGATTCTTTTAGTGGTGTTTTCCAAAGAAATTCTAAATGGTGGAAAATCCAATATGGCAGACTTTATGGGTCTTTGAGGCAAATTTGTTCCTCATGAGGAGAGGGACCTGTGCACCAAATTTTGTGACTCTAGGGCAAGCGGGATGTGAGGACTGGGCTCGTGAATGTCTAAATCTTTCTCACATGCACTACAGCGCCACCAGGTGTTCAGTCTGTGTCAGTCCTACCAAGACTGGTGATTCTCGGTCATACCAGCTCATGGTTATTTGAGGTGACAGAGAAGGAATGGGGGAAGAAAAAAAAGAAGAAAAAAACGAACAATTAAAATAAGGTTCCAGCATTGCGTGGTTGGACCCCAAAAAACTTCAGAGTATCCCCATAATGACTGCAAACAGCACCCTACCGGCGGTGTTTATCCGCCGTGATTTCCTGCAGTTCAGAGGAATGATTGCGAGCGCTTGATTTTGTGCAGTTAATTAGATTTGAAAGCCTCTAACAAATAGGTGTCACACACTGTAATCTTCATTGTTCTGTGATTGGAATATCCACAAAAGAGTATCCCAGGCAACACCAATGCAGCCTTTAACGGAACCAGCTTTATTAATTCAAGCAAATAAATACATTCCAAGTTCAGGGAAGGGATCTAATTATGTGGCTATAGTTACTCACCTGCAGCCCAAGCTCTTTAAAGCCAATTGGCTATTCGAGCAGTCCGCACCTGTTCATTAATTCCTTCCTAAGGGGAGCTTGGAGTGCAATGGTCTGAGAAAATGGTAGATGACATCTTAATGAAATGACACAAAGAACTACCACCTGTCTGTGTAGTTGAACAAGGCACAGCCATTTTCTAAATTATGATGTGCTGGATAGTGTGGACAGCACCTGTCACAAAGGATGAGACATGACACTATAATACCTGACAGATTCCTTCATTAGGTGAGAGTGTAACAGCTCTTAGGTTCAGACCACAGAACCAATTCACTGCCTCTCAAGTCCACATCACGTCTCGGAACTGCTAAGCTGCAAATTGGGATGGGTTTTTTTTTTTTTTTTTTTGTCCATGGATTTTACACATTGGTGTTTCTCAAACTGCTAATGAGAGGAGGCTGAATTCTAGAAAGACTGGTAAAAACTCACTTTCTCCCTGTCAAATCTCTCGAGCATCTGAAGGAGTTTGGCAACCTTCACGTTGGTTTCCTCTTCAAGGAACACCATCCAGGAGGAGTTTTTCCCAAAGCTGGCGGAGAAGCTGAGGATGGGAGAGAGAGCCATCGTTGTCAAGGTTACCACAGCTCTCCAACAGTCTTTGATCAACCGCCTCAACTCAACTCAACCACAATGATAACTTATCAATGAATAAATCCTTCCAAGAACTCAGGGGCATCGACATCGACAGTATTATCCTGGAGGGAAATACATGCTTGAAATGTTTTTTTATAAATGCAAGAGGAGCAGTGTTTCCATATATGCAGTGCATTTGATTTCAGAGGCATAATAGCTACAGGCAAAACAGCAATGACAACTTGAGCACTTATACATCTATGTTAACGGAGAATGTGACACAGCATTTTCACACATCTACACTCAAGACAAGAGTACCTGCAAAGCCCGCTGCAAAACTGCATAAACATCAAATGTACCCGGGGGCCAAGTTCCACCGATTCATCACTATTCAATGGGCACGTGTGTAGACATCCAGCACGCACTCGCTCTATGAATGCGCGGGTTGTTTGCGATCCGCAGGAGAAACAGAACATTGAGAATTTGTAAAAGGCGTCTTGTTCATACTGAGGCACAGCTGTTTACTTTCCAAGAGCCAATATGGCTACGCACAAGTCTGGCCGTTTCACAACCGCAGAAAAAACATACTACAAAAACAGTGAGAAGCCAATACAATCGTACAATGCGTGATTTCACTTGAAGCACATGCTCTTTTGCTGCTTTTCAGAGCTAATCTCATTGGCACTTGACATTCTCAGGCTGTTTAAGGTTACTGTACCGACCCATACCACCCCTGAACCGTCGTAGACATTCAGAATCTGGCTACACGAAGAAACTGGTGGTCGGTCTCTTTCTCCATTTACATAATTAATACCCTGCTAAGTTGAGAACTTGAGCATGCAGTTTCTTACTAAATGCGCAGTAATTTTCTGCTTCTAATGCCGCCCTTAGCGAGTCCCCTTGGTGTCTTTAAGTTATCATTGAGCTAATCATTTAAAAAAAGCTACTTTTTGTTTTCTTTGCTCTAATGAGAAATCTGTTAGGAGTTCTCTTTTTGCTGTCTACATAAAATTCTATGTCAATGGTGTATTCTTTTGTGAGAGTAGAGGACTTTGTATTCCTGGATTATCTGCAGCACCCAGCCAGAGCTGACAGTAAAACTGAAATCGCACATATCAAAGGGTAAACGCATACACATTCAATGAACATGGTAAAAATAGCGTCATCTCATCTACAACTTGAATCTGGACTACGCTGTCCACGTTGTACGCATTGACTGTGTATGCATACGGTACAGGTATATATGTGTACATGTGTCTGTGAGAGAGGTAGCATGTCTGTGAGAGAGAGGTAGCGTGTGTGAGAGAGCGAGCGAGAGAGAGAGAGAGATGTGGTGTGTGATGGCAGCTTTTATAGATGTGGCAGTGCTTGTATACTTACTAAGGCAGTAAGGGAAGAATGCTCCAGTCTCCTTCATTATCAGACAGGCTGTGGAGGAGCAGTACAACAGGTGGATTCTGCAAGAGACAAAACTACTGCCATTACAAGGTAAAATAATTATAATTATTCTCTCAACTTAGTGAGATATCCCTGGAATAGACTCACGCTCAAGACAAAAGTGTCAGCTTTGTTGGTAGACATCGACTGGCTTACATAAACAAAAATCCATTTTACTCATTGTGATATCACAACTTTAGTAATGAGAAACAGCAATTTTTCAATATTCTGGTAAATTTATAAAGGCAAATCCTTTCAAATAGATGATGGCAGCTGTAAATTATTACAACAGCAAATAAAAAATAAAAAAACTTTTTTGGCAAGTCATTGTTTTCGAATCCACACCAAGACAGGCAGTGGCAGCGGAGACTGCATATTATTTTGTGTTCCTTTATTCTGAATTTCTTTTCGGAGTTTCGAGTATATATAGGAACCCCCAGACCATGAAGGTTGTTGCCATAGAAACAGGCTCTTAAGGAGGGAAACCAAACCCTTTCATTCAATGACACATAAATGGAAACTGAAATGAGAGCCAGATATCAGAGGGATCCCAGGGACTGGTGGGTATTCACTGTTAGTATTTTATGAACACAGAAAAAGACATGCTAACTGATTTGCCCGGTAGGCTTGCACTCAGACTGTTCATACCGACTTCAGTACTGCACAATACTCATCTGAAGAGATTATGGAGATTTCTAACGCGAAGCAAAGGCTACAAACTACAGTGTCCTGGTCTGACCAGATGGTGCTTAACACCTGCTATGCCAGTTATTGAATGACATAGGGCCCAAATTTTTAATGGGGGTCTGTGGAGGGCTTCAGGCCCATGCTAACCACTATAAGCATGCAAAAAAAAAAAAATAGAGTGACTGTAATTAAACTGCAGGTCGCTCTTGCTCAGTGCTGTGTTAGGGGCATCAGGTTTATGAGGGCCACATTAAACTGTGTACAAAGTGTGGAGACGCTCTTGGTAAACAGGGAGAGTGTCGAGCAGGTGTCTTCATGTGTACTGAGCAAAAATAATGCACTACGGTTGCAACCTGGTATGGCCGAGCTATTGCTTTTTATCCGAGTTAGAGTGGGCCACAGGTCAATGAGAATTATCAAAATGGAATAAGGGAAATGAAAATGTTCCAGTAAATTCCATCCTCTTTTCCTGGTTCCCTTTCTTCTGGAGAACTGGCAAAGCTATGGTATTTCAAATGTCATAGCGATAAAAGATGATAAATTCACAAATGAAAGACGGCAAAATTTTGCAAAGCAGAGTGAACTGAAATTTAATTCCAAAGGGGGAACATAATGTTTACAGTAAAAGGCAGACACTGAGATAAAAGGAAGTTAGCCAACCATTCCGTTGTGCCTCGGGATTGAGAAAAGCACACCAACAGAGTAAGAGGCAAGAGAAAAACAAAAAACAGCCCCGCACTGGGAGACAAAAGGCAAAAAAAAAAACAGCCCCGCACTGGGAGACAAAAGGCAAAAAAAAACAACAGCCCCGCACTGGGAGACAAAAGGCAAAAAAAAAAAACAGCCCCGCACTGGGAGACAAAAGGCAAAAAAAAAAACAGCCCCGCACTGGGAGACAAAAGGCAAAAAAACAGCACCACACTGGGAGACAAAAGGCAAAAAAAAACAGCCCCGCACTGGGAAACAAAAGGCAAAAAAACAGCCCCGCACTGGGAGACAAAAGGCAAAAAAACAGCCCCGCACTGGGAGACAAAAGGCCAAAAAAACAGCCACACCTACATCCCAAGTATTGGTAGGCAAAGAAAGATTACATCACAGGAATTCGGCAGACACTCTTGTCCAGAGACTTACACAACTTTCAAATCTTTTTCAAATAATCAAACCATTTATACAGCTGGGTATTTTACTGAAGCAATTCAGCTTAATTATCTTGCTCAAGCAGTGTCCTACCTGGGAAACAAACCTGCAAGCTTGAGGTTACAAGTCCGCTTCCCTGAAAATGACACCACAATGCTGCTCGAAAAAATATCCCGGAGAAAAATCCCAGAGAGAGGAACCTCACAACCCATAACCCCAGAGGGACAGGCAGAGGGGACCGTACTCCACCCGCTCGCATGAGGAGCTTTCTGGGGGAATGCCCCTCACTGAGGGTGCCTGCATCCCTCAGGACCACAGCTGATCCAGGATTTCATACTTTAGGAGGTATAAAGCAGGGTTCCACACAGTGGCGATAAGCGAGAGGACATCAGTCAGCCCGTGAGCACTGACAGTGGGTGGACTGCAAAACAGGTGGCGCCTCATTCAGCATGTGGTTCTGAATGTTGGCCATCTTTGCACTGGAAAACTCAACCAAGTCCTTACTGTCGTGTGGGTAGAACAGATGAGAAACATTTTATCGTAGGTTTTTAAAAAAAAAATTTATTGGTGGCTTCAGATTTGGACTGTGATGAAAAGCTGGAACAATTTTTACTTTTCCTAAATTCTGAATAACAGCCCCACAGGAAAAATCTGTCTATCGTGTGATTTTGATTATAGGAGTCCGAGTACATCTTATGACAGTTTCAGTATATAATAGCATTACAGTGGAAAATATATAAAAATTCAAGCAATCTTGAACATGCTCATATTACTAGCAAAACCAGTACACGTGTATGAAGCATAGTTGTGAGCTACTGTATATAAATCAAGGTTATGAGTCTGATAAGTACGTACAACACACCGTAAACACCTGAATACAGTGTGTATATATATAGATCTCTATTCAGAAATACAATCTGGGAGGTCAACCAAATATAAAGAAAACATGCCATCCAGTGAATTCAGCGTAGGGACATGATGAAAGGCAGCCCCCTTGCGGGGTGTGTGGGTGGTGGGGGGGCTGGAGCGCTGATTGCCTGCTGACCCAAAGGGGGATGAGGGTTAGCCAGCCCCCAGCCACCTTCGAGGAGAAACTACATTTTTAATCTCAGAGTGGCCACACTGCTCATTACCAGGAGAAATGTAGCATGTGCTACTCACAATAAAATGGAGGATGAAAATAGCTGTGTTAATTAGCAGATGCCAGCCCCCGTCTTCTCCGATTCTCAGCACAGCTTCAAGCATAGCCTGACGGAAATGTTTTATTGGCTCGCGGGGAAGTTAACCTACATCATATAACTGTCAGCACTGCGGTTAAAAGTTTTTTTTTTTTTTTTTTGCCAAAGTTCCACATGTTCTGCAAGGTGCATGTGCACGATACAACCAAAGCGCTGCTTAGACTACAGGTCATTAACGTTTCAGGACTGAATAGACATTTGAAAACGACAACAAAAAAAGACCTTTCAGGGCAGGTTGAGAATGAGGTCATACAATTTTAACGTAACATTTCCAATTGATTGCTTCGGAAAATCAACCCCTTTCAGAGGCCAACAACTTTTAAACAAAATAAAACAAAACAAACAAAAAGACCACAATAATCAATATCCCATTTCAAAATGAATCCTCATTAAGTCTGAAATGCTAACGCCCTCACACATCAGCTTCTGCTTTCAATAAGCATCAGTATCGAATGTCTAAGTTCTCGTCAACGTTATTATGCAGAAATGTCCTTGAACTGACCCAATCTTAAACAGAACCACTCAAAGAGAAGTGGAAACAGAGCAAAACGCTTAAGGCGTTTATGTCAGAATTTATAAAGCATCCAATAGTTTTTGGCCCTGACATAGTGCTGTCAAAAGCACACAAGGGTGATACTCTATTGTTTATGAACTTTTTCAACCTCTAGGCCTATATACCTCTTCTCCGCTGCAGTATCAACTTCTGGAAGGGATTAAATAACTTCAGCTTAAAAAAAGTTTCCTTATACAGTCTTGTTGTATGAACCTCCAAATGATCGAAGACAAATTGAGAAATATACAGGCACCGGCTTCTTTATGTGAATTATAGTGATCTGGAAATGTTATCATACTGAATCCACTATTGGAATGGCGCACACCATCTTTACACGGCGTTCTTTAATACCCGTCTTAGTATTCTCAGTTACACTTAATGAGATGTGGAAAGAACATCCTAGTTTGAGGATGAGCAACTTAATCGAACCTAATTGTATTTAATAGAAATTACAAAATAAATTTGGTTATACAATCAATGGAATGAGTTTAAGTTTAGCAAATTAAGGGGAACTGGAGGTTCCAGTGCATTACCAAATGCAATTTTGCTCAGACACCAAAGGGACGAATCTGGAGGATAAAGAGGTAGACTTCTATCAGTGGCACTCTCTCAGTGAATGGTAAGTACAAACAGGCTTAGCCAGTAGAAATGTACCCGAACCCAAATATCGTATTCATAAAATGCACAGCTAATGCATTGTGCAAGATATAATTTTTTTCCCCCTAAAGTTGACCGATGATATTCGGAAAATGACATTGGTGGAATAAGTAAGCATTGAACAGAAAATGAAACAATGATAATTTGTTACACTGAATAAAACATGTGTCTTATGCAGGACTTTTGACTTTAAAATATTATAAAATGCTCATATCTATAAGTCATATCTATGATGCACTAGCAATCTCTGTTGGGGGAAAAAAAATAAAATAAAAATAGCCAAAACCTTGGTCCTCTGCCCGTATTTATTATTCCAAGATGTGTTCAGGACGTTTCTGGGAGTGGTGTTGGGAGTAGTATTTTCTGTTTGACGTGTAAGTAGGCTACGTTACCTCTAGCTATGCAGCAAGCTACGTTAGGTCATTTGGTGGCTGAAGTCGGGAACCTTTTGAATCAAGTGAATATAATGATGCTATATTATGTTGTATTTCAGAAAATAAATATTTGTATACAAGTATCTTCATGAAAAAGTAATTTACTTTACAATGGTATTAGCTAGCGACAGTGGGGTGCACAAATTTTGGCACCCCTGGTCAAAATGCCCTTTATAATTAATATTAAGTGAACAGAAGCTAAACCCGACCACTAAACGATAAAAAATGTTAAACATGACACATTTCTTTAAATTTTAAAGCAAGATTACATTTTATTTTAATTATTTACAGTTTCAAAATAATAAAAAAGGAAAAAGGCCCTGTGCAAAAGTTTGGGGACCAGTTTGGATTATTCTTTGTTACTTTTTAAAAAGATGATTACTAAGGCGCAGGCCCAGGTGATTTACTTGTTAGGGCTTCAATGGGTCAGGTGAATATAATTCCAGGGCTGAACTATTTATTCAGAAGTAACTCCATGCCTTCTAAAGCATCCGACTGCAGTGGCTGTTCCGTCTGGTGTTAAAAAACATGGATTCCTCTAAACAGTTGTCCAAGGATATCAGAATCAAGATAGTCCACTTCCACCAACAAGGAGAAGGCTAAAAAAAACTCTCAGCCTTCTAATGCATCTGACTGCGGTGGCTGTTCTGTCTGGTGTTAACAACCATGGGTTCCTCTAAACAGTTGTCCAAGAATATCAGAATCAAGAAAACTTCCACGAAAAAAGAGTAGCAGACGCAGGTCTAGTTGTTGACTAGAGCAGTTTCTGTACTGTGGTTTGACCGGAATCCTGACTGAAATTTCTCAAGAATGGTATTTTTACTGAGAAAATCATTTAACTGTCTAAAAACCACTTTTTCGATAATCTTGCTTAAGAAAGGGAGGTTTGATATGGGTCTATAATTACTAAGCGCAGGACAACAATACAACGTACTTTAAACAACAAAGACCTACAGTACATGGCAGAGTTGCCAGAAATAAGCTTTAAAGTGTCTGAAGTATGCAAAAGAAAACCTTGGGAAGCCTGAAGCATTTTGGAACAATGTGCTTTGGACTAACGAAGCCGAAATTGAACTTTTTGGCCACAACCAAAAAAGGTTTATTTGGAGAAAAATGGGTGAAGCATTTGTAGAGAAGAACACCTTGCCAACTGTTAAGCATGGAGGTGGATCCATTATGCTTTGGGGTTGTGTGGCAGTGGGGGGCACACACAGTAAATTCACAGCAAAATGTCCAGTGTTAATTCAACTCTAGCAATGTACATATGAGCCTACTCTGGCCAGATTAGGCTCATATGTTCTCTGTTAGAGTTGAATTAACACTGGACATTTTACTGTGCAGGAAATATTGTGCGGGTGGAAGGAAGAATGGATTCCACCAAATATCAAGACATTCTAGAGGCTAATGTTGGAAGGTCAGTCCAGACATTGAAGTTGGGTATTCCAGCAAGACAATAATCCAAAGCATACCTCAAAATCAACCACCTCCCGGAAAGACGGATGAAGGTTTTGGAATGGCCACCACAGTCCCTACCAGACTTGAATATTATTGAAAATCTGAGGAGAGATCTCACACATACCGTGCATGCAAAGAGGCTGAAGAATATTTCTGAGCTAGAGGTGCTCTGCCAGAAAGAATGCTTCAAAAGCAAGAACTGAAAGACTCTTAGCTGGCTACAGGGAGCATTTGCAAGCAGTTATAGCCCGAGTTACAAACTACTACTGACAGGGTTCCCAAAATTTTTCAAAGGGCCGTTTTCCTTTTTTTATCATTTTGAACTGTAAAAAAATTACAATAAAAAGTAGATCATGCTTTAAAATTTGAAGAAATGTATCATGTTTAACCTGTACCATTTAGAGGTCAGACAGGTTAGCAAAGGCATTGTAAAAGGCATTTTGACCAGGGCTGCCCAAATTTTTGCTCCCTACTGTATGATAGACAAGATATGGTCTGCTAACGTTAGGTTACTTATTCCACACACAATTCTGTCTTAACATCCCAGTTTTAAATTAATGTTCAGAATAACGTTAGCCAAAGACTGAAAAAGCACACCATTTTTTTCAGCCAGACATTTAGGGCACTGAGCCGGCTGAATTTCTCACTGCCACGGTTTAAAACAGGAAGCAGGCCTGAAATCACAAACTTGCAAATGGGTTTGATACAGTTATAGGCCTATAATGAAATAAAATGGTTCTTTAAAACTTCGGATTTTCTCAACCTGGTGCAATTTCTGCCTGCATGAATGATTACAGATTTTTAATGATCACGGGAGCTTGATTTTGTAGCCCATGTTATCCACTCTCGCACCAGGAATACAGTAGGCTAAGGCTACACATTAAAATCCGTGAAAAACTGGTAACATTTCCGTTGCAAACATAGAATCCCCAATCACAACTGTGTTCGTCGGAGACGGCAGTCACAATGAGCCAGATAAATGCTCCTGAGCAGATGCTTTTATCCAAAGTAACGTAGTCTACAGTATATGAATGCATACATTATGACACAGATGTATATGTTGAGGAGCTGAGGACTTCACAATTTCAAAAGTGTTCATTTAATCATTATAACACTGCCCAATTACTGTTACCATCCAAATAGAACAATGCATGTTGCAAAAAATATTTTTATTTATTTTTTATTTTATCTTTGCTTGACATTTTTCATGTGTTTCTTGCCCGTACTACACAATCTCCACCTCAACGGAGGGGAGTGGGCGAGGAGGAAAGATTTTTGATTGTAAACACAGGACCACAGCAAGGCTAAAAATCCTGCATAGTGCACCAGTAATGCATTCAATTTAATAACAAATCAAGCTGAACAATGAACGACAATGAACAACAAAAAAGTGTTTGAGAAGAATACGTTTAAACCGATCGGATCCGGGAGTAATGAGTTAAACCTGTATGTTCGGGCACCGCGTCAAAAATGACAGAAATATGGGACTTATGGGGAGGGGGGCTCTGGAATGTGTACACCCCACCCATCATGATGTGGGGTGACTCATGAGAGTTCCTAGAGCCTAGGGCTAGAGCCTGCATGCTGTTACTCCAGTGTTAGAGAGGGCTCGGAATCTCACTTCCAGTGCCAACTGATACAGCCCAGTGAAACCTGTCTTAAGGGATAACAGGAATTATTTGTACGTTCTTTGCCAGGAAGAAATACATGAATAGTAACTGGCACTTAATACACTGTTCAAAAAAAATCTGATAATGTCTAATGTCATGGAATCATAATGGATTTTATGACTATGGTCATCATGGCTCTATAACAGGGATCTCAAACTCCAGTCCTGGAGGGCCGCTGTGTCTGCTGGTTTTCGATGTGTTCCTGCACTTAAGTGTTTAATTTAAGTCATTGATTGGCTAAAGAGTCTGCACACCTTGTTTCCAAGGCCTAAATTGGCTGCTGATTGAAAGGAAATCACAAAAACCAGCAGACACAGCAGCCCTCCAGGACTGGAGTTTGAGATCCCTGCTCTATAATGATCTCAAAGACTAAGACTTAATTATATCACAGACCACCCCATGCAGGTAAATTTACTCAACAAAGGCTGATGCAAATAAATGCAGTTAAAGAGGAATATAAAGGTGATACAAGTCACTTATTGGGTTCTACAGCTGGGCCACTAGATCTGTCTGGAGCCCTAGCTGCACTGGAAGACTAAAACTCACACATTACAGTGTATTTAAGCTTTTTGTGTTTTGAACATTACGGTTCAATACTGTGCAAAGGTTTAAAACCCTAGGGTACTTCTTTGAGAACATAACCCCCCTGGAAAGCATTGAGATGAACGGGCAGCAGGAAACCTTCTCAGTTCAACTTTGTAAAGGGCACCGATTTAAATTCAACATCCTGAACCTCATTTTAAAATGCTTATTGATCACCCTTCCCCCCGGAATCTCTGAAATTAATTTTAAGCTTCAGTTGGTTACACACATTTGAAGAGACTGTTAGAATACTGATTTTTTTTTTCCTCTAGAGAACAGCCCTTTAAAACCAGAGTACATCTCCAGAAAGAAAAGCAAGGCCAACACTAACAGTCACTCCCGGTGGATTTAAGAGCAGGGGAGGTAATAGGTTTCTCATTACATGGGTGTGAACTCTGTCCTTCAGCAGACCTGACATTCATCACATAGAAAACGGGTGGCAAGGGACGGCCAGCAAAGCCAATAACAGGAGGCATTAGTTGGGAGAAGAAATGGGACCGGGAGGAAGACGGGAGTGTGAAAGAAAGGAGAGAGACAGAGACAGAGAGAGCAGGGGTGAAGGGAGGTTGAGGGTGTTAAGGACTTTTCTTCACCACCATGCTGCTCTACAGTGTCCACCCCTGACACACCACTTCACAACAGTCAGCCTGAAGCAGAGGTACAGCTTCCACACATCAGAACTAATTCAATTCCATTACTTTTTATTTCTACAGCACTTTTTAGAGAAACTTTCCCCAAAAACCCCTTGCATGAAAATAGAAAAATAAGAAAAATTAGGAAAGATGAACACTCCCAAAAACAGGTAGTGAGGTAAAAAAAAAAAATTGTTTTAATTGTTGAGCGGAGATGATAAAATTCCCCGGTGGAAAGAAACCTCTGGCAGAACCCTGCTTAGGAGGAGGAGCCGGCCTGGACTTAGAAGCCTAACTGAACCACAATACTACAGCTGCAACTGCAAGACTGGCTTTTACATTAATCTTGAACTAATTTCATGTGAATACAGAGAAAATTATGTATGAGAACATTTTGTGACAAAGCTTATGATTTGTAATAATAAAAATAAAAAAATGCCTCAGTAAATCTGCCAAAAATAGACTATTTTATTAGATATTAAGTATGATGCGAACAGTATTCAATACTGTCATATATTTCAAAGGCAATCCATGGCATCATTTGTAGAATAAATAACACAAGCAGGCACATAGAAACATTCTTTTCATTCATCTTTCATTTTCAAATCTCAAAAAGGCAGCCTACGAGCGTTTGACACAGTGCATCAAAAGGGCAGCTTTCGCAGCTTTTGATAAGGTGCCCAACACAAAGTCCCACAAAACCCTCACAAAATAAAAGAAAATAAGAAGAAAAAAATACCTAATTTCATGACAAATGCATTTTGGAGCCACTTCATAATTCCTTTATTTTGTTTTAGTTTGGAGATGAAGTCGTTTCTTTTTAACTTACGGGGAAACACACAGGGACCCAATTTCTACAGATGGAAAATAAGATAGTTTATCTTACAAGAGAAGAGATGCCTTTGGGCCTTGTGGTGTCGCCCTAATTTTCATGACATACACACAACACTAACATTTTTGTGTATGAAGGGCATTTCATGTGTCCATTTCACACTCCAGCGATGTTAATTAGTTGATAACGACTTGTGTTTAAACCTGAATGGAACATTTGGGGGTCCTTAAAACACAGATACTAGGTTGGGATGTGCAGGGACACCAGCCAGGACCCAATGACACTGAAGCATTGTGAGGTAACATCATTCATCAGCTATTACAAAAGCAGCAATGCAACACAAAAATGCAACAGCTATTACAAAAGCAGCAATGCAACACAGAAATGCAGCAGCTATTATAAATATAACACCAGAGCAGCAATGCAACACAGGAATGCAAGAGCTAATATAAATATAACACCAGAGCAGCAATGCAAGAGCTAATATAAATATAACACCAGAGCAGCAATGCAACAGCTAATATAAATATAACACCAGAGCAGCAATGCAACACAGCAATGCAAGAGCTAATATAAATATAACACCAGAGCAGCAATGCAACACAGCAATGCAACAGCTAATATAAATATAACATTAGAGCAGCAATGCAACAGCTAATATAACACTAGAGCAGCAATGCAACACAGCAATGCAACAGCTAATATAAATATAACACTAGAGCAGCAATGCAACACAGCAATGCAACAGCTAATATAAATATAACATTAGAGCAGCAATGCAACAGCTAATATAAATATAACACTAGAGCAGCAATGCAACAGCTAATATAAATATAACACCAGAGCAGCAATGCAACATCTAATATAAATATAACACTAGAGCAGCAATGCAACAGCTAATATAAAAATAACACTAGAGCAGCAATGCAACAGCTATTAGAAATATCTTGTCAGAAAGTCAATGCAACAGTATTATAAATGATCACGTTAGAGCAGGAATGCCATGCAAAATACAACTATCATGTTTACATAATTTTGGTGTCGCTCAAATCAATATAATCACATAGGTTTTACTCTGGTGGTCACACTGTTCAATAAATTAAATAGGCTTTTGTGCCAAATAATATATCCATATAACACACTGATCTATCCACACACACACACACACACACACACACACACACACACACACACACACACACACACACACACACACACACACACACACACACACACACACACACACACACACACACACACACACAAATACATGATATATCAAACACATCAGGTAAGTTCATAGACCATGATATGCTAATGAAGTTTAAAAATTCTGTTACACATATACACCTATTTCTCTGTGAAAGACCAAGCAACCGATAAAGAACTTATACAACAAGATTTAATCTATACATAGGCTACTAATGTTATGGATAAGTTTTCTTAAAAGAGAAAGAGAATTTTCAGAGAATCTCTTGGATTGCAACACAAATTTCTGAAGTAGGAATTTACTTTTTTCATAGTGGATTTGAATGTGCCCGAGGAAAGACAATGGAATATATTGACAGGGTATTTAATGTCTTTAAAGCCTTGGGCTTACAACTCCAAATGCAAACAAACTCAGATCATTAAAGTCTTGCCACAAGCGTATCAGTTATTCAGCTATTGACCTTGTAAGTTTATACACAGGGAACAAGCCAGAAAAAACCTGTTCAAAGCCCTTCGTTTGAATATTTTTTGGAGAAACAGTGTTGAAGAAGAAAACAAGTTGAAGAAGGGATTCCATAAAACAGGGGTGTCAACCTCCAGTCCTGGATGGCCACAGTGTCTCCAGGTATTTGTTTCTTTTCAATCAGTAGCCCATTAAAGCCTTGAAAACAAGGACTGGAGACCCCGTAGCCAATTAGTGACTTACTCACTTGTGTTGAAATACAGCAGACACTGTGGCCCTCCAGGAATGGAGTTTGACACCCCTACCATAGAAACACATACATCAACACAGTTGGCCTGTTGAGGCTAACAGACAGACACAGGTCAGGGAACCGCAGTGACAAACATCTGCCGTTGAAGTCAGCTCCTTAGCACAAGCCCTTTGAAATCGGACACGGGAGTGGTTTGTTTTTAATCACGTGCGGTTTTTCAAGTAGGCTCATTTTCTTACCGCCACTCGTCATTGGCGGCACACCGTCACGTACAAGGCGTACACTCTCTGGCTTTCTGAATTTTCCCTGCAGTAGGCTAACGTACCGCTAATAGGCTGCCTCTAGAGGGTTCTGATGCACTGAAATAGAACGGAGAATTAATCAGATCCCTGACCTTTGGGGGCCAACATTTAGCATAATGAGGGAAAACGAACCATTAATAGTCTTTCGTCATCTTGGGCACCGCAAAAGATAAATCTGCGGTATTTGCGCTGTCCACCTCTCTTTGCATGTCAACTTTATCCTCTGGATTGACACAAAAGAGTAGACGACGGCCTATAGCTGTAACCTAGCATGGCCTATTGGATTCAATGTTGTAAATGTAGGCAGCTAGCCCTAAATCTGTATTAAAACTGAAGGTCACTCATAATGGTGGTTACAAAACTAATGACAGGGGCGTACCATTCACGGTGTTCTGACATTTTATTGGGCGACCGTGACACAATCATAAGGAAGAGCGAGGCCATTCATTGTAGAGTGAAGTGTGTGACTTGAGCGCCGCAATAAAACGAAGGCAAAAAGGACGTTTACCGTCAGCGGAAGCCGGTTGGATAGACGGATGTGTCAGAGCAACGCTCCTTTTGTAATTAACTTAGTCTGATTCTGAAATGAAAAACACCAAAACACAGGTGAAAAGCACAGGCTTGATAAAACAACTTCAGCAGTGAGACGAATCAAGAGCATCGCTAGATCAGGACTGTCAGCATCGACAATCTCGCAAGGTCTTCATCTATACCTGCACGTACCCCGACTTCTGAAAGGACCGCTGAAAGGTTGTGCTCTCTGCGTTTCAGAGCAATGCTGACATCTTGTGGCAAAGTGCAGTACTGCATGATATTTTTCACAGTGATAAATGTTGATAAAGCTTGTGGTTTTACTTGCATCGCCGTATGACTTTCCTAGCAGTAATATTAAAAAGTAATCATAAATAAAACATAAAAGGCTTTTGCATCTTATAACAGAGTAAGAAAAATAAAAAATCTCATGAGATATTAGGCTATTTGCCATTTTACTTGCTTATTTGGCACTTGAATTCTTCACAGAATTTCCCTATTTTTACGTCAGGTCATTTGACAAATGAAAATGTTATTAATACCATTATAATTAGACATTCCGGGATATATCTTGTGCGAGCAAAGCGCGGACAGTAACAGTCTGCCGCAGTCTGTGTGCACGATTGGGTGTATCAGTCGCCGAAACCCAAGTGGAACTCTCGTCTGCGCACTAAAGAGTCAACAGTGGCCTGCTTGATGACCCCCACAACAAAGGCAAATTGGTTATACGGAGCAAATGCTGCCTGTGTCAGCAGTGAGTGCCCCCCTCACCCCCCTCCCACCACAGAAAGGCAGTCAGCTACACAGCAAAGCAATAAAAAAAAGTGTAAACTTAAACATCAGAAATTCCAGGCCCAGGAGCAATAAAATAAATAAGCAGTATTAAAATAAAGTAGGCGACACAATCAACTTATTTTATTGTTTTTAAAAACTGTACAACGTACCTGCATGCTGTTTTGTGACAGGCAATTTTGCACATCCGTGACGTGCTTTCAAAAATAGCAGCAACACATAGAGGCAAATTAACACTTGTAAGGCTGACTCAGAGAGAGGCTCTTCAAGGTCTTGTTGCCAGGGCGAGAGAATGGGAACGGAGAGATTCTGGCGCCCGGGCGTTCACTGGCCAGAGAAAGCTTCCGCTGCCAGATCCGATTAGGGGTTCCGTTCCACAATGAGTCAGGAGGAGCGCGGTTACCTGTTTGAGGTCCGCAGCCTGTTCAAGCAGCTTGGCCCTGCATTCCTCTGCCCTCTTCATATGGAAGGAGTTCTGCTGGCTCTGGATGACAAACACTATCTCATTTGGGTCTGAAACACAGAGAGAGAGAGAGAGAGTGTGTGAGAGAGAGAGAGAGAGAGAGAGAGAGAGAGAGAGAGAGACAGGGAGTATGTAAGTCTGGCATTCAGCCAGAGCAGTGACTTGGATTTCGCAAAACGACAGCAACCCTTCAAATGCATCTTGTAATTATGGCAGGACATGTAACATTTTTCGCATAATCATCCTGAAGTGAAGAGAAAAAGACAGGAAGACAAAGAGTATCTCGCTTATGCACACACACACGCACACGCACACGAACACAACCTCAAAATGCCTCAGGCCTGTAATCTACATGTAACCTTGTTCATTTGTTAATTACTGCTCTGAATGGGAGTGAGAGAATGCAAAATTGAGAGAGAGAGATAGATGGAGAGAGAGAGGAAGGGCAAGAGTAGGGTGAAACTTTAGACAGCTGTCGTATATGAAAACAAGGCCACACAAAGAACCACTGGAAACTGAAACACCCTGGATGACACATCCTCCACAGAGAAAAACCACCCATTCAAATTTGACGTGTAAAGGGGAAAGTCAAAGTAACCTTCCTCACATGTAAATCACGTACAGGAGCGACAACAGCACCCTTAACAGACAGAAACAGTGAGGAAAGACTGCAACATCGCCGGTATAAACCATATATCCCTCTTTTTATCTTGGCCATTTTCTTCATTGCTCAATATGTACTGTTATAACTGCATGCCCACCGAATCCCTGTAACAAACAACTGGGTGGTTACAGGACCAAAGTTGCAGGTTCCATTCCCAGATGAGGCACTGCTGTTCTTTTTAAAAAATCTCAATCAGAATCACCTGGATAAAATAAAATAAATAAATAAAAGAAGTAGTTAATAAAGTAATATGTCACATCAACGAATATTTATCAACTGTGACAAAATACCCAGCGAGCCGAGCAAAACAACACAGCGACTTGTTTAGCGGCTGAATAAGAGAACTGTGTAAATATCAATGAACATCTACATCATACAGTTGGCTGGCTAGGCACTGGAGAAGTCAGTCGCTTGGCACAGCGGCTCCATAAAAGTCATTTCATAAGCGCCCATTACTCTGGGGTAGTCCAGCGCCTCTCTGTTAGGGGATTTGTTAATGAATGTCATTATTATTCAAAGTCAGTGCTCATTTGACTGACGTGCCCTTTGGACATCTGGAATACTTTCACGCACAGGTGTAACAGCGTACCCGGCTACAACCCACCAGTATCCACAGCAGTGACCGGGGTTTGCGTCCAAACCTCTCTCTGCAGTGGAGCCGAGCACTTCTCCGACAGTGTAAACAACGACTCAGAAAGGAGGAAGTTAATGAGTTATTAAGGGCAGTTTAATTTCCTGGAGCTCCGCAGTGCACAGCTTCGTAGGCTAAAGGAACAATCTGCCTCCCAAAGCTTCGAAAGTCATTTAGACCGCTTCATCACGTTGCTCTAGGACTAGGTAATTACACCCTCTCATTAAAATCCCATAACCTTTAATGTTTCCAGCCGCCTTGTAAAGTTCCACGCTGTATGGACTCCCGAGATACTGGCCTTCGCGCAAACGTGAATCTCTTCGCTTGTCAACAATGCAGACAAACAAGGAAGAGTGCGTCATGTGAGCAGACTTCAAACGAGAACCACGTTGGACAAGCTTCAAGGCACGACAGCGAGGCCTTTCTAAATTAGATACTCACTCATACGAAGACGAGAAAGGGTTTTTGCGGGGTCTCTACTCTAGGACATTTTAATTATCCGTTCACGCACTTGCGCAAGCAGCAATCAAAAAGACGGCATCGCATGTAATAAATATTACTGACAGGGATTATTTTTGTACTATAAAGCCTTTTTTCCAATTGTGCTGAGGAATTTAAAGCCATTTTTCAGAACACAAACAAGTCAGTGCTGCTGGTGGCAGACTTGTAATCCTACTCAGGGAACGGGGGAGAGAGAGAGAGAGAGCCAGGGAGAGAGAAATGAGAGAGGGGCAGAGATAAATAAAGAAAGGAAAGGGAGAAGGAACAAGGTGAGGGGCAGAGGGAGAAGAGGAGGAAAAAAAGACGCTGACACAGACAGGTTTGGGAGGACTGCCTCCTCTTCCATTACGGCCACTTGAACCCACTCGTGTGCGGAGTGATGATATTAACGCCGGGGTCGGAGAGAAACACTGTATCACTGTCATCTCTTTTTCATTTAGCGCTGGCAGCTCCGCGTCGCGTCACGCCCCCCCCCCCCCCCGCCCGTCCTCCGTCCTTCGGGCCCGAGCGACGTAGGGGATTTACCCTGTAAATCTCAGCGTGTCCATCTCCGGCACACTGCCCCTGAGATCCGCGCTTAGAGATGGAGAATGAGTCTCTCAGCTGCCGCTCTGCGCCCCAACATCACCTCTAAGTGTCCTACAGCACAATCTGTGTGTGTGTGTGTGTGTGTGTGTGTGTGTGTAAAGGTACTGTGTGTGTGTGTGTGTGTGTGTGCCTGCCTGTAAGGGTACTGTGTGTGTGTGTGTGTGTGTGTGTGTGAGTGTGCGTGCCTGTAAGGGTACCCTGTGTGTGTGCCTGTGTGTGTGCCTGAAAGGTACTCTGTGTGTGTATATGTGTGTGTGTGTGTGGGTGTGTGCGTGTGTGTGTGTGTGTGGGTGTGTGCGTGCGTGCGTGTGCCTGTAAGGATACTCTGTGTGTGTGTGCATGCGTGCGTGTGTCTGTGTGTGTGTGCGTGCGTGTGTGTGCCTGTAAGGGCACTGTGTGTGTGTTTGTGTGTGTGTGTGTCTGTGTCTGTATGTGCCTGAAAGGGTACTCTGTGTGTATATATGTGTGTGTGTGTGTGTGTGTGTGTGTGTGTGTGTGTGTGTGTCTGCGTATGTGCCTGAAAGGGTACTCTGTGTGTGTATATACGTGTGTGTGTGTGTGTGTGTGCGCGCGTGTGCCTGTAAGGGTACTGTGTGTGTGTGTGTGTGTATGCGCTCAAAAAAACCAGATGGATCTCCCTGGCACCCACCAGTCACTCGATACTGCAAAGCACAGCAATAAAAGCTGCCTGGGGCCCATGCAAGCATCAGATAAAGAGATGTGCCAATCTCTCATTGTGCAGATAATACATCTGTGATGTCAAACCAGTGGAAGAAGGAAGGGGGGTGTTGGGGAAAATTTTTTTGAAAAAAGAGGAAACTCATTAAGAGTAAATCCACTGGCTTGGCCTCGGCATTAATAGGTTTCGATTAATCATCAACTGATGAAATGGCACGGGAAGAAGAGATATCCTCTAACATTCACCCTCTCTCCCGCTATTCTCCATACCTCCTTTTCATCCTCCCGCTCATTCTTTCTCTCCGGGCGCCCTCTCTCTCGCACGGTCGGCTTCCTATACCCTGATTGCCAGGTTCCTAATGCCGGCTTTTGCAGACAAAGTAAGCAATCGATAAATCCATGGGATTATATAGCGGTGATTTAAACGGCACCCGCAGTGCCAAAGACACAGCAGGGCCGTTCTCAATGACAAATAGAAGAGCGTTTCATTGCACTTACCGCATGGCCTCGTGGCCCGGGCCAATCCAAAAAGACGCACCGCGATGGACATTAAAAATTTGCCGGGCGCAGCGGGCGGGGGGGGGGGGGACGTGCGATTACGGCGCCGGAGAGAACGCACGTACCCCCGGTTCCTTTATCAGCTCCTTCCTCCGCGTTTGGAGGCGAGAGTGGACTCGACAGATAAAAGCGCCGCGTCGGCCCTGAGATGTATCGCCAGCGATGGGAGACGGCTCGGACGAGAGGACGCGTCCCCCCGAATGATTTCGTCCGACGCCTCACGCGTCCGGGACCGCGAGGGACGGCCTTCTCCCCGGGCCCGTGCCGATCGATCGATGGTGGGGTGGGGCAGAGTGCAGCAGATTCTGGCGCCTCAGTGTGTGCTGTGACTTTTAGATGACTTCCCCCCGGCACACATACTCAGGTGTGAACGTGTGGGACTGCGCGTCAAAACGAATGTGTTTTTCTGACAGGCAGGGAAAAAAATGTGTGAATAGGCCTTCGGGGGTTTTGTAGAAATGTGAACATGTGGGTATTTCTGTGTGTGTGTGTGTGTGTGTGTGTGTGTGTGTGTGTGTGTGTGTGTGTGTGTGTGTGTGTGTGTGTGCGCGCGCGCGCACGTGCGTGCGTGCGTGCTTATGCAGTACCAGTCAAAAGTTTGGACAGTTGACTGAATGTTACTTTCTCATTATATGAGAGACATTTTGATCTTAAATGCTTGAATTTTTCTTTCTTCGACAAATATAAATAGTGAAGTTGATGCCTACGTATGAATTTCTTTCCAAAACTAAAATAAGCGCAAGCGTGTTTTTTGTCTGTGTGTTTGCGTATATGTATATGTCTAAGTGTGCACACAAATGGGAGTGTGTGTGTGTATGCAAGGGTGGTTTTGTTTCTGTGCATGTGTATATGTATGTGTTTGTGCATGTGGGTGTACGTGTGCGTGCGTGGGTGTGTGCATGTGCGTGTGTGTGGCGCGGGTTTGTGTGTGGGAGGGTCTCCCCTGCAGTAATGCCGTCTCTTCTAAAGACGTGGGTGTAGGAGAGTCAGTGAGCGACCACGTCCCGCAGCGCTGTCGTATCACTCAGCACCAGCAGCGGCCCAGCACATCATTTACCTCTCATTACAGTCTGGTCAAGACACCCCGCGCGGACTCTACGGGGACGTCACTGCCCAAGCGCCCAAACAAGCTCAGAGAACGTCAACGGCTCCGACAGGAGCCAACAAAGACGGCATTCAGAGCTTCCACAGGGTGAAATGAGAGACATCAAAGCAAGAGCGGGGAAGAGAAAGAGAGAGAGAGAGAGAGAGAAAGACAGCAGGAAAAGGTAAGCCCTAAGCCAAGAAACCGCCTTTTCTCCTTCGCGAATAAGACTAACAACTAACAACTTCGACCTAATCTCTTGTTATTGCCATTGTTTTGGAGAACAACGGACAGACCTGTTACTACTGCGCCAAAGAAGCTTCCGGGGGAGCGACCAGCTGAGACGAGAGGGCTCACAGCACGCGTACTTGGCCTAACGCCGACATTTTCGGTGTGAAACCTGCCGTGGTCTGATGACGTGCGTCATTGTGTGCCGCAGTTTAAACCCTTTGCAATTATCCAACCGTACCCAAATTCCTTTTCTTTTTTTAGGGCCTTGAGATGTCAAAGGTCAGTTCACTGCATTGTTTCAACAAAGTTAAACTGTGACAGATAAGTCTGAAAAGCTTCGTCACTGTTCCAACAGCATGACCGGGAATTCATTCAAGGTAAAAAAAATTCAACCTGTAAGAGTGAGCCTCAATTAAGGAGAAAACTGACTATCGCTGCAGTATTAACTTCCGCTCCCGGCTGTGCTGTGCACAGCAAGCCCACGTGTCATTGCTGTAATTTTAGAAAATTGCAATTATTTCTCCCGCCTTTGTCCCCTGCTTCTTTTCATATTCGTATAGATCTTAATTGCTCAGCAAAGGAATCTGTAGAAAGCACTGTGTGTTTAACGTTCACGAGTGCGCTTCCAAAGGTCAGAGCCATAAATATCTCCCGTCGCGTTAGAGAGGAGAAAAGGAAAGTTCTACCTTCACCTCATTACGACTCTCTCCCAATAACTAACACCAAAATCGGCCTGGTCCCCACACCTGGAGTTCAGCGAGGTGCCGCCAGCTGTTTTAATCACTCTCATTAAACATGCCTCAGCCACGGTTTCCGATGATAACTCCAGTAATGACCATGGAATGTTGAAGGCAGTTTTGAAACCATTACTTTGTATCAATAATTCAAACACCACCGACAATTCAAGCCTTAGCCATTCGAGGTCCTAATGCCCACGGGAGAATTTTCAATCCCAAGCCTTTGTGAAGCATCTCCAACAAGTCGGCATAATTATTTTTGGCCCGAGGGAGACTCCTGGGGAGTACTTCTCGGCTTGGAACTCAAAGCCCCAGTTTATCAGCACAGCCCTGCAACGCTCAACGCTTTGTGTTTGCAGAATGCATTGGGACGTCTTGTCTGAAGACGCAAGGCACAGCCAACAAAGTGCAAAATAGAACAAAAATAGAAGGGGCCGAGAGAATGTGAGAAAGGGAGGGGGAGGGGGAGAGGGTGGGAACAAAGAGAGGAGAGTGGGAGGGAGAAAGAGAGATTTGATGCATTTTATTTCTCTCTAGGAAACTCAAAGATGAGTACCCTTGACAAGTGATTGCAAAGAGCTCTGATGAAGATGTATAGTATAGTCGAAGCTTGTTAGCCGATCTTACGTTTCTACATACATTAATGGAAAGTTCCCGGTGTGCTCTCTGGCCTCTGTCAGCACCTTCTCAGCCATCTCCCGCGGAAGCAGTTACAGAGGCCTCCAATATCTTGGCCGCCAGCCAGATATCGATTCTTATGCAGCTACCAAGTATCGTCCTCAATTCTTAATTATTTTCAAAATCCTCATCAGCCTTATGGATCAGGTGACTCCTTTGTTTGCCATCTTGGTGAACCCAGTCACGCTCGGGGCTCCTCGGTGGAGAAGCAAACCCTTTTGTTCCCCCGTACCAGAGGGCTGGAGCCTTCTGTTTACTTTGACCAGACATCTGCTCAGATCTCTCTGGCTGCAATCGTCCTGTTTATAAGCTGTGTCTGCTTTGCAAGACTAACACAGTTGTCAATTTCCCCTAAATGGTTTGGCAGACAGACCTGAATTGTGGACCATTAGGTTGTGACAACAAATCGGTCGAGAATCCGCAATGGCTGAGGCCGCTCTGCTCATGGTTTCAAAGATGAGCAAAGCCGGAAAGCAGCGCCAACAGGGGACAGGGCACGGCGGTCCTGGGTGGTACGGGGAAGGGGGCAGTTAAGCCTTTGGAGTAAAGGCTCCCGCTTGGACGTCGTAATCACATGACAGGAAGACGCACACGCGCACCTGTGCGGTGGGGATTTCAGGGCAGGGGTGGCACAGGTGCGCGAGCTGCAGCGGGACACACAGACGGACGGGTGCGTCGGTGCAGGTGAGCGCACTGACGCTCCAGGCGCCGCGCGGAGCACCCTCATTTCGCATTCTGCACCTTGAGCTCTCTCGCTGGAGTTCATCATTCTCCTGTCGCCGCCTTCAGCCTGCGAGCACAGAGCTGCGCCACAACTCAATCCCTGTCCAATCTCTGCCCAAATCCTCTCCGCCTCCCTTACTCACAAAATAAAGAAAAAGAGTAGGACTCAAGTGGCACATCCAGACGGGGAAATGGCTCTTGGATTCAGTGACATGCTGAGCCAGCTGGAATGTGACCGTCGTCCAGAGACCCGCTAGGCGACATTGTGGCAGACCAGACAGAGCACAGAGTGTTTCTCCCCGTCCCGCCGTGCAACTACGGTGGCTCCCTCCCGTACTTCAGCCAGGCACCTGAGATTTGGCTGCGTTAGCGCTGCAGGAAGCGCAACCCTCCGACGCAACGGCTTCCCATCTCAGGTGATGGGACTGCAGCGAAAAACAGTGGCCGATTTCAGATGTTACGGAGGACGCGCATGCTAGCCTATGCTCTCCTCTCTCCCGATTTGATGAGAACATAATAATAATAACTTATATTTATATAGCGCCTTTCAAGGGACCCAAGGACGCTTTACAGAGTGAATCAAACAAACAATTAAATAGAAAAACAAAAAAGAGAAAATAAGTGAAGTAAAGGTGGCCAGGGATGACAGAACAGCTAAAGGCCATAGGCCATAGTGAGCAGGTAGGTTTTGAGTGCTTTTTTAAAAATGTCCAAGGAAGCAGCGTTGCGGATCTCTGCTGGGAGAGAGCTCCAAAGGGTGGGGGCAGCAGTACTAAATGCTCTGTCCCCAAAAGTCCGGAGGCTGGTATGGGGGATGAGAGCAGACCCGTGTCCGAGGACAGCAGATTCCGAGAGGGGGTGTAGGGGTGAAGGAGGTCTGAAAGGTACTGGGGGGCAAGGGCATGAAGGGATTTGTAGGTGAGGAGGAGTATTTTGTAGATGATGCGGGAGCCAGTGAAGGTGGATAAGGGTGGGGGTGATGTGCTGCCAGGGCTTGGTGCGGGTTAAGACCCTGGCAGCGTGCAGGCAGCAGGATTAATAAGACGGTGCAGCTTTTTGGTGTTCATATGACGGTTGGTTGGGTGATGTTGAGGCGATGTTAATGACGGATCCACTCTAATGTGTTCGTCTTACCCCTTTTTACTCCCTCTCTCCTCCTTCTGCACATGATACTATGGACCGCAAGTCCTGCTTGGCCTTTCCGATGCGACTGCGGATTACTATGCCGGGGTCGAGACCACTGAATCCAGTCACCCCCGCCATCTTTTGCATTTACACTCTGTTAAGACAGTAAAGGAAGGCTTTCTAAACTAGCTTTGAAGTGTTTTCCTGGGCTTTGTTTCCGTGGCGACACAGCAGAGAGAACAAAAGGAATGCTTTCAGAAAGTCTTTTTTTTTTTTTCCTATCGACTAAAGGAGGCCATTTCAATAAAATGAATGAACTCAAGCCTGAGGGGTGGAATTGGAATGGGGGGGCGTGGTCAAGAAGCGTCTCAGGGGGCTGAAATCAAGCCCGATAGTTTAATATTTCCACTCAGAAAGTAATTAGATTTTGCCTAAAACATTGAAACCTTTAATCTGCTTCAGTCGTTTTCAGAGGTTAAGATTTCAGGTTCACTGATAAAGTCTTACACTGTGCAATCCCAAGATAAATTAATCAGGATAAAAACCATTTCTCCGGGAGCTTTTGTCTCAGGGGGATCATCGTTTCCCACGACAGAAACCAATGATCTTTTAGAAGTTGTAATAAAAACCATGAGAAATATATATACAGTATATGCAACATAAGCATAATACTGCATATCGTGGAAAGTATGGTCATAACAAAAGACGCATTATAAATTGTTACTATTATGTGTACACAGAATTCAGAGGACATTGAGTTAAAAGGATGTAGGCTAGTGCTTATAGACGCACGCACACGCACACGCACACGCACACGCACACGCACACGCACACACACACACAAAGAGACATTAATTACCCTCTGAATAAAGACTTATCTGCTTGTATCCCAGATCTGTCCTTCACTGCCACCTGAGTGTGCGGAGTGTTTTGCGATGGGAGGAGAACAATAAGTGCCTCGCAGGCAAGGCCTCTCACTGCGTGTGCGACACTTGACGTTGGAAGTACCGCTCCGAAGTACCGCTTCTGTGAGCCGCCCGTTCCGGCGAGTGCCACGCAAGATTAACCTTCTTCGAATCGCTGCTGCGAAATAAAATTAAATATGCATCGCACAGCAAACCATGATCCACATTAATTAGCAGTGACCTAAAACATAGACTTCAGACTCGACCGAAGGCCTGAGCTGACTGGGAAGACGTAAACTGCGCGCGCGACATCGCCGAGCCGCGCACTGACACAAATTCGCAGGCACATAACCGGAGCGCTGACAGCAGGCAGCACAATGAGGACACAGACTCACTGCTCACTTATAGAGGAGAAAGTACAGAAAGACTCACAGAGGGCCTTCTCCTGAACGCGCCGATCATCCTCCCGGACCTGAAATGAGAGGAGAGTAGAATCAGGAGCCTGGCAGCACACACGTTCCGCTGATTTTGGGAGACCGCTGAGAACCAAGAGAGAAGCCATTAGCCAGCGTTCACACTTGAGGAAATTAACCTGTGCTTCAAATTCCTGCCCGAGCTGGAGGCTTCTCAGGTCTGAGCTACGCTTGTACAAATCAAAAGACAGATTCAATCAACATTTGTCCTTAATTTTGACTAAAAACCATTTTTTTAAGGTCCAGTAGTCACGAAAGGTCTCGCCAAACTGAGTTGGTGAAATGCTTGCATTTAAAGTAAAAGTTATGTTGAATTTTGATCGAAAATGGCAGTGTCATGAGTGAAAGCCTCATAAATGTGGTGTGATGTGTTGCAGACCTAGGGGGGGTGGTGGCGTTCCCCACACAAACACTTGAGAGCAAAGTACCATCCCGGTTTGTGTTAGATCAGTCCAGAAAGAATGACCATTTATCTGAAAGCTAAGGGACCACAGTGGTGTGTTCATACATAGGATTCATCAAAACAAGCAGAATAATTAAATACCTGAAAACTACAATGGAAAACAGAAACCGTCACACTGGACGGCAACAGAAAATCTCACTGCTGTTCCAGCCGGCGAAGTTTTTTTCCCTAAAGAATTCTCCCCTTCCAATTCTTTTGTTTTCTCAGCTTTAAAATCTTGCAACCTCCTTTTAACTTCTTGAACAAATAATGTGTGATTTCCCCCATGTTATCAAAAAAGGGGGTTCTTCCTAATTGTGTTATGTTTCCCGAGCCCCAGGCATCCCTGCCTCTTGGCTCCGGGCTCTCGGCTCCATTAGCACACCGGCTCGGCTTGTCACACCCGTGTCTGTGGGCGCGCTCTCAGGAAGTGTGCGGAGAAATGTAAATCAGCCTTATCACCAGAAACTTCTAATTACTCTTCACCCCCCCACCCCCACCCCCCCACCCCCAAAACCGCCCACGCCCGCCCAAAGTCTTCACAAGTCTATCTACAGGGAAAGGGACGAGAAGTAAAAGGAAGTCCCGTCTCCGGCATCCGCCGTGGCAGGGGAGAGTGACACTGAAAGAGAATAGAGAAGTGACACTGGGGCTTCATTTGATTTATGAATACCCCTAGACTGACAATTACTCCGCTCCTGCTTCCCCCTCGCTGTTTGTAGAGCGCACTTTAAACAAGTCATAAATCCACATCAAAACCTTGCGTGGCTCACCGATGCGCCACCGGGGGATTGGGTATACTGAGCCACAGGGCAGTGATAGTCAGGAGAGAATAACAAGGTGCAGTGAGTTTATAGTGCCCACCGAACACAGCGCAAACATCCCTTCAGCTGTCCAAAACCCGCCAATCCTCCCAGCCCCTTCAACCGCTTCTACAACCCAGCTGTTGCCATGGTATCATTAAAAAAAAAAAAAAAGGATTGGGACTTTAAACTCCATTTTTTAAACTCCAAATTTTACAACATGCATAGCCTACACATACAAAATTAGTCAGGAGGTATGAAAATGGCAGCATGTTAGCAAATATGTGCAGTCGGCGTTAAAATGAACAATAAACAGAGACGGTGGTGTGATGGCTAAAACATGGGTCTGTATGTTTGTTGAAATAGCCACAGTTATATATTATTCAAAAGAAACAAACAAGAAACTCAATAAATGGAACGGCTCAATTCTTCTTTCTGGCTGGCTGGCGCATTACCATGCACAGTAACGGCTTGTAACGTGCCGGGCGTACAGGTCATGTGCCTGTAGTTCACCTTGCCCAGTCTCTGCCAGGTTTCTCTTGCAAATAAGATTATTAAGATTAATACACGTTAAATAAATTCTCATCTGGATGATGTGAGAGGGTAATATGATGCGCAGGCACAAAATAAGAGGTCGGACTTGATCAGATTTCATTCTGAAAGTGAGCAATGGGTTCTGGTTTAAAGGCAGCTCCCCTTATCACACGTCCAAACGCAGGAGCCAAGTCCCATGAGGACAGCATCAACACACTCGGGTGTGTGCTTTGCATTTATATGCAGTGTAAACACATCTGTTGGAACCTTCAATAATGCTGTGCTAAAGAGAGCGCATTTAAATCAAATGCTTTCCTGGGAGATAGAGAAAATGTTTTCCAAGAGAGGGAATTGTCAACAAAGAAATGTGCATCTCCTGACCAGGAGAGGTGACAAACTGGATGTGAAACACAATTGAACAGCAAGAGATCTGCTGCATGTAGTGCATATTTACACATTTTTTGTTGTTTTGGCTCTGTACTCCAGCACATTGGATTTGAAATGGAACAGTGACTACGAGGTTAAAGCGCAGACTTTCAGCTTTAATTTGAGGGTGTTTACATCCGTATCGGGTGAACCCTGTAGCAATTCTAGGCCTTTCTATACATAGTCCCCCCATTTTAGGGGACCAAAAGTAATTGGACAAATTAACAAATATATCTAATATTTGGTTGCATATCCTTTGCATGCCATGACTTCTGATGTCTGTGACCCAACAATATCAAAAGAGTCTTGATATCTTATTTTCAGGTACTCTTACAAGTGATACTATAACCTTTCTACATTTTCTACACTGCCGTTGTACCCTTGAGCAAGGTACTTAACCTGAATTGCTTCAGTATATATCCAGCTGTATAAATGGATAAATGTAATAAGAAGTTGTGTAAGTCGCTCTGGATAAGAGCGTCTGCTAAATGCCTATAATGTAATGTAATGTACATTTGAATGGATCTCTATGGGAATTGGGGTGGGGTGTGGGGGTGACTAGATTAAGATGTAATTTACGCTGGTCTAGTATGAAACACATGGTTGAAAAGTCAGCAAGGGTTTGAGGTATCAAATAAGCCTTACACCATCACTCTGCTGCCAGAAATACAGTAGATATGGACAGATCACTTTAAGGGTTTCTTCCCCCGACATATTTTTCCATAGAGTTCAATAGGAAAATGAATCAAGAGAAACAACCCTTAAAGTGACCGATGCACATGGCTCACCTCAGATGAGGAGAGGCACAGTATCCTTGGCCTCTTGGCCTCTGTGCACCACCAATACATTCTGAATCAGTTTTCCAACCCTGCATATACAAAATGACAATAGCCAAACTCTGAAGAGAAGAAAGTTAAGACGCTGAATATTCAAATATGCTGATCTGCATGGGTTGATATAGATACTGAATTGATTTATTGCTGTTTTTGGTGACTTATTCAGTTTTTTGGAAAAGATAAAATGTACTTGGTATAAAAAATAAAGTGCCAGCCATTAATCAGGTTTAACGTAGAGTAATGCCACTGCTTCGTAGGATAAATTTATCAAGAATTTGCTTTGTGTCTGCGCTTTACGGATGACGTTTTTGATTCAAAGATGATGGTAAAAGGAGAGGAATGTGGTCCAAAATTCAACCTGAATATAAAACAGATGGCAATTAGACTATTAGTATGCCAGAATGAGTCATCTGGACTAATGCCACAACTTCTGTCATACATTACAATATTAACTTCCACATTATATTATACATTTTTGTAATCCACACTGATTACAAGTATTGGACACTTTATCTCTTTTTCTTTAGAGAACAGACTTTATGTTGCTGTAGTATTCATCAGTGTCAAATGGGATACTTTTATTGTGATAAATGTCTATCGCATAATGTCTCAAACATCAGCTAAAATGGAATTTTGTTTAATTACTTAGCCCAGTCTGAATGTAAAGCAAAGAACAGCGATACTTACACAGAGGATGACAGATTTCCTATCTTTTACGGAACGTGCACTGAACAACCTTCGGAGATTTGCACAGAAAATAACCGAGCGATTTTATTCTTATTACTCTTACAGATAGAGGAGAGCAGGGAGGCTGGAGCCTGAGGTGCGTTTAATCTCCTATGGCCCCCCGTGCATCTGGAGCAGAAGGAAAATGGTGAATTATTGCTCTGCCATGGAGCGAATCAAGGTGAGACTCACCGAGTCATTCCACCACTGCCTCCGACTGAACAGGCTCCGACACCGATAAAGAGACTGTGTGTGTGTGTGTGTGTGTGTGTGTGCATGCATGGACGAGGGTCTCCTCTGTTAGCCTGACACCCCCGGAAAGAGGACAGCCACTGACAATATGGGACAACAGGGTTATATTATGCAACGTCACACGGTTGCCGCAGTTCCTCCTATCCGAGTGAAAACGCGTTACACGCAAACAATTCTGCCGATGCTAACCTATGTCCATGGCATTTCGAAGGTAATTGACGAGAAGTGGGTTCCGAATTCCCGGACACGTTATCAGCACAAACTGCAGTTTGACAGCACAATTTAAAAGCCTCAGGAAGACGAGGGCCTTTTCATTTCGGGACTCTCAGAGGGAGCCGCGCATTACTGCGAGAATTGCAAATTGCACTAAAAGTGCACACAATTACAAGAAAGATTCACAGCTAAGCCTCAATGGGCATTGGGCATGGAATTTAATTGACCATTCAACTGTGAATTTCATTGTGTAATGTCAAAACAATCATAGAGTAGTCATAAAAATAGTAGCCAATATGTAAAGTAAAAAGTGAGGATGGGGTGGGGGGGTGGGGGGCGCGGTAGGAGGTAGGGGATGATTGCAACTTAAATGCACATAATTGCAATTGAATTTGCCAAAGCAAATGCACATCCAAGGCTCCCTCTATTCAGAATGGAAAAGACTGCATCACAGTGCGATTTAGCAATCAAGTACAATGAGGAGCAATCCAGTTAGAAATGTGCTGAATTTTTATCCTATACATTTTCACAAGCTAATCTACCTGATGCAACAGAAAGACTAAATTCAGAGCACTTTCTCCCAACAGTCGCCAGGATGACAAGTCGTTTTCTTGAAGAACAGGAAGTGAGGTCAAATTCATATACGTAAATAAGATATTGGAATTGATTTAGGTGAATTTACTGAGGCAGAATCAGACATTTGCTATAGCAGTAAGTACAGAACTGTTTAACTTTCTAACATAACCAAGCCAGAAGCATCAATTTAGCTAAATTGATGAAGTAAGATTACAGAAAGCCCAGTAAGATTATTTATTGTCCATTCCTATGAAACAACTTCAATGGTTCTTGAAAAAATGCAATGATTTAAATGCAACAAGCAGATTACAGACAGAATTACAAGAATTGCTATTCAAGTGATATTTTGAGTCAAAAAACTGCTCTGCCAATCAAAAATGATATGTCCATCCCCATTATTACCATTCTGATTCACACGGGACTATGACCAAACGCATTCAGCAGCTTCACACGGGACTATGACCAAACGCATTCAGCAGCTGTCCTTGCAAAATCCCATCACGTACAGTGACTTCAGAAAGTATTCACCTCCTTGAACCTTTTCACATTTTATCCTGTTGCACCTTAAAATTTTAATGCATTAAAATATTTTTTCCTCCTTCACCAACAGAATAAATTCAACACATTTATGATGCGAAAAAATGTTTTATTCAACAATTAATTCACTCTGGGGGGGTCAATACTTTGACCCCCCCAGAGTCAATACTTTGTAGATTTGGCCGCTTTTACAGCTCTGAATTTTCTTGGGTACGTCTGTCTGAGCTTTGTAAATTTAGATTTTGGAATTCTTGCCCATTCCCCAATGCAAATTTTCTCCAACTGCCAAATTAGACAGAGTTTTCGATGGACAGCAATGTTCAGGTCATACCACAGATTTCCAGTCCCTTTCTTTCAGTTTTTGCCGTGAGCTTTGGGTCATTATCTTGTTGGAACATCGCCCTAAATTATAATCACTTGTGGGATGGAACAGGTTCTACTCAAGGAGTGGCCTGTACTTGGCTCCACTCGTATTACCCTTAATGGTAACAAACTTTCCAGTCCCTCCTGCTGAAAAACAACCCTGTGGCATGATGTGGTAACCACCATATTCGAGGCATGGGGGTTACTTGGGAGATGTTTTATTTGTGCCAAAGCGCATTGCTTCTTTGCTTTCAGGCCAAAGAGCTGAAATTTAGTGTCATCAGACCATATCTTCTTCCAGAAGGTCTCAGGGTCTGTCGGATGGCTTCCGGCAAACTCCAGGCATAATTCAATGTTGGCCTTACTCCAAAACAGGCCAAATCTGTAAAGTGCAGAAGACATTGTTGATCTCTGGACAGCATTTAATTTCAGCCAATGAGCTCTGCAGCTCTGTCAGTGTTCTAGCTGGCCTCTTGGTCACTTCTCTGACAACTACTCTTCTCATCCGGTTGCTCAGTTCAATAGGACTGCTTGATCTTCTTAGTCACTGGGTTGTGCCATATTATTACCATTTTGGTACAATGGACTTAACAGTGGTTCAATGGGTTTTTTCAAACCCTTCTCTAGCTATTTGCCTTTTAACAACTTCATCCTCCATGTGCAGTTCTTTGGTCTTCATGACTGGTCTCATCAGTTAGGAGACCTCATAAAGTCAGTGATATTTTTTTCTGCGATAATGAAATTTAACACAGGTGGACCCAAAATAAAAATAGGTGGACCTTGTTTACATATTTAGTGTGATCTCTCAAGAAAATGGAATATGCACGCCCCAGTTTAGTTTAATTCAAAACGGGTGAGTACTTTAATCACAATTAAGTCATTTTCAGGTTTATTTTTTATGATTCTGAAAGGTACTTACATATTCTATCTATTTTTTATATTGTAGAGAGTCATATTGGAGTAGAAAAAAAATCCCATTCAAATATTTTTTTATATGACTTTGCAACATGAGAAATAATCAATGGGGGTTGGTGAAAACCTTCTTTCTGAAGGCACTTTATATCTGTTTACAGTACATTCTTTAAAAGGCAGTGGGTGTAGACATAATTTAAGTATTTTTCAAGCAGAGTGCTTTAAAATACTCCCAGCTCCCACACAGGGCTCACCAGGCTCCAGCCTTAAGGGCCTTTCCTCCATGCTTCGGAGAAGCGCAGTCTGCGCACGATTCCTGGTAATCTCCCGTGACAGGTGGTTTTTAAGCGATTCTCCAGAGAAGCGCCGAGATCTCCCGAAGTACCTGATAAAAAATAGATCACGTCCAGTCCAGAAAACTCAAGTTTTCTTTAGAGGCTTACATATATCTCCCTGCATATAAAACATGCTTCTCCCACCATCTTTGCTCTGAGCTGTTTACAACCAGTCGTGCGGTTTACAAACGGCTTTGGTAGAAAGATAGATAGAAAAAGGGAGTGACACAGAAAAAGAGCGATACAACATCGAAGAAATTGCTTGCCTTATAAACAATTTAAATATGACACACTTACAAAACCAAACTGAACCAGCAAAAAGTGGACAGTTAATATGATGAATACAATTTTAGTTGAATAAGCAGTTTAAGTTAAACTGAAAACCAAAAGAAAAATGGTTTGATGATGAATTTCTATCTGTAATAGAAATAATACGCAATTATCATATCAACCATAAAGAACCTGAAGCATCATCCATAAAACTGCATGGAAATTATCTGTAAAGAAGGAAATTACTTCAAACTACAAATAAGCTCAACAGAAATTGACTGAGCATGGCGTTACATAGGTTAGCTATGAAAAATCAAACAACTGAAACCTACACAACTAAGTTCCTGACAACATCAGAGCAGAATTCAGAAAATGTTAAATCTGAAGAACTTTACTTAAATTTTTCAACCTGGTAGAAACTGGCTGCTTACTGTCCATCTAGATATCAGGGATTACATTACATTACAGGCATTTAGCAGACGCTCTTATCCAGAGCGACTTACACAACTTTTTAGCATTTTTTACATATTATCCATTTATACAGCTGGATATATACTGAAGCGATTCAGGTTAAGTACCTTGCTCAAGGGTACAACGGCAGTGTCCTACCTGGGAATCGAACCTGCAACCTTTCGGTTACAAGGCCAGTTCCTTAACCATTATACTACACTGCTGCCCGGCAGTAATAATTGATAATAATCCATAATTGAATGAAAATAGATACAAATATTAACTACCAAGGCATCTTGAGCAGCAATGTGGGGAGGTTTTGGGCAGCATAATAAATATCCAACGTGTTAATCCTGTGTAAAGAATATGCTCCTATTCTTTCTTAGTCCTATATATTACACTATGGCAACACAGAGAATGTGCTTACTTCCAATACATAGACAGGGAAAGTAAGATGGACAGAAAAGAGATAGAGAGAGAGAGAGAATAAAAGATAAGATTCCAAAATGTAGGAAGTTCTCGGATCACATCGTCCTCCAACCAATTGCAGACAAAATCCTGCTACGCGGCCTGTAATTAGACCTGAAGGCCTTAAGGCCTGAAAACTGATCAGGATTCCTCGTACTCTCTGACACCGATCACAGTCTGGGCTTAATTGGGGTCTCCTTTTATGCCTGCGCACCTTCCTGGGGCCACTAAATAAGTATCATTCAATCAGTGCTACATGCTGTGACTCTCCTCTCCTCCCAACCTTTGATTTTCCAGCTCTTGTAACACGTGAAGCATGGCTGATTTCGCCCCCGTTAAGCCTACCCCCTGCTGCTCTTGGGGCCAGGCGATCCACGCCACACGTCAGAATGTAAATGTTTTCTGATATGAATCCCTCTACTGTGCACCCTCGAGCAAATATTTTAGAGGGCGTGCGCATAAAATGAAGATTGATCGAAAAAATGCAAACGAGCATCTTAAAATGCATTTCTCCAGGGGGTTTCTCCACGTGATTGATCGCCAATTTATCAATACCTCTCATAAAAGTGATATGGCAACAATGCGTGCCATTTCAGCCGGGGAACAGCATTGATTCACTATATCCATGGGTAATGAGCACAGAACTGCAGAACAAGTCAAAAGGCAAGAGCTGGCACACGAAAGCAAGCATGAAGCGATTATTTTCATCCAGGAACAGCAAGACATACTGCATGAGCATTGTCGTATGCGGCACTATACGCTTTGCAGTAAACACACAAGAAATGTTTCTAAAATAAGAGCAATGGAAGACCTTAAAGGTAGTTGTTTTTTTCAATTCTGACACTGAGCCAATGAAACGTTGGAGAAAAGTAAATTTCACTTGCGAAAACACCATTACTTGCATCCCTCTCTGTGTGTTACCTTAATTTGTTTTCAAACGTCTGTCATGATTGTTGTGATTTCAATTAGAATGGGAAAATTCAAATATAGCATTATTTTGAAAAAGATGTGTCTGTACATGTCATTTTTTGTGTTCAGGCCAAGATTCATACCGTTTAACATTAGGCAGAAAAATGTCTTAATTTTGTTGTGTATGTATTATACTTGAGTACATATTGCATTTATTTCAAACCCTATCAAACTGAATCGTGATCTAAATACCGTCACTCCTGCTAAGAGCCCCGGCTCTATAGTTAAACATTTATAAGAATTTTTGACACGATCATTTCTAGGTGACATCACAGCAGAATTTATTACATGAATATTGTGTGGAAATTGTAAACATCTGTTCTATTATCGTTGAAATGACATATGTGACAGAAATGTACATTGCATTTAGCTGCCATTAAAGTAAATGACTATAAAAATATGGAACACTCACTATAAAAGCGTATGAATGCGATTAAACTGACAGATGTTTTAGGTGGGGGGTGTTTGATTTTACACGTCTCCTGGCTGCTGCCGCCGCTCCACGTAAATGTTTCATTCTCAGCTTCCATGTTGAACATTTAGGAGCTGAAACTTAATACAGCAGATTTTTTTAAATCTAAAAATTAATTAATCTAAAAAAAAAACTGTTTATATCCTTCTTAGAACCTTTTCCACTGCAGGTTTGTAAGCAGTTTCACAACAGAGGAGCCACAAGCACCGAGCTTTACTGGATGCAACAGATCAAAGAAGAGAAGAAAAATGTTTAAAAAAAAAAAAATATAAATTCAGAAAAATGGCAATTGTTCCTGGCATGTGGCTTTGGTCAATTGATCATTTAATTTGGTTGATTGTGCTGGGTAAATGTAGGATGCGGTCGTGATGCGTTCTGCCTTTGAAGGCTATCGATTCAAACCGCAGCAGCACGTTATTACAGCTTTGGGTCTCCACAACCTGAAAACCCCGCTGTGCACCAGCCTCTTCTGTCTGCCGGTAATTTGTCCATGTAAAAGTTATTACAGGGAGAGTTGGTCTCCCTGCAGAGTTCATCTGTGGCGGAAAACATCTGAAAGCAGCAAGCTTTCAAATTGGTGCCAATAATAATAATAATAATAATAAAGCAGCACTTCAAAATTACTTTCAGGAGAAGGCGAGGAGGATCAATGAGAGGGAACCTCTATTCCTTTCCTTGTCTGCATTGTTTTCAAAAGCAAAGCTTCCTAGTTTTTGACTGTTTGCGTAAAGCAACAGTCGCAACTTTAACTTGTGAAACAAGGCATAGTTTCTGAGTGATACGAGAATCCTGTCTGAAGCAGAAATTGGCGCATCAAAGCTTCAGCTTCCCTGACGCAAACGCAGAGGCGGTGGAGGGGAACGTGTCTGGCATTGGGAACGCACACTCCCGCCTGATGCCTACTCGAGTCGTCGATTTGAGGCGATGAAAACGCCGAGTGAAAAGAGACGACGCGGACTCGGAAACTCGCCGTTGGTAAAGCAACCGACGCGTACACGGATGTGACCGCGTGCCGGTAATCATAACGTAAGGTACTCACAATCAGCATGCGGGGGCCGTTACTCCCTCCGTCAAAATTCTATTGTACTGGCAACATTTGAAGCCAAATGAGCTGATGAAAGGTGGAAAGACAGGCTAACGGGAAGCAAAGAAGATAAAAGCAAGACGAAGAGAGTAGAGTACACTGGCGGTGTGATGTCAGGTTCCCTTAGCAACACAACCCTTGGATACTAACCAAAGGTTTAATGAAAAAGACGAGGCACAAGGATAGAGCCGATTAAAAACTCGGGTGCTCGGATACCGTGTTGCTTTTAGTGTTTCCATAATTACGGACGCTGGGCATATTACAATGTTCACTCTGTTTAAAATGATCTAAATTAGGCTATATAAACATACATTACTTAACAACTCGTCTCAGGGAGCTCCCCCAGGTTATTGAGAATAAAACATCAGATGCATACATTCAGTACCATAATCACCATTACAGGATATTTGCAAGCATAAATTTCTTGTTTGTGCGGACATCCCCATAGTCAAAATTAAAGCGGTCTTCCCGGTTTTTGTCCATTCCATTGTATTTCCATTTATCCTGTTGTCATATTCAAAACTATTCCCAAACCACAGTTGTACAGCACAGTTCACCTTGTTTTGGATACCCAGGACCAGGTCCAACAAAAAATTTATGGGAGGTGCCAACTTACTGTACTTCAATAAATGATACCTTGAATAAAAAGTGTGATAAACTTGGGTTGGGCTGTGCATTCATGGGTATTGATTCTAAGCAAGTACCATGCACATTCACTGATAATTATCTCCACCGGAACACTCACTCCATTCTTCCATGGCTTGCTGCCATCCCGCACCAAAAATGAAAGAATCAGTGAATGAGCGGAGGTTTCACTCAGGCCTGACATTTCACTCCCCCTGCTGGTGAAGGCCGCTGATCCACCGAGTGCAACAAACGAACCTCCGTTCACATTAAGAATCTCAGAACGCCGAATCCTGATTAGGCTTTGAGAGGCCAGCCACACGAATGAAGGAACACGGCAATCAACTTGAAATGTCCTGCAGTGCCGCCGAGAAGCAGCTGCCTCTCTAACTGGCAAACATTTTAATGAAGCAGTTCTTACCGGCGAGCCACCTTCTTTCAAGTCCCCGACAGCAACGCTGATTAGTACTGCAAATAAATCAAACGGGGAGAAGACAATGTTAGGGCAGAGAAACGTAGAGTAGAGACAAATAACACAAACAATGTCGTCAAACCGTGCAAAATGTCAATAAGCCGCAGGGGGGGGGGGGGTGAACAGATATGCGTGCACATATATACGCGTGCTCATAAAGCCAGAAGTAATTGTTGGTGCAAAGTATACACAAAGTGTTCCACGGGAGGATGCTAGGTCAATAAGGAGTTTTTTAAATTGAATCTGTGTGCGACTCAGCTCACAGTATGACAGCTGCAGTGCTAAATGCCGGAGGCTTCAAACCGCCATATAGGCTGCAGTGTGATAACCATAACTGCTAAACCGCAGGACCGAGGGTTCAAATGTCCTTTTCAGCTTTTTCAAAGTAGGAAACGGTGACAAAGGAAGAGGTATTGATTAAAACTGCAAGCGCCCGTTGAGTCTCCCAGGCCTTTTCTCTATTCTTTCAAGGGGGGTGTTTTTTTTTTTTTACATGCATACTATAGGACCAGTCAGGCAGTTACAGTATGTGAAGCGAAGTCCTACATGGACATTCTGCACTGTTAAAAAAACCACAGTTTTTCTTTTAAAATTGACAAATGTTATATATATAGAAGTGAGTGTCCTGGAATATGGAGAGCTCTTTGAATACCAAGACCAGGGGTCTCAGGAAAGTCAACATTGGCCACCAGGATGTTATTATGAGCACCCAGGATGTGTCTCGTACATGCAAGACAGTGAACAGGCTCTCTCAGGACGGGAAATCCCTAAACAAAGGAGCTCCCTGAAAGAATATGAAACGAACTGGCAAACCAAACCGAGCAACTTAAGGAGCAGGGACAGAGGTGGGGGTAGGGAAGGGATGAGGAAATACAAAATTAAAGTAATTAACGCATGTTCTTGAGTGTTTTGGAGGGACAGAGAGAGCGAGAGAGCGCCAAGGACCGAGAAAGAGAGAATTAAAAAAAGAGAACCAGATTTACACTGTTAGTCACTGGTTGTGAAATCTCAGAAGAGTCATTCTTCTTTTACTAAAAGTTTAAAACAGGCCAATTTGACCCAAACCAAACACAAGGTTTAAGAGGGGCATAAATCATGTCAGGCCAGCCAGCCCTTGCTGGCTCAGATTTGGAAGGCATTATTAATTATTAAGTGGCTAGACAGACAGACAGACAGACAGACATTTTTCAACTGAGTCTTCTCAGCCAGCAGGCACTGACACAAAGAAATGATTAAGAAAATAATTAGATTTAATAACTCTACCAAATACTTACAGCTTTTAAGTGCTAGGTAAACAACTGGTAATTATTTAAAGACACCTTTTAGAGTTGATTATAATCAGGGCTTGATGCAGGGCCATATTTATTTACTTAAACACATAATAAAATGTGTTGAGGAATAATAAATTCGTGAAATGGCCTTGTGAAAACTTAAAAAAAATATAATAAAACCCTTTTGGATATCTGATATTGCTACTGATAACAACAGCAAAGAAGTCAACTGTTTTTTTCTTTGTTTTTTGTCCAGCAGACATCTCCAGTAGTCTCACAAATCAGTCAGAAACAAGAGGAATACATTTCACTGGGAACTTTTCAATACAACAGAGTGCTGCATGGGGTAGAATAACAAGGAGTGCTCGGAACAATGAAAAAGTGAGACACTGTAGGACGACAAGAATTGACTGGTTGAGTAGGACTGGGTAATGGGCTCCCGGGGTGGCTGCATGTAAAGGTTCCCACCACGAGCACAGGCTGAGCCCAACAGCCTTGCTAGTTCCAGGCTGAGCCCAAGTCATTACGTCCGCAGTTGACAATGACTTGAATCAGGAGTGGAGCACAGCTGTCTTAGTCCTTCCAGGTGGGCATAATTAGCCAGTGTTCCTTGGGTCTATGCTCCATAAATGAGCCCTGGCTACTCACCGGGAGGCTACAGGTGACCAAACGTCTTCAAGATGAGACTCGTCTCCTAAGACTTTCTTTCCTGTGGCTGGCTTCTGAAAGCTTAATCAGCACTAACCCTCCTGTAGCATAGTGTGGCTTGTAGTAAGGAGAATACAATGAGCAGAAATGCACAAGCTTCAGCATTAAGGATGCTGGGCATATCAAATGCACAAAACATTATTCAAAATATATAGATATATTTTTTAATCTAACACGATTGCAGCTCAACTAAATTAATAGTGCAATATCCAGCATTTGGAGCCTCCTCTAGCAGGTAGTACTAAGCATGCAACCTCTAAAACATCCTCGATAACGCTATAATCTATTTGAAATTCAAAATGAAACTCAGCACAAGCGATATGAGCTTGTTGGATGCTTGTGCAAGTGGGGCGTATGTCTATTCCTTCAACTGCAGGGGCAGGAATGCCTGGGGCAATTCATTAGTTATGAATAATGCACAAACATACAGGCCAAACAATATTATGAAGAAACTCATCACTAAAATAGCCAAATACAGCAGTGCTACTGTATTTACAGGACAGTGCTTATTACATACTGCTATATGACAATATTGTCAGGATTGCAGGACTTATGTTTACCTCATTTACAATATTGTCACTATTTAAACAAACTTCTCCTGGAAAACTATTCTCAAACAACAGCAGCGTATTTTTGACACAATAGGGTGAAAAATCACAACCTTAAGAACACTTCGCATTCAGACGGCTCCGTGAAATGCAGATGGATTACGCTAAAACAAGAGTGATTTCCGAAGCATGGAGACAGGCTGCTCTTACGTTACGTATAGGGCCCCAAGTCTACAGTACACTGGAGACAATTAAAAATGCAACATTTGGCTTAAAAACAGGCATCCTACAGGAATACATCCGAGTTCACTCCTTACTCTGCTACATCTGTCACGAACCTGACATCTTTTCATGCATGTCCCAGGAGGACCAAGAGAGACGTGGAAAAAGTTGTTTGTTGACGCTCGTACACAGCCCGCAGTTTATTTCCACACATCACAGGCATGGCTGAGAGAACAGCCTGGCACCAGACTCCAGAGAACAAGTCCAAAAATGAACTGAATCATTCAGAAATATTTTGGGCTTTCTTTTAAAGAAATGCCTTGGACTGAAGTAGACGGAGCGGTGCTCGCATTGGCCTTCATTTTGGTAACTACTGGCAATAGCAATAATGCGTATCATTTTAGCAGGGAATTTATGACACTGGGTTGTGCTTGCTTGCTTCCTTCCTATTCCCTCATGGGTGGTTCCTGAGACAGAAAGCAGAGGAATAACACTTGGAATGAGCAGGCATAAAATAATAACCATCCATTATGGTTTGTATTGTAGCCATTCCAAGATGGTAGAAAATACTTATACCTGTAGCCATTGGGGAACCTATGCAAAATTTAGTTTGGGCACTTCCCCCATTTGTTTCCATGGTGGACCGGGGGGGTGGGGGGGTGGAATTGCGATTGCAGACCTGGGGGAGTGACAGATTGCGATCGTGAACCGTGGGGGTTGGTTCGAGGGAAATGGTAATTCTGGACCGTATCCAGTAATAGGGGCCCTGAAAGCCAATTCGGCACAGAATGGGTACACTTGGCACAAAATGACTCTGTGGTCTTTTCTTAACCAGAGGCATAATGCAAATATCGGTCATAACATTTACATATATAGCTGTAATTCATATTTAACATTTCCTCAAATACAGTGTCCGGAATGATTAATATTACAGTATTATAATATCTGTAATGATTATGAAGGGACATGTCAGCTAAATGTCAGACAAACGCTGATAATTAAAAATGCATCTCTAGCCTTTCCACGAGGAAAATCATGGGTAAATTAACATAGGGACATTAATGTTGCATTCTGTCATTATATTTTATATAATTCAAGGCTGTTAGAGAAAGAAATATCTCCCATTTGGAAATTGTATTAATTAAAATGTGTGTGTAAAAGTATGCTATAAACTACTGCAATGTACTGGGCGACATTTTTCTATCATCTTGAGACCTACCTCGACTCTTCACAACTGACAAGTCAGCCCCTAACAATAGTTTTGGATGTGCTGATCTCGTTTTTTTAGTTTTTTTAAATTTTTTTACTTTTTACAAGCCTACATGGCTGAACTTCTAAGCCCCCAAGAGGAAACCAAGAGCTGGCCTTTTAAGACAAAAGGTTCTTTGACTGTCTTGAGGGGTTCTGCCCATTAAATGTTCATCTTCTGGAATACAATAAAAGCTTTATTAATACAATATCCCTCAAGTTTCCAGCACTAATGAGACATTTCAGATTTGAAAACCCGGCCTCTCCCACATGCATCAGTGCTGTTCACTGAGCTTGCACTACCTTTTTTTCCCTGAGACTACATGACAAGCGTTTCATATTTCACCAGCCATTTCACAAATCCTGACACTGCACTGCAGCTGCCCCTTGTGGCAATTGCTAATAAACCCTGAGCTTCGGCAAAGCCGGCTGGGTAAATGCATAGACTAAAATCTGTTACTCCTTTAAGAGAGGCTACTGCCCCCATCCCTTTAAGTGAACAAATTTACTGAATTGGATTTTGTCTCAAAACGTTATTCACACGTTAAGTTAGCAGACATAATGTACGTAACGTAATAGATTTCTACTCTGGGGTGAGACATTGGCTTATTACCTTTTAGCTGCTTTGGTAGGGCAGCACGGTACTGTAACTCCACTAAGTGAGATATACTAGGTGGGACATACAGGGAGATTCAGATATTCACAAACTGCTCGTTTAGCGAGAGGAATGATGACCTCTAAACCAAATGGCTGTGTATATTTGCAGGTCATGTTTTTATCCATATTATTATCACATTTTATTTTACAGGCTATATAAAATGATGTATTCCATCCTATTGAGCATTGCTTGTTATCTTCTATCCGATAAGGGCTGGCTGAGTAACCGTGCGAGTCAGACACTGACACATCATAGGGTCTATCTTCAGCTCCTACAGGCCTTGAGCAAAAAGCAAAAAGGGAGTATGCAGGTGGAGAGTGGGAAACTAAGTTTTACCTTTCTGCCTAATTAGGTGGTTGTCCTTGGTACTGACAAACTCGCAGTTGCACAACCTCTCTTAGAGGGTAAATAATGCTTTTTTAGTATGGTGTCGACTCTGTCAGCAGGCGTACTCTTTCTGCAGAAATAAAGACCCTCACAACTGGATCAAGGGCAAAGTCTTTTCCTGACCGGATTGACTCTCCATTACATGACAACGGTGGACTTCTCCTTCTCCACCCAACACGTGCATGAAAAGGTTGTTTTCCAACTTTAAATAACACCCCCCTCCCCCCCGCCCCAGGTCTCATCAGCGACCCCAGATTAAAATGCAAGATGAGTCCCCTCATAAACACCTTCAGGAAAAAAACACCTGTTATACCAGGCCTGGCTCTTCAAGAGACTTCAGTAATGAAAACAGACATAAAGCTTAGACACAGTAACAGGCGAAGATGAGAATGCCTCGGCAGCGTGCAGGAGAATGACAGAGACAGGCGGCTGTTCTATATTCATCCCCCTTCACCGAATCGGAATTTGAAAAGACTTCAAGGAAGAAGATTTTTTGATGACGTGCCTGTATGAACGGGGCTTTATCATAACGCATGGAAGCTGGAACCCCAGGCTTGTGCGACATGAAGTCAGATAAAGAGTGTTTGGAGGGAAGGTGTGTGGAGGGAAGGTGTCTGGTCTACGTTCCTCTTTTTCCTAAACAACAGCAGGACAGTCATTTTTACTACAGCTGCAGGTCTACAGCTACAAAATGGTGCTGGCACTGCCTGCACGCAATGCACTGCAGAGGGATTCAAATCCAATGTGCACCCGGGTTGGACCATTAAGGCACATTAATTCATACCAAACAATACTGGAAGGTCAGAGAGGGGGGGGGGGGGGACAGTAATGTGGGACATGTTCAGGATTGGTCAAACCCTGATCTGTGCGACTTCCAAACCTTTCTTTCAGAATTTTGTAGAATAGAAAGCTTTTGCAGGATACATTTAAATATGGGTAAAAAAAAGAAAGGAAAACCCCAGTCCCAATGTGGCTCAATCTGCCCGATTATTGTGTACCTTGTGTTCACCCACTGTGTTTGGTTTCTCATGAGATCTGTCTCTAGGATTCCTTCGCACACAATGCACGGATGACTTCCCCATGGCTCAATCCCAGGCAAATCCCAGCACTGTTTCTGACTGATAAGCAGGCATGAGGTTTTCCCCACAGCCAAAGGGATCTTACGCCATCGCCGGCATGTCACGCACACGGCATCGCTTCAGCAAAAACATTTCCATTATTTTATTTATTTGTTCGTTTCGCCATTTCCCTACAGCTGGCTATTCGCAGGTGCTTTAAGTTAGCCCACAGTGCACAGCAGAGCCACGGAATGACGTGAAGAAACAGAATGATTTATTACTTCAGAGAGTTCCCCCAGACTTCCCAACCTGCAGGTCATTCAGGAGTCATTTATTTGTATCTTTTTGGAAGACAAGTGACATTTGCCATCAGAGAGCGATTTGAATTTAAACCGTGCACGTATTTTAAAATCCCTTGTGAATATTACTGTGCGCTGCACTCTCCTGGAATTTGTTTGCAATTTGGGGCAATGGAAGGAAGAAGACGTCCATTACACTCGGGAGGCATTTTACAGCTACACTTTCTCTTCCACGGACAAGACGCAGTGTCACTTTTGAGGCACTCCCCGCTCCGATAATTATAAATAACACATGAGGAGGGACCGGGCAAGACACAAAGTGAAGTTTGACCGCGCATGCCTCTCGGACAAAATGAGACCGAAGCAAATTGCACAGCTTTTTAGAAAACCTAGTCAAGTGTTGTTGCCGTGAAAGTAGGTCAATGTCACCAGCAATTAATACAAAACCTAACACCAGGGCAGAGAATGCAATTCAAGTCAGCTTCTCCATCTAATGCTGAAACAGACATCAGAGCTTGTTTTTGATTAAAAAGACAGCAGCTTCTCTCCTACAATGGATTTTTGACAAGTCTGTCTGTTGCACTGACAAAGACCACAAAGTACTCCACAAAGTCTTGCTAAAGCAGGAACCTCGATAGAGGCCCTTGTCCTGTGTGAATGCTTTACATTTCTTTAATCATTTTAACTTTCTTCCTCAGTTTCATGCATCATATATAAATTAAAGTACAGAAACCTGGAACATTGCATTCAAAAATTTCAAACAGTTACAAACATCAAGAATTAGAATTTTGATGCCATGTTTTTCTATTTTACACGTTTTTATTAACATTCTCAGTTTTGGTTTCCTTGGATATGATGCACTTTAGAGAAACCTTAATGAATCAGGGGTTGTATCTTTTAATTGGACTCTGTGAAAAAGTGAGATGAAGCAATTAGCATTGGTAACAAGTACCGACATGTCAATGAGACCCTTTCTGGAACTGTCAATAATAATAAAGATACTTTATTTTTGCCAGGTTCCGGTTGTATTTTTTGCAATTTAACACCCGTTTTTCTGACCTCATCCCCATTTTCTTTCAATGTAATTAAAGTTAGAGACTATGACAGCAGGTAATTGGTATCAAACGCTAATGATATTGACATATTTTTATTTTAGTCATCATGACGCTTGATGTTTGAAATCACAGCACGCCATAGAGACCTCAATCATCTTGTGAAATTAATAACCATCTTTTTAACAGCATTTAAAAGGGAGCATGAGTGGTAAAGGTCTTTTTCTTTTACATTACAAGCTTTTAGCATTCCATTCAATGCAGTGGCAGGGTATGTGAACATAAGTCAGTGTGCAGGTTAATCTGATGCGCCTTTGAGCAAAGTACAGTTCCGAAATGATCAGCACCCTTGATGAATACACAACACACGCAATTAATTGTATTCTATGCTGGGGAGGGAAATTGGACATTTGTATCCTTTTATATGCCTAAATTGTTCAGAGAAACATTGTTTTTTTAAAGTTTTTTTTTTAAAGTAGCCGAATAATTTTATTTCACAAAAATATTTGCCGGCACACGCCTTTCGCAGGGATAACTACAGAGACTGATTCATGTATTTGGGGGAGGAGGGTGGGTGGATGTTTGACCATTCCTCCATGCAGAATCTGCTAAGATCCTTCAGTCTCTGCTTGTGGACTGCCCTCTTCAAATCAAGCCACTCATTTCCAATCTGCTCCAGATCAGTCCAGTAATTTTGTGGTCAGCTTGGGATCACTGGCTTCCAGATAGATCCAGTTTTGGCCAAAATGTCTTGGACCTTGCTGAAGTTCATGATTTCATCGACCTTAATAAGAACCCCAGGATGTGTTGGAAGAAGGGCACTTGTGTACATCATGCCTACGCTGAAATATGTATATGGGTCCTGACGCATATAGGAATCATGAACTCCAGCAAGGACCAAGACCTTTGGACCAAAATACCTGGTATCCCACCCCATCCAAGCACATTATTCGCTGCCTTTGCAACATAAAAAATATTCTCTAGAGTCTGGTGTTCTCTCGTGTAAAACTTACTGTGAACTAATTTCATCCTGTCCCCTCTGGTTCTGTTTGAGAAACATTGAGTGAAATATCCTCTGCAGTCCACCTTTTTTTAATCTCTATTAAAAAATTCAAATACTTTAATCAAATCCCATGAGCCTCATTTTACTGAAACTAAAGATTAAGGGGTATAAAGTAACTATGTGCATAAAGGTTTACGGTGACAGTAATCGTAATTCTTTTCAGATGCGATGAGGATTTTAAAATGCCCTTGGTATTGGCCAAACACTCACCGGTTATAATGTAAAGTTCTGAACACGTGTGGTCTTACTGGTGTTGAGTGTTGCGCAATGAAAGTAAAAATGATTACCTGCCAGGCTGCCACATCTAAATACATGATACATGTGTTGTTCATTATAGAACAATTTATTTTTAGATGACTGGCTACTTAGAATACCATTAAATTAAAGTTATTCTGTTGCTGTGCACCGTAGATAATGCTGGCTAAGCCACTTGCTGGGTACTGAGCCAAAGCAATATTCTCAATTTTTAAGGATCTTCAAGGACAATTTTCAGTTTTCAAGGAACTTATCCATAAAATGCTCTTCTTAGAGGCCTTATCTTGTTTCTTTCTCTTAAAAAACAAAACAAAACAAAAAAAACCTTTTTTCCTCCCAGAAAATAACCTGTAAACTGTTTAAACAAGAAATTGTGTGCTTTGGAAAATGTTGATGTAATTGAATTCATACTTGGCTTTCTTTGTAAATGATTTGCATAGCTATGAAAAAAGAAGAGTTTCATGAAATGCATAAATCAATAGACTCATTCAATTTCAAGGATTTCAGGGATCCCATGGGAACCCTGTCATAATAGAATTTCAGCTCCCTTTGGTTCTCCACTACTCTCATATTGCTAAGACACTTACTGGCGTTGCCATTTTTAGTTGGCTATGCCATTTACAACCCTAATTTTCAGATAGGGTACAAGATCATGCTTGTTCCAAGTTGTTGGGCTCCTTCCCTAATAAGTAGTCCCAGTTTGTTCCACCACGCGACCTGCAGGGATTTAAACTAATTGAAGAGGGGAGGATGAACAAAAATTGTTGCGCTCAGTACATAAGTGTTATCACAGGTGCATGCAGGGAATGTCAATGTAGAGAAGAAGGTGTCAGGAGCACTCCGTGGATAGAATCGGACACTGGCGTCTAGCAAAAATATATTTATTAGGACAATTGCATAGTGCAAAAAAATAAAATGAGTGCACGTGAAAAAGAAGGAATTGGCTAGACTAGAGCAAACCCTTCAGCTACATGCTTTCTTCAGTGCTTAGAACTTGCGACACAGTTCACATCAAATAGATTTCTACTAATGAGATAACGATGTTCAGGTGAAGTCGTTGGAGGGACCACATTTTTTCGACGAAGACCCGCCGCGAAAGACGCGGTCGGACGAGAAGTAGCCCGTCACTCCAGCCAGAAGGCGAGTCGCGTAATGACTGAATTTTCAATCTTACAGGTCAAGACTTGCACCCAGACGAGGTCTTTCTGCTTAATAAGGGCCTAAGCTTTGTTCCTTCCACTAAGACAGATCCCTTTATGACTAAAATTGATCTCTAAGTTTTTTCGTAATTTAAAAAATGGAATCTCCTCTTAGGGTTCTTGTAACTATCTCGACTGCTCGTAAAAAATTTTGACCTAAGAGCACCTTTTGTCCTGTTGTTAATAATTCATCTTTGGATACATTTAGTAGATTGGTAGAGAGGGATGTTGACATGTTGTTTGCCAATTCTCCTTTGAATAAATCTAATCTGACTTTTACTGAAAAACAAGCCCTTGAGAAATTGTGCAAGGACAGCAATATTATTGTTAAACCTGCTGATAAAGGTGGTGGCCTAGTGGTTATGCCCAGGACCCTATACAATCAGGAGGCCTTCAGCGGCAGGACACTACTTTCTAGAAGAGCTTTCCATCTGATCCTACCATACAGTTCCAAAAAGAGAATGTGCATGCCTGCTCAATTATTACAAACAAGGAGTTACAGTACTTGCACAATACTTCTCCTACTAAACCTGTATTGTACATCTTGCCAAATTTGAATTTGACAGAACCTCTTTAGAATTTTGTTGACTTGGTTTTAAGGCCGATAGTCACTTCTTTCCCTACCTATCTTCGAGACACAAACGATTTTCTTCAGTGCCTTTCTGCATTAGACGATATTGGTCCTAACGTGATTTTAGCTACTATGGATGTTACTTCATTGTATACCAATGTTCCCCACGATGAAGGTTTGGTGACTTAAATATTTTCTTGATCAACAATCATCTCCCTGTGACCTTTCTACAGAATTCATAATCGATATGGCCCGTTTGGTACTAACCAAACACTATTTCTTATTTGAAGATTCTTTCTATTTGCAGATTGAGGGTACAGCCATGGGCGCTACCATGGCACCTGACTATGCCAATTTATATCTTGGATATTTGGAAGACATGTATATCTTGAAAAATCCATTCTCACACAATATTGTTTCGTTTAAAAGATATATTGATGATTATTTTGTTATTTACAAGGGATCAATTAATGATTTCAAGGTATTTATGTTATACATGAATTGTCTAATTTTACTCATCATGCAAGTACTACCCTCGTTAATTTTTTGGACACTTGTATCTCTCTGAATAATGGTCATCTTGTTTCCTCTCTACAGAAAAGATACTGAGAAGAATAGTCTCCTTCATGCCAAAAGTGCCCATCCATCCATTATAGGCATTTAGCAGACGTTCTTATCCAGAGCGACTTACACAACTTCTTATTACATGTATCCATTTATACAGCTGGATATATACTGAAGCAATTCAGGTTAAGTACCTTGCTCAAGGGTACAACGGCAGTGTCCTACCTGGGAATCGAACCTGCAACCTTTCGGTTACAAGTCCAGTTCCTTAACCATTATACTACACTGCCGCCACATCCATCCTCTTTGAAAAGGGGTTTACCCTATAGTCAGTTTGTGCTTCTTCGTCGCATTTGTTCTAATTTGAAGGATTTTGAAAACCAAGCCCAAATTGTTTATAATGACCTTTGCTTTTGTGGTTACCCCAGTCATTGGCTTGATACCGCTCTTAACAAAGCGTGTTCCTTACCTAACACTACACTACATGAGTCTGCTTCTGAACCTAAAAAAACTTTTTCCTGTGTTTTCAAAAGTACATATACTGATTTTAGTGATGATGTCAAAAAGGTGATCTTTAATCATTGGCATATAATACAATACAAATAATACATATAATACAAAGTGATCATCAGCTACAGGAATTGTTTTTAGATCTTCTGATGTTTGTTTTTTCTAAAGGCCGTAGCTTGAGAGACAAACTGGTTTGGGCCGACACATTTGTTCCTACTCCCTCTGCAACTCTATCTAATGCCAAAGGTAATTTCCCCTGTCGGGACTGCGTCTCTTGTTCCCAATATATAAGATGCAATTCTTCATCCTACAACATCTAAAACACATAAAATCAAGCAATTGATAACAAGTAAATCCACCTATGTCTATTCGCATGTCCCTTGCCCTTTACTTTACATTGGTAAAAGTACACACCCCCAACAGACTAGAATCATAGAGCATATGAGTTCTATCCGTAGGTGTGACGACAAATCTTCTGTCTCAAGACACGTTAAATTGGCGAAACATTCTCCTACAGATTTATGCTTTTTGGGTATCGAAAGGATTCCTGTACAACCTAGAGGGGGTAACCGTGATGCTACTTTACTCCAAAGAAAAGTCTTTTGGATTTTTGAGCTTTAAGTCCCTTGTTCTTTTTGGGCATGAATGAAGACTTGGCCCTCAGCTGTTTTTTATAAATTTTTTATAAATGTGGTCCCTCCAACTACTTCACCTGAACATCGTTATCTCATTAGTAGAACTCTATTTGATGTGAACTGTGTCGCAAGTTTCCAAGCACTGAAGAAAGCATGTAGATGAAACGTTTGCTCTAGTCTAGCCGATTCCTTCTTTTTCACGTGCACTTATTTTATTTTTGTTGCACTATGCAATTGTCCTAATAAATATATTTTTGCTAGACGCCAGTGTCCGATTCTATCCACGGAGAGCTCCTGACACCTTCTTCTCTACATTGACATTCCCTGCATGCACCTGTGATAACTCTTATGTACTGAGCGCAACAATTTTTCCTTTTTCAATATCCTCCAGGGGTCCCCATAGGCACTCCAGCAGCACAGACAAGTAACTAATCATACCATTGAGTTTCTAATTAAGACGGTTATAAAAAAAACTATTATTTGATCTAATATGGGAAGAGTCCGAGGAAGGAAAGTGAACATGGTTGGAAGTTTAAATGCTACAAAAAGCATATCTTCGAGGGAACAATCGAAGCAGTATCTGCCTGGTAGACAGCATAAAGACAGAGTGAAATTATTTTGCACAATTTGCAATTTGTGCAAAAAGGTAGTACGCAGATGGAGTGTGCAAACAATAAATTACAAAGATGATAACAATATACCAACATTTAAAAACTAAGAAACATCAGAGAAGAGACTGTTAAACAACTGGTCATGACAAAATATAATATTTAATTTAATATACATCAGCTGCAAACTTTTTTGTGGAAGTTAAATATAACGGCTTACATTTTCCCACTGCTTTTAACAAAAACTAACTTGCCTCGGAACAACATTTAAAAATACAGCATGTGACGGTAATTAATCAAACTTAATTTAATATGCAGGTGTGGCTTGTACACATTGCCGTCAATCATTGTCACTGAATTGTCATTATCATTGTAAGCGGTAGCCGACCATTCCATCTGTGCTCAGTTGTTCCATAGCTAGCATTAGCCATTCCGCTTACAAATGAAACTGAAGCTACAAAACAGAAGGGAGTTTCAGCTACGTTGCTGAACCTTATTTATTCCAGTCCGAATTTACAGATGATCGGAGTGACAACAGTTGGGAGGTTGAGAGGTAAAAGAGAACATCTACTGGTGTGTTACATTCAGTTTGAGGACAACTAGCCACATTTTAAGTAGATTTGGGTTGTCTAAAGGTCACTGAAAGGGACCATTTTCACGCAATTGCACAAGAACCATTTTTAGTCCCAGAGATCACATTAATGCAGGGCTGGATTCAAATTCCAATTGAACACATTCCCTTCTCTTGCTCTCTCCCCTCAAGAGAGCCATTTTGTGCCAAATCTGTGATGTGAAACAAGTGAACCTAACAGGTGCTCTGCAAGGGAGGATAGATGAGAAACAAACCAAAATGGAACTCAACGACCCTCGCAACCAATATAGTCCTACCCCATAGGGTTGAAACGTGACCGATTTTACCGTGTGGAGCATTGCATTGTGGGACTCCCTTCTTGCTGGAAGCTTGCATTTTATACCCTCGGTGGATGGGAGAATAAATATATAAAATTACTCCCTTCCCTTTCTGAAATTGGAACCGAATCCCAGTTGGTGTGGCTGCCATATTTCATTGTGGAATTTTAGGGATTCCCCCCTTGAAGCAAGAGAAGGGAACGACAGGAAGAAAGCATAAAATTTGGATCCGAATGCAGCCCAGGATTCTGCATTTTTCAGGTCAGCTGGGAAATGGATTGATTTATGTGGCTTGCATTCATTGGATTTTAGGTTGCATGCTTTTCAGTTTTGACTGAACACGTACACACAACAAGCACACCTAATCAGATGAAATCAGAACATTTGGTCAGTTGAGAGTTAGCTAGCTACCGCATCACAGAATACAAGCTAACCAATTTGCAACTTAAGTTGAATACCCAAAATGTAGGCTCCCACATCACTGCCATTTTGTTAATCTTGCACCGTTAACTTCACACCTCAAATTAATCACACACATTCCTGTCACATTAGCTACTAATTCACAAACAAGGAGATGAGTGCTGTTCTCACCAATTCTACAGAATATAATGTCTATCCAGCCTTAACCAGCTATGACAGTTTGCTAGGTAGTTCATGAGCTCAGATTTAAACCTAGTAAGCTATACAAATGCTTAATAAATGTCTGCTATTATATTACAGAGTTAAATCTGCTGTGGACAGAAACAGTGGAGTGTGTTTGATTGGCACATAAGCACTGGTGAATTGCATTGCCTGCATTGCATTATTTATTAATAACTATTACTTATGTTATATATTACTTATAAGTTTTTTAAATGTAGGTACAATTGCCCAAAATGATTTTGTTTGAGAGGGAAGGATTAAGCCAATTACTCTAGGGCTTGATTGGGGGCCAAGTTTATAGAGCCAGGTTGCCAGTACAGCAGGGAGCTCCCCCTACGTTACAGCCACGATGTTGAATACTGACACTAGATTCAGTGCGCTTGTTATTTATGTTTGTTACTTGCCAATTTAGTCAATTAACAGTGTTTTGTCAATCTGTGGAAATGACTGGTCTTTTGGAAACAATTCAAGAGGTAACTGGAGAGGATGAGAAAGCTGGAGTACAATTTTACCACACATCATGGTCAGAGGTTGGTCCCTTTGCGAGTTATTTATTTACACTCAAATGTGTTTCTTTCATGGAACATTTTTATGGCCTGGAATTGTGAATTGAAATCCGGTCCAAATGGAATAAGACCACCCTTCTCTAGCAGTCACAATTCAATAGTTTTACTTTGCATCATGGTGCAATTACATCAATGTCAGACCATAACAAACCAAACGGCACTTAATTGAAGCGAACAGCCAAGCAAATAATCCGGTGGGAAGGTCTCTCTTCGTAAGATATTGGTTTGCAGCCTGGAACTAGTCCTGCTGCTCTTCTCTACGTTTTATACCAAAAACGGAACACAGTATTTTAAATGCGGTATAATGGTTGCCTTTTTTTTACCGTTTCAGCCCAATGTCTTTTTCCTGACAGAGATAATGAGTTTAATCTACTGGACCACCACACTGTCTTTCGCATTGTACAGAATACACACTGTAATTAAGATGACGAGTTGAAGATGAAGTAAAGGAAGTGCTGAATGATTAGAAGGCACTGCAGTCTGAGGGGACATAGTGGGCAATGCATACAATGGGGCATGAAGTAACCTACACAACCCTAACAACAGTTACCTTCTGCATAATATTGTAAAGCTCTATGCATGTAATTTCCACAGCCTGAAAGAAAAGATTTTCTCACAGATAAGAATGCAGACTGACATATGAGCCCTATCCCAAGCTCTTTGGAAAGCCTGCTGTCACAGCTAAATCCTACTTTATTGCCATACGGTGAATATTTTAAGTTCAGCGGTTGGTTGGATGACTATATTGCCTGTTTACTCAGACCCAGAATTAGCTCCTTGCCTTCATATTTAATGGAACACATGTTTAACGCTCTGTTTGCCTTCCAATAGCCCTCCAAAAAAAGCCAATTAGCAATACAGGATAAAACCAGCCACTGTTTTTTATGTTCTAGATAAAAAAATGTAAAAAACCATATTCTTTTTACCATTGTTGAAAATTGGAATGTTACAGTTACCCATACATACTTGTAAAAGATAACATGATTGTGAAGTCCTCAAAAGGTACAGTGTAAAATTTTGTGTGGTATCTTTATTAAAACTACAATCTGAATCATTGAAGGGACGTGAAGGAAGAATGGATGTATAATGAAAACCACAGTACCTTGAAGATCAGGAGGAGCACAATTGACCATTTTTTGTTTCTTAAGGTTATAATATTATATAGATAGCAAATTAGCAATTAAAGGGTTTGTAACAAAAAAAGTAGATAGTGGACATCACATAGGAGCGGCAGCATTTGGTTCTTCCTTAAGGCCATACCCTTGTGCTTTTTTATTGAGATGTAAAGAAACTGCATACAAGCATGCCTGAGAATGATAAATTCAAGGCACACAGCAAGCCTGCAAGGTATCAAGCCATACCTTCAGTACATCATGTCAACAGATATGAAAGAGAATCAATTAAATTACTCTTTTGAAAAACCATTTCCCTCAAGTAGTTTGTGCCAATACGTGAAAATGTCGACAATTAATACCCAACCCATTCATTCGTCACGTTTGATTTCATCATTCATTCACACACCTTGACATTTATGGATGCAATAACTTTACTACGTACGCAATCTAACAAATAAGTTAATATAATAAGCAACTAATTAAATTAGTTAAAAAAATACAAAAAATATATATATATATATATATAAATTACTGTCATGCATTTCAACAGTGGCTTTGATACTCGCAGGTGTTGGCGGTTTCAATAATGGTTTAGGAAAAACGGGGAAATTACAAAGCTATTTTGCCCTCATAATAATCCTGGTTCCTAGATTTGTTACAGGTTTGCCAAAATTACTTATTGGCATTTGATTAACCCGAATATTAAACGCAATGAGAAAATAATTTCAAAAGCTATGCAACAGAGCCGAGAACGCTTAACGACCACCTCGCACCTCTTGCGCAAGCAGACAAAATGTACAAGACAATTGCCCCTAAAATGTTGCATACTTGACACTCCGCAACTTGGTGAGCAAGCTCCTTTACCCAAGCAATCCGCACAATCGTAGTTGTCGTTGCCAGTCCAGCGAAGACGTTTTCGGCAGTAATTTGGCAGCAGTTATAGGACAACTAGCGAGCAACTAGTTTCTCCTTTTCACCGTGCTCTCTCCTGCATGAGCTGGCATGAAGTAGCTCAGCAAACTTCCACTTCAAATGTAGGCTATAGATTTTGAACTCGTTGAAAACTTTTATGAAGCTTTCGCACTATTGATGTATAGAAAACAACTACAAACTCACTAAACGGCCTGTTTTATGTTCAAGCCTCAAGCGACTTTCGATGTCGGTTTCGAATTAATTCGGAATCCCCACACATTGGCTTCACATCTTTCCTTTGGAGACTTTACATGGGTCCTCTTCTGTCGAGAAAGTATTCTGCTACCGCTGATCTGTCATCACATTGCAATGTCCGTTACGACGACTTGGCACTCAAACAAGCATTACAAACTATCTAGAAAATTGTAACTGAATCAATACTTACGGCATGACATGAAAATGACCAAAGACGCCACTTTGTTTCCAAGAGAAGAGTTAATAGGCAGCATTGCAGGAGCTTCCGATAAGAGATGGTGTCGGCAGCGTTTTGCAGAATGTTTTCACAAACCCACCGACTCCAACTGAGTAGGCTAACGCTACTGAATTGTGGAAATCTCCATTTTGCCAGAAATGGTTCATGATCGCACTCATGTGGTCAAACAGGGTAAATTTTTTTATCTCAACTGGAGCAAGTTGGCTAGCAGGCTGGCTAGCGTTGCTTCCAATCGACACAGGAATGGGATAAACTAACAGCACTGTAACGTACATTACTTAGCTAGCTAACATTAGCCATTCATCATTCAAACTAGCTAGCTAAAATGCAAATAAATCGCCGTTTGCCAACTAATGTTAGGTTGCTAGCTAGAAAGTCGTGTGTCATTGTGACTCTGGATCTTTTACGAGTTATTTCAGCTGCTAGCTTGCTTGCTAACTAGCATGGTAACACGGAATTGCAGCATTGTCGGGCCGAAAAAGTCGGGCGGATTGGTTTAGCTACGGATAAAACCTCCACGACACACCCACAGCCGTCTTCCGCCATTCCCGTTGCAATCACTTTGCCGATTTCAGTGTAAAGTTAAACACACGTACAAACCACATGTAAAAGCAGGAACACTGCTCTCTCTGACTCTTTCCAATACATCCAGTCAACACCAGCTACCTGGTTCACATAAATGCAAACAAGACTAAATGCATTGAGTGCGCTGCATTAGCTAACGTTAGCTAACCAAGTTCGATGCACTGTACCCAGGCGTCCCGTTGCCGAAGCAACAACGGAGACCGCCGGGCTTATTCCGCTGCTTTCTCCTCCCTTCCCAGAAAGATCTGGAAATTGAGTGGCTGGAAGTGGAAGCTATTTCATAGCGGACCTCGGTTCGCAATGTGTGTAAAGAGGGAACTTTCTGGAAAGTTCGCAGACTGAGTGTGATATTATAAATAACGTTACACAGCTAGGCAGATTGAGGAACAAACCCAACACAGTCTACAGCCAACAGCCTGAAAAACTAATAAACAGGCGTTCAATCTGTCATATAATTAACGTTAGGTAACATACAGGCATACAGGTTTGCTAATCGCCATCTGGTTCACAGTGACAGTTGAATGGGAAGCGATCCAAAAAATGTCTGTTGTGGGATTTGATGTCGGATTTCAGAACTGCTATATTGCTGTCGCCAGAGGTGGAGGGATTGAAACGGTGACAAATGAATTCACAGACAGATGCACACCGTAAGTAACTTAGCAAAATATAACTGTGGTGGTGGTGTCGATGTTTTTTAAAATTATTATTTTCGTTCACAGAGCGAGTATTTCGAATAATTTAGCTAACATGATTTATCCAGCGAGTTACCAGAGAGCTGTCACACCACCAAATGGGATAGCTAGAAAGGTGTGTTAGCTAGTTTGCTAGCTAGATAACTTGTTAGATAATGTTATCTAGAAACTGGTTAGTTACACTGTGGATGCAATATCTCTTAATAAAAATGGCCAATAATAACAAAAATAGGGCGTTTTGTGCACGCTAATTTAAATGTACCTAACGTTACGTTAACGTTATTGTATTGTTGCATTATTGCCAAATGGACTAACTAACCTAGCTAGGCTATAGCTTGCTAACATATTGCATGTAGCTAGCTATGGAAAGCAACTTGGGTATTTTAGCTAACGTTTAGTTAACATAATACAAACTGATGAAATTAGCTGTAGTCTATCCATAACGTTAGCGATGAATAGCAAAACCATTTCTCCGTTAACTAGCTAGCTAACGACGTTAACTCAGGTTTAAGAATAGACGCTTTTGAACTTGATCCTATAGTCTAACGTTATTGGTTTAAATAAGGAATATGGTACATTAATAGGCTTTGTGCTAACGTTAACTAGGCTATACGTTTGACTAACGGTCTGTTTTTTGGGCCTTTGATGTTGTTTCGTAGAGGTTATAGCTGACCCCTTCTTGCTAGCTTAAGCTTTTTATGAATGCGCTACCAAAAATAGCCCCGTACTAAGTAACTTGAAGTGTTTTGTCTGACATAATATCAAAGGCAATAGGCTACACAGAATTAAGCATTGCAATTTGTCAAGATCATTTAGCTAATTATGTATTTTTTTAAACGTGCAAAGATCTTATTCGAGGAAATGTCTGGTGTCACATACGATTTTTTATTTCAGTACAGTAGGCTAATTTTCTTCGTCTTACTTGCTAGTGCTAACGTTATTCAATCAAGAAGTGTCAGAAAAATTCCAGAAAGAAGTGGGAGGAGAAGTCTTCTCAACTGGGAACTATTTTACAAATAGCATTGATTATTCATTTTAAATTCATTTATATAGATCTGTTGTGTCATTTGGCCAGAAAAACAGAACCATTGGCAATGCTGCAAAAAATCAGGTAAGCACATTACTACCTCCACGTTGCATGGTTTAAATATAAACATGGCTTCTTAAAGAACCTGTTTAAATGTACATTATTTTGGCATGCTTAAATACTACATTGCATTTTGTAAAATAAGGATCTTCATTTTCAATGGCATCTTATGCAATTTTTGTGTTTGATTCGTAGAAGTAATGTTTCATATAATGCCTTTAATGAATTGTGAATAACCTTCCTTCTCTAATTTATGTGGTCTTTTTGTAGCTCATATCCAATGCCAAGAACACGGTGTTCAACTTCAGGAGGTTACATGGAAGGTCATTCCAAGATTCTGCGGTTCAAAGTGAGAGGGCTAACCTGCCATATGACCTGGGACCCACAGAGGATGACAGAGTAGGAGCCAAGGTAAGAAATGTTGGTTTTCGGGCCCAAATTGACTTTCATGACAGCTCTAGCACACTGAATACTGAGAATCAACATTCAGAAAAAGGTAAATTTAAGTTAAGTGGCAGTGTGTGTGTGGGAACTCAGTGGGACCATTTCCATTTGAATAAATGATAATGTATACCTCAACAGATAATTGTAAGTTTTATAAAATGTGTAATGCAATTCAATGTTTTATGTAACGTTTATCTTTAGAAGTTTTGTGGCATACTGTATATGCATCACCTCATCTGTGTAGCAGTTCCCTGTGCACTTTCTTTCTTGTCTTGGCAATGGTCATAGGTGACTGTAAAAGAGTGTAAGCTGTATGTGAAGTGTGACAATTTTCCATGTCTTCTATGTGTACAGGTGCTGTACATGGATGAAGAGCACCAGTTCAGCACGGAGCAAGTCACTGCCATGCTTCTGACCAAGATGAAGGAGATTGCTGAAGCAAATCTAAAGAAGAAAGTACAAGACTGTGTAATCTCTGTAAGTGTGGATCTTTCCACAGTTGCTTTAGAAAACTTACACGTGGTATTAAAATTCAAACACTCTAATCAGTGGCAAATGTAGGCGGAAGAAATTAATTTTACTTCTCATGTGCCAAGAAATTTGGCAGCCTGTATATGGTTAGGCAAGATATTACTCTGTGTTTGGCTGTCTCTCAAATGTTTCTCTTTTTTGTGTGTCTGGCTGCCATACCAATATTCCTTTATATGTAGATCCCTTCATTCTTCACGGACGCAGAACGGAGGTCTGTGTTGGATGCTGCCCAGATTGCTGGCCTGAATTGCCTGAGGCTAATGAATGATACTACAGCAGGTACATAGAAATGTGATATGATAGCTTATGCCTTACATATCATAGTTCTGACTTTGATTGTTGTCGAAATTAAAAATAATAGGACGGCTATGTTTCTTGCTTTCCCCCACCAATCTAGTTGCCTTGAATTATGGGATATACAAACAAGACCTCCCACCACAAGAGGAAAAGTCCAAGATTGTGGTTTTTGTTGACATGGGCCACTCTGCTTTTCAAGTGTCTGCCTGTGCATTCAGTAATGGAAAAGTAACGGTAAGCGTATGCTGAATAAGCAATCACTCCACATTGGAAAGTGTCAGGATTTATCTTGAATTTATGCTCTGTCTGCCACAGATGCTAGCCACAGCTTTTGACCCTTACTTGGGCGGAAGGGACTTTGATCAGAGAGTGGTGGAGCATTTCTGCACTGACTTCAAGTCGAGGTACAGGCTGGACGTGAAATCTCGCATTCGAGCCCTCCTGCGGCTGCAGCAGGATTGCGAGAAGCTCAAGAAGCTGATGAGCAGCAACTCCACCGACATCCCCCTCAACATTGAGTGCTTTATGGATGACAAGGACGTGTCTGGGAAGATGAATAGGTGGGCATAGTTCTTCAAGGCGAAAGAGCATGCTTACTCTCAAGGCCATATGTGCTTTTAACTGAAGGTTCTTAGCTTAGTGAAACTGCAGAATTCAGAACTTTGCTACGTTCTGGAATGTTCTTTTAACATACAAGACTAGTCAGGGTACAGGTTTTATTAGGAAGATAAAGGTGCCAAGAGCACTCTGCAAATATAAAATCGGACACTGTCCTCTAGAAAAAATATATTTATTAGTGGCAAAATTAAATAGTGTAAAAAAGAAAAAGTGCTTGTGGAAAACTAGATAGACTAGAGCAAACATTTCAGCTACTACATGCTTTCTTCAGTGCTCAAAGACTTGCGACACAGTTCACAATCACATCAAGTAGAATTCTACTAATGAGATGACAATATACAGGTGGAGTAATTGGCAGACTATATTCTTTCGAGTTAATCTTAATTACAAACCAATATAATTGATAAACCAATTAAATTAGAACATCAATAATAGATAGGAAATAACGTCTGCAAAAGATGGACTCATAGTTCACATGAGTTTCACAAATGAAATAATGACATACAGGTGAAGTAATCAAAGAACCATATTAATTTAATTAAGTTAAAATTGATATGCGGTGCCGCGGTAAAAGCGCCTACTTTCAGTCGGTGCAGTTGTACTCCGAGGATCGGGGTTCGCGCCCCTGCCAGATCCGAGCATGGCCGGTGCCCTGTGGGAGCAGCAATTGGCGACTGCTTCCGGGTGGGGGGAGGAGCTCGGAGAGAATCATCGCACATAAGACAGCCCTGGGAGAGCTGGACTCACGGTTAGGAGCTTGAGGAGTCGTGCCCTGAAGAGGACGTGGCGCCCTCTATCCTGCTACCGGACGAAGGGGTTGTAGCGGCGGTTCTCTAGCGGTTGCTACACGGGGGGAATTTAGTTACACAGGGTCCAATTGGCTACAAAATTGGGAGAAAAATGGAAAAATCAGAAGAAAAATTTTTTTTAAAAAATTGATTTGCAAGATAAGCCGATTAGGATAAAGGGGCTATTATGTAACGTTCAGAAAATCCTTCTCATTACTGACACCGGTGGCCAAAAATGAACTGCAGCCAGCAGCAATGGGAGCAAGCAACATTTGCAGTAACCCACTCTCTCTGTATGATACATCCGCGTTATGGGTCGACCGTGGTTTTATTTATAGCACAAGTTTGATGTCACATCCTTCATTTTCCCGGCAAATCGGACCCAAATTCTTTACATAAACGTCAAGCAAGTCATGCATGTAAAAATCTTACATATAGCCCCTTTAACAAAATGCATAGATATCGATGATAGATAGAAGGGGACAATATATCTACAATAGAATGCATAAATAAGAAGTTATAAGGTACAACTGAGAGCCTTATTGGGAGCAGTTCTGGCTGATCTCTGGAGTGCTCATTTTCAGGGCCCAGTTTGAAGAGCTGTGCGCAGACCTGATTGAGCGAGTGTCAGTCCCCCTGGTGGCAGTGATGGAGCAGGCTCAGCTGCAGACCCAGGACATTAGCGCCGTGGAGATTGTGGGCGGGGCCACTCGGATCCCTGCTGTCAAAGCAGAAATCACCAAGTTCTTTGGGAAAGAGGTCAGCACCACGCTCAATGCAGATGAAGCTGTGGCCAGAGGCTGCGCTCTGCAGGTAAGCTGTATTTCATGATCACATATACCCCTCTTTGTTTAGTAGTTATTCTTGCTATGGTTAAAAAGCAGAAATAATAAATGATAAATAAAAAATACTATATATATATATATATATATATATATATATATATATATATATATGTACATATAGGTATAACATATACACTAGCATTCAAAAGTTTGGAATCACTGAGACATTTTTATGTTTTTGAAAAAAATTGATACTTTTATTCACCAAGGTAGCATTAAATTGATCACAAAATACAGTCAATACATTGATAATTGACAAACTGCTATTTCTATTTCATTCCATTTCTACTTTAGTAATTGTAGCCATTTTTACGCATAGTTCCCCCCATTTTAGGGGACCAAAAGTAATTTAAATAAATTTAAATATAGTCATCATATTTAGAGGAGCTATATGTAACAAATTTACTTTACTAAATCATAAAATGACCATGATATGTCATCAGAGATTAAGGAAACATGCTAAGTCGAAATACTGGCTTCTCCGACAACAATACTACAGCCAGTATGTTCTCCTTTGAAGTTTCCATTCCGGGTCGGAAAGTCTGTTTTTGTCCTGTGTGATTCACTATTCTCTGAGTTGACTCCGCCCACTGCCCGATTGTCTCCGAGTTGACTCCGCCCACTTCCCATTTCAACACTCCGGGTTGCCAGATATGAAACAAATTGGCACACAAACACAGCGCCTGCAGCCATGGAAGCAAGCAAACAAACTGGATCAACTGAGATTGTACTAGATTCTACCCAACCTAAAAAGCCTCGTCCCGAAAAATCTCCAAGACCAGAGCCGTGCTAAAACCATAGGCTAAAACACGGGTAAATCTTGGAGTTGCATTTGAAAGATGGAGACAGCTTAGAGCCCAGAAGGATTTCAAGACGGATGCCGAGTTGGCTAATTTTCTCCAGAACAGGTAACGTTAGCTAACCTTAGCTAATTTATCACGGGTACTAGCTAATTATCTAATGCAAACCAGATACCTGTTTTAGAAGAGTTTATTCAATTTTGTGACTGAATCAATGAATGTGTTGAAATTTCACTAGCGTTTGATTGCTAGGTAGATATTTTAGTGAAACAATGTGCGTCTAGGTAAGGTATTCTTTGTTTCGAGGCTAACGTTAGCTAGCAAGCTAGCTAAGGTTACATCGTTCAAACAAAGGAATTTTGTTGTCTTACATTTCAGAATAATGTTAGCCAAACACTGACATTTAGGGCACTGAGCTGGCTGAATTTCTCACTGCCACGGTTAAAAACAAGAAGCAGTCCTGAGATCACAATTAAGCTTGCAAATAGGTTTAATGCAGTTATAGGCCTATAATGAAATAAAAGCAGTCTTTAAAACTTATGATTTTCTCAACCTAGTGTAATTTCTGCCTGCATGAATGATTACAGCTCCAGAGTGTTTTTAAATGATCAGGGGAGCTTGATGTTGTAACCTATGTCATCCACTCTCACACCAGGAAAACAGTAGGCTTCACGTTAAAATCCATGAAACCACTGGCAACATTTAGGCTACGTTCCGAACATAAAATCGCCAATTACAACTGCGTTCGTCGGAGACGGCAGTAACGATGAGCCAGATACATGCTCCCTTTCAGATTTCAATTTTATCTTTGCTCGACATTTTTTGCCTGTGCTATACAATCTCTGCCTCAACGGAGGGGAGTGGGTGGGGTTTAGAATGGAGGAGGAGACTTTTTTGATTGTAAACACAGGACTACAGCCAGGCTAAAAATTCTGCATAGTGCACCTTTAATATTTGGTTGCATATCCTTTGCATGCCATGACTTCCTGATGTCTGTGACCCAACAACATCAAAAGACTCTTGATATCTTATTTTCAGGTACTCTTACAAGCGATACTATAACCTCTCTGCTTTTGAATGGATCTCTATGGGAATTGGGACTAGATTAATCTGTAAATTACACGGGAATAGTATGGAACACATGGTTGGCTAAATGGCTGCAAGTCATCAAGGGTCTGAGGTATGACAAGCCTCATACAGTCGCATTTGTTGTCAAAACATGTCAAAGTCATAACATCCCTTAGCCCTGCCCACAGAGAAAGAGGCGTCCACCCCACTGCTTCGAGTGCAGGATTGCAGACTGGTATAGCTAACGTTTCAGTAAAAATGTCACCTAAAAGTCCGGGTAAAACAACGGGATCTTTTCTGTTGTTGCATAACACTGAGTTAGTGTAGCGTTAGTCTGAACCAGGCATTATCTGGCTACAGCTGGTATGCATGGTAACTTATAGCCGAGTTGCCGGTTCTAGCTAACGCGATCTAACTCTTACAAGCGATACTATAACGTCTCTGCATTTGAATGGATCTCTATGGGAATTGTGGGGTGGGACTAGATTTAGCTGTAAATTATGCTGGAACAGTATGGAATACATGGTTGGTCATCAAGGGTCTGAGGTATCAAACAAGCCTCAAACCATCACTCTGCTGCCAGATATGCAGTGGATTTGGATGGATCACTTTAAGGGTTGTTTCTCCTGACTTAGATTTCCATAGAGTTCAATAGGGAAATGAGTCAGGAGAAACAACCCTTCAAGTGATCCGTCCATTTCTACTGCATATCTGGCAGCAGAGTGATGGTTTGAGGCTCATTTGATACCTCAGACCCTTACAGCTGTTTAGCCAGCCATGTGTTCCATACTACACTGCCTGGCCAAAAAGAAAGTTGCAGTTGCACCAGTCATGCATAGTGCCCACTGTACAAGCCTCTGGAGGCAGTTTTATGATCTGGGGTTGCTTCAATTGGTCAGGTCTAGGCTCAGCAACGTTATGCAGCAATAAAATGAAGTCAGGTTATCCCATCAATGGGCATATTCCAGGACGACAATGCCAAGATTCATCGGGCTCAAATTGTGAAAGAGTGGTTCAGGGAGCATGAGGAATCATTTTCACACATGAATTGGCCACCAGAGTCCTGACCTTAATCCCATTGAAAGTCTTTGGGATGTGCTGGAGAAGACTTCACGGAGTGGTTTGACTCTCCCGTCGTCAATACAAGATCTCGGCCAAAAATGAATGCAAGTCTGGACGGAAATAAATGTTGTGACGTTGCATAAGGTTGTCGAAACAATGCCACGACGATTGCGCGCCATAATCTAAGCTAAAGGCGGGTCCAACAAAATATTACAGTGTGCGACTTTTTTTTTTGGCCGGGCAGTGTATTTCCGTGTAATTTACAGTCCCACCCCCCAATTCCCAGAGATCCATTCAAATGCAGAGAGGTTAGAGTATCGCTTGTAAGAGTACCTGGAAATGAGATATCAAGAGTCGTTTGGTGTTGTTCGGTCACAGACATCAGGAAGTCATGGCATGCAAAGAGTATGCAACCAAATATTAAATATAATGACTTTATTTAAATTTATGTTAATTACTTTTGGTTCCCTAAAATGGGAGGGACTGTGTAAAAATGGCTACAATTGCTAAAGTAGAAATAGAATGAAATTGAAATAGTAGTTCATAACATTATCAATGTCTTGACTGTATTTTTTGATCAATTTAATGCGACCTTAGTGAATAAAAGTATAAATTTCTTTCAAAAACATAAAAATGTCTCAGTGATTTCAAACTTTTTAATGAGTGTATATGTACAAAAAATGCTCTAATTTCTATATGGTAAAAACAAAATGTATAAAAATGCCCTTTATTAAAATCTGATGAAATGCCCTTTATTAAAATACCCACATGTGTATTGTTTGGTTATAAATCTAAAATTGTGGAGTACAGAGCCAAATCAAGAAAAATGTGTCTTTGTCCCAAACATTATGGAGGGAACTGTATATTACTGTAGTGTGATCTAAACAACACAAAAATTGGTGAAAAGAAGTGTATAATCTTTGTTATGTGGGAAAAAATATTCCAATTTTAATGCCTCCATAATACGTGTGGCACCCTGAAAATATTTGTTGAAGTCGCGTCATGTTATCTTGTCTCTCACTCTCCACAGTGTGCCATTTTGTCCCCTACATTTCAAGTGAGGGAGTTCTCCATTACTGATGTCATGCCTTTCCCGGTTACTCTCGCCTGGACCAGTGAAGCCGACGAAGGGAACGGGTACGATTACCACGGCAACCGGTGCTGTTCCACTGAGCAGGCAGGAAAGAAACTGTTCTGCATAATTTCAGACATTATTACCTCTTTTAGTATTCCCGGGTGCATCTGTTTGTTTTCCTTTTTGTTTTATGCCTCATTTGTACACTCCCTACAAGATGAAGATGATTGCACAGCAAAGAATGTCTGTTTTTCCCCTACAGATGCCATGAAGTCTTTTGCAAGAATCACACATTTCCATTCTCCAAAGTCATCACATTCTACCGAAAAAATCCTTTTGCACTTGAAGCCTTTTATTCCGACCCAACTTCGCTGCCGTACCCACAAGCCAAGATTGGTAAGGATCACTCAAACACAAATCAGTGTCGTATCTCCATTTCTGTTTCTTGCGCCCCCCCCCCCCACACACACACACACTCTCCGCAAAGAGAATGTAGAGAGTAGTAAATTGCCTTTCCTCTTTTTTAATCTCTCTTTCAGGTGAATTTGCAGTGCTGAATGTCTCTCCTCAGGTGGACGGGGAGCCGTCCAAAGTTAAGGTGAAAGTGCACGTGGATATACACGGGATCATCGGCGTGTCCTCCGCCGCCATGGTACACAAACTGAGGTTGGAGGAGCAGAAGGCCACTGCCATAGAAGATGTGCCCAAGGACACAAACGCACAAGATGGCACAGATGACCTTGATGCCCAGGTGAGCTGCCTTGCAAATTCTTAAAATTTCAAAAGACTCTTGATATCTTATTTTCACGTACTCTCACAAGCGATACTGTAACCTCTCAGCAATTGATCTCTACATCTCTTGATTCAGCTGTAAATTACGCTGGTACAGTATGGAGCACATGGCTGGCTAAATGGCTGTAAGTCATCAAGGGTCTGAGGTATCAAACGAGCCTCAAACCATCACTCTGCTGCCAGATATGCAGTACATATGGATGGATCACTTTAAGGCTTTCTTCTCCTGACTTATTTTTTAGGAGTTCAATCGGAAAATGAGTCAGGTGAAACAACCATTAAAGTGTTATATGTGTCGGAAAATCTAGTTCTTGATTTTTTTTTTTAGTTTGACAATCTGGAGATTTTTCTAATTTAAATTCACTTCAAATATTTAAACACTTCAGCTATGGACGTTCATTTCCCAAACCATTGGGCAGTGGTGTAAAGAGTGTAAGACCGATAGCAGTTTTGCTGCAAGATGTGATATGATTAAGCAAAAAATAGTCAGTTTGTTTAAAAATATAATGTCAATTAGCCCTGGGATTGTGATTCCAGGACGAGATACAAGATGAGAAAGATGGAGATTTCCAGGCCTCCGTCGATACTGAAAAGCAGCCACCTCCACAGTGCATGGATGAGGAAAGCCGTAACAATTCACAGAACGTACGCGAGAGTCGTACATCTCCTCCGTACATGTACCATGTGTGTTTGTGTGTGTGTGTGTGTGTGTATACGTATATATATATATATATATATATAGTATGTGTAATATCTTGTTACCCAGTCTATAAGCAGCATGTAAAGGGTTTCATATATCTTGGTTTCTTGTTTCTTCTGGACAGGTGATTGTAGACATGAGCACCCACCACACACCCGATGCCAAAAAGCCCAAGATGAAAATCGTGCACATCAGCCTGCCCATTGAGGCCAGGCTCGTGCAGCAGTTGGGGAAGGATCGTCTCAGCATGTACAGAGAGCTGGAGGTACCGTAGCACGCCTTCTCAGCACAGAACATAACACCACGTGGGCTACTTTACTGACTTTGATCACCTAATCACCCTGTCCTCTCTCGTATGTGGGATCGTCTCTGTATTTATCAAAGCAGTGTCGTACTATTCTGTTTTTGTGGATGAATGCAAATGGGAAGCATTTCGCGTTTCTCTGACAGGGTAAGATGATAACGCAGGACACACTTGAGAAGGAGAGGAACCATGCCAAAAATGCGGTGGAGGAATATGTTTACTACTTCAGACACAAGCTGGAGGGGCCGTATCAGATGTTCCTGAGCGCAGAGGTGCGATTGGCCGTTCCAAATAATCCATGTTCTGAATAGAAATTTATATTCCCACAGAAACACTTATGTAATTCTGTCTCAGACGTACATTGTAGGAACCAGTATATCATGGCACAATGTCTATCATCATTAACCTGCCTGGTTCCTGTCTTTCCTGTTGGCACGAGTACAGCAATCTTAAATTTCTTTTTTTTTTAATATAACTTTTGTTTGCCAGACCAGTTGGATTGCATTGTATTCGTAATGCAAATGACCGCTGTATAAAAAGAGGGTTGATTCATTGATGGCTGCAGATACCAAATATGCTCTTTCTGAAAAATGTGTGTTAAAGGCAAAAAATGATTCCATATTTCAGGATCAAGACAAGTTCTCGGAGCTTCTGACCAAGACTGAGAACTGGCTGTATGATGAAGGAGATGACCAGGACAAAGAAGTGTACCTGGACAAGCTGGCACAAATCCAAGTATTTTTGCCCATTCAACAAATTATCAAAATCTCATTGAGATTTGTCTTACCAATGTCATTGTGAAAAGTTTTTGTCAACTAATGCGATTACTCTAATTTATGAAATTTATGAACGACTTTTGTTGCCGTTAATGATATGACAATGTGCTTTATTTTAATTGACTCCATTAATTCATTCATAAGCCAGTGACGGCTCTCCCCATTAAGCAGTATCTAAGCATGAGCACTTCAGCTGACTGGTTGCCTTCAGTTCCCACAACCTTCCAAGAGCCCTCAGTACAGAGTTCCCTGTGCATCATTTAAAAACTCATATCGTCACTTGGGTTTCTTGTGCAGGAACTCGGCATGCCTGTGCAAGAGAGATACCAAGAGGCCGAATGGAGGCCCAAGCTGTTTGAGGAGCTCGAAACCAAAATTCAGATGTACATGAGGATCACAGAGGACTACAAGAACAAGGTAAAGTAATGGACTGAACAGATCTAGCCTGCCCTATTCAATAGTTAACTGCTGTGCACTTGGGTCGGAGGCGTGTGAAGCATGTTTTTGGCTTTTCACATCCTTTACATTTTGGAACCTGTTGGTACAGCTGTGTATTCCGGCATATAGTCGGAATTTGAACCCGGGACCCCGGGACCCCAGGGTCACACCGTACCGCGTGGACGGGCCTCGTCCCATGTTGTGTCCCCTCCAGTTACCCTGTGGATAACCGTAAACCATAATCTGTCGTTTGCCAGGACGAGAATTATATCCACATAGACGCAGAGGGCATGGAGAAGGTTAGCAGATGTGTGTGGGACTCGCAGGAGTGGATGACCAGTGCCAGCTGGGCCCAGGACAGGCTCCGCCCAGATCAGAACCCTGTGGTACACAGCTCCCAGATCAGGGAGAAGCTGCAGGTGAGCGGGGTGGGGGACACAGTCCAGGCACGGGGCGCCATGACTCTTAGACGCACCCTCAGAGTTAATGCTAGAGTACGCAACTTTTTCCCAACAGCCGCATTTCTTGTCAAAACATGTCAAAGTCATAACATCCCTTAGCCCTGCCCACAGAGAAAGAGACGCCCACCCCAATGCTTCGATTGCAGGATTGCAGACTGGTATAGCTAACGTTTCAGTAAAAATGTCACCTAAAAGTCCGGGTAAAACAACGGGATCTTTTCCGTTGTTAGTGTAGCGTTAGTCTGAACCAAGCATTATCTGGTTACAGCTGGTATGCATGGTAACTTATAGCCGAGTTGCCGGTTCTAGTTAACGCAATCTAACTCTTACAAGCGATACTATAACGTCTCTGCATTTGAATGGATCTCTATGGGAATTGGGGGGTGGGACTAGATTTAGCTGTAAATTATGCTGGAACAGTATGGAATACATGGTTGGTAAAATGGCTGTAAGTCATCAAGGGTCTGAGGTATCAAACAAGCCTCAAACCATCACTCTGCTGCCAGATATGCAGTAGATATGGATGGATCACTTTAAGGGTTGTTTCACCTGACAAATTTTCCTATTGAACTCTATGGAAAAATAAGTCAGGAGAAGAAACCCTTCAAGTTATCCATCCATATCTACTGAATTTCTGGCAGCAGGGTGATGGCTTAAGCCTTGTTTGATACGTCAGACCCTTGATGACTTAGAGCCATTTAGCCAACCATGTGTTCCATACTGTTCCAGTGTAGGGCGGCAGTGTAGTATAATGGTTAAGGAACTGGCCTTGTAACCGAAAGGTTGTAGGTTTGATTCCCAGGTAGGACACTGCCGTTGTACCCTTGAGCAAGGTACTTAACCTGAATCGCTTCAGTATATAGCCAGCTGTATAAATGGATAACATGTAAAAAATGCTATAAAGTTGTGTAAGTCGCTCTGGATAAGAGCATCTGCTAAATGCCTGTAATGTAATGTAATTTACAGCTAAATCTAGTCCCACCCCCAAATTCCCATAGAGATCCATTCAAATGCAGAGACGTTATATTATTGCTTGTAAGAGTACCAGAAAATAAGATATCAGGGGCCCTATCTTACACCCGGCGCAAAGCGGCGCTAAGGCAAACGCAAGTGTCTTTGCTATCTTACACCCGGCGCTAGGTCCATAATAACGCCTAACGCTTATGCCGTCAAACTAGCATTGCGCCATTAACTAGTCTTGCGCCATCATTAGTGAACTGGGCGTGTTGGTCTTAAGATGAGGAGTGGCCAGGATTCTTTTTGGCGTATTGCTATCTTGAGCCAGCAGAAAGCGCTTGCGCTAGAACCACCACAAACCTGGTCTAAAGTCATGTCGCAGTTGTTTACATGCTATTTTAACGGCGCATATAAGTGCGTCTACATAGGCGTGTGCACAACGCGCATACCCTCCTGTCTGTTACACACAGGGGCGTGCACAGGCATGACTAAAATATCTAGATCACAATGTGAAATATTATTATTGTGTAGGCTATATCAAAAATGCATAATAATAAAAGGTTCCATAGGTCCACATACCTTTCCCTCAGCGAAGGGAAACAATGCCACATTACATTGCTCTCAGCCCACTCCATCAACATCCAGGCGATGTGCGATGGTACGGGACAATGGCTATCCATTAAAAAGGAGCTGATAACACCTATAGCTATCAAGCCTAATGCGCGAATGGTCTTTGCACCTAATGCGTGAATTGTCATTCAATGGAAAACTCGCGCACGGCAATAGACGGACATTTAAGTTCTGAAAATGCGCTTCAGATGTCATTACAATACAGCTCTGTTTATCTATGAATACAGCCTGTAAGTAAATAGAATGGTTTGTGACTGAAAAAAGTTCAAAACCTTGTCCAGTGAATATTGCATTTATTGTTTTTCAAATAGCCTAGGCTACAGCGAATTCGCTGTGCATAAGGTTTTTTTCGATAGCCTATGGTTAAAAAACGGAGATGTCACCATGTTAACTAAATTGTAACCTTAGCTATTCTTCGTCCTTCATATTTTTTTAAATTACAGTGACCAGGTTTCCATACTCTCACCGTTTAAAACCCAGCTGATTTCACCCGTTATTCCTTAACTGAACAAAACGATTTTAAAGAGAACTAAGCGTCTAATTAGAAACTAAAACAAATTTGCAGCACGTTACACAATTAATTCACAATTAATTTTAATGCCATTCTCTGCACGTGAGCTGCATGTTCTGTTTCCCCTGCTGTAAGTCGCACGTTTAACGGTCTTCCTGGGAAAGTGGATTGTTTTAAAGGATTACGCTACGAGTAAAACAGGTTGGTCACATTTCCATAAACAGGACATTATTAAATAAGGGGAAATATGCGTGAACTTATGGTTTGCAAACCTGACAGCTTTATTGTATGGCTATTTAGTGTCATCATTAAGGCAAAATAACGGTATGTATGTTATTAATCAATATTAGCCTACTATGCAGGTAGCCTAATGAACTTTGGATGAAGCTTGAACTTCGAGAACTCCATGAGAACAGCCTCTTGGAATTGATGTTTGACACTTTCATTGCATAATCAAACGAAATTCGCTGAACAAGCAGGCTAATTTGGCGTTTTCTAAGGTGAGACTGAAGCCATTGATAGCTTATTCTCAGCTGTTGCAGGTCCTTTTAACGAAATTTAACCGCACATATTTTGTAAAATAACAGCCCTGTCTGGAATTACCAGGAACTCATAGGCTAATGGTTAGTCCGAATAATATTGATCATACTCCATTTAGCCTATTCCTTGATCACACTAAACACGCACGAGCATGTCTGTTTCGCCATCATAAGCAATCCGCCAAGGTGGAAAAGCAGGCTTTTAAAGGGAATGGGATATGACATTTTGATTGGTTTATTGAATGTCACGCCCAAGACACACCTATAATTAATGAAGCGACTAGGTTCAGCCCAGTTGCGCCATGCGCCGTGCTTAGCGCCAAAAAAACACGCCGTTAAAATAGCAAAAGTGGACTTGGACACGCCCTAAATGGACTTAGCGCCATGCGCTTAGACTAAGCGCCAAGATCGCCAAGATAGGGCCCCAAGAGTCTTTGGATGTTGTTGGGTCACAGACATCAGGAAATCATGGCATGCAAAGGATATGCGACCAAATATTAAAAATTACTTTATTCTAACGTTATATATAAATTCAGGGGTGCCAATAATTGTAGCACACGTGGTTTTGTTAAAAATAATAATTTTTTGATGAGGGATTTTTTTTTCTCTAAATAAATTTACTTCAATTAAAGGTTGGATTTTTCTCATTTTTTCAGTGTGAGATTAAGCTAATTCACCAAACGGTGGATTTTTTATAACCATTTTTACTCATCTTTACCAGGGGTGTCTGCCAATAATAGTGGAGGGCACTGTATGTATACTCCAGTTTTCAAGTGAGCTTTATCCAATTCCCTTTTCGTTTTCTTTGCATGAAATAGCGCCGGTGTAACGGGTCGCTGTGAAAATTCTAGCTGGTGAACTGGCAAGGTTAATCTCACTGTTGATTGGTTCACGATATGAACTGGCCTATCTCTTCGATTGGCTTATGTCATAAGCCACTTTGTTTTGAAAACAAAATTTGGGCCGAATCGCTGGTTTTAGAATGCAGAATTTGAGGGTATAAACACAGTGTATGCTGCTGGATTTCTCTCAGAACAGTTCTTTCTATGATTGCTACCAACTAAGCATGACCATTCCCCGATATTTTTCAAAAAAAAAGTTGCGTCCTCCAGCTTTAACTGGATTGAGGACATTGTGTACTCCTCAAAACCTGCATCGGTACAGACAGTACTAGACCCAGAATGTGACTTTCAGTGGTTCCTCAGTCTCATTCTGTTTTAATAGGAGAGTGGTGAGGCAGTGTGGATACTGTGATACTGCACATATAATAAAGACACACCACACATATGCATTAATATTAATATGTCATGCACTGCCAGGAGCTGGAGAATGTGTGCGAACTGGTGCTCGCCAAATCCAAGCCACGAGATGACTCCCCAGCCGAGGAGCCTGCACAGACAGTTGAGATGGACAACTGCAAGAAGGCAGAGGATGTGACTCTGGAACACGAGACTGGCTTACAGAACAGTAAAAAGTGCCCTTCTAGCATGGAGGTGGATTAGAGTCAGAATGGCTGTGACAAATTATTGTGTAAAAACAAACAAAAAGAACACCATATTAATTATTCCAAGTGAAATATATGCTGCATCAGTGCAATCACTTTGGCCATGACACGGATGTGTATATCCTGTGTTCTACAGCAAGAAAACTGCATTCGTTTTTTTCTGCTCATCAGCAGACTTTTGTGTATTTTTCTTTTGTGTTCTCCTGGAATTTTCTTTGTTTTTGTGTCTATTCTGGTTATGCGATGCTGTACCAGAACAATATGTCAATGGAAAATAATTATTGAGCAGTAAAATTGGGCTCACTTGTTACTTGAAGGGAAAAAAAACACAAGGTTAAGCCAGAGCATGCAGAGCATTCTATATAACGCAACAGGTGAAGTATTGTGTAAGGTGTTATCGTAAAAATGGAAATGTTAACTTCAGTTGGAAAAAAAAAAGCCAAAAAAAATTGTACAGAAATGAAATGCAGTTTGAAGAGGCTAGTAGAAGCACTAGCTCAGATGAACAGAAGTGCGGAAACATTTTTTCTATTTTACAGTGCAATTGCATGAGGTGCAAGGGGCATGTGGTGGCAGGGCCTAAGTCTATTGATTCAAAGCTTTTGAGAGCATGTGACTGGACTAGCCAATTAGAACCATTTCCACGTTCCCTTTAAATGAGTGGTTAAACCACAGACCGTTTATTTTCCTGTTTTCCGATGCAGTGCACGCTCTACCACCCTCATACTCTACTCTCACGAATGACTGCATTTGTGTCCTCAGTATGGTAATGTTTGGGTTGTTCTTTTTATATTGAATCTTTTACTTTCTGAAATGTTTTGGCTGAGCTTTCCAGTTCACTAAAGCTTTATTGAATAAATAAATAAATAAATACATTGAATATTTAAGTCTGCTCTTTGTACCACCATCAGAATACAGCCTTTTATGTTCTGCTTTGTTTCTTTGGGCTACAAAGCCTATATTCGTGCTACCCAGAAGCAAATATGGTTAAAGAAAATGTGTATTTGTCCACTGAATGCTGTTCCTTGACAGTCCTGTCCAGGGTAGATGCGTAGAGGCTGCAGTTCAGCCAACCACAACAGCTGCAGACATGCTAGAATTCCAGACGTTGATGGCAAAGCATTATTGTGTTCCAGTAGTCCCCTTCACTGCGATTCTGGAGAAGAAAGGGTCCATTGCGGCAATAGAGAGATCTGGCTTTTTGCAGGTTGATGTATCGTCAATGTCAAAGCACTTCAAGGTGTGGTAGACCTTGGGGCCGCCATGGTTGGGAGGCTTGTTTGTGTTCTTGAATATTTCATGATGGAGCCTGAAACGTAAAAAAAAAAGAAAAGGTAGGACCAATCTGCAGTACTGTAATGTGCCAAATAAAAGGACACAGACTGAATTTCACTGTGGTCACAGACTTGTTTTTTTGTGGCAACAAGATCACTCGAACTCACCGCTTCCCCTGCTGTGAAGGGTAAATTAGACTTTTGATCTCCTCATCGATGTCTCCATCACTAATTTGCGGTGGAGGATGTCTTGGCTTGCTGCTTGAATGGGGCTGCAATTGCATTTCAAATGGGCGGAGTTAAGTTCAGCGGATGAAGCTTTGAAGCTTCTCAGCTGTCATCAGTGAGAGTTAGGACAAATCTCAGAAATTATGGATATTACTAACTTTAGCATCTTTGGCCTCAGTTTGGTCCGCATTGATGACATCAGGGGTACTGGTGCGCTGTTCTAGAATGCTGTGCGCCGGCATGCTCAAGGGATGGATCAGAATCTCATAGGGGATTGTGGGATGCTTCCAGGAGGAAGGTGTGTGGATGCTCCAGCTCTCTTCTTGTCCAAAGGTCCCTGTGTTAGAGAAAGGGGAGTGGCATGGCCCGTGGTCTGCTGTTAACCTGAACTTCCATCAACCAAACGTTCATCTTTGTTTTAAGACTATTTTTATCCAACTTGGATTAAAATAACTCCACATCATTTCCAGGCTTGTTCAATCATTGCAATGTCTTGCATCGCCAACTCTTGCAGTCCACTCGCTGAACTTCACAGCCGTTGTTTCAGAGGAGTGCTCTTACTGTGCAGCTGGCAACAGCATGTAGGTGGTGACTAACTGTCCAGTAAAATCAGTCTTGAGGCAGACATCCCTGCCCTCTGTCCCTGGGTGACCCTATGGCCTATTATGCACTGCTCTTGTGAGCCTCTCATTCTAACCTATGGTATATCCGAGTTACACAAGATCAGTCTGTGCTGTCTTGTATTACACTGTACATGTCGGTAAGATCATAAATGACAATTTATGACTTCATAGCTTAGCGGTTCTCATAGAGCAGCAGTACACAGAGACAGAACACAGGACATGTGACGATATGTAATATCGTATTTTCAAATAAATTTGTCAGGAGACGGAGTGTCCTTCTCTCCCTAGACCATAACTATAATCATGTAATGACCGCGATGGGTGACTGACCTATGAACTCTCCGTCTGCGCTCCAGAGCCGCACCGTGCAGTCAGTGGAAGAGGTCAGTAACATGAGGCCATCTTCAACAATCTGCAGACTTAGGACAAACAAACAAGGTGGTGGACAACACCTGGGGCCACATGTATAAAACGGAGTAAAAGAACGCTCAGGGTGAAAGTAGGAAATCTGCTTAAAAAAAGTTTTGCTTTTACGACCTCTGCCTTTCTGTCACGGCGTCGCCATATCACGCGGACTCCAAACATTGCGTACGCATGGTGTCCATCGTGTGCAGAGGTACGCAGATTCTCACAGCACGTGTTATATTATACATCTGAATTTCCGCATGGAAACTCACGCGGCTTTCTGAGGGCATTTTTCTGCTCAGTACCGTTTATACATGTGGCCCCTGAAGTGAAACACATCCATGCATTGAATTTAAATCAAGTGAGTTCATTAATAGAAACGGGTTTTTACCTTGTGATGCTGCTGATGTGTGCACGCCAATAGTTCTCCACTGAACAAACACAATGAAACACAAGACTTAATTACTTGGGCGCCATGTTAACATAAGCAAATTAGAATGACGTACTACGCATATGAAGGAGAGGTATTCATACATTTTGGCGCCTCTTGCTCAGGGCCAAGCGCATATGACGTGATGTCGTAAACATAGACGAAACCAGCTTGATCGGCTGCGTAGAGAAGGTCTTCCTCCCCAGTAAGAACCAGCTTAGTGACCTGATATTTCACTCTAGACTAAAACAGAAATGACCCGGTTCCATCATAGATATGACAATTTCTTTATTCAGAAAGCTCGTCTCATCGACAAACCATTCGAAAAGTCCAAATAATTCATGAAACGGGGTAATGCTATGTTACATGTTTCCAAACTTGGTCATTTTAAGGCCCCCAAAATGGCTGAGGATCCTAACCTCAGTTAAATGGTTGCAACGCCATTAACCATCACCCACTGCAGGCTACAATGCAGGGAACACTCGTACCTGTGGATCTATAACTAACATTAACAACAATATGAAAAAGTGCTTACTTACATAGCTCATTTTGCCAAGGCCATACAAATCACAAAGTTAATTTTACACGAATGTCAAAAATATTTAATTCATGAAATATGGAATTTCACGCAAATTAGTCATAAAAGAGAAAGATATTGTTTCCATTTTCTTGAAGGCCTTCCTTCAAATCTTTACATACCTCAGTTTGGGAACCCTTAACTTGATAGAACAAGAGTATATTACCAGTGGTAACTTGGATACATACCGCTTCGAAGCTGGCCAGTAATTTTCCTCCATTTAGCACGTTCCAGAAATGTACATAGCCTTTATTTTAGGATACAAAAATACAGTTTTCGTTTCATGTCGAGCCCAATACGACAGGCGAATATGATAGGTTAACATTATTGTTAATATTCCGAATGTGTTTTTCTCTGATGTGCGATTGACGTCAGAGAGATTGATGTCCACGCTGAAACTGACCTTGGGCCCCGGAAGACACGAGACATGCAGCCGAGATGAACGCGATGCCCGGAGCTCGAGTCCTCAGGAACACAAGGCTCAGAGCACTTTTATCGACATCTAACAGAACACAGAAACAGATCCTGATTGAACACAATCTCCAGTCCAATTCCAGGGATATCATCCGGGAATATAAATGGTGAACAGCCATTTATTAATAATTAACATTTCACATACATTATTGAATAGTTTATCAGGATGATAGAAAATGATTCTGCATAAATGAGTGGAGGGGAAAAGAAATTCCCACACTTTATAGCTAAAAATCTCATTTTGAGGCAGAACTCTAAGACGCCAGTATTTTTCCACGGATGATACGCATACATTACACTATTGGGGCATATTAATTTACTTAACATTTATTTTGATATAAAACATTTCAGTCCCAGTTTCAAAGGTAATTCCTTTAAATTGATTTTGGAAATTTCTTTGCAAACCTTTTGCAGAAGCAGAATTTAGTATTGTACATGAAGATTTCATACTTTTCCTACATATTATAATTTAGGGTGGGTAATTAGCTTGAGTAAAAGTGCTACAGCCTGGGGTATGTTCGAAGAATTTTGAAATTTAACAAATTTAATCTAATTTATTCTCTGTATTCACAAACTGCAAGAAGTTAAGGAGTCCTTATTCTATTTTTTAGTCTATTCTTTCTATCCCATAGTCATGAGAAAAAGATGTATGACTTTTTGCTATGAAAACATTGTGATAATTTTTGTAGCATTCTGCAACATTACCCTCCGAATGGGTGTAGTCTGTGGGGAGTGGGGCGACTAAACGACACTGTACGTGTCCTGAGACCAGGTTCCACACTATGATTTCTCCATCGTAGCTGCCGCTGGCCAGGAGAGATGGTGGGCATTGGGCCACACACAGGATGTCTTCTTTGTGGCCGGACTTCTAGAGACACCACAAATAAGAAAAAACAGGTAGATTTCGAAAAAGGAAATAAACATTTTGACAGAATGTCTTTCAGCATGCTCAGTGAGAATCATTTGGCAGGTATAGAATTTGTCACCAGGTCATCCTGCCAAGGAGGCTGTGGGCTCTGAACATGGTGAAGGTCTTCTGCTGAATCCTTACAAAAAAATGAGTTGAAAACAATAACGTTATTGTGACACATTGTGAATTTCAGTTTTTTTTAAATTCATTTTTGTGACTTGAGAGGAAGGTGTTTTGGATTTCTGAAATGCTTTGTTTGAGCCACAACAATTGCTTTTCTATAATGGATCTTTCATATGCGAAAGAGATATCTCAAAGATTTCCAAAAGATTTCCTTGAGCTTTATTGAGCACTGTGGTACAGCATTGGCCTTTCATTGTAGTGCTATGGCAGTGACTCACACTAGCCCTCTAATGCTTGTTATTCTCAAGGAGAGGATGAGACAAAAAACAATATGGAAAAAACAACACCCACTCCTCTGGGAAAGTGAGTTAGAGGGGAACGCGGGTCCATACAAATTGCTTTTAATGAAAGGCTTCCTAAACAATAAAGGAAAGTTTTTACAGTGAACTTACAAAGTAAATGTCAATCCTTCTGTTCCAGCCCACTGAGATTATATACCTACCGAAACAAAATAAATATAGTGCCATGTGTAACATATTCCTTGAAGGAAATATGTTTTGAAAAAGTTAATTGTAAGGAAGATTTAACATATTGTTAAGTGCTGTAACTCACGTGTTTCTGTTCACGTTCAAATAAGTGCAGTCACAGACTTCTGCACTACCATGGTCTAGGAATCACATGCAGAGAGAAATATACCCGTTTTGAAAGTGCCGAGCATCAGCAGGAAAATATTATATTTAAATGATGCTGAAAGAATAGTAACAAAATATAGGATATTATGTGTGTGCCCCAGTAATATCCGCAGCCAGCGTCAACACCTTTGGCTGAATCATCTGACCAATATTCTGAAATATACAATAAAAAGCCCTTACCTTTTCGGAATATTTTTAGGCACTGGCCATTATTGAAATTCCAGACTTTAAGACAGCCATCTCTGCCACCAGTTATGAGCCTGTATGAGTATAACATAATATGATAATATGAAGCATCAAAGTAAGTCACAATACATTATTACTTTTTTATATTTTTGATCAAAACAATCTGCTGAACCTCCTTCCTTTGGGATCAAAGGCTAAACAGGTGATAGCAGAGACCCCATGAGCACCTCCAAACTCAAAGACTTGTCTTCCTGTATCAAAATCCCAAACTTTCACGACCTGAAACAGATTAAACACATTAGTAATGATGTCAAAAATCCATATGGGTTTAGTTTGGGGAGCTGATGCGTTCCTAGTTACTCTCGAAGCCAATTTTTTAGTAATTTCAAAAAAAGTAATTTCAAGTTGTTAAAAATCTGATTCTCACTGGTCTTGTGCGAACCAGCGAAATGTTAATCTGTGATCTCCGTGGAATGTGTTCAGACGTGGTTCTCACTCACTGATCCCTCGGAACAGCTGACCACCTGACGGAATGCTTCACTGTACCCACAGCACAACACCGGCTCCTTGTGGGACACAATCGAGTGCCCCTGGACTTGCGTTCTGCAGGCGGCAACAAGGGGGGAATTAATATGTGTGAAAGAAATGTGACGCTGGAACAAAGGAGGGGAGGACAGGAACGAAGATGCAGAAAAATAAACTGAATCACATAACAGGAAAAACAAGGTAAGAGAAAGGCTGAACTACAAACATTACAACAAAAAGAATCTGTCCAGTCAGGTTGGCACAGTTGGCAGAAGGTATTGGACCGCCTGACTCAGACTTGGAAGCTTTAGGCTTAAAATTAGATTCAGCCGCCATACCACATTCAAAAGAAAATTGAAATTCAATGAATTCACATGAGGATGAGGATTTTTCAAGTTATTAATTGAATTTGAATACATTTTGTGAATGGACTGAACTGACAATGGAATAGGCTCCAACCCTGTTTATCACAGGGAAAATGAGGCTGATCAGGGCCCCCACCTTGTCCTGAGAGGGAGGAGAGCCATTGAATCAGAAGCAACGTAAAGAGCTTTGACGGACGGCAAGTAGAGACAAGCGGACAGCTCTCCGCGGATCAGGCTGGCCTTGGGATGTGCCGTGAACAAGCAGGACTGATCCTGAATGTCCCAGATCTGAAATCAAAGTAATTTGTGATCATGTGATTACCCATAGTAGCAACGTATTGTTGCGACTGCCTTTTCTTTGGACCAGCATTGGAGTCAACAGTTTGTGTCGGTCCTTGTGTTGGTTCTCACTGATTACTCTTCACGGCTCCTGTTCCAGATCCTTATGTGACCAACTGGACCACTGCGATTGTGGTCTCCCTGTCTATGCCAGCACACCACTCCAACTGATTTAGAATGCGGCTACCTGGCAGGAATTAAATCTCACAAAATATACCTGCTTGTCCTTGCCTCTCATCACTGGCTTCTAATCACCACATGGCCAGCTTAGAAACGTGCACCTTCTGGCCAATCAGCAGACGTTATACCTCTCCGCGCGATCCTGATAGCTGCAATTATCAGACATGAAGATCTTTTGCCTGAAAGCTCACGCTGCTTCAGACTCCTGGAGCTTAGACATCTCATAGCCTACTACAAACCTAATAATATAATCACTCCATCCACTCAGTGAAATCTTGATAAAAATGTAATGTTGCTCAAATTGATCATTTTTTAACACTGTATGAAAACTATGATGTATGATAGGTTCTTACAGATCATTATACATCTTAGGTATTGTTAGCCAGTATGTGTAGACTGAAAAGAATTACACTACATTAAATTCATTTAACAGGCACACTTATTCAGAACAGCTTGCAATTTTGGAGAAACAAGAGCATTCACCTGATATGGGCAATAGTCCCAGACCAGGCTAACAACGCTAACAGTCCAACAAGTAAAGATGCAAACTCACTAAAGCACTACTGCAAGTTAACTATGCTAACCAAGAACCAAAGACAAATTCAAAATACATACCGACTTCATCCATAACAAGTCCAAAGAACAGAAACATAAAACCATAAAAATACAAAAATATTACATAAAACCATAGAAATGAACCTGAATTAGTACAAAAGGTGGGAGTGCTATTGTGTGGGGGTGGGTGGGAAACCAAGATGCAATCTAAAAAGGTGGGTCATCAGTCTGCACTGGAGGATGATTCTGTATTTGGCCAATGATTTTGCTGTCCTGACTACTTTGGGTAGTTTACCACACCACTGTGGGACAAGTACAGACAAGAATCACTGGGAGACGTGACAGGAAGGGAAGACTGGTGGAGCCATTCCATTCACTGCCCTGTAGAGCACAAATGCTGTTCCAGTGGTTTCCTCATTATAACAATAATAATGCATGATTTAATTAGTATAGCACCTTTCACAGTAAATGGTGAAGCTCACATCAACCACCATAAATGTGTTGCGAGCTTTGTGCAAACTGTTTTACATCAGAACATTCAGCACATGTTAGCTGAGGTGATGGGGAGGGGAATTATTAAGACTGAGAGAAGATTGGATGCTCAGGTAGAAAGACCCAGGATACTTAATGAACACAGTGCATCAGGATCCTATAGGACCACTGGTACGTATGGAAATGGGAAAAGCCTGTGAGGCTGACCGTGCCCCACCTTGATGATGCTGTCCATGGACACTGAGAAGATGCGGCCGTCCTCTGAAGAGATGGAGACGTAAAAGATGGGTGCGCAGTGGCCTATCAGTAAGCCCGTTGGTTTCCTGTTATGGATCAAAAATGCAACAATAAGAAAGAAGCATTTGGGACGTGAGATGGAATTCTCAGCTGGGCTTTTTCGTTGTCCATCTGTCCTTGCATAAGCAAGACACGAGCAGTGAATGTTCAGTCCTGCCATATTTACAACTCTATTTGTGGTTTTCTGAAAATAAAGGCTATACTTTGATCCAAGTATTGAAATCTGCAGTAGCTTCTTACAGAGAACAGAACAGAACACCAAGCATGGCCTGGCCTTTCTTTCTTGAACCTATTCTTCATTTTTCTGCACACTTGCCAATGTAATAGTGACAAAGATATCATCATATGACATCCTTTTCCCAAATGCACAGGAGACATAAGCTATTGTGTGTGACATCAGAGCTGACCAATAGCTTTGAATGTGGGATGTACTCTCTGTTCCCTATAAGCCAATCAGCACTGGTTGACCAAATGGATATAGGAGCCCAACACACACAGCTTCTAGCTCAGAGGTGGGCAACAAGGGCCGTATCCGTTTCTGGTTTTCATGCCAACTTCTGGCCTTAATTACCTAATTAGCCCTAATATTTACGCCATCTGACATTTTAGCTACAATTCTTAATAAGCGCATGAATGACAGCCGAAGACTTCTTGTGTCCCTATATGAAACATTTTAATGTGATCTAATCTACCGGTGTTGGTGTAAACAGCCAATTAGCTCATTAGCTGGGGTAATTGGTGGGAACAAAAACCTGCTTACACACCAGCCCTCCAGGACTGGAATTGCCCACCCCTGTTCTAGCTTGTTCTCACTTCTCTCCAAGTTTTTCGTTTCCCTTCGACAGAGTGCTTTACAGCTCTCTTTTTCCCCCTGACCGGAACAGAGACTCCAAGGTCCTGGACTAAGCCAGGCCTGCCCTAGTGATGAAACCATCATAAGAAACATTGTCAAGATAGGCTGGGACTTGACTCTTCACTCCATTAATCGCAATAAAATATTCTGAGTAAACCTGAAGTCTGAGATTGGTTCTGGTGAGAGTTTGGTTAGGAAGGATCAACTTGTGAGTCTAAAGACACCGTCCGCCCACTTTCCACATCAGACAAAAGACATCACCACGGACCAGCTCAAGTCTTCACCGACAACGAGACAGACTGAGTATAATAACCTGAAATCTTCAGAGACTTGAGAGTATTAAATAACTCTTGTATTATCTTTTCTATAAATTCTTTTGTCAATTATTTGTAAATATATGTTTTGTGTTGTCTCTTTATTCAACTAAGTGGTCTCTACTGATTAAAAAAACTGAAATTCAAGGTATTGCTAGGTTCCTCCTAAATTATTCATTATTTAGTGTTGTAAAATTAATGTGAAATTCATTAGCCGGTGTCTTGAGAAAGGAAGAAAACCTTCATCCACACCTGAGGTAGATAACTCAGATAGGTGAAGCTATTACAAATACCAAACTACATTAGAATGGTTTGAAAAACAGCATAGGCATCACTTAAGGGAGTCAGAGAAACAGGGTGGAGGATGAAGAGAGAGGTTTCATGGAGACAGTCTCTTCCTCACCCTGGGACATAGGGGTTCCACATGCGGATGAATCTGTCCATCCCTCCAGTGACCAGGAGGTTGTGCTTCTTGCAGAGGTCAAAGGTCTTTGCCCCCTTGTAGATGGAGAACACAGTTTGGTCACCTGCTGCCCTCTGCTGTGGACTCCCATGGCCAGCCTGCACTTTCCTGGTTTTTCCCTCCCGGCAGAACTCCCTGATCTCCCGTAGGGTCTGCTCGATGTTCATCGTTGGGCGTGTGCAACCTTAAAAATATGAATAACAATTATTGTTTTATCTGTTATAATTCTCTTCAAAAAAGCATAGGAGTACACACACACACATGCACACACATACAGACACGCACACCCATACACAGACATACACGTGCACACGCGCGTACACGCACACACACACACAAACTAAAAATGGCATCTGATTGGTGACTCACCTCCTTGTTTCACCATGCCAATCAAAATATGATTCAGTGAAATTTTTATTATATCAGAGGTTCTTGTTTACCTCCACTCACAATAAATGGAATTCAAATGCTTATAATTCTAAATGCCCCCCCCCCCCCACCCCCCACCCCCATTTCCTGATTTCCTGATTTCCTGAATCAATGTTCTGAACTCTGAGGGTGGATGAGAGATTCAAGGCTACACACCCAGTAGAAACACCCAGATTTTAACCGCTTTGCTTTTAATACATTTGCCTTACATTGTGACCGAATGTGTTTTAGCATATTCAGCTGAACCCACACAAAGGCTCTTGTCATCTGAGATAGCGGTTATCAGTCAGCTTTACCTATGACGAGGGCAGAGGGCTCATGGTTCGAGCTGGAGACGATGGCCCGCATGCTTTCAGAATATTTCACCTGATGAAAAGAAATGTGGTGTGAACTGAATTTCACGAGGTAAGAAATATTTGACAAACTACGCCAGCAAAATACACAAGAAAAAAAAAAGCTGAACAACAACATCACTTACTGGCATGTGCACAGATAGACGCCAACATAAGCCGAAGCATATGCCCCCTGCCCTGAGACTGCAGAGATTGGCTGCAGAGATTGGCTACAGAGATTTTTTTTTAAACCATAGGCGCCCTTTCTGATCATAATCACCCTCGCCCCCTGTCAACCATCGTAAAAGCGAGAGCCATGTCTCATTTTCAGCATATGCGCTCCAAACAGTCTGTGCACAGCCCTGATCAATTACACAACATCTCTCACAACGTCATATTTCATACGGTATGAGAGGGTTGCCAGGCTTTGGCATTACGTTGTTGATATTATATTAGCTAACTTGATATTTGTACCGTTTCTGAACCTGCTCCATCATACTGAAATCAATACATGGAAAACACACCTGAGTCACCCAGTCTCCATGAACTTTCCATCGAATATACGTGACGTTTGGAGAGAGCACGGCACTGTCGATTCCTATGTTAGGCATATTTTCTACCATTGGCAACTTCTTCCACAATCTGAGAAAGAAGCAAGGAGAGTTTCCAGTGGCGGGAATGAAACCAAGTGCATGTACGTACGTGTATTTAAATGGATACAATTGTTATTGGAGGGCTTCCCCCTCTCAGCTGGGTTACTCCCGAGATTTCTTCCCACATGGGAGTTTCTCCTTGCTGCTGTTTGAGAGTTTTTACCTCACAAGCGGGTTTTAGGGGGCTCAGGCCTGGTCTTTCCTATCTTTTCTATTACCTGTGAAGCGTCTTTGTGACTGCACAGACAAATTAAAATTCAGTTAAACAGAAGCGTTGCTGAATACCCCAAATAAAAGTGGGTTCCATTTGCTTTCCTTGCCTTGATACGTTTTCCTATTTAACACTTTGAGGAGTAAACAGCAATATCTGCAGATCACAACAGCCCTCCAATCAGTAACAATATAAAAAGGGTTCTTGTATGACAGTTGCTCAGCCACATATAGGAATGGATATAACACAACTGCAATTTGAAGCACTGTTCCCATCATTATAATGTCTGGATAAGCCAATTTTATGCCTTTCACGCCCTCAGATACTTTCAAATCTAAAACACAGTTCAATTTCACAACAGGTCTGAAGAAGGAACTCCATGAACATTTTTAAAAAGCCATTTGTGCCGGTTCTGCCTCCACCTGTCACAATCAAAAGACTACAGATGAATTTTGTAACAAAGAGCTACATTCAGAATGAGAAACGTTTGCCTGACCTCTTCTGTGTGATTATGGGAAGATTTCATGGAGAAAATCATGGAAGATTTTAGCCGTACCTCAGCATCTCCCCAACCAGTGTAATTAATATGATGGTCACACAGCCCTGGAATAAAAAGAGCTCATAATTAATCAAGGGAGCAACATTTAATCAACTGCTGCTGTCAATTAAAGTACCCAGAGGTAATCAGCTAAAAAAAGAGGTTCACCTGAGCATCTCCATAGAGAATCACGCACTCATCTGGACCTGTAGAACTACAGAGGGGACAAAACTGAACAGTTATTCATACCTGACAATCCTTTTCAAGATGGTGTCCTTATCGTGTGACAAATGTCCAGGAATAAACTGTCTGTATAATAAGATTCCATGCACATGTTTGACAGACTGAAAACAATCCTCAATTGTCATGCAAATCAGTTCATTCTGAAAGTACTAAGCTATCACTTACCTAATGCGATTCATATAATTTTTAATTTCCTGTATTTCTCAAAAATATGTGAGAAAAACATATTTTATATCGGCAAATCTTATGAGTTCAATAGTATGGCTATTAAGCATTATTTATTTTCCTGTAGCTATTTTTAATAGTGGGGGCTGAGGGGTGGGTTGGCATTGTCATGCTCACCTGTAGTCTAATCTCAGAGGCACTGTCTCCAGAGCACTTAGCTGACAGTAGGGCTCCAAGGACAACAGCTCGTAGAACTGGATCTCACGATCGCTGAATGGTGCAGAGGCAATAATTAAGTTATCAGCAGGAAAAGTTGCGCCCAAAAACTTTGATGTGGTCCTGTTTCTTTTCTTTGAGGGGTGCCCTTTTTGAGTTAAAGTATGTGACTGGAATGGAGTACTAGAGTATTATTGGAGTGGACTACTGGAGTATTATTGGAATGGAATACTGGAGTATTATTGGAGTGGAGTACTGGAGTATTATTGGAATGGAATACTGGAGTATTATTGGAGTGGAGTACAGGAGTGTTATTGGAGTGGAGTACTGGAGTATTATAGGAGTGGAATACTGGAGTATTATTGGAGTGGAGTACTGGAGTATTATTGGAGTGGAATACTGGATTATTATTGGAGTGGAATACTGGAGTATTATTGGAGTGGAATACTGGAGTATTATTGGAGTGGAGTACTGGATTATTATTGGAGTGGAATACTGGATTATTATTGGAGTGGAATACTGGAGTATTATTGGAGTGGAATACTGGAGTATTATTGGAGTGGAGTACTGGATTATTATTGGAGTGGAATACTGGAGTATTATTGGAGTGGAGTACTGGAGTATTATTGGAGTGGAGTACTGGAGTATTATTGGAGTGGAGTACTGGATTATTATTGGAGTGGAATACTGGATTATTATTGGAGTGGAATACTGGAGTATTATTGGAGTGGAGTACTGGATTATTATTGGAGTGGAATACTGGAGTATTATTGGAGTGGAGTACTGGAGTATTATTGGAGTGGAATACTGGAGTATTATTGGAGTGGAGTACTGGATTATTATTGGAGTGGAATACTGGAGTATTATTGGAGTGGAGTACTGGAGTATTATTGGAGTGGAGTACTGGATTATTATTGGAGTGGAATACTGGAGTATTATTGGAGTGGAGTACTGGAGTATTATTGGAGTGGAGTACTGGATTATTATTGGAGTGGAATACTGGAGTATTATTGGAGTGGAGTACTGGAGTATTATTGGAGTGGAGTACTGGATTATTATTGGAGTGGAATACTGGAGTATTATTGGAGTGGAGTACTGGAGTATTATTGGAGTGGAGTACTGGCGTATTATTGGAGTGGAGTACTGGAGTATTATTGGAGTGGAATACTGGCGTATTATTGGAGTGGAGTAATGGAGTATTATTGGAGTGGAATACTGGAGTATTATTGGAGTGGAGTACTGGATTATTATTGGAGTGGAATACTGGAGTATTATTGGAGTGGAGTACTGGATTATTATTGGAGTGGAATACTGGAGTATTATTGGAGTGGAGTACTGGATTATTAATGGAGTGGAGTACTGGAGTATTATTGGAGTGGAGTACTGGCGTATTATTGGAGTGGAGTACTGGAGTATTATTGGAGTGGAGTACTGGATTATTATTGGAGTGGAATACTGGAGTATTATTGGAGTGGAGTACTGGAGTATTATTGGAGTGGAGTACTGGATTATTATTGGAGTGGAATACTGGAGTATTATTGGAGTGGTCATATTACCCAGTGGCGATGATCAGCTTGTTGTATTGAGGCATGATGGCAAAATCTGTTGCCCACTTCGGCTTCCTATTCACAGGCCGTTGTTGCTACAGTGCATATGAAAAATACAGACCATTTAAAGCAATTTTTAAAAATCCTAAACCACTAATACCACAAATTATATTCATCTAGATTTGAGATGTTAGACTGTGTCCATATCTCTGAAATTAAAGACACATATACATGAGGGGAAAAGGCTGCACACCACAATTATATAATCTACCCTGAGCAAAAGCAAAAAAAGTTGAGATATAATGTCTCATATATATATATATATATATATATATATATATGATGTCTCATATAATGACAACAGTAACCTTCATAACATCATGGATGTGGTCAATTACATTTAAATTGAGTCAGTTCATTCATCAGTTCAGAAATTAATTAACATTACATTTAAATCTAAATGGACCCCAACTCAAATATATATATATCTCAAATATAACCACAGATATTACACGGTAAAACAGGACCCATTGCACATGGGAATGGTGACATACAAACACATTCTTGCTCTTCTGCAGCTGGAGTTCAGAGTTCCAGTAGTAGACCGCCCCTTCCTCCCGAACGGTCACAACGATGTCATCGGGGGTGGCGCGGATGCCCAGGACAGGTTCCCCGTGGCACATGGGCCTGATGCACGCCGGCAGCACCAGTGCTGCTCGTTTGCTGCGAGAAACAGACTCTTCTTTCTCCATGTACTCCAGCTGTACGTATGTGCAGAACTCGTCCTGCAGGGGGTGGTACAGGTGTCACGCATAAACTGATCACACCAGGTTTGGGGCCAATTCCATTTACAATTCAGTCAATTAGCAAAATTAACTGAAATTCAGTTCAGTTATTGAAAAATGCCTATAATATTCTATGACGATTTTTCAATTCATTTATTGAATTTCATTACATTACATTACAGTCATTTAGCAGACGCTTTTATCCAAAGCGACATACAATAAGTGCAATAATAATTTTGATTGATTTTTGTGAATTTACTGTATCACACATATAACTGATAAACTAACAGCATCAGCACTTTGTTGTTAGGTCTAATATAGTCTCATAATCTGTCTCTAAAAAGCATCCCCTTTCGAAAGCTTACTTTTTCTCGAACCCCAAAACATCTATTGCCATTAACAACAACTATAACCATTGTAGCATAATCAAAGAAAACTAGAAACTAAAAACCCTAAACTAGAAAAACACATGTGGCAATAGAAATATAAATTGAGACATGCAATTTAAATAAAATATTGAAGGAATAAACCTGAGATGACAAATTGTTCTCACCCATACAATCTGGCCATTTCCAGAGTAATCGATCTTCATGAATAATTCCTGAATTTGGTCATCATTCTGTGACATTTAAAAAACAAGGCTACATGAATCGATAGCCAGCAGAGCTGTTTGAGAAGGTCACATTTTAAAACATAAGAAAAATAAGCATGTCCACAAAGTTCACTTTTCAGTGACTGAGACAGATACCGAGCTCTGACATCACCCGACAAAAGAGTACCTCTCATAGGAACACACTGCGAAAAACAAAACTATGCAGATCTTTACGTGGCAGTCATAGAAATAAGGGCTATACATTCCAGTCAGAAGGCACATGTACCCGTCAGTAAAAAGAAAAATCTGTGTCCAATCTTTTTGTTTACTATGCCTTTGTGTCTTCTTTCTGTTGTAGACAGGATCCTTTTGAGCACCCTGGTATTCCTTAAAACCTACGAATTTAAGATCACATGAGCAGCCTTCTTAAAAACTACAAGGTTTCAGTCTTGTGACTTGGAGTTCCATGTAAAATATTAGGGCAGAAATTGGATCGGGTATACTAATTTCAAATGTCCTTTAAAAATTATTTTTAATCTACAGGAGTCTGGAGTGTCACTTTTTTCCAGCCTTGTCCAATACGTACAATATCATGTAATTTCAAGCACTTCTTGACAATCTGTCTGAAATTCCTCATGTCCAATGCTTGTATGCCTCCCCTCTGAAATTCCTGGAACAGGGAAATAAAACAGCATTTCAGACAGGGGCATATGTTAGATGGATCCATTTTTAAATATCAAAAGTATTTATAATTTTATCGAATAATTTCTATATTGATGCACCCATAGGAAACAAAGAGGTGATACATAACAATATAATACAGTATATCTACTTTTCCAAACCCACAGAACTTCACTCCTTGCACATGAACTGATCCGATCCATATAACTTAATCAATCACCTCAAAGGCCAGTTTCAGTCTTTCCAGGTCTTCAAGAGATACTTTCTGGTCAATCTATTACAAAGAAAAAGATCTGATTTCACCGTCTGCCATCGACGACACGCCACAACATAAAACATTATATATGCAATTGAAGTCGGATGGTTACATACACTTAGGTTCAAGTCAATAAAACTCATTTTTAACCACTCCACAGATTTCATGTTAGCAAACTATAGTGTTGGCAAGTCAGTTAGGACATCTACTTTGTGCATGACACAAGTAATTTCCATCCATATCTACTGTATTTCTGGCAGCAGAGTGATGATTTAAAGCTTGTTTGATACATCAGACCCTTGATGACTTACAGCCATTTAGCCAACCATGTGTTTCCATACTGTTCCAGTGTAATTTACAGCTAAATCTAGTCCCACCCCCCAATTCCCATAGAGATCCATTCAAATGTAGAGATGTTATAGTATCTCTTGTAAGAGTACCAGAAAATAAGATATCAAGAGTCTTTTGATGTTGTTGGGTCAGAGACATCAGGAAGTCATGGGATGCAAAGGATATGCGACCAAATATTAAAAATTTAAAGGCACAGTCAACTTAGTGTATGTACACTTCTGACTGGAATTGTGATATAGTAAATTAAAAGTGAAATAATCTGTCTAAAATTACTTGTGTCATGCACAACGTAGATGTCCTAACTGACTTGCCAACACTATAGTTTGCTGACATAAAATCTGTGGAGTGGTTAAAAATGAGTTTTAATGACTTCAACCTAAGTGTATGTAAACATCCGACTTCAACTGTACATAAACAAATTTCAGGAGAATTACATCACAAAAGACACAGCCATATTGGTATTTTTTACAACTATGGTATATCCACTTTACAAATATTCTGCATGGCAGCACACATCTCTCACATGTATCCAAATAGTTGAACCAAAACGAATCCAAAGATATCCAAGATTAGGTTAAATTGATTTGCAAGTCTGAGAATGAAAAACAAATACTAATATATGTTGCTATCTCACCAGTTTTTTCTCATTTTCCCATGAGGGTAGATACACATAATTTAAAATTGTAGAAAATACTGCAAATTGGCACAACTCATGCAGGTCTCAACTTACCAGCCAGTTTATAAATTCTGATTGCTTAAAAAGGCAAGGAGAAGAATTAAGGAGAACAGATCTTAAGAAGCACAGATGAAAAGCACAGCACATCATTCATTTAAAAATAATTTTTATAAATGCAGGACTTGAATTGTCTTCATGAATAATTATACAGATTCTAAGGACCGATGTGAACCAACTGAGAGGGCTCACACACAAGCACACACACACACACACACACACACACAGGCTGTATAGAATGTGTGATATCTCCATCCCTCTCTTTACAAAATACACAACACTTCTCTACCTTGAAAATGAATTAAATCTCCTATAATTCACGTTGCTTCCAAGTTCCAACCAACATGGAAACTTCAGCATGGCTTCTGTCTGATGTGTCATTAATAAAAAACCACAATAAACAGCTGTGCTCCCTTGAGAGAACTGTAAAACTACAAACAATCTGCTAATATACCTACACTGTAGAGGCCACTGACTTTCACTTATTTCACTTCATTTGGATTGAAAGATGAAGAGGAATAGATGAAGTTCATTTATAGTGCTTCAAATATGTATAACAACCTTTTAGTGTATATATTTGATGTCCACAGACAAAGGAATACAACTGCTCATATTGACCGATAAAAGAAATTCAGGTAACAGTGATTTTCTCTTGTTATATAGCATCCATGTTTATAAGTATATGTAGGAATGTGGTTGTAGCTCACAGGTAGGTTCTGACAGCAATTTCATAACCTACACAATGTGGGGTATTGGTGCAGACTCGAAAGTTTTTTTTGCTTAAGCAGCCTTTCTGACACTATTATCAAGTTTATTATAAAAGGCAGAAATAATCAAAGGGAGGAAGATATGTCAAAACACCCTGAAAACTCACAGAGAAATATGACATTTGTGGCACAAGTTATAAATTCCATTGCAAATATTACATCCTTTTACCCACAATAAATAAAGCCTGTTTACAAATATGATATTTTCAATGAAAAAGTAAAAATAAAAAAAGGACAATGTCTTGCATGTTACCTTTAAAACAACTCAAGTTTATTCAGGCCTTTCTTTTTCTTGTGATGACAAAATCCTGACACATATCCTGAAACGTTCAATCCATGTGACAACATGTCACATATCAACTGTGTCTGGGCGCTGCCAGATCCGATCCCCTAACATATTCTCAAAATCTTGTCTTCAGTTCACTCCCATACAAATGTCCAAAACATAATTTCCATAAATAATTTTAAGATATCCTATCTATCACTAATTGCCACACTTTACCCTACACCCTACATTTGGGACAAAATACTGATCTCTGTCTGTGCTGAGACACTGGCGCTCTTGTTGACCTCCTGCACTCCAAATGCACCTTTATTCATTCAGTCCTCTCATTAATATTTCAGTCAGCCACACTATGTCACTGATGTTGCAGGAGAATCACCAAAGGGATTTGATAAGGCTGGCCAGGACTTTCATGTGGTGTATCTGCTCAGTGGAGGAGTCTATTGCACCATAAATCCTTGAGCTGTTGTATTTTTAATACACCGGGATCATAATAGTCCCTCAGTATTGTCTAGGTAGCTGTAACACCCTGTCTGAAAGCACATTTTGGCATTTTGGGCTGAGGACACACAGACGTTTCGCACATTAGAGACTTCATATTCAGACTCTTTCTGAGTCTAGTCTAGTGTCTAGTCGGAGTCTAGTGAAAAAATCATTTTACTGAACCAGTCAGGCAAGGGGCACCATGTTAACTGAACTGCATAAATGAGAGCTACGCCTTGTGTCTGTTTGACATTTTAGAGTGTACGTGTGTTCCTACAGCTTTACGGTCCATAATGTTCTCCATCTGCTTCATAGGGCTCATGAGGACAGCGTGAACTTCCAGAAGCTGAGGGTTTATTTCAGAGGAGTGAGTGGCGCTCCGATCACTCCCAGTGACTTATGGGTCACGGCTTTGTACACAAAGAAATGAGGCCAGTTCAACTGATCCAGAAAATATAATTGCTCGTATATATTCACCGACAGGTTTTGCTACTTAGCATGAATACCACAGAACGTTTTTCAAATGTATTTATTTCTTGTTTGCTTTGGCTTTTGGTTTCGGTTTAAGTGTGCATGTCGAGCGGGGAAAGGGGGGGGTTATGTAAGATATTATTATACATGCACTCCCTTCACAAATCCAGTCATGAAATGAGATGGAAAAGGCCACCACAGATTCTCATTTAAAATGGATCACAGCATGAGATCTGTCGTGATAAAAAAATAACTATTTATGCAAAGTGTCATTAATCACTGGCGTCAGAGTTATTACGCACTGCAGGCAAACTTATAATAAAATGGTTGTCTTTCTTTCTGACAAATAATTACCAAACAAAAGAAAGCCAGCAGCTATATAACTGAACATGCATTGTTGACATTTTCAGTAATGTACTGTACAACTGTACTGACAACCCAAATAGTAACAACCGGCTTTCTAGCCATCACTCCTAAGCAACCGTCTGAAACAAACTGTCTTTCAGCTTTTTTTAAGTGATCTCCAGAGAAGCAGTAGCCAGTGAGCTCCAAGAAAAAATGTACTGCATCAGATTATCAACATAAACATCTTTTCATTATTTTACACTATTAGCAAGTGCGATTAAAACTGGGGATTGTCCATTAGAAAGTAATATCATTTTTATTGAAGAGTTAGTTCAATGTGGAAATCCTATCTCTGATCTCTTGTTTACAATGTTAATTATTTAGTGTAACCAATCTCTTCATTATAGAAAAAATGTAATGTGAAGTGCACAACAGTAACACTGCTGTGTTAGATGTAATTAAGTTAAAAGGAATCAGCTGCCAGTGGGTGAAATATTAAAATGCGGATGTTTTTTAATAAAGAGAAACATGTGGAGGACTGCTCTATTATACCCATATGCAAAAGGTCTGTAAAAATCCTCTAAAAATCACATATGCCATGTACAAAACTTATAAAATAAATATGTGGTAGAGCACTAGCATATTAATTTCAGATTAAAATTAAATAGTTCCCTAACATACATGGTACTCCCTATAAAAAAAACATTGAGAGATTGTATAAGAATTGTATACAAAATATAATACTAATAAAATATGATTTTTATAAAACTTTACAAGTACTGTATGATCATATATGATTTTTACAGACCTTTTGCATATGGGTAATGCTGTTTGTTTGTATGTACATCCCTAGACATTGCTCCTTTGGGGTAAAGTTTAGGTATGAAGTGGATTCAAAAATGAAAAAACATGAAAAATCAGTGTTAAAAGAATGGAGTTGTGACACTAACCCTGTTATGACAGACTAAATTTACACATTGGTGTGTAAACATGTGTCATTATGTAAGTAAACTACCAGTATCCATGTCGCAGCTTAGCTCCGGTTTAGCTCCAATGTGTGGGTAGGTCCCAGTGTGCCCTAACCATATTTTAATGATGGTCAAGAGAAGAAACAAGTAATTATGTGAAGAGCCATTATTATTAATGAACCCCAAGTAATTTTAATGCGATCAGCGATTACCCTCAGCTTGCAGAGGCCACGGGAATGGTCAGCACTTGTGAAGCTTCTGAAGGCGAAGCCGTCTCCAATGGCGATGGTGTGCCGCCGGTGTCCCTGCTTCAGCAGCTCCCTCTCCAGCCACTCTGGGCGCTCGTCAGTGTCCTCTGGGTCATCTTGCAGAGTAACCACCCTGCCACCAGGGGGTGTTCTCACAGTCTGCGTCTCTGGCCCCGGGGTCTTCACCCTGCACCGTCCATTCCCAGTAGCAGATCCCAACCGTACTAGGATGCTAAGGGACAATCAAACCAGCTCTGTTGGTCCAAGCACAAACTTTTCCACTGTACATGTTAGGTATTTTGGACCTTTCTGTGTGATTTCATGACAAGCACTTCCATACATTTTCACTGTGGGGAAGCAGTTGTTGCTGAGGATTTTTTAAACCCTTGTTTTCGGTTACAGTGAAATTGACCTGTTTAAAACATTTAGTAAAAAAGGAATGATACTTTTGAGTGACTAAACCAGTGATTTATGCCCCCCATGCTTTCATTATAGTGGATTTTTAAAAATATAAATCACATCTTTATCAAAAATGACTGAGACTTTCATTGTTAAATGCGATCTAGCTGAGGTAAATGGCTACCATTAACCATATATATTGTTTATATTGTTTGGAATTCAGATAAAGATAATATATATTGAGTATGTTTTTTTGTTTTTGCTGTACAACCCAAGGCTGTACATAACCATAACCAATTTCCACCCCTGTCTGCAACTGCAGCCATGTTCCGTGCTTGAACCACCCTGCTAATTTGGGAGAGCTGGGACATCCATGGTTTTACTCCACGTGGTGTCAACAGTTGCTTATTTCTGCGTCACAGACCCCAATAAAAGTTGGCACAGAACAGTGTTGGCAGAAGGACCTTTCATGTGTGTCTTTCACCTGGGCTGTGTCTGAATCAATGCCCTTCTATACTATTGAGTATGATAGTTGAGTACAATCGATGAGAAAGTTAAGTAGTGAAATGTTCTCTAACTGTTGTGTACTTAAAATCCCTACATAATATACTTATCTATGGGTTTTCGGTGATAATAGTATGGAGGATATGTTTTGCATACTGCATGTCACTAAACAGCGTGCATGCTAGTACACAGGACGCAGTAGATAGGGCTCTGATTCAGACACAGACGTGCAGTCTTCTGAGTGCCCTTATCAGCCAGCGGGGGCCACCTAAGAGTGATGAAACGCAGAACCCTGTCCAACTGAACCCTCCCATACCCTGGGGGACGCAGGTGCCAATTGTGCGTCACCCTGTGGAGCTACTGGCCACAGTTGGCACTGGCATGGTCCGGATTCGATCCGAGGCTGTGAGGCTCATCCATGCATCATTTCTGTATTGCTTTAAAATCCCAATAATGTCCCAGGAAAACCGTTTCATAGGTGCTAATAAGTAAACACAATACAAGGGTTAAAGGGGGGTCACCATCATTTTTTTAATGTTACAGCCACAAGGAATAAAGGCTTGTGACAATGACACCATTGCCATAAGCCTTAATAATATATACCTTTAACCCGGCATGTATTTAGTGTAATTGGTTAGGTGATCTTCTGTAGTCACCAAGCATCGCAGCTTATATTTCCCATGCTCCCAGCTCATTACTACGGGAAGCTCCCCACGGCAGCCTGGCTCAGATCGCTAGAGGGGCTCATGGGATTGCACCCCCTTCCAGTGTTCCTATTCATATTCACCTTGTTACTTAATATACAGCCTCTAGTCTGCCACATATACCACACAGTCTGCCACATATACCACACAGTAGACGGGGGACCAAAGGAGGCGGCATTTTTCATTAAAATGAAAAGCTATATAAATGAAAGAGAACAGGAGTGCGCCTGACTATGGAGCCGCATTGGAGTCTGTACTTGACTGCCACTTCAGAGCCGGTTACAGAATGCTGGGCCCATTTAAATATTGATTGCCAAAGGAATCGAATGGCACGGAGGCCTGGGTAGCTGCCTCAGAATTGTAAATGTGGGCTTAAATTGGTTCCACAAGGCTGGCATTAAATAGCCTTCCAGTGAAACGTATACAGCCACGCTTTGTTTGTTGCCCTCTCCTGCAAGGCGCCGCAGGGCACCACCTCCACAGCCCCCCTGACAACGGTAAACAGTCCCTGGACAACAGGGATTTCTGTCCTGCCGAGATGAAAACACTGCAAAGCGAGTAAACCTCCTTAAGCGCCGCAATTAAAAACAAAAACAAAAGAACAACAACTCTAGTACAACCATAGTAACCAAAGTATGACAATTGCTGGTAAAAAACGATTCAATGAGTAATTCACCTCCCGACAACAAAGCAGGCAGAAAAAAAGTCTTCTGAACCAAATAAATGATTTAATCACAGTCAAAAAGAAGCACTGAATCAAATCAGGAAGACAATAGGTGAATGACAGGGCCAAAATACGTGGACACCCATCCCCAGAATTAGTCTTCCCAACCCCAAAACTGTTTCTGGTTCCTTCCCATAATGACCGGTGACTCACAGTTGAGCACCACATGAAAACAACAACATAAAAGATGAAGGAAAAGTACCTGGAGGTGTTTTGAGTTTCAAGTTTGCCACCAGCAGAGGTGGGGCGAACTTTATTCCCCAGTGGCATTTCTGAAAGGTGTGCTGCCCTCCACTCCGAGACCACCCCTACTTCCACTCTCTGTGTAATGCCACTGTCCTCGCTGTGCTGTTGTCAATGCTAACTGAGTGTTGCCAGCCTGCCTCTCTGGCTCTCCAGCCCACTGCTCACAGGCACTATCAGCAAACGCTGCTTGCCAAGGTCTCGCGTTACCTGTTACTCTATTGTGCTACCTGGAGAGGAAAGGTGCATTGCGAATGTGTTTGAACAAACCATTTATCTCCTAGTTTTGCAAACAACTGCAAACAATGGGACATTTTTACAAATATAATTCTTAACTGATTTATCAGTTTTCATAATTTATCATGGTTTTTCAATGATTTATGCATGTATGGGCAGCACATAGTGGCTGTGAAACTTTATTTATAATCAGAAAGTAGTGGGTTCAAAGCCTAGGGATGCATTTATGACATACTTATATGAATTACCTAACTGTACATCCAAATGCAAGTTAACAGAGTGCCACATAGAGCCAAAGTCACAATGGATACTGGTTTCTTTACAGACAAATAGTGTACTTCTACTGCAAGTTTCCCCCATCACTAAATTCAGTTTATTAGATTTAAATTTTTTAAATTAGTCTAGTCTTTTTGGATCGAAATGCTACCACCTCATTCAATAAAATAACAAGAACATCAGTAACAAGAACATAATGTGCATGTATGTCAGCAACACATCTTTCATGACATCCGCAGTACAGTAGTTCACTTAAAGTCATGTTCTGTTCTGGTAAATGCCTGAGGAAAACTGTCACAAATGCTGGCCAAAATGGCTGCTCCACCAGCATTCCACCTTCCAGAACCAGCGAGAAGAGAAACGGGCTGAGCAATGAACAGTCTGCTCTTTAAGCACTTTCCCAGCTCACTTGAAAAATGAAAAGATAATGGTTTGACGACCACACCCGGCAGAATAACCATGTACGCAGATCATTTTGTCATAGATCAAGACAGTAGGCTATGTCTTATACTGCATGCGTCCTGTGTCTATACCTTTAATGTAGAGGTACGCGACCTTGGTCCTGGAGAGCCACAAGCTCGCTCCGTTGGTTTCTGTTTTCACCTTAAAATCAGCACCCAATTCAGACGTAGTCAGTTGAAGTGAGTTAACGGAGTAGTGAACTGTTCTATAATCGATTAATTAAGTGCAGAATAACAACAAAAACCAGCAGCGCTTGTGGTTATCCAGGACCACGGTTTGCAGACACCTGCTTTAATTTTTTTAAACTGGAGGCACTGGCATTAAGTCCTGCCATTTTGATGATGGCAAAATGGGGTCCGATTCATTGAGATACACAGAAACTCAACGGGGCTTTGTTTTTTGTGCAGTCCTGATGCCCAGGCCCAGATTGTTAGACTGAGGTTTGCATGCTGAACTGGGAGAGGGCTGATCCTCCGGCATCCAACATGTCAAATACAGACAGGTATCCATACGATCATGGCACTACAGGAAAGCCAATGACCCAATTAGCTTTTGGTTCCAATGCAATTTATTTAAAGGAAAGCTTAAAAACAAAAGGGTGATGTGCAAAAAAGATGAACCTGTCAACTAGTCAGTGGCTGTTCTGGGGGGGGGGTTGCTACCATTGCCCCCATGATAAAAAGCTGGGACCCCCATGTGGCACCCCCTGAATTAGGAGTCTAAAATAACAGAATCACTTTTTATGATTGTAAGGAGAAAAAATGTGTAATGTAACTGCCCCCCCCCCCCCCCCAACAGAATAACTGGCCCCAGCCTGCCCCCCCCCCCCCCCCCCCCCCCAGTTCAAATGGTCTAGAACTGCCACTGCACCAAGTCAAAGCTGATTACACCAAAAAAGGTGTCTAAAGGGGACACAATTTGTGAAATATTTTTGATATTGTGTGCAGGGTTTTTTTTTTGGTAATAAATAATAATTACCAAAGGGGGTATTACAATTAATCATATCTATACCTGAGGCTGTCATCAGTCCAATCTGATATCTGATATGAAGTCAACACCACGCAACTCAATCGGTAGGCCAAACGATTTCCGATCACTCAGCTATACAATAACTTAAGATTAAATATAAACCCCCAAGGATAGGAGACCCATACTGAGTCGAGTAGAAATGCCTTTAGTGTTTCAGTATCTTCTTTGTGGAACGGAATGCAAGAGTCATTAAAGCTGACCTCCTTGGTGTCTTTTGAATTTTTAAATGGTTCAGAATCCTATTTGAAAAATAATTGGAGGCAATCAGGATGGCTGACAATGCTATGGTGTCTTAACAGTTATTTAAATTTCAATAGGAACACATAAAATAAAATGCTACTAAAATGGGAATAAAAACAAACACACAAAAAACAGATAAATACCATGTAGCTGACGAACATTTCTTGTTTCTTTACTCTTAGGACAATTAAAGTGAATTTGATGAAAGACTACAACCTGTCACGTCCCTTGCCTCTGTGTTTTGATTTCCTGGTTTTCCGTTTCTATGTGTATTCCATTCCATGTTTTCCCTTTTCCCCATTTCGTATCTCCACTTCCCGCACCTGATATGTGTTTTCTCGTGTTGTTTCGTTTCACCTGTTCCTCGTTGTCACGTCAGTAATCTGGCATAAAACTCCCGTTTCTTTGTTCTGTGCCAGATCGTCTTGTGCCTTGTGCTCGTGGTCAGTCTACCCAGCGTTTGAGTCCTTCCTCTTCCTCTTTTCTGTGTCCAGTCCTGTGTACCCTTCCTGGTCTCCTGCCTGTCCAGCCTGCTCCTGCCCCGCCTGTCCAGCCTGTCCAGCCCCTGTTCCTGTACTTCGCTTTTGCCCATCCTGCCTTGCCCCGTTCACTGGACTTTGACCCCTGCCTGGATTTGACTACGTTTCTGCCTGCCCTGTATTGCACTGATTGCTGGACCTTGACCCATTTCTGTCTGACCTCGAATAAAGCCTATTCCCATTACTCTGTTGTCTGCGATTGGTTCCGATCTGTTCAGGTAACAACAACCACCTAAGGAAACAACATCAAAATGGATTACGGATTTTAATCATGGTCTCGGCCATCGAACGCAACCCCACAACATTCATGAAGTCGCAGAAATACATGCGTAGGAAATACAGTTAACAGACTACAAAAAGTGTTTATCCTTGCAGATTTTGTTCAGAATTCCAAACAACATTTAGTTATAAACCCCCTTTGGTGTCAGTTCCAATACGTTTGTCGTTACAATCAAGTTTACCAGATGCATGTCACGTAGCCTATTTAGCTTCGGACAGACGAGCCTTTCCGAAAGAAAAACAGTTTTAGACATGTCACAGCAGTTATAACATTAAAATTGAATAAGGAAAAATTGCAAAAGAGGATATGTCTCCTGTTTGATGTTTTAGTTTTGAAGCAATACATTATGGTTATCAACGCGAAAAACCCGGTGATACAGTGGGAGATGGAGAGGTGACTCGCCCGCACCATGTCTTCTGTGGCTGGAGAGAGCTACATGGTGAAGGTGTTTATTATCACAGTAATAAAAGTTATTAATTGCAACTATGAGTTTTTTAAATTTTTATTTAAAATATATGGGAAACAGAAACATTAATGATTATTAACGTAAATTGCATCGTGTTTAATTAACTTCACCTGAAAACATTTGTGCACTTATGTTCATCCAGTATTTATTAGTTGTTTCCACGAGTGTCCTGTTTATTGTTCAGACGCTAACTGCTTTGAGCGATTTTTAATGTCACGAATAGCCTACAGTGCCCTCTGAACAGTAACCAGGACATTTGATAGAGATGAGCTGTAAAAACCTGTGAAGATGAGTCTGTATAAAATAAACAATACCGGTGTATTATATGCTAAGTATACTAAAAACAATGACGAATTATGAGAGCTGGGCAGGTGAAAAGTTTTGCCTTCCTGTGAATGGGAAAAAGGTTAAGGTTGACTGGAAGGCCACTTAGATCTGATGCTTCTCCCACTGGCTTGGTTTCAGCAATCGGGAATTCAAGGTAAAAGTGTACCATCTTATTCTCCTTCCAGTCATTGTGTTAAAAATGTTCTGAATACAGTTGGCATTTTCCAACCACACATACCCTTTGTTATTTGATTGGTTCTTGTGACAGTGCTGTTCCACTGGTGCATGCAATGTGAAATCATGTTGTTTGCTTTTCCTTTGCACAGGGGCTGGGGACAGCAAACCACTGAAACTTGATCTTCTGACCGGAGCAATTCAGAGAAAACAGTAACTTCAGAGCATTCCTGCATCTGATAACTTTCCATTGGCCAGTGGATTTGAAGGCTTGTTACACAGCCCAGTTTGAGCTGTCGTCTCGACTGTCTCAGACAGTGACCTTCCACAAGATGTCACTATTTGGTCTAAAACACTGGACAGTGTCTTTGAGTGGTTATTTATTTTTTATTTTTTTAAAGATGGAAGTACATTTTTTGTATTCATAAAATCAAAGAAAAGTAATTTACATTGAATTAACCTTTCTGTAAAAAGCTTGGAATACAAATTGGCCCTTTTCCTATACCTGCACTGCGAGGGATATAATTATGAATGTCATCTCATTCTCTTCAGATCCTGACTTCCTCAGAAACTAGGACACTAATTCAATAAGCTCCACACACTGATTGCCTATTACCAGGCAAAGATCACAGTTAATTTTCTGCGCATTATTAAAAATCACCAATGGTGCGGAGGCATTATTAAAAAGCACCAATGGTGCATTACATTACAGGCATTTAGCAGACGCTCTTATCCAGAGTGACTTACACAACTTAAATTTTTTTTTTTTTTTTACATAGTATCCATTTTTTACACCTGGATATTTTACTGAAGCAATTCAGGTTAAGTACCTTGCTCAAAGGTATAACAGCAGTGTCTTACCTGGGAATTGAACCCGCAACCTTTGCGTTACAAGCCTAGTGCTCTCCATTGTACGACACTGGTGCGGAGGCAACTATTATAATTGTTCGTTTTTTTCACTATTGTTTCTGCAATGTGAGTCTATGGCAGCCCATAGCTGGTGGATTATTGTGAGATTTGGCATGTTGATAGAGGACAGTCCAAGGTATACAGGCACCAAATGGGGTCAGTCCATCCACCCCTCTTTTGTGAACTTGTCCTAAGCCATTTGACTGGCTATATACTATATGAAATATTAAAATATAGTTGCTAGGTCGAAAAATATGGCCTCTGTAAACACACAAATATCTGATGGCGAAGGCGCCAAACAGGAAGTGAGTCATATCTCTGCAATGCTTTGTATTGATGCCAAACTTGGTACCCTTCTTTGCTAAAGTTGCATGAAATTTGAGCATTTGGGGGTGCTATGTCAGGAAAGATCTTTATATGCTGATTACTCTTCAACAAAAACAGATATTTCAACCAAACTTTTTGTGGACCATTACAGTAAAGGGTCCTAACTACTGGCAAATCATAGGCCCTTGGTGTCGACCATTTTGTTTTTCAGCCATCTTAGATTTTGTAAAAAACCCATTTAGACATCTCTTCCTAGAGCTATCACCCAATATACAATAGCTGCAATTTTGGTTATTATGTCTTTGGACCATTGTCTTTAAGAGTTGTTAAAAGATAGTTGTTCGGTTGAACAATATGGCCACAATATACCGACAAATTTGGCGGCGAAGGCGCCATAAAGGAAAAGCTTCCTAAAGAAAAATATCCGCTAATATCTGCAACCTTTTTGTCTATTGGCATCAATCAGTACACTTGCTTACCATGAGGCCTGGGGGTCACACACCAAGTTTGGTCAGATTTGGCCGCTTGGGGGCGCTATACTAAAAAACTGGTTTAAACACCAATTACTCCGAAAGAAAGCAGATATTTCAACCAAATTTTGGGGAGAACACTACAGTAATGGGTCCAAATTGAGAAACCAACAGAATTAGTCACATGAGGTGCTGTAGCACTTAGGCCCTTCATTGCTGCTTGCAGCTATATTTTGTTCTTGTACTTTATGTATTTTTATACTATACGTTTTATTCTGTCGCATAAACTTGTACATGTATCTGGTTTCAGTTTGTTATACTCGTATGAATGCATTTAAATCCTCTCTGTGTTGCACTTGTACATTGCGTACATTGGGTTCTCGCTTTGATATACTTGTACAAAAGAATGGCTTGTACAAATTGTGCTTAACAACTTGTGAGATCCTGTTTGTGTTTCTCTGTGCATATGGATGACACTGCTGCCTGGGCATGGATAACTGTGTTATTGTTTTAGTGTGTGTAATATAGTTGTTTTGGAGAAGAAACTGCTTTTGGCAGGAGCCCAAGTCAGAATCCAGGTTGTCGCATTAGTGGGTGTAATGGTGTAATGCAAAAACATAGCATCAGAGTATAGACTGTTGCAGACACGTGTGTTAGAGGGCAGCTCTGACCATTTTATTCATTGCTTTATGCATTTTTTAAACATTAATTTGTCCCCAATGTTGTCCCATTCATTTGTAAATGCTCCCCTTATTTACAATGTGAGAAATAAATATTTACTTATCCACCACAATGGTCATCTGGACGTTATGTTTGTGCGCTGCCAGTTCAGTTATGAAAGCTAATGATGCTTTAGTTTTCCTTCTAAAATACACTGCTATCCTGTCAGCACCTGTCACATATTGAATTTATTTCCAGTGACAAATTTTGTATTGTGGTATATTCTTCTCTCTCCCTCCATTTTGTGTCTCCACTTCCCTCATGTGTTCTCGTCTCACCTGTTCCTCATTGTCTCGTCAGTAATCTGGCGTATAGTCTCCCCAGTTTCTTTGTTCTGTGCCAGATCGTCTTGTGCCCTGCCTTGTGCTTGCGTCTCATCACTTTCCAGCGCTATATACTGTACCTGCCTGTTCCCTGCCTACTCCTCGTTCCTGTGTCCAGTCCTGTGTACCCATCCAGTTCCTGTTCTCCTGCCTGTCCAGCCTGCTCCTGTCCTGCCTGTTCCTGTTCCAGCCCTCCTGTCCACCTGCCCTTCCTCGTCCTAGCCCTGCTCCTGCCCTTTGCCCTCCTGATCCCCTGCTCTGACTGATTCCCGGTTCTGACCCCTGCCTGTTCCTGGACTTCGCTTTTGCCCATCCTGCATTGCCCTGTTCACCGGATCTTGACCCCTGCCTGGACCGGACTACGACTCTGCCTGTCCTGCCTGCCTGCTGCCCTGGTGGGCATTTGTATATAATAAATACACTCCTTGAGGAGTTTTCCACAAGTTTGCTTCAGAGTCTTGCGTTTGGGTCCAATCCAGCGTTCTAACCATAACACATAACCCACTAATTAAAAAAAATACAAATGAAAGTGGGCCTTTATGGTCCTTGCACTATATCAACCTGTGCATGTTCAGAGACTGACTTATAGTCCTGTGATTGTGGTGTATGCTGACATCTGTTGTTAATCAAAATAGCACAGTGGCTTTTATGTGTGTCAGTCATCAAGCAGTCAAATCTATTAATAGAGCTGAATCTGTCAGTTAGATAAGAGATTTTATATATATACAGTTGAAGTCAAAAGTGTACATACACCTTAGCCAAATTGCTGGAATTTTGGCCCATTCCTCCTGACAGAACTGGTGTAACTGAGTCAGGTTTGTAGGCCTCCTTGCTCGCACACGCTTTTTCAGTTCTGCCTACAAATTTTCGATTGGATTGAGGTCAGGACTTCGTGATATACCTTGACTTTGCTGTCCTTAAGCCATTTTGCCACAACTTTGGAAGTATGCTTTGGGTCATTGTCCATTTGGAAGAGCCATTTGCGATCAAGCTTTAACTTCCTGGCTGATGTCTTGAGATGTTGCTTCAATATATCCACATATATATACTTTATGATGACATCTATTTTATGAAGTGCACCAGTCCCTCCTGCAGCAAAGCACCCCCACAACATGATGCTACCACCCCCCGTGCTTCACGGTTGGGATGGTGTTCTTCGGCTGGCAAGCCTTCCCCCTTTTCCTCCAAACATAACGATGGTCATTATGGCCAAACAGTTACATTTTTTGTTTCATGAGACCAAAGGACATTTCTCCAAAAAGTAAGATCTTTGTCCGCATGTGCAGTTGTAAACTGTAGTCTGGTTTTTTTATGGCCGTTTTGGAGTAGTGGCTTCTTCCTTGCTGAGCAGCCTTTCAGGTTATGTCGATATAGGACTCGTTTTACTGTGGATATAGATACTTTTGTATCTGTTCCCTCCAGCATCTTCACAAGCTCCTTTGCTGTTGTTCTGGGATTGATTTGCACTTTTCTCACCAAAGCATGTTCATCTCTAGGAGACAAAACGCATCTCCTTCCTGAGCAATATGACGGCTGCATGGTCCCATAGTGTTTATACTTGCGTACTATTGTTTGTACAGACGAACGTGGTACCTTCAGGTGTTTGGAAATTGCTCCCAAGGATGAACCAGACTTGCAGAGGTCCACAATTTTCTTTCTGAGGTCTTGGCTGATTTCTTTTGATTTTCCCATGAGGTCAAGCAAAGAGGCACTGCGTTTGAAGGTAGGCCTTAAAATACATCCACAGGTACACCTCCAATTGACTCAAATAATGTCAATTAGCCTATCAGACGTTTCTAAAGCCATGACATCATTTTCTGGAATTTGTCAACTTAGTGTATGTAAACCTCTGACCCACTGGAATTGTGATATAGTGAATTAAAAGTGAAATAATCTGTCTGTAAACAATTGTTGGAAAGATTACTTGTGTCATGCACAAAGAAGATGTCCTAACTGACTTGACAACACTATAGTTTGCTAACATGAAATCTGTGGAGTGGTTAAAAATTAGTTTTAATGACTTCAACCGAACCGCATGTAAATGTAACGTCCCGTTCCCATCCAGTCCGTATTCCCTGTTTTGCCTTGTCCCTCCGTGTCATGTTTGATTCCCTTGTCCATGTTTTCCCCGTTGCTACAGGCTGGGCGTGCCCCTTCTGTTTGTTTCACTCTGTTCCCCCACTTTGGTTTCAACCTATCTCCTTCCCCCCTTGTTGCATGCATTCCCCACCGGTCAATTAGTCAATCCCCCTCGGTTACATTCCTCACGCTTTCCTGATTGTTTCCAATCACACTGTCCCTATTTAACCCACCTGCTGTCTCCCCTCCAGTGTTGGATCATTACTTGTGTTGCCTTCCTTACCCTGTTTGCTTCTCTGTACCCGGCTCCTGAAATCTGTTCCTGTTATCTCTGTCCTTGTTGCTAACTTCAGTTAGGTTCCGTCTAGGGGCTTAAATGCTCACCGCCTACTGTTGTTGCTCCAGTCTTGTTCGTTTTGTGGTTTTTTCCTGTTTGTAAACTGCCTGTCTTGTTAACCACCCTTCATTGTTCCTGCCAGTCTGTAGCTGTGTACCTCTCCCTGTTTGTGTTACGGTGCCTTCCGTCCAGTCCAGTTCCAGCCCCAGTATCCCGTTGGACTACCCAGTCCTGATCCAGTCCAAGCTCCAGTACCAGTCCGGTTCCGGTTCGGAACCCAAAGTCCAGTTCCGGCTTGGAACAGCTTGCTGTTTCCGCCGTTCCAGTTCCCGTGGACCTCCCGGTCCAGTTCCAGTCCAGTTCCGGTTCGGAACCCAAGTCCAGTTCCGGTTTGGAACTTGAGTGGTCTTCCTGTCCAGCTCCGGCTTGGAGCACGTAGCTGTGGCTAAAGACTACCTCATTCCTTGTGTTATAGTGTTTTGCCTATGTACAGCTTGGGACTGCCCCAAGCTTTCCCTCAATAAACTCCCTTTTCTGTTCCCCTTTGTCTCTGAGTCGTGCAATTAGGTCCAGCCCTAATCAGGATCGTGACAGAATGATCCAACCAAAAGAGGACCTAGCCGACTTGTCTTTTGCTGCAAGGCAGCTCGAGGATAAACGTGCCTGCCAGGAGGCTTTCTACAGATGCCTGAGTCATTGCCTGGGTGGGACCCTAGGCCCGGGCAATACATTCATCGCCGGCCTTCAGGGCGATGCACTCGCCGTCACCACAGGCCGGCCTCCAAGGCGACGCTGTCGCCGTCCCCTCCGTCCGGTTTCCAGGGCGGTGCAGCCGCCGCCGCCGGCTTCCAGGGCGATGCAGCCGCCGCCGCCGGCTTCCAGGGCGATGCAGCCGTCGCCGCCGGCTTCCAGGGCGATGCAGCCGCCGCCGCCGGTTTCCAGGGCGATGCAGTCGCCGCCGCCGGCTTCCAGGGCGATGCAGTCGCCGCCGCCGGCTTCCAGGGCGATGCAGTCGCCGCCGCCGGCTTCCTGGGCGATGCAGTCCTCGCCGCCTCCTGCTTCCAGGGCGATGCAGTCCTCGCCGCCTCCTGCTTCCAGGGCGATGCAGTCGTCGCCGCCTCCTGCTTCCAGGGCGATGCAGTCGTCGCCGCCTCCTGCTTCCAGGGCGATGCAGTCGTCGCCGCCTCCTGCTTCCAGGGCGATGCAGTCGTCGCCGCCTCCTGCTTCCAGGGCGATGCAGTCGTCGCCGCCTCCTGCTTCCAGGGCGATGCAGTCGTCGCCGCCTCCTGCTTCCAGGGCGATGCAGTCGTCGCCGCCTCCTGCTTCCAGGGCGATGCAGTCGTCGCCGCCTCCTGCTTCCAGGGCGATGCAGTCGTCGCCGCCTCCTGCTTCCAGGGCGATGCAGTCGTCGCCGCCTCCTGCTTCCAGGGCGATGCAGTCGTCGCCGCCTCCTGCTTCCAGGGCGATGCAGTCGTCGCCGCCTCCTGCTTCCAGGGCGATGCAGTCGTCGCCGCCTCCTGCTTCCAGGGCGATGCAGTCGTCGCCGCCTCCTGCTTCCAGGGCGATGCAGTCGTCGCCGCCTCCTGCTTCCAGGGCGATGCAGTCGTCGCCGCCTCCTGCTTCCAGGGCGATGCAGTCGTCGCCGCCTCCTGCTTCCAGGGCGATGCAGTCGTCGCCGCCTCCTGCTTCCAGGGCGATGCAGTCGTCGCCGCCTCCTGCTTCCAGGGCGATGCAGTCGTCGCCGCCTCCTGCTTCCAGGGCGATGCAGTCGTCGCCGCCTCCTGCTTCCAGGGCGATGCAGTCGTCGCCGCCTCCTGCTTCCAGGGCGATGCAGTCGTCGCCGCCTCCTGCTTCCAGGGCGATGCAGTCGTCGCCGTCTCCTGCTTCCTGGGCGTTGCAGTCGCCGCCGTCTCCTGCTTCCTGGGCGTTGCAGTCGCCGCCGCCTGCCTCCAGGGCGATACGTTCATCGCCGTTCCTGTCCGGTCCCGTTCCAGCCGCCCGCCTCCAGGGCAATCATACGGTCGCCACCGCCCCTCTCCAGGGCAATGATGTGGTGGCCGTCGCCCGTCCCCAGGGCGATGCAGTCGTCGTCGCCCGCCTCCAGGATGATGTCGTCGCCGACCTCCTGGGCGATGCAGTCGCTGTCGCCACCCTTCAGGGCGATGCAATCATCGCCGTTCCTGTCCGTTCCCCTTCCAGCCCTCCTGTCCGTTCCCCTTCCAGCCCTCCTGTCCGTTCCCCTTCCAGCCCTCCCGTCCCGCCACGTTCCAGCCCTCCCGTCCCGCCACGTTCCAGCCCTCCCGTCCCGCCACGTTCCAGCCCTCCCGTCCCGCCACGTTCCAGCCCTCCCGTCCCGCCACGTTCCAGCCCTCCCGTCCCGCCACGTTCCAGCCCTCCCGTCCCGCCACGTTACAGTCCCCCAGTCCCGCCACGTTCCAGTCCCCCAGTCCCGCCACGTTCCAGTCATCCAGTCCCGCCTCGTTCCAGTCATCCAGTCCCGCCTCGTTCCAGTCATCCAGTCCCGCCTCGTTCCAGTCATCCAGTCCCGCCTCGTTCCAGTCATCCAGTCCCGCCTCGTTCCAGTCATCCAGTCCCGCCTCGTTCCAGTCATCCAGTCCCGCCTCGTTCCAGTCATCCAGTCCCGCCTCGTTCCAGTCATCCAGTCCCGCCTCGTTCCAGTCATCCAGTCCCGCCTCGTTCCAATCATCCAGTCCCGCCTCGTTCCAGTCATCCAGTCCCGCCTCGTTCCAGTCATCCAGTCCCGCCTCATTCCAGTCATCCAGTCCCGCCTCGTTCCAGTCATCCAGTCCCGCCTCGTTCCAGTCATCCAGTCCCGCCTCGTTCCAGTCATCCAGTCCCGCCTCGTTCCAGTCATCCAGTCCCGCCTCGTTCCAGTCATCCAGTCCCGCCTCGTTCCAGTCATCCAGTCCCGCCTCGTTCCAGTCATCCAGTCCCGCCTCGTTCCAGTCATCCAGTCCCGCCTCGTTCCAGTCATCCAGTCCCGCCTCGTTCCAGTCATCCAGTCCCGCCTCGTTCCAGTCATCCAGTCCCGCCTCGTTCCAATCATCCAGTCCCGCCTCGTTCCAGTCATCCAGTCCCGCCTCGTTCCAGTCATCCAGTCCCGCCTCATTCCAGTCATCCAGTCCCGCCTCGTTCCAGTCATCCAGTCCCGCCTCGTTCCAGTCATCCAGTCCCGCCTCGTTCCAGTCTTCCTGTCCCGCCGCACCGCCGGCCTCCTGAGCAGTTCCGCCCGAGCCGCGGCCGGCCTCCTGAGCGTTTCCGCCCGAGCCGCGGCCGGCCTCCTGAGCGGTTCCGCCCGAGCCGCGGCCGGCCTCCTGAGCGGTTCCGCCCGAGCCGCGGCCGGCCTCCTGAGCGGTTCCGCCCGAGCCGCGGCCGGCCTCCTGAGCGGTTCCGCCCGAGCCGCGGCCGGCTTCCTGAGCAGTCCGGTCCGCACCATCATCGGCCACCTGCGGGTTCCAGCCCGCACTGCGGCCGACCTCCTGAACATTCCAGCCCTCATCCTCCTGTGTTGTCTCGGATGAACGCCAAGAGGCGTTCATTTAGGGGGGGGTACTGTAACGTCCCGTTCCCATCCAGTCCGTATTCCCTGTTTTGCCTTGTCCCTCCGTGTCATGTTTGATTCCCTTGTCCATGTTTTCCCCGTTGCTACAGGCTGGGCGTGCCCCTTCTGTTTGTTTCACTCTGTTCCCCCACTTTGGTTTCAACCTATCTCCTTCCCCCCTTGTTGCATGCATTCCCCACCGGTCAATTAGTCAATCCCCCTCGGTTACATTCCTCACGCTTTCCTGATTGTTTCCAATCACACTGTCCCTATTTAACCCACCTGCTGTCTCCCCTCCAGGGTTGGTTCATTACTCTTGTTGCCTTCCTTACCCTGTTTGCTTCTCTGTACCCGGCTCCTGAAATCTGTTCCTGTTATCTCTGTCCTTGTTGCTAACTTCAGTTAGGTTCCGTCTAGGGGCTTAAATGCTCACCGCCTACTGTTGTTGCTCCAGTCTTGTTCGTTTTGTGGTTTTTTCCTGTTTGTAAACTGCCTGTCTTGTTAACCACCCTTCATTGTTCCTGCCAGTCTGTAGCTGTGTACCTCTCCCTGTTTGTGTTACGGTGCCTTCCGTCCAGTCCAGTTCCAGCCCCAGTATCCCGTTGGACTACCCAGTCCTGATCCAGTCCAAGCTCCAGTACCAGTCCGGTTCCGGTTCGGAACCCAAAGTCCAGTTCCGGCTTGGAACAGCTTGCTGTTTCCGCCGTTCCAGTTCCCGTGGACCTCCCGGTCCAGTTCCAGTCCAGTTCCGGTTCGGAACCCAAGTCCAGTTCCGGTTTGGAACTTGAGTGGTCTTCCTGTCCAGCTCCGGCTTGGAGCACGTAGCTGTGGCTAAAGACTACCTCATTCCTTGTGTTATAGTGTTTTGCCTATGTACAGCTTGGGACTGCCCCAAGCTTTCCCTCAATAAACTCCCTTTTCTGTTCCCCTTTGTCTCTGAGTCGTGCAATTAGGTCCAGCCCTAATCAGGATCGTGACAGTAAACTTCCGACTTCAACTGTATATACAGATGTGCTCAAATTTGTTGGTACCCCTGTTAAAGATTAGCAAAAAGGGTTATAAAAAATTCACCGTTTGGTGAATTAGCTTAATCTCACACTGAAAAAATGAGAAGAATCCAACCTTTAATTGACTCTATGGGAATTCAGCTAATTCACCAAACGGTGATTTTTTTATAACCCTTTTTACTCATCTTTGCCAGGGGTGCCTATAATAGTGGAGGGCAATGTATATACACATACAGACAGGTGACAAATTAAAGGGAAAAACCCCTACAATGAGGTGGCTCTGTTATGCTGTGGGGGGCATTTTCCTGGCATGGTTTGGGTCCACTTGTCCCCTTAGAGGGAAGGGTCACTGCAAATCAATACAAAGTTATTCTGAGTGATCACCTTTATCCTATGATGAAACATTTCTATCCTGATTGGAGCGGTCTCTTCCAGGATGACAATGTCCCCATCCACAGATGCAGGAGGGGTCACTGAATGGTTTGATGAGTATGAAAATGATATGCTATGGCCTTTGCAGTCACCAGATCTTAACCCAACTGAACACCTATGGGAGATTTTTGACCGACGTGTTAGACAGCACTCTCCACCACCATCATCAAAACAACAAATGAAGGAATATCTTTTGGAAGAATGGTGTTCCATCCCTCCAGTAGAGTTCCAGAGACTAGAATCTATGCTAGACTTGAGGTAGAATCTATGCCAAGGCGCATTGAAGTTGTTCTGGCGGCTCGTGGTGGCCCAACACCTTACTAAGACACTTTATGTAGGTTTTTCCTTTAATTTGTCATCTATCTGTATATATATATATATATATATATATATATATATATATATATATATATATATAAAGATAAGATAAACACGTAAAGGTGCTTGCTGTTAGTGTAGCAGGCCAATTTGAGAATGTCTAAATTTTGAATTCTTTTGTTAATGATTTGACTGATGCCTATCTAAGCCTATCTTGCAAAGTAGCTGTGGCACATAGCAACCTCTATTTATTTTGCAAGTCTTGAGGAAAGCACCTTGATGGTGACACTTATAAGGTTGAAACAATACCAATCTCCTGCTCTAATGGTGATTGCTTACGATGTGAAATGTGCTTTTGTAAGTCGTTTTGGCTGAGTGCCTGCTACATGACTAAATTGTAAATGCAAATTGCTTATGTCAAGAGAGTTCATAAGGATGAACGTGAAGTGTAACTAATCCATTCGGGTGATATAATCCTCATTTTAGGCCACGTGCACCTTGGCCGTAGCAAAAAAAAAGTAGGGGTGACATAAGGAAACGTGTGAGAAAAAACCTGAGGAACAGTTTATTTGAGAAGAGTCTTTACACCCCCCCGGTTATCATCCAGCCGCAGGCCTCTACAGTAGGTGTGATGAAATTTCATGCAATGCAGCGGTGAATTTCCTTCCACCCTTTGCTTGCTGCCTTACTCTAGGGGTACTTCTAGCATTACTGAGCTCCAGTGTGCCCCATGAAAGGATTTCCACTGTCCTTATCTTTCTTATTGTCTGCCAAGCTTTAAGGTTTGCTGCATGTTTCCTACAAACAGGTGACACAATCAGACTTTAAAAATCGTATGCTGGATTTTTTGCCTCAGTTGACAGACCTTCGCAAGCCAAGTCTGAGGAGTTCATGTTCAGTGGTGCTGCAAATGCCTGATGGACCAGAGACAAGTGAGACAATAGCAAGTCAGCAATACAAACTAAGATTTTAGTTTTAGCCTCCTTTTTAATAATTTTATTTTGACATATGTACATTCTGGTAGATGGCTGATGGCACTGTTATCATAGGTAACACTAAGATATAATTGTGTGTCATCTGCATAGGTGTGGAAACTAACACTGTGTTTAATTATGCTGCCAAGGGGGAGCTTATCCAGAGCTAATAAGAAATGGCCCAAACTTGACCCTATCCTTGGTATCTCTGTTAAATAGGATTTTAACCAATTAAGTACTCTGCATGAGAAACCAATTTTTCAAAGTGATGGAGTCAAAGGTCATTTACAACCTTAACCAGAGATGTTTCCATGCTATGGTTCACACCATACAACTTTTCCAGTAGGGTGTATTCATGAAGGTGTCAATTATTGCCCTCAACTCAAAGGAAGCTAACACAAGCTATCTGAAGCTGTACATGCCAGAGATGGAATATTAGGAAGCAATGCCCACAGGTGGCTTTTGGGATATGATGTCTGTGTAGCATAATGGTCAGGGAAATGGACTTGCAACTCTGAAGTTGTGGGTTTGATTTCCAGGTGGAGAAGTGCTGTTGTGCCCTTGAATATGGTACTTAGTCTGAATTGCTTCAGTAAATATCTAGCTGAATAAGTGGTTTGTATGAGGGTTGATTATGTATCATCATGTATCACGATCATGTAGGCTACTTACATCATTTTATAGGCTTGCAACCTGGAGTCTCACTGAAAAAAACAAATGTTTTGGATATCAATATCAGCATTTTAATTGATTAAAATAATTGAAAATAACTGAAAAATACTGAGAGAAAAAAAATCATCAGAAGTCTCAGTGACCTTGGTAGGCTACTTCACCTTTTTCAGATTTGAGGATCAGCAGTAGGCTATTCCAGAAAGCAAAAACGAAGCAGAAAATCCCGTAACAGGTAACATTTTGCAGTAGAACATAGCTAGCAAAAGGCTGAAAATCAAGTAAGGCTAACAAAAAACACTATTATGAATTGATGCTGAAAATCTAATTAATTAGGCTAGGCTACTTAGGCCTATGTATCGGCTGTTCACCAGATAGATTGTCACACAAGCAAATGTTAAACATTTATTGAAAATTCATAATAAGATTACTCGCTTAATTTAGCACGCATTGTTTATACACGAAGATATTGTTACATGCAAAAAATATTATTGTGCTTTTTGAAAAAGCAGTAGACCGTCTATATTCCCCAGAAGATCATTCTTTTTGTACGGATACACTGGGTTGTCACGTTCAATTAATAGCCTACACTGAAGGGCTGCACGAAACGCTTGCAGCAGCTCGCCTTGGAGCGATGAGATATTTTTCGTATATACGCGCCATTTATAATTTTGATGACGTAAGTCAAAAAACAGCCTATGATGTCGTACCTGTGATTCGGACAATGGAAATATATGATCGAATCAAATGAGGCAAAGATTTGGCTTTAGCCAATAGGAAGCGATCCTCACTAGACGAATGGCACAGAGCTGAGCACTGAGAATCTACGAATCGCTTTTGCTCCTCCTATAGAGCCATTGCAGTGCCAGAGATATATTGAGATAACGTTAAGCCGAATCTTTGGTAAGTATAATAGCTATATAACGGTGTAAATGAATGGATTTTTAAAGAAAATAAACCAATACATTTTAATGTGAATATCTTATAGTATAATATATTTTTGGGGGAAATCTTTGGTGACGATGCTGTTTTAGCTTGTTAGCTACCTAGCTAGCTAACGTTAGGACACAAGAGAGCGGGCTTGAACGCTAACGCTACGGTTGCAGTCAAAATAACACACCTTATTAGCTAACGTTACGTTAGCTTGGACGCTCAGTAAAAAATGTTTCTACTGTATATGATACATTTCTCAATATAAATAGACCCTAATCAGCTTGAAACAGACTAAATATTTTGGTTGTAACGTTAACTTACAAAAAGTAACGTTAGCATATGATAACTGTTAGCTATGACTGAAATATGAAAATACCTAAGTTAGCTAACGTTAGACATAACCAACATTGGCTCATTAATGTATATCTAGTTTGCAAGTTAGTTAACGAGTTGCAAGTTATCTTAAATTTCAGATAAAATTTTAGCAAAATAGCTAACAAGAATGTTATGTGATCATATCCCGTAAAGTACCAAGCCAACTGGTTAATAAATGTTAAATCAACAGCAGATAGGACCCTGCCAAGTGAAAGCATCGGTAAGGCAAATAAAAATAACGCAACGTTAACATGCAAGTCTGCATGGGTTAAAATTTTTTTTATCTCAACACGATTTGAACACGATATTCACATTTTAGAGTGTAAATATTTTGTTTTGCACCGGCTGGGCTGTGGATTAGTACTGTACGGATAATATGGCTGACTGTAACGTACTCCCATAGCTAAGAAACAAGACACAGCCTTGTAACTAGCTAACGTACTTAGGGATCCTGCGTTAAGAACACACTTCGGTTGAACTTTTTAAAACCATGTTTTCAAATAAAATGTAGCCTGAGATTGAGATTTTACCGCAACATATTTACATTAGCACCTTTGTTTTTTGAAGTGGTCCAGTTTTGGTATTTATCTGAAAATGTTAAGGGTTTAAAATCTTAAAAGAAAAAGAGGTGGGTATCTCGGTCGCTCTGCCCTCTGTTGCTGTGCGCTGACAAAGAAGTGGCCATATTCTGAGCGCTAGCTGCGCTAGCTAACGTTAGCCCCGTCGAGAAAGACAAGCGGCCATTCCGAGCTCAATAGGAAACCAGCAAGCTAGCAAACTCAATACAACGAGCACCCAAGACTAGAGACCCAGTGTAATGTACCAGGAGTAGCGCGCATATATAGTCCGATAACAAGTTGGCAAGGGCACGGGCTTTTGCAACATGTCTGCCTAATCAAAAGCGAACAGGAACCCGGTTAGATGCATTTTAAGGGGACTTTCTTTCATGAAGAAGGCTTTCTCACAAAATGGAAGAAGAAATATTGCTGTCGTTGTTGACCTCATTTTCCTCAACAAAAACTGATTCGCCATTGCTTGCTGTAGTATGTAGCCTAAACGTGGATGTACAGTAACTGCTTTTTTCCCTCGGAATTATTTTAAAAATGTATACCTCTTTATAAATGTGTGTGTGTGTATATATATATATTATGTGCATAATCACACATTTTTGAGATTTGGGAAAAACCTTGTTTTTTGTTTTTTTTACTCTTCAGCTATGCTGGGAAAATATCCCAGTGATTACATTTTTTCTTAAATATCACTTTTTTGCTATTCCTAACATTCATACACTCCCATTACAAAAAGCTAGTTTTGCTAAATGAAGCAGATGTTTCAGCTAGAAAAAACAATCAATGTTTTAGTAGTATTTAAATAACTTAATTGAAACTATATTATTATATTTATTTCATACAGAAAACCCTTAAATGTAAAATTTCACCAGAAAAGATTTGGATTTAATTTGTTGTTTTAACAATTTGGTATTCTCAAGAATGAGTGATTGAGATATATATATACAGTCAAGCCGGAAAGTCTGAACACTCCTTTCACCTTCTCCACGTTTTATTACGTTACAGACTTATACTACAATAGATTGAGTTCATTTTTTGCCTCAAACATCTACACACAATAGCCAATAATGACGAAGTGAAAACAGGTTTTTAGAAAATATGCAATTTTATTTTACTGACAAAAATAGGTTATTTAGGGGTTACATATCTGTACACACCCTTAGCCTAATACTTGGTTGCTGCACCTTTGGCAGCGATTACAGCTTCAAGGCGTCTTGGGAAAGAAGCTGCGAGCTTGGCACACTTGTTTCTGGACATTTTTGCCCATTCCTCTTGGCATATCCTTGCAAGCTCCGTCAGGTTGGATGGGGAGCGTCGGTACACAGCCATTTTCAGCTCTTTCCACAGATGTTCAATTGGATTCAGGTCTGGGCTCTGGCTGGGCCACTCAAGGACATGCACAGACTTTCTCCGAAGCCACTCCTTTGTTCTCTTGGCTGTGTGCTTCAGGTCGTTGTTATGTTGGAAGGTAAACCTTCGCCCCAGTCTGAGGTCCAGAGCGCTCTGGAGCAGGTTTTCTTCAAGGATCTCGGTGTACTTAGCTGCATTCATCTTTCCCTCTATCAGGACTAGTCGCCCCGTTCCCGCTGCTGAAAAACATCCCCACATCATGATGCTGCCACTGCCATGCTTCACTGTAGGGATGGTATTAGCCAGGTGATGAGTGGTGCCTGGTTTCCTCCAGACGTGACGCTTGGTATTCAGGCCAAAAAGTTCAATTTTGGTTTCATCAGACCAGAGAACTTTCATTCTCATGGTTTGAGAGTCCTCTAGGTGCCTTTTGGCAAACTCCAAGCGGGCTGTGATGTGCCTTTTACTAAGGAGGGGCTTCCGTCTGGCCACTCTACCATAAAGGCCTGATTGGTGGAGTGCTGCCTGGATGGTTGATCTTCTGAAAGGTTCTCCCATCTCCACAAGGATACGCTGGAGCTCTGTCAGAGTGACCCTCGGGTTCCTGCTCACCTCCCTGGCCAAGGCCCGTCTTCCCCGATTGCTCAGTTTGGCCGGGTGGCCAGGTCTAGGAAGATTCTTGGTGGTTCCAAACTTCTTCCATTTACGAATGATGGTGGCCACTGTGCTCTTTGGGACCTGTAAAGCTGCAGATTTTTCCGTACCCTTCTCCAGATCTATGCCTTGACACAATCCTGTTTCTGAGGTCTGCAGATAATTCCTTTGACCCCATGGCTTGGAGTTTGCTCTGACATGCACTGTCAACTGTGGGACCTTATATAGGCAGGTGTTGGCAATCCCCAATCATGTCCAATCAATTGAATTTATCACAGGTGGACTCCAATTAAGTTGTAGAAACATCTCAAGCAGTATCAGTGGAAACAAAATGCACCTCAGCTCACTTTTGGGTGTCATATCAAAGGGTGTGCCCACTTGTGTACATATGATATTTTACATTTAGATTTTTAATAAATTAGCACAAATGTCTAAAAACCTGTTTTCACTGTCATTATGGGCTATTTTGTGTAGAATTTTGAGACAAAAAATGAACTCAATCTATTGTAGAATATGTCTGTAACGTAATAAAACGTGGAGAAGGTGAAAGGCGTGTTCAGACTTTCCGGCTTGACTGTATATATATATGAAAGCGCAACTCAGAAAGGGCTTCTCGGGGTGCCAGCATCCCATCTTCAAATATATATATAGAGAGGAGGAGGAAATTATTACTGGGGATTATTTAATGGTCCCTACAGATTTGTGGCGACACACCCTTCGTTATCTATCTATAAATATCTAACATTATTATGGAAATTTCCAGAAATCTACAGCCAAATGGAGCAGTTTAAAGTCTAGAACATAGGGAGTCAAATGTAAATATTCCATCTTGATATCATTTAGACTAGAGTGACCTTGATTTCACCTGCTGTGATTTCTGCTGCCTCTTTTCTCCAAACAGACAAGCTCAAGATGTCTAGAGAAACAAAGAAACCAAAAGGCAAAATGTCCTCGTATGCCTACTTTGTGCAGACTTGCCGGGAAGAGCACAAGAAGAAGCACCCAGAAGTTGGTGTCAACTTCGCTGAGTTCTCCAAGAAGTGCTCAGAGAGATGGAAGGTACATCAAATGAGCAATATGCGTAATACATTCCCTCAGGGCAAAGTAAACATCACACATTGCAGATGTACTATTACAGGGCACCATTATACTCAAGAAATAATAAATATACATACAAATATTGTGCAATAAAGCACACATTTGAGCACAAACAGACCAATTTGAGGAATGGGAAATGGGAAGTTGACATGCATTAAATGTAATGGTTCAGTATTAAAGGAGCTGATTATGCATATTTGGGAGGTGCTTTAAAGTAAATGGGTTTTGTGTTGCAAAATAGCTGATCATTTTTAACCCCTTCGCGCCGATGCCAAATTTGGTCAATTATCACCAATTTAGGGGGCGTTCTATTTAAGGCTTTATAACTCCAGGTGTGAGAATCACAGAAACCTGGAAAATGGCTTAAATTAAACAAGAAAGTTGTACCATTTACAATACTAATTTAGATTAGTTTATTTTTTATAATTTAGGTCAAAATAAAGTACCACAAATGCAAAGAAATGTGGAAAAAAAGAAAGAAAAGTTTTTCCTTTTTTTGCATTGAAATACTGATAGCTACATATGTGAAACAGGTACAACTATATCTCCTGGATCATAAACTATCCACAAGTTTGCTAAATCTGAGGATGATATGCGGAACTATTAAAGATCTATGATGTAAAATATAGGTAGTGTATCCAAATCTATCTAAAATGGCTAAATTGTGCACTGCTGTAAATAATAAAATAATTATATATTTAACTGCAAATCAACTGTTTTGGCTCATAAAACTCACTTTTGCATAATTTTCAAGTGGGAATGACTTTTTATCAGTATAGGGGGATATATATCTCTGGGTCTAAACACCTATCCAAAACATCCAAAATTAATAAAATATTTTTTGTCCATTATAAAGCATATACATGTTCCCCTTCTTATGGTTTAAGATGAAAACAATGATATCACAATGGTACACACACCTAAATATATAGCCTAATCATTCACTCTTGTACCTCAATAAAACATCACTTTTTTCTGTATTCTACAATATGTAATCGTTTTGCCGCATGCCCTGGGATCACATTTCTCTAGTTTAAAAAAAAAAAAAAGTTCCCATTCATAATAAGCACAGCTTTTCAGCGAGCATGACGTGACTGTAATACCACCATATTTTGGTAAGCATCCCAGCCCTAATTATAAACTGGTGTGTATTTCTCAAATAGATTGTCCAAGACAATAAATGACCACTGAATTTTCAAAGGAACATCTCTATGTGTAAAACCAATGGTAGGATTGTGTATTTATTTAACATTTAGTAGCAGATATTGATAGTAGAACGACGTGGTATAATTTCACAAGAATTTCAATTTTACAATCGAGTAGGGCTTTTCACAGCTGTTTTGGCTACGACTGAATATGAATTTTGCTGGTGTAAAAATATTTTTATGAAGTCAGATAGACGCGATTGTCTGCTGTATCACGCATGGGTAGGACCCAATGACGTGACGTGCAATTGTCCAAACCCCTTTATGAAGTAAAAATAAGGAAAATGTTTATAAAAAAACATTTATTGAATCTATTAATTTCTGTTTATCAAATGATATGAAAATGTATTGAGGGTATTGCAAAGAATTACTAGACATTATAGTCACAAAATGTCATACCGGATAACTGTCATGGTGAAAAAAGCTACAAAAAGTGTTCAAAATTAAATAAAAGATCAAATCTCTGCCACAGGCATTATTGTATGAGTGTTGCCAATGATATATTTAAATATTACAAAAAATATGACATCCAGTTGATTGTTATGCTTTGGAGCATTCTGTCCCAAAACTGGCAGTCAGCCAATGTCATCCAGGATAACAAGCAATCGAGCAATTTTATGGGGTATTTTATTTTAACACGTTATCAGACAGGATGTTACACAATCAGGAAGACCCTGAAGGACCCCCAAACAATGGTGAAAGGTTAGTAAGTCTCTTTTAAAATGTGTTTAATTTACCCTTTTCGCTCACTGCTACACTATGTAGTGATTTCTTCACAGTGTAGCCTAATTAATTTCCTTGAAAAAACTATTTTCAGTGTGATTCCCTTTGCATAACATAAACATGAATTATTTATGAACATCAATTATGTTTAAGTTGTGTAAAAATAACAATTAATGTGGAAACTCATAAGGTGTCGTACCGAGTAACAATTTCACTCAGGCGGGATAACGCAGATTTTTTTCCCCTTAAAACGCATAATTTCATTTTATGGAGTTGAGAAAACAATAATAGTATGATGCCAAGTACTGTAAAAGATTTTCAGACATTTTGCAGCTTAAATCACATTGCAGCGTTAAAATGTGGGTAAAGTTGAACTTGAACAAATAGGGTCATGTCTAAAGCAAACACATTATAATGAGAGAAAAATAATTGTGCAAGTTTTATTTTCTGAGCTCTAAATATTGGTTACGGCCTCACTTTATATATTCATTAAGTATTATATAAAAAGTTTTAATTTGATACTATTTTGAAAATTCATTAACGTTATCCCGTATTACATTTTGACTGGTGTTGTCACATGATTCTCAATTAAAACAATTAAAATACATTGTTTGAAAATATGATTTTAGTAATAAGTAAATAACATTCTCATAAAGGCAAAAAGTACTTTGATGTGCAGTTTTAACCTATTTTAATTTTTGGTCAATTGAAAGGTACAGTTGCAGGTGTGATTGGGTGGGGTGTTGCTTTTTAAATGGACTAGCTATGCGACAACAGTGGCACTTAGAAACTCCGTATGCGACATTCACGAATCGCGTACTAATTGGGGATTAGGAACTAATGATTTTTATCGTACAAAAACGGTATAATAATGTTTCTGTTCCAGCGTTCCACCAACATAAATGAACAAAAACATATGACCCAACAACATAACAAGACTCTTGAAGGGTTTCTTCTCCTGACTTATTTTCCTATTGAACTCTGGAAAAATAGTCAGGAGAAATAACCCTTAAAGTGATGGTTTGAGGCTCGTTTGATACAAAACAGAATCAAACGAGCCTCAAACCATCAAACCATAATACAAACAGACGCTGCATTGTATTTGGGAAAAAGATCAAAGGCAGAAAGAAAAAGAGAAGTGTAGTTTGTGATTGGCGAGAACGTAGCCTATTGCGTTGTGTGTCATGGATTTTGTAAATGCAAAAAAACTAAAAACTAAGAAAAAGACTTGCACCGGGGAAGAAAATAAAGTAGCCATAACTAGAGTGGATTATTTTAAAGGGTGCAACGTAGGCTACCTTGCTTTCTTTCATGATATTGGTAGTTCGGATAGCCTAATGTGGTCGGAGCTACATTTTTCTTGTGCCTTTGGCTGCATGATGCTAAACAAAACTAACTGAGACATTCGTTGCTCCTGCAGCCAAACTGAGTGGAATAAACTTCCTAGTGTTTTAACTTTATTGGTAGACTATTTGTGACAACTCTGACGAATAAGGAGTTTCTAAGTGTCACTATTTTCCTGTAGCAAGACCATTAACAAGCAACAGCCCACCCAGTCTATACGTACCCATGCGTGACAGTGGACAATAGCATCTATGTGTTCATCATATAAAATTAGAATTCTGTCATAGCAACAAGATAAACCCAACAATAGCCTGATCGTATGCCAAAAAAGCCACGAAAAGCCCTGCTCGCTGAAATGCAAAATAAACATGTGAAATTATCGTCTCATTATACCACATTCTTCTATGAATATCTGCTACTAAATATGAAATAAATATACAATACTACCATTGGTTTTACAGATGTTCCTTTCAAAATTCAGTGTTCATTTATTGTCTGGTACAATCAGTTTGAGAAATATACAACACTTTATACAGCTATTACACTATCTGAAACGTCGACTTGTAATACCCCCCATGCCCTGCAAGCCTGTATCATTCATTACATTTCATTCTGGTTTAATTGTCAGCTCTTTTATCCAATAGAGTATATTATAACCTTAGCAACGGGATATGAATTGTCTTATTGGGTGCTTTGAACAATTAATTACAGCCTAGCGTAACGGCAGTTTTCGTTTGAACTGTGTAGTATTACGCAAGCTCTACAGAATATGCATTGCCCTACTGGAGTTTTCCCTTCCCGCTATGTAAGTAGTACTGCTTCTAAAATGTGGTTGGTCTCACCGGCTACATATGTACGTTAGTTTTTCCACTCAATCACTGTCTTGTCCAATATGATTGATAGGCCTATTGTTATTTTCGCATTTTGAGTGCATTTCACATACTGTAGTGCAATCGTTAATTTTATGTATGATCTAGGCTACCGATTTTCATTGAAGATTGTACATTTGGCAGCATTTTGCAGATGGTGGAATACTATTACTAATTATTTTCATGTTATCGTACATGGCGTACTATGGCGTATATAGTTGTCACTTTGGGCATGTAAAATGCTCATTCCAATTTACTGTGCGCTGATATGTGGTAGATTGATGTCATTCTTTTTCCTTGGAGTCAATTGTAATACCAGGGCAAAAGTATACATACTGTAGAGTACAGGTAAGTGATGTTTTATTGAGGCACAAGTGTGAATGATAAGGCTACATATTTAGGTGTATGTAACACTGTGATATCAATGTTTTTATCTTAAACCAGCAGAAGTGTATATGCTTTATAATGGACAAAACGCATTTTATTCATTTTATGACATGTTTTGGATAGGGTTTTGGACCCATAGATATCTACCCCCCTATACTGATGAACATATTGTAATTCCCACTTGAAAATGATGCAAAAGTGAATTTTATGAGCCAGAACTGTTGATTTGTAGTTAAATATATCATAATATATCATAATTTCTTTTTATTTAGAGTGCACAATTTAGCCATTTGGATAGATTTGAAGACACTAATGGACAACAGGGTACACTGCCTGTATTTTGCATCATACATCTTTAGTAGTTCTGCATATCATCCTCAGACACTTGTGGACATGGAGTTTATGATCTAGGAAATGTGTAGATTAACTTGTTTCACATATGTAGCTCTCAGTATTTTGTTGCAAACTAAAGAAAAACTTTATATTTTATTTTTTTCCAAAGTTTCTTTGCATTTGTGGAACTTTGTTTTGACTTAAAGTATGAAAATAAACAGTTCGTATTGTAAACTGTACACCTGTCTTGTTTAATTTAAGCCATTTACCAAGTTTCTGTGATGCTCACACCTGGAGTTATAAAACCTTAAACAGAGCACCCCCTAAATAGGTGAGAATTGACCAAATTTGCCACCTGCGCAAAGGGGTTAATGCATTTTCCACTTACTGTCTATTATTAGCCTATCCAGTGCGCAAAATCCGGATTCTAGACATCTATAGCGGTGGAAATCCCAGGTTGAGAGACATTTTCACATAAACATATCAATTTAGCTCAGGTTTTTCCTACCTTTAACGCAGAAATGTTTACTGGGTAGTCGCCTATGTTGCTGCATTTTTAACAAAACTTTGGGGAAGCATGGGTGCCTGTCCACGGTCGTACATATGCATATGCGCCACACTATTTGAAAAATGGTGCATGGATGCACCTTCAGTTAAGGTTATCAGAATTTGCACAATGCAGCTTTAAATAAATGAGTCTCCAATAATTGCCGGTCCACGTGTCTGAAGCATTTGGTTGTTGAAGCAAATAAATTCCCTGGCAGGCCGGCAATTATCGGACGTTTTACGGTAGTTTCCAGTTACAATGCTTGAGGGTGTGACATTTAACGTATTGGACTGCAGCCTGGAGTTTGTAAGAAGGAAAAAAATAACTGGAACGAAATATAACGTTATTAACCGGTTTACATGCTCTCAGAATAGCGTTTTTCTCTTTGAACACTTGTGATTTTGTTTTTGTTTTTGTTCCATGAAAAACTTTGTTTGTTTTTGTTAATCGTTTCCGTTCTCTGAACCATTTCTAATCCCTGGTACTAATGAAGCTAAAACACAGAGTTTGTGTCCACTCATAGTTTGGTTGCAGGAGCAATGAATGTCTGAGGTGAGCAAAGTCTTGGCGCCGGCCCCATGGCCAATAGGGGGTCTGCGCAAAGGGCTTAAGAGTATACATATTTGTTTGAATAGTTTTATTACCAATATTTGTGACTGATTTTGTTTCTCTTTTTTGTACTTAAATTCCTATTTTTAAGACCATGTCTGCCAAAGAAAAGGGCAAGTTTGAAGATATGGCGAAACAGGACAAGGTCCGTTATGACAAGGAGATGAAGAATTACATCCCACCCAGAGGCGAGAAGAAGAAGAGAGTAAAGGACCCCAATGCCCCTAAGAGACCCCCGTATGTGCTTCTTTCATTGGTTCTGTTTAGCAAGAGTGCTCTAGGTGTAATGGTGTATAACATGTTACGACAACTAAAAGGGTTCCGCTAGGAGCGCTTACTTTGAATCTTTTGATTTTGTCCGTCTGTGGTGGCACCAGATCAATCCCACGCATTTCCCTTTCAGGTCTGCATTCTTTGTTTTTTGTGGCGAGTACCGCCCAGTAGTGAAATCAGAACATCCTTCCCTGACAATCGGAGAGACTGCCAAAAAACTGGGTGAAAAGTGGAACAATACGGCTGCCGAGGACAAGGTGCCATTTGAGAAGAAAGCAGCCAAGCTGAAGGAGAAATACGACAAGGTAGTTAGGAGTAAATACCAGCAGAAAAATAGTTCAATGCACACGTGTTTCTTCAATAGAGGTGCAGGTTGCAGCAAGAGTACGCATTTCCGCTGTCCTCCTTCAGGTTCACTCTTCAGAGCACAAAGCTCAGTGTGCCTTTTCTTTTTTGTAGTTAGAAAGGAGGTTGGGGTGGTTTGAGGTTTTGTCTTTCACAGAAGCACACAATTGATCAGTGCTGACAGTGGAGGTAGGGGTTTGGGTGTGAACTTGTGACCATTATCATTGCACTGGGCGTGATTGATGTGGCCCTTTTGGACCGTTGCCTCCCGTACGGTAGAAGTAACATTTCCTGGGTTACCTGGAATATGTCACTCACACAATGTAGATGGGATACCTGCTATAAGTTTGAACCCTGTTGACTTTTCCATGTCCTGTGCAGGATATGGCTATTTACCGTGCAGGCGGCAAGGCCAGACCTGCTGGAGGAAAAGCCAGCCTTGCCACAGCAATGAAGGCCAAAAAGGAAGCTGATGACGACGATGACGATGATGACGATGATGAGGACGATGATGACGATGAAGATGATGATGATGAATAGGTCATAGATCCTAGATTGTCACAATTTAAAAAAAGAAAAGAAAAGTGAAGCCCCTGTACACATTTCACAGAAGAGAACTTGTTAGGTTGTGTCTAAAATGTTTTTAAGCTGTACAGTTTTTGTCCCCACCCCCTTCTCCCCAACTTTTTTGTAAAGTTAGCGATAAGATCTGTCCAATCCTGTTAACTATTTTATTATTTTCAGTGGTAGTTCCTTAGCCCACTTCTACCCTTGCCTGGTAGAGTTTCGTGGGAATTAAATTGCTTGGGGCTAATGGGTTCCCTGTCGGTGTCGGGTAACCATGATGCAGTATTTAAATTTATGTGGAGTTGTAGTTCCCATATGTATTTGTTTTTTAAAAATATTTTTTTTATTATTTTTGCCGTATCCTAGTCCTTTTACTGTACTATCTATGAATACCACTGAAATTGCAAGGAGAAAAATGCAATTGTTTTTGTTGACATTCTGATTCTGAAATTAATTAATTGTTTTTTAAAATAAAACTAATTTTTGTTTCACCAAAAATATGGAGTGATAAAAGAATAATTAAATCTGGGTTTTCTATCAGTATAAAGCATCTTACTGCACTAAAAACAACAAAATTGGTGGGATAAAATTATTTTTTTATAACTGCTTTACTTTGCTTTTAAAATGGTATAAAATCTCCAGTGCAAGATGTTTTCTTTTGGAATAAGTCCACTCCAAACAGGATTACAAGGTAAGCTTTCTTGTTTATTTGACACTTATTTGAATGGTAGATATGAATATAGGTACAGCTTGTCATTCCAGTCAGTTTACTAAGGGAAATCTGGCTTTAAGTAATGGGTGAGAAGTCTCCAAGAACCCAAGGGTAATATTAAAGGACCTACAGACTTCACTTGCCACAGTTAACATGAAAGTGCATGAGTCAACAATCAGAAAAAGATTGTACAAACTTGGCCTACATGGGAGGATAGGAAGGAAGAAGCCCCTGCTCTCCAAAAAGCATATAAAAGCATGACTGAACTTTGCCAAACAACATCTGGATAAAGTTAAAAAATCCTGGGAAAATAATCTGGACTGATGGTTCAAAGTTGAAGTTGTTTGGCGAAGATGCAACACTGCCTTTGAGCCGAAGCACCTCATTCCAACGGTGAAAAATGGTGGAGGGGCCGTTATGGTTTGGGGCTGCTTTGCTGTCTCAGGGCCTGGTAAACTTACCATAATAGAATTCAACTTTATACCAGACCATTCTTGAAGAGAATGTGAGGCCATCAGTTCAGATGCAGAAGTTGAAAAGGTCCTGGATCCTCAAACAGGATAATGATCCTGCAAACAAGCAAATATACTACTACAGAATGGCTCAAAGGAAAAATGGAGGGTTATGGAATGGCCAAGTCAAAGTCCAGACCTCAATCCTATCTAAATGCTTTGGGGAGACTTGAAGCAGGCTGTACATTCAAGGAAGCCCTCTAACATCACACAATTAAAGCAGTACTACAAGGAAGAATGGCTGAGCATTCCTCCCAGTCAATGTAAGAGACTTATGGTCAATTACAAGAAACACCTAGAAGAGATTATTGCTGCCAAAGGGGGCAGCACCTGTTGAAGCCAGGGGTGTACTTACTTTTTCCTCACAGGATAATTGCACTTCTGTTGATTTCTGATAAATAAATCATTTAAACGCATAATTTCTTTGTGTCCTTTGTTAAATTAGACAACCTTTAACAGTAAATCAAATATCCACGTGTCCAAATATGTCTAAAAAAAGACAACTTATCTGGGGGGTGCACTTACTTTTTCATATGCCTATGTCATCTCAGAATCTTTGCAGAGACATTGACATTAAATGAGATGGGAGAGTAAGTATTTCATTTTAAGGTCTTGGTCTCTGCTTCCTTGATAATTACAAATCGATGGATTTTGCCAGGTTTCAGACTGCAAGGATTAGTGATTACGTTTTGAGCTTTTCCAATTTCAAATTTAAACACTTGCCCTTTTACTCAAGCAAGCTGTGATTCAAAACGTATTACAGGTGTGTTATATAGTGCTTGAAAAAGTAATATTTAACATTCCTGCTAGTTGTAATAAAGTCAGAATAACGGTAAATTGGAACCGAATATAAAACGCATAATTATATAGTGCTATCTCACATTTTAAAAAAATGCATGGGCACACATGAAATATCGGAGAACTGGCATGTGTATGGACAGTGAGTGGCCTGTATTCGGATTTTTAATCACCCGTTGCCCTACTGCAGTGGTTCTCAAACTCGGTCCTGGGGGCCCCCTGTGTATGCTGGTTTTCATTCCAACCACAGAACTTTAACAAGCTGTCTTCATTTTTCTTAATTAGGTGTTTTTCATATTTAGAGGGATTTTTTGCCATCTTAATGCCTACCATAAACAATAAAAGTCCAATATTGACAATGTTCTAATATTGCAAACAATTACACAGAGGTAAAAATGTTTTAGCTGATCAAATGAAGACGTGAGGTGAATCAATAGGCTCCTAATTGGTGAAATTGTGGACACATGGCCACTAAATCTAAGCGTTTGGTAAATAATGAAGAATTCAAAGACAAAGCACATGATAACAATGCCAAACCTGCATTGTGTTCGTAGGTTTAAGGGCAAAATGGGTTCAACAACCTAATTAGGAGCCAATTGATTAATAAAAATAAAAAAAACTTTTAAATCTTCTTTTGTAATTGTTTGCAATATAGCACAATAAGCACAAAGTGAACATGGGACGTTTATTCTTCATGACATGCATAGTTATTTCTGACATAATGTGGCTGAAGAGGGAAAATAATCCCTCCTAAACATGAAAAGCTCCTAATTAAGATAAATTATGGGATTGCAATTGTGGTTGGAATGAAAACCAGCATACACAGGGGGGCCTGAGGACCGAGTTTGAGAACCACTGCCCTACTGCGAGTTGAAGCCTGCGCAACGGTTCAATCTAATATTGGCCACCTGCTGTTAATTTTATGGAATGACGCAGAAAAGCAGGCGTTGCGCACCACCCAGTGGGGAATCTATGTATTATAGTGAAATTAAGAAAAATACATTTCCGCTGCGTTTAAAGGGGAATTCCACCAAAAAACAACATTAACCTCATTTAGCAGATCAAGGCGCAACTAATTAAGTCCCTCTTTGAATGCCTCCGTAGGCTTTCTCCAAACATTGGTGGTGGTTGAGGCGAGTCTCCCCCTCATCATTGTAAAGCGCTTTGAGTATCGAGAAAGCCACTATATAAATGCCAGGCATTATTATTATTATCATTATTATTATTATAAACCCGTCCAGATATAGTAAAAAGAGTAAAATATGACTCATTAGACCATATCACTTTTCTCCATTGCTCAGGGGACCAGGTTTTGTATTCCTTACACCATGTTATGTGTTTTTGTGCATTAGCCTTGGATACAAATGGTTTCCGAATGGCAACCCTGCCATAAATACCAGCTTTGTGAAGCTCGCAACGTTCTGTTTTTGTTGAGACTGGTTCAGATATGGATTGATTCAATTCTGTGGTGATTTTTAGAGCTGTAGTTCTGTGGTTTAGCAACTGCACTGCTTGGCCAAAAAAAAAAGGTTGCACACTCTAATGCAGGGGTGTCCAATCTTATCCGGAAAGGGCCGGTGTGGGTGCAGGTTTTTGTTTTAGCCCAGCACTACAACACCTGATTCAACTAATTAACTAATCGTGCTCTTCAATCAAGACCTTGATAAGTAGAATCAGGTGTCATAGTGCTGGACTAGAACAAAAGCCTGCACCCACACCGGCCCTTTTCGGGTAAGATTGGACACCCCTGCTCTAATGTTTCGTTGGACTGCCTTTAGCTTTGATTACGGCGTACATTCGTTGTGGCATTGTTTCGACAACCTTATGCAACATCACAACATTTATTTCCGTCCAGAGTTGCATTAATTTTTGGCCGAGATCTTGTATTGACGACGGGAGAGTCAAACCACTCCGTAAAGTCTTCTCCAGCACATCCCAAAGACTTTCAATGGGGTTAAGGTCAGGACTGGCCAATTCATGTGCGAAAATGATTCCTCATGCTCGCATGCGTCCCATAGTCGAAAAATGCACCCTCCCTTCCTCCACTACCACCTCATCTACTCCCGGAAACCGATCTTTGTGTCCTCCCTCCCTCCACTGTCCCAATATTGAAAAAGATGAGCGAAGCGGCTTCAAACTCAGGTTCTCCTCCCCTCCGGCGAAGCATTCCAATCGCTTATTTTTACTCCTTGCATCCTCTCCTCACATCCTTTCCTCGCTCCTTAGCTCTGACCAATGGAGGATGCAAGGAAAGGATGCAAGGATCAAATACAAGGATAGAGGAAACGAGGCAACATGCATTAGGCAATTGGAACTTGCTCAATCAAGCGTCAGCATCATATTATGCTCACATGCTTAACTATGATGCTTTTTGGCTTATTTTTTCATGAATATATTGTGATGTTCTCACTCCCGTCCTCTTGTATCCTGTGTTTTACCTGTTTCCTTTCGTATCATGTTTGTCTCTTCCTAGTTGGTTTCCCTGGTGCTGCAGGTTGGGCGTGGCTTTTTCCCTTTCGTGTCACTCTGTTCCACTGCTCATCGTCCGCCTATCCCTTTCCTCCCTTTTGCATGCATTCCACACACTCTGCTCCGTTTGTCACTCTCGCACACATTCACACGCGGCACCTAATTGATACTCGTTAATGTTTGTATTTAGTCACCCGGTGTTCTTTGTCCTGTGCCAGTTCGTTAATTCTCCTTGTGAAAACCTCTGGTCTTGTCTCGTGGATACATTGTATCTAGTCCTGTCTTGCACTTTGGAAGCCTTGCATTCAGGTGTTAACTCGCCTTTCAACTCTGTCCAGTTTTGATCAAGCTCTCGCCAGGAACGGCGCTTCTCGCTGTTCAGTCTGTCCTGCCTCGCTGTACTAACTTTTGTCTGCTCTGAGTCTACCAACCTGCAGTTGTTCGTATTCCCTGCTTGTGCTGCTGTTCCTGCCAAACCAACTGCTGTGTGTGTGCATGCAGCCGGAGCTCCAGCTCTACTATCCTGCAGCGGTGCCTGCTTCCTGCTTGTGCTGCTGCTGCTGCCATCCTGCTGCTGTGTACACGTCCAGCCGGGACCCCGCTCAGCTAACCTGCAACTGTTCCTGCTCCGCTCTGCCCTGGTTCCTGCTCCTCCTCTGCTCAGCTTGCCCGGTTTCCTGTCACCATCACCAGCCCCTGGCCTCTCCCGCTCCCGCTGTTCCCCTGCTGTACCCACCATCTGGACTGTTTGTCTTATATGTTCTCCCTATGCTTCAGGAGGGATTCTGGTCGAAGCATAATTTATTGGAGCCTAGCGCTCCCTGTATGTCTGTCGTGCATTGAGCCCAGTTCCTGCTAGGAACCGTAACTGACTTTTCTTGTTCTCCCTATGCTTCAGGAGGAATTCTGGTCGAAGCAATAAAATATTTGAGCATTGGAACTTCCTGTGTTTGAGTCGTGCGTTTGAGTCCAGTTCATACTCGGAACCGTAACATATATGGTGCTTTTGTTAGTTCTAAAGAACGAGTGTCATTATGGATTAGCGCTTTATAATAAATTAAAAGGAACTGTATAATTGCATTTGTATAGGGGTGTGCCTGCGACATGGTAGATGTGGAGAGTGGTGGATAATTTATACACGTCACGCATTCTGAGAAAAGTCTTCTGTAAAGGCTACACTTGTGTTTCCTCACTGAAGCATCCTCCGGGAGCCTCATCGTTCCCCACTCCGCGCTCCTCCGTGGAGCATTTAGCGGTTTGCAATGTCCTGAATGACCTCGATCGATTTCTGGGTCATGCGAGGTCCGAGGAGAAGAGGACTGATAAAATAAGTAATTGGAATCCACCCATAGGCTACATCAATGTAGCCTACTGCGGAAGTTTCTTTCACATTTTTGGGTTACATCCTCATGCTCACACCCAGAGATTTAAAGGCAACAGTGATGATGCGTAGCTATGCCTTATATGAATTTCCCCAAGATAATGATGCCCCAATGCAATATATTTAGCCTAAATTGTGTGTGCTTCAGGTTATTATCACACATAGGATATAGCATCCTACAACGGATAACAAAATGTCGTTTTTGTGGTTCATATCAAATTCTGCAATTTAAGTTGGGGAAACAGCTTTATTTTCTTGCACATGAATGTTGCTTATTAACGAACATGACTATACATAAATATAGCCTAAGCATGACAGCTACCATTTCAGTATGTGAATATGCCTTAATGAATTTATTCAATCGTTTCCAAAAGATGTTTTTTAATTGAATTTCAGATGTTACAGTGGGAAATAGGCCTAATTGTTTTTCAGTGTGACCACTGCGATAGGCTACTATGAACATTGGGAATAATATGACGATAATTTGTTCCACTAATCTAGCCTACGGAAATGTTTCCAAATTTGCCTATACGCAAGGAACTGGCAATATTAGGCTGCAGTGTAGCTACAGTAGCTGTCTATGTCCAATTTCCACCCCAATTTGGAATATCCAATTGTCCCCCAAGTCGCATTCACGAAACAACCCCACACGGGTATCTTACCTCAGAAGCCTACCTTACCTTAGTGCAAACCCACGGCCGTGGGGCTCATCCATGCACAACAATGTTGCGCCTTAACCGAATAAGCCACCCAGCAACCCGAGTTGAGTGTCGATATTTCCGAGATGGTTGCGATCAGCTCGTCAGAGAGTGTCATGTTCAAATTGTTTTTTCTTCTCAGAAATCGGAAATATTCTTCCGAGATCATTTGAACACACCACAAGATATTCGCAGATGCAAATTCAGAATGACGTATACCTCATTTGTGAAAAACGAATCAGCATCCTTCTATACTATTAAATAGGCTTGCTGAGTAGACAGGATGAGAAAGTAGGCAAAATCTTTTCTAAATGTTGTATATTTAAAACCCCTGTGTGTAATTACATCCGGGGTTTCGCTGAGTATATTCAGAGAACGAAAATCTCTGGTATATTCGGGAGCACACTTTTCAAAAGTATGCGAACATTTTGGTTGCATAAATATGACACGCAGCTTCACTGATATTTTCCTTCAATAACAAGAAAAACAACACCCTCGGCTGTGTCCGAATCAGCACCCTTCCATACTATTAAGTAGGCTTGTTGAGTAGACAGGACAAGAAAGTCGTTATGTAGGCAAAATTTTCTATAAATGCCAGTGGGAGTGGCAGCCTGTGACGCGTTGTCTGACACCGCCTATAAACTGTAAGCGCCTGGCCATTGTAGTTCACAGTAAAGCAGGTTCCCTGGTACATGCGCAGTAGTTTGGGGCTATATCTCTGCTCTCACTACAGGTAGAGAGTTGAAAAGTATTACTACTACTTTTTCTACTTTTCATGCCAGTGAGTGGGACAGCAATATATTTAAATAACGAACGTCTAGCTAAATATTCTATCGCTTGCTACATATTTACACTTTTATTTTGTAAATACATAAGCAGCGATATAATGTATTTGTGTTGATCGCACGGGCAAATGGAACGCATGCATAAGGTATGATAGCAAAGTGAATGATAGCCATCGGCAAAACAACCTAAATATTGAACAAAATTTTCAGTGCAATGGACCGTTCAATCTAAGTTAGGGGACCAATAGTGTGTAGACGCGTAATGTGTATAAATATTTAAGGCATTGATAGCCTACCCTCTTATTAAACTGCTGAATTGACAATATTACAAATTTGAAGGGGATTGTTCCCCAAAAGACCGGGGGAAGGGTCAAAAGTCAAAAGTTTCTGAAGGGGGCAGTTCGTGGATGTCTTAGTAAATCTCACTCCGCTGCAGAACAGTTTAGTATTTAATGTCTCTATGGTCTGAACGACAATAATGATGATGGTGATGATGATAATGATTTGCCAAAGGGTCTTAAAGCTCTCCTACAATCTTAATGTAATTCCACCGAAAAATTATGTTTGATTTGTAGAAAAGTAGCTCTCCTGATTAAAATGAGCTCTCAGCCAACTTTCTACCTGTAGTGAGAGCAGACATATAGCCCCAAACTATTGCGCATGTACCAGGTACCTGCTTTACTGTGAACTGCAACAGCCAAGAGCGCTTACAGTTTATGGCCGATGTCAGACAACGGCAGTCACAGGTTGCCACGCCCACTGAATAACGTTACCGGAGCGGAGGCTGAGGGGCTAGGCTGGGCATTTTACTGCTAGTCCTGCAGCATCTCTTTCAATACAACGCGCTTTAAGTCTCCAGAAAAATGGGGGAAATACGGCCATTAAATTAGGAAAATACAGGCCTTCATTTAGCCTATCTACTTTTGCTATTGTGAAAACATATTAGCTAGCCTTGCCAGAAGTCTGCAACACTTAACGTTACCTATGTATGGTAACTACCGCAATGCCAACTGAAATGGAAATGTTTGCTGCAATGAGCTTCATGCGGAAACAGTTGCGGATTGGCAGCGTGTTCAGCTATGGATCCGGCCGTGTATTCGGCCCCAAAACAGAAAGCCTTCCAACGTCGACAAAATCTAGTAATATATTAAAAACATTCCAATTTTTGAAATGGCAAAAAGCTGATGTCTGGCTTAGCTACTGCATGGCAAACAGATTTTAAAAATAACCTTTCTTTAATGCCAAGAAGCCGTGGCTAACAACCACTAACACACTAAAAATACATTGCTTCTGTAATCGAATGCTCAAAGTGAAACCGTTCGATTACGGTCAGCTCGCTAATGTTAGTCTACTTTTCATGGTCATGGGTCATGCAACGTTAGTTGACATGGTTCCTTACTGGGGGATTTAAGGCAGATGAGATGTCGGGGAATGATACCGGAGGCCCCTGACTTGGATCATTTGTCCACTCTGTAACCGCATAAGGACAGCACTAGAGTCCTGTTTGGCTTCTTTTGCCAAAATATCAATAGGAAACAACGTGTCAATGTAATTTTCTGACATTATAATAAAATGGCAATGATGGCTAGCTTGATCTACGATGTGTCCCTACTCAGAACAGTAACAGACGTGCCATTGCTTTCCCCCCTCACTGGTTCCGCCTACATGTCTATGTAACTTGCACGCCCACTGACAGCGCTGTAGTTTTTCAAAAATGCAGAAGTAGAGGTAGGCTATACGTCATTTTGATGTATACCTCTACCAAAATTTCATCTTTATCTGCGGATATTTCAGGACAGAAATTATTTTGACCAGCCACAAAGACAGATTTAATTAGTTGTGCCTTAATCTGTTAAATAAGGTTAATGTTGTTTTTCAGTGTAATTACCCTTTAAAATGGTTAATCTCAGGGATGTTGGCTACTGAACCATTTGAGTCAATTTTTGATGAAGTGCATTAAAAACACATGGATGCCTTTCAGAACAATGGGTTCAATATTATAGAGGACACACATTATGCAGCCTCATCTGCCACAGGTCTCAGAGAACCACCACTGTTGTTAACACAGTGCCGGGGACACAGTCAACTTTCTGGGCTACAAACCCTGGGAGCCAATTTGACTACTGTTCCGAAGATCTGTCGCAGATTCTCGCACACTGGCTCGTGCAGCTCAGCAAAAATGCACTGAAATGCTGCTTCTTCCATCTTCGTTTGAGCTGAACACTGTCCCCCGAGCACACAGGCAGTTAATAACTTGCTAAACACCAAAGGTCTTAGCAAATCAAGCCCAAAGAGTTCAAGGGAAGTTTTGGGTGCTGCACAGGCACCAGCATGTTTTTTACTTACTTTACTGGCCTTTAGCAGACACACTTCTCCACAGCAACTTAGAGTGCAAACGCAAGTGCAAAGATCAGGGGTCAAAGTGCAGTAATTCCCTAGAGGGGAGAGTATAGTCTCAAGAGAGTCAACACGTGCAATAAGTGTTGACTCCATTGACAACTTGTCAGCTACCCTACTGAACAAAGTTCTACAAACCAGAACAAAGTGCAGTCTGAATAGGTGGCTCTGCTGTTCTGACTGTAATACGAAGCTCATTCCACCACTGAGGGGCCATAATACTTATGGAGAGAAACTCATGTCTTTCAATGAGAGCCCTGTGAAAAGAAAACCAAAAACAGAGTTACATACAGGAATTACAGCAACCATTTTGGATGTATTGTTCAATGAACAATTAAAAAAGGGAGATTCGAGATACATTGCAGTGAGACCAACCTGACCGTCAGAATACAGTTCATAAAACAAATAAGTGGGGTGCAAAAATTTGGGCACCCCTGCTCAAAATGCCTTTTACAATGAGTATCTAAGTGAACAGAAGCTAACCTGACCTCTAAATTGTACAAAGTTAAACATGACACATTTCTTCAAATTGTAAAGCAAGCTTTAAAATTCCAGGGCTGAACTATTTATTCTTCTAAAGCATCTGACTGCGGTGGCTGTTCTGTCTGGTGTTAGCAACCATGGGTTCCTCTAAACAGTTGTCCAAGGATATCAGAATCAAGATAGTCCACTTCCACCAACAATGAGAAGGCAAAAAAAACTCTCTCAGCCTTCTAATGCATTCGACTGCGTTGGCTGTTCTGTCTGGTGTTAACAACCATGGGTTTGTCTAAACAGTTGTCCAAGGATATCAGAATCAAGATAGTTCACTTCCACCAATGAGGACAAGGCTAAAAAAAAAAAACTCTCTCAGCGTTTCAACTGCCTATTCAACTGTCAGAAACATTATCATAAAATGTAAGATAAATGGAACAGTTGAAGTCAAGGCAAGATCTGGAAGACCAAGAATAAATTCAGATAGAATGGCCCTGGCGAGAAATGCTCAGAAGAACCCACACATCACTGCAAAAGAGCTGCAAAAAATAGTAGCAGACGCAGGTCTAGTTGTTCACAGGACAACAATACAACGTACTTTAAACAACAAAGACCTACATGGCAGAGTTGCCAGAAAGAAGCCTTAAAGCATCTGAAGTATGCAAAAGAAAACATTGGGAAGCCTGAAGCATTTTGGACCAATGTGCTTTGGACTGACAAAGTCAAAATGTAACTTTTTGGCCACAACCAAAGAAGGTATGTTTGGAGAAAAAAGGGTGAAGCATTTGTAGAGAAGAACACCTTGCCAACTCTTAAGCATGGAGGTGGACACATTATGCTTTGGGGTTGTGTGGCAGCGGGGGGCACAGGAAATATTGTGCCGGTGGATGGAATAATGATTCCACCAAATATCAAGATATTCTAGAGGCTAATGTTCTAAGGTCAGTCCAGACATTGAAGTTGAAGAGAGGCTGGGTATTCCAGAAAGGCATTTTGACCAGGGGTGCCCAAATTCTTGCACCCCACTGTATTTGTCACTTCAATAAGAATTTCCAATTTCTGCATCAATAAAAAAAGTCCAATAGACTGAATCTCATCGAATGCACTGTGCATACAGCATTGTGATTTATCTGATTGATGCACCTGCAGTTTCCTTATATTTATTTTAAATATACAATATGCTCATACTTTTCCTATCATCCTAACTCTGCTTTTATATGGCATTTTAAACAATTTAACAAAAAAGTTTTGGCTTGAAGTATGGTGAAGTATCTGTAACATGATGTTATAGAGAGGACATCTGTGATAACTGATAAAATTCTTGGAGTTGCTGTCAAAATATTAATCATAATTTTGCTGAGAACCTCTTCAAGGTAAATCCTTTAAAAAGTGTTCTGTTTTTTTAATGCTTGTAGTGTTGTTTTATAAAATGTGTGTTTTTAAAATGTTTGTCCAAAACCAAATATTTTGTTAATTAGAATTCAATAAACTAGAACCATGTGAAGAAAATGTCTTTGGAATGTTAACAAGCATTGTAACCATAAGTGAGAGGACTGAAAAACAGTTTAATAATTGTTGGAAAATGCATGTGACAAGATCACTGAGGAGCCACAGAAAATATATTTTAATTACATCATCCTGAGACCCACTGTTTCATTAGTAACCAATTTTGAGTCCAGTGAAGGCAAAACATTGTGAAATTCCATACCAAACCATGATGATTATTATACTACCAAAATCAACCACCGGAGGTCAGTAGATAATGAGTTACCACAATCAAAGAGACGGCTCCTCTAAACTGAGTTTCTTTTCTCCCAGGTGTGAAATCCAAAAACTGATGTAATAAATTACAATACTGTTTGAAGCCATATCGTATTCTTAAATGAAACTATTGTGTATATGTACAAATATCATATTAGCACGAATGACAAATAATATATTTTTTGGTGACAAATAAAGAACAGACAAATAGAAATGTAGTGTATATAACATACGTTATGGTGATATCAGAGAACATTTGTTTGGGAGCAATTAAATACTCTGTGATCAATGTGTGCTGGTCACCTTTGGCTATGGCTGTGAATACTGTGCAGACACATCTCAACCTAAATTTGAATTAAAGCTTTAATTAAAAGCAGTGAGTTCTATATCATGATTAATTAGCTTTAATGCTTTTCAGTAACCCTTATCCAGAGATACTTGTTCAGCTAGTTGAGTTTTATTGAGCTCAAGGCGCACAGGAAAGGTTACATCTTATGTCTGTGTTATTCTGAATCATTAGTTCTCAGAGACAAAGCATGCCTCAGTGAACAGTGTTTTAATGCATTGAATACAGCTTTATGTCACAGTGACGCACGGTACAATTAGTACTCCTGTACTTCTCTTTCACTTTAAAACCCTTGACAAGCTGTGCATTTGCACCTCTCCACGTGCCTGTCTCTGTATTCCGTGCTCGGTCCTTTCCAATTTGGACGTTGCTCTTGCGGTTATTGCACAAGGCAGTCCTGTCCAAAAACATCACTCTTCATTCTCTGAGCCCACACTGTAGATCATCCTGTAGATCCCGCTCGCTTCTGGTTGGTGTGAGGGTCTCTGGTATTCCTGTTATTCTTAAACTGAAATGCATCATTCAACATCTAGTCGTGTAAATGTATAGTTAAGACATGGAAAACGTAATCACTCAGGACAAGGTCCTTTGCTAAACATATAGATGAATCGCTATTATGATGTGATTTACTTTGCTTTATGCGATGACGGCAAGGCGAGCCAAAAATGGTATTAGCTCAAACGTGCTTGACAAATTACCAATCCTCCTACTGAGTGCAATATCTTGCATATTTAAAATTGTGGTGTACAGAATTTTTTGTCATTTACCCCCTTTTTATCCCATTTGGAGTAGCTTGCTATTGTACCGCATGGTCTGGTGCACCAGGCTAGTGGATGTTTAGGTACGCTGTGCAGATAAACTTAGTCATAGACCCCAGAAGCTAGGTTTGTTATGCTGGATTGTACAAGTTGTGACACCTGCACCCAAGAAAGACTATAGTCGAACAACATACTGCAGGTGAACACATGCAGCACAACTTGTTCCATTGAAGTAGCGCCCTCAAACCTGAGTATCATTGTACACCTAAATTTAACGTAATTATAGTCTCACCAGCAAGCATCCTGAAATAAACTGCTGACAATGGAAGTGTTGAACAGCAGTCTGTCACACTAGTGTATCACCCATAGTGCACTGGAACACCAGAAACTACGGCTATGCTAAAAAAAATTAAAAAACTGTTTTTGGCTCCGTTGGTGTCAATACTTTTAATGAGCCACTTCACAGTAGTGACAACAGCACCAGAGGTTGACTAAAAACTTGGACATTTTCCGCTAGGTTGTGGGAGATGTTATGAAAGGATTTAAGACAGTGTGCATGTGGAGATCCTGTGTTGACTGCCATAAAGACTGTCACAGTATGACTGTGTGGCAAGCAGGTAATGGGAATGTACTGCAGAGGGTAAGTAAGCTCCCTTAGGTAGCAAATCAATATACGTAAATGGAAGCATACATTTTCTTGTATGTAGTATGATATTTTTTTAAATTGTGGCTGTAGGATAGGACTGAGTCAGTCTCTTGTTAAAATATTAGTGGCGGACTAGAGGTGTTCAGTAGGAATATTGTTGTAATATCATAACTCGCAGGGTGTTATCAATACAGTTGATAAATGAATTAATGCCTTCAGTGACCTGCGACTACAGTACCTAAAAACATTCTTGGTTGTAAATGGTTTGGCACCATTTTGGTACATGTCAATGCATGGACGTGACTCAGATGCATTTGTAATTTCTTCCTGAGAAAAGCACACATGAATGCATATGGTTATCTGACTCATTGTACTTCTTTAATAAGGAGTTGTGCTGCAATTAAATGTGTCCGTGGGGGATTGTGATAGTGTAGTCCTAGGTACAGTCAAGACTGCTGGTTAGGGATATGAATACTGCGGGGCCAGTGTCTGCAGTGGCTCGTACACCACGCTCAAGTCCAGACACACACGGGAGTCTAAGATGTGGCAACCTGCTAGACCAGAACAACCCTGGGCCTGCGGTGGGGAGATATCCCATATATTACACTGTGACCTATCCCATGAGGCAAGGCAATTACACGGGCAGTGCCTTTGTGTGCGCATGGCTGTTGGCCCTACTCGTTATTGTTAGATATATTTCAGTGGTGAAATTTATTCACAAAATGGCCTTACGTGGTCTTCTAAATGCTCGCACCTTGACTTGTTCACAGTCTAATAACTATTTTGTTTCCTTGTCATTACATCTGTATGTTCACCCATTATATTCTGCATGGAACAGGAAAAAATATAGATAACCTTAATAGATAAGGAAATGGTAATAAGTGTTTCCACAGCGATACAGTCTATTTGGTTCACTTAACTGTTTTCCCTAGGGGACACCAGTGATGCTGACTTTATTTATGGCAATGCGGTGCGTCATAGGAAAACCCAAGCTGCCAGTGCACAGGGACAGCCAGTTTTACAATATACGTAGGCACCAAGTGGCACGTTGCTCCGAGCACCTGAATCTCCTCTTGTTAATCGGCTGCTCCTATGCAAATGGAGCTGTAATTTGGATCTCGCATTTTAGACAGGGACAGGCTTACAGCCGGAATACGGCGGGGTGCAAGAGAGACTGCACCCTGGGAGATGGATGATAGCAATCCCGTGAAAGTGCCTCGCGGTTATCTTAGGAGACTCCACTCCGCCATCTCATTTTGGGGATCTGAGAGTAACAGCAGCACGAGAGCGCAGCGCAGGCTCAAAGGACGTGCCGAGTTCAGCATTTTCCGCACAGCCACTCCCCATACGCTGTTCTGCGCTCCCAGACAAGCACGGCCCTCTGAGTCTTCATTTATAAGCTGTGATATTATGCTGCATTTGGTCTCTTGAAAACTTAATTTTACTTGAACTGGGGGACGGGGACGATGCTGGGAAATGATTAGCCCTCTGAAACAGGCCATGGCGTTGGTTATTGCCATCAGGATTCTAATAGTGTTGATCATTCCCTTTGAAAGTCTAAAGGAGTTCCAATAGAAAACTAAGAACTCAGGCAGTCACTGAGTGAGTGATTCAGCTACAGATCAAACTAGCTGTTCTGGGGGCAGCTAAAGCTAGGGCTCAGATCCCTCCCCCCATGGCGGTTGGCCAATGCCCTTCCGGCCTGCTGTGCCCTTGCATGCTCAGATTACATAACAGCGAACAGCTGCGTAGGAGAGAGATGCTATGTGATGCAGGGGGGTGATGTAATTTTATTAACTGCTCAAGAGGTTTGCTGTGCTTGTGGCTTTGATGGCCCAATGACCTCTCTCTCATCTGTGATATCTGTGCCGCATCATGACGATGAGGTCTCCCCTGTCCGGGGTTGCAGCACACCTGTTTGTTACCGTGGAGGACCTCTGTCTGTCAATCTGCCTCGGCCACTATGGCGCAAGTCTAAATACTCTGGCTCAGCTAAGGTGATCAGAGCTTTTTCCTGGCCCCATTTTGAGCTTAACCGTGGAGGTCATTTCTCAATGGCAGTTACCTAAAATACAGCCAGCAAACTCTGCCATGCACCTCATGTTTATTTGTCAAGGAGGCCTGGGTCAACCAAATCAGGTAACATTCTGTTTTTCCCAAACTTGCGTTTAAATATTAGTTGTGTTTATGTCCTGAGAATCACTCACTGGACTCCCACTAATACAGAGCCCATTTTTATTGAGCCTTCATGAATTAAGCTACCCCATCTTGTGCAGATCTGATGCATTTGACAGTAGGTGAAATACGAGCTAACAAAAACGGGAAACTGAGGTAAAGCAAATGACCTATATGCGATATTTGTTTATGTGAACACAACAAATCGCTTTTCGGCATGCGCTTGCCACAATTTCTATTCTCCAATGATAGTATTTTGATTGTGCTCGAATGTAAAGCATTAGGAAAGAACCTTTTGCTCTTTATGGGACTGTGTTCTCCCAAGGATGCGATGGCAGAAGGGAAGTGGGTCTGGCATTTCCTGTAATGAGCTGGATTTAGATTCACTGTTGTAACGGTGGGTCCTAATGAGCTGTCTGAGGCTTCGCTCTGTGCTCAATACATCCAATAACCAGAGCAATTTTTAAAATGTCACCACTGAATGCAAACAGAGGGGTTTTGTGTACCTCCAGAATTACCGCAGAGACTGAAAGGAGAAGGCTGGCAGAGACCCACACTGTGGTCTGCCATTCAAATGGCACATTCCTTCCTGGGGATCTCCTGTGTGCGATGGCCCTTCTTCTCTTGGCTCATCTTGTACGCTGCCAGAGAGGCCCATTCTGTAAATCGAACAGGTTGAAAGTCAAATATTTCTCCCGCCGTAGCCGTTGAGTGCGAGTGAGGAGGTGGACACTGAATACAAATGGGATATACAATTCATATGAAACCATAGCAACCAAGGGATAACTGAGGAGAGAATATGGTGTCAGAGAGCTAACAGGGTTTTATTAATTTTTCTCGGTTCAACATTGAATAAAATGAAATTGAAAACACACAGGGATATATACATGTATTAATTAAATCATAATTACTTCTTCCATTTGCACAAACCGATATAAATAGAATGCATATACACTGTCTATGTGTGTGGTAAACATGTGTGTATACGTATCCAGTATACACACAGCATACACACACAATATATACACACAGTATACACACAGTACACACACAGTATACACACAGCATATACACACTGTATACACACACAGTATATACACACAGTATACACACACAGTATATACACACTGTATACACACACAGTATATACACACTGTATATAGGCTAGCACTTTTCACTTGCCCTTTTTCTTTGACCTTTTCTTTTTGCACTATGTGATTTTGTTATTACAATAATCAGCTATTATTATTACAATAATCAACACAGAACCGGAAGATGAGGCACGTGGTCACCAAAACCATCCGGAAGATTGGAAAAAACGCTGCCTGGTCTGACAAATCTCGATTTCTAGTGCAACATCCAGATGGTAGGGTCAGAATTTGACGTAAATAGCGTGAATCCTTGGATCCATCCTGCCTGCAGCCTCCCTCACATCGGATATGAGGAATGAAGGTGAGTGAGACACCGGAGTTTACTTCATCCCATTAGGTTCCGGCCGACACCGAGTTCATTTGCCGGATATAGGTTTGCTCAGGGGACTGGCTGCTCACTCATGGCCTGTGTACTGAGCTTAGCCCTCTGTCAGCGGCTTTCTCTGCCATTGACCCGAGAGTGTCTGCGCTAGCAGTGTGCTCTGCCCGGGATCGTGTATCTCCATTAAACCTCCCCGTTTCCACCGATGGTGCCCCTTTGCTATCTAAAGAGACTCTCCCCTCGAATGCTGGAGTCAACGTAACAAATGTGGCTGGCCCTTGAAAGAACTGCCAATGAGTGTCTGGAGAGGTCTGGAGGGAGAGCTGAGATTGACGATGGGCTATAACAGCCTGGAATTGATCACCTAGCCTGACAGTCTAATAGGTTTGCATCCTGCACTGCTTGGTCCACTGGCTGGGTGTGTGTGTGTGAAGAATTCACACTTTAACACTCCTCGTGCATACATTAATTTTTGCTTCAAAAGGGCTGTGGGGGAATGCAATCCATCTAACATTTAAACAACTTTAAAATGCCCTATAAATTCAAATTAAATCACGGATAAAAATGTATGCGCTGCGAGCCACAAATAAAACCATCTACACTGCAGTGTGGTGCTCCTCTATCTTGGAGCTTATCTTAATTCTCAAAATATCTTAAAATGTGCTTCATCATTAACCTCTAGTAAGGTCAAAATACCCATCAGTTCCACATGGGATGAATTTGCACCATGGAAAAAAAATCCTCTTTATCCTGCTCAATTAACCCCCCACAAAACCAGAAGCATTAACTATAACTGTGCTGATCCATCAATGGTCCCTTATGTTACCATTATTTCAGCCTGCAGTTAAATTACCTCACCTCAGGCACTGCAGCATTACATGCAGTTAAATTACCTCACCTCAGGCACTGCAGCGTTACATGCAGTTAAATTACCTCACCTCAGGCACTGCAGCGTTACATGCAGTTAAATTACCTCACCTCAGGCACTGCAGCGTTACATGCAGTTAAATTACCTCACCTCAGGCACTGCAGCGTTACATGCAGTTAAATTACCTCACCTCAGGCACTGCAGCGTTACATGCAGTTAAATTACCTCACCTCAGGCACTGCAGCATTACATGCAGTTAAATTACCTCACCTCAGGCACTGCAGTGTTACATGCAGTTAAATTACCTCACCTCAGGCACTGCAGCGTTACATGCAGTTAAATTACCTCACCTCAGGCACTGCAGCGTTACATGCAGTTAAATTACCTCACCTCAGGCACTGCAGCGTTACATGCAGTTAAATTACCTCACCTCAGGCACTGCAGCGTTACATGCAGTTAAATTACCTCACCTCAGGCACTGCAGCGGTACATGCAGTTAAATTACCTCATCTCAGGCACTGCAGCGTTACATGCAGTTAAATTACCTCACCTCAGGCACTGCAGCGTTACATGCAGTTAAATTACCTCATCAGTGCAGACTGTGGTCGGGTGCCCTGCAGGTAGATTCCAGGGAAAGGAGGGAAGGTTTCAATCAGCAGGATACAGTCTCATTGTGCAGTAGTGAATCCTCATGTATCCTATCTGCTTTGCCTGCATGCGCTTAGCACTGAATCGGGCAATATATAAACTTTTTTTTTTTTCTGCGGAAACGAACTTCGGCTAGGTCGGACAAACTTCATGACGTAAAATGAAGCGTCTGTGGAGTAAATCAAACTTTGCACGCCAACTTCGGCCTCTGGGTTATAAATAATTCACCATTTGGTGAATTAGCTTAATCTCACACTGAAAAAATTTGAAAAATCCAACCTTTAATTGAAGTTAATTTATTATGAGAAAAAAAAAAATCCCTCATCAAGAAATAATTATTTTTAACAAAAACATGTGTGCCACAATTATTGGTACCCCTGCATTTATATACAGAAGAAAGTAATAATTTTTAATTATAAAAATGATTACTTTACTTTTATAATAATTTGTTCATCACTTTGCTACCAGATATGCAGTAGATATGGGTGGATTACTTTAAGGGTTTCTTCTCCTGACAAATTTTTCTATTGAACTTCAAGTTATCCATCCATATCTACTGTATTTCTGGCAGCAGAGTGATGGTTTAACGCCTGTTTGATACGTTAGACCCTTGATGACTTAGAGCCATTTAGCTAACCATGTGTTCCATATTGTTCCAGTGTAATTTACAGCTAAATCTAGTCCCACCCCCCAATTCCCATAGAGATCCATTCAAGTGCAGAGACGTTATAGTATCTCTTGTAAGAGTACCAGAAAATACGATATCAAGAGTCTTTTGATGTTGTTGGGTCACAGACATCAGGAAGTCATGGCATGCAAAGGATATGCAAACAAATATTAAAAATGATTACTTTATTCTACATTATGTTAAACTGTCTATGGGGGGGGGACTATGTACAAAAGGTTCTATACCGGTTCATCTGATATGGATGAAAATACCCTCAAATTAAAGCTGACAGTCTGCACTTCAATCTCATTGTCATTGTATCCTTTCAAACTCTTCAAAGTGCTAGAGTACAGAACCAAAATAACAACGAGATAATCAATGTTATTCACTTCAGTGGTTTTAATGTTGTGGCTGGTTGGTGTGTGTGTGTGTATATATATATATAAAATATACAGTATATATACAGACAGGTGACAAATTAAAGGAAAACCCCCTACAGTGTGGGGGTCTGGTGGCTCTGTTATGCAGTGGGAGGCATTTTTCTGGCATGGTTTGGGTCCACTTGTCCCCTTAGAGGGAAGGGTCACTGCAAATCAATACAAAGTTATTCTGAGTGATCACCTTTATCCTATAATGAAACATTTCTATCCTGATGGGAGTGGTCTCTTCTAGGATGACAATGTCCCCATCCACAGGGCACGAGGGGTCACTGAATGGTTCGATGAGTATGAAAATAATGTGAATAATCTGCTATGGCCTTCGCAGTCACCAGATCTCAACCCAATTGAACACCTATGAGAGATTTTGGACCGATGTGTTAGACAGCGCTCTCCACCACCGTCATCAAAACAACAAATGAGGGAATATCTTTTGGAAGGATGGTGTTCCATTCCTCCAGTAGAGTTCCAGAGACTAGAATCTATGCTAAATTAGAGGTAGAATCTATGGCAAGGCACACAATATAGTTATAATAATAATACAGATATAAAAACAAAGAAGTTTAAAAACAAGCACACAAAAACTGTTTTATATAAAAATGCAAATACTGCATCCATATACAAACCGGCTGTTTCTGTTTCATAGGTCTCGAATGTGCCTCTTTCTCCTACCAAGAGTACTATTAAGACCTGGGGGGGGGGGGGGGGGTAGAGTGACTCTCTCTGGTCTTTAAGAGTGAACCCTTGGAAACTTCACACCAACACCGGAATGCCCTCGTACGGCCCATGCACAGAAGCAGCTTTTGTCCTACCGCAGGTCTGGTACATACACCCTGGAGTGAGGGAGACAGAATCTATTTTCTTGTTAAGATTGTGTAGGTCAGTGCTGCAATTTCTCAGAACCTCTCTCCCACTCTCATAACTGTTAAAAACAGACAAAGGCTGTATTTCTGTGCTGTAAACATTATGACCTGGAGAGGTTCTGGTTTAAGAATATGCTGAACATAGTTTATTTTAAGCATGATCTTAAAAAATGTCAATGAGTGGAAAGCCTATAGCTCCTTAAAGTCTATAGGATTGGTATGGATTCATCCTATATCATCCAGTGATGCTCTGGATGTTGACACACAAACACTGAATTGCTTGACTCACAGGTCACGATTATGTTCCTTTTCCTCTGTACAGCGTACTGCAGCTTAAATCTGAATTGCTGGTTTTCTGTTCTTATCACTGTTCATTTTATCCGCAAGAAAATGCGATAGCCTATTTAGTATTCCAGTGATGGTGGTGGTGGCAGTGCAGACTGCAGACTCAATCCTCAGATCCATTACCCTGTTTAGTTACATGCTGTTAATTATTTTCATTTTGGGACTTTACTTTGCTGTCATTCCTGATCTCAGTGGCTCTAAACAACGTGACAATTTCAGGCTTAAAAAAGAAACTTTTTCTTTTGCTGTTGACAAGTGAAATTCCCCACACAGTCCGTCTTGGTTGGGGGCGCTTTCAGTCTCTTAATGTTGATTCACGGCAGATTAACATTCTGTGCCATTATGCCTGCATTCAATACCCTCTTTAGAAAACTGTACTTCAAAGGCTATTCGGTGGGTCCTTTCTTCCCCGACACCCGCTCTCCCCAGCATCTCTGAGCGAATATTGTGTAGAAGCCGACAAATGAGCGCCCGGCTGACCGCGGAGGCTTAGAATCTCCCTCGGCACCCTAAACAAAACAACAAGCGCGTGCACGAAATTGCATAGTTCGAACCTGCAGTGTTTTAGTGAGACGTGCAGGAGATAAAAGCTAATGAGCCTCCGAGACTATAGACAGGCAGCCCGGATTTAGCACCCACAAATGAAAGGCGTGCTGTTATTTAAGAAAGACATTTAAATGTGTATTCATGTTTCATAAATAAGGATAGCCTACATTAGTGAGGCTGCAACTACACTGTTGCGTGCCAAACAGGGAAGGGTTTAGCCAGGTTCTTTATTGCCTGAAGAGATGGTGGTGATGTCATTGCCATCCTCTTACAACACTGGAAGGCTCAACATCCTTAAAAAAAACAAAGCTCAACATCCTCTTCCTGTATCTTTTTGTAAGGAGTTGACTTGAAAATTGAAAAGCAAAAACTTATTTTTAAGGCCTACTGTATAACGATAAATATTCAATAAAAAAGTTCAACTTCCAGCAAGCCTGCCTCCGACTGACTGATGGGAAATTATAGAAGTTCTTTGTCAGACATTAGCTTAAATTTCGAAAGAACACTGAGCAATGTGGCTTTTCGGTTTCAGTGACCCTATGGATAACGGGAGCACAAGCAATTCTCACTTGTTATTGTAAAGCCTTGTGCCTTTGACCCTTTGTATTGTATGCCTGGTAATAGCTTATTTGACAACAGGTGATTTGATGCGTGTTTCGCACTGTGCGATACTGAGACACAAATCCATTTGACAAAGCCATTTGAGCTACCCCGCTCCATACTTGGATTACATACTTGCAGTCATAAACCAATCTCTGGATTTTGTACGAAAAGATGCATGCATCAGATGTGTGGTAGTGATGGTGTTGTTTCTTCCGTTTTATATTCGTACATGTATTCTTATATGAGTGCAGAACGGTACAATGTAGCAAAACGGTTCGTTGCCTGTATTCAGTGGGTGTGCATTCAGTAACCCAATCCCTATGGATACAGCATTCAGGATTAACCGCCCCCCGCATTCACCCCCGAGTCAATGGAGCCTTTCGCAAGAAGCTGTTGAACTAAAAGTAGAGTCCGCGACACAGTCGTAAATATGTAAGTTACAAGTAGCTAATTAAATATTTTAACAATTTTTTCCTGAGTTTGATATTGAATAACAAAAGTTATTTCGTAGGCTACTTACATTTTCGGAGGTTCGCGAAAATGGACACGTGTTACTTTAGGATACGATACATCACACTTGCGTTTTATTGGATGGTAAGTAGCGTCTGTAGCTATACTAGTAGCAACTACAATTACATGTGTCTGCGACTGTGATGCAAGAGACAATCGGTTTCGCGTTCATTGCGATGTGTGTGTGGCTTTCTATAGAATCGTCCATTAGGCCAGCTTGTGTTTGGACCAATTTAGACTAGTTTGTCGAACTATGTCGGGGATAACGTTGGAGTTAGTTTTGCATTTTGCATTTATGATGCCACTGCGTTGACAGTATTGAATGGCTTCAGTCTGTCTGCTGTGAGTTTTCTTTTCAGCTCTACTTTAAAAAAAAAAAAAAAAAAAAGAGGTAGGAGAGGTAAATCAACAAAATTCATGAAAAATAAGAAAATAAAGTTGGGGCTGAATCTACAGAAAGACCCAGCACATAGTGTGTTGGAAGTTTTTATGTAGCTAACATCTCCACATCAGACGACACAGCTTGAGAAATATGTTCACTTTTTTGCATATACTTACCAAAAGGATTTTGCGTTTTATGAATGTTTAGGCTAATTTGCATAGTTTTCATACTTAGAAGTAATGATAGATTTATTATTATTCCATATTGAGTAATGTTAATAATAAGGAAAGACTGACAAGTTATAACAATGTTACAGCCCACAATGTCACAGTAAGTAAATTTATATGAAGAAGCACTGAAGATGAAAGATTGTTTTGACTCCTGAAGAATCCTTTCTCAAAGCAGAGCAGTTTCTTCCATGCCACAATTTACCACAGGCTGGGAAAAGTTGTCATTTTAGCAGCCTTCCTGAACAATGGAAAGGTGTCTTGGGACCGGAATAATGACACATTCATGTAATTGATCAAGGATAAAGGGAGAAAGAGGAAACTACCCAAGCCAAATACAAGACCTTTCAATTTGAAAAGTATAGTGTTACTGCTTCTTAAAGGTCTACTACAACAGCCCCTATTATTCTTTGTAGCGGATGTAGGTGCATAAAACCAATCCATGTTTTGGTTGATTTAATCACTGGTTTAAGACTGCGTGTTCATACTGTGAAAAAAATATAAATTTGACTTGGTAATTTTGTGTTTGTCTAATGTGACCATGGCAGAGAATATGACGATATATGGCTCTATCCACGGTGCAGTACAGTGATTTATTGTGAATGTCGGGAAGGGAACGATCTGATAGGAAGTCCCTCAGTGCACACAATGCACCCAGAAAGCTCAGGTCGACATCTCCACTTCCCACAGAAGCCTGGTTTTAAATTACACTGCTGTGTATGCATGCCATTTAGCAGGTGCTTTTAAATGAAGCAACTAACAAAAGTGCATTTCACATGGTGGTAATAATAATAATAATAATAACAACAAAGTAAATAAAGTACATACGGTCCCTATCAGACTTATAAACCATAAAGGTTTGGTTTAACACTAATTTTGCTGTAATAGTAATGCAGATGAAAATCAGCACATGTAGGTAAGCTTATTGTCTGATTTTTTGTTCGCCTCAATAGGATTTCAACAGTGTCGCAATTCATAGCACACCCTTTACAAATACGCCAGACGTTGGGAGATCCGATGGTAATCCTGGGGACTGGCCGTGCTCTACTGCGGAGAGGAGGGAGCCACATACACCCCCTCTGTCCTTAACGACCCCTGGAGACATGCAGAGACTGGGCAGAGCCAGCGCACACCCCCGAAACAGACAGCTCAAACAGCTGGCCTTCTCCAGGTCTGTGTACTCCTTCCTGGTGACTGAAGACACACCTCCAGGTGGGCCACCACAGAGTGATTGATGTTGTGATCTTCCTGTGCCCTTCTGTCCCTGTTCTTTTTTGAGTCCTCATTGACCTTTTGTGAGATCATCTAGTGCATATTATTCTGGCTTTGTGAGCTGTAATGTTTGCCTGCAGTGATTGTCCTCTTCCTGAAAATGAAGATTATAGGCAATATTTTTGATGTAAGTGAAAGTATTCCATCAGGAACATATCAATGAGAGAATATATACATTTTTTCCACTTCCATGGTAAGTGTTAGGGAGTTAATCTGTAGAACAGAGCTGCATGTGAGTATGTGTATGTCTTCATTTTTATGCATAATAATTTATCTTCTCAGAAGACAAACATAACTAGAAGTTAAATGCAATTAATTTTATTCCAAGGTTTAGAGAAATCAATAAAATTCTATCTGAAATCAAAATAATTCTCAAATTGATGTGACAACTTCTCTCCTGCTTTAACTCGCAAATTAAGTGATGATTCGGTCGACTCAATCTTCCTTCAGTCTGATTGCCAAGTGTGTGTTGCTCTCAACTTCCATGGGTGGTTGAAAGGTTTTACTCCAGGGTCTTGACACAAATCTTTCCCTCATGCAGCTGTAAATAGCCCCTGCTGTCCAGCCAGCTTGCAATGCTTATTAAGAGGCATGAGACGAGGGATTTTTCTTTCTCAGTTCGAACTCAGGTGCTCACGTGTTGTGACTTAACATTCCACACACTCCTACTCTCCCTTTGGGATTTTGGAGATTAGTTACCCCCCTGGTTTGTCTCTTTTCTGATTGGTTTAACATCAGATTCCTGTAAGGACCATAGAAACATGAAAGAAAATTTGTTTCATGTATCCTGCCTTATTAACTGAATACAGATTCACGTAAAACGTAATTATGTGTTTAGTCAACAGCCTTTTTTGAAAGCCCCTTTCGAGCATATCAGGCATTGCTCCCCAGTTTCATGGTTATTACACAGTCTGGCTTGATTTTGCTTAATGTGAATGAATAATGAAGCAATTAGGGGCAAAAAAAAACATTAAGGCTTTCCTGAAAGTGTCTTGTTACCCCTCTCTCCTCAGGAACAACAGTGGGGCGTGTGGCGGTGGTGCACACCAATGGAAGCGGGCCTGTGGTTTTCTCTGTATTGGAGGACGATGGGGATGGGCTTTTCCTTATCGGCCCTCACTCTGGAGACCTCTTCCTCTCCCGTGGTTTGGACTATGAGACAGAGCGGTACTACATGCTCTCTGTGGGGGTACGGCGTGGGGACGGCCAGCTCTCCAGGGTCAGGGTGTACTTCAACGTGGGGGACGTGAACGACAACCCCCCCGTCTTCTGCCCTGACTCCTACTCCGCTTCTGTGCTGGAGAACAGCCCAGTCGGTACCTGCCTCCTTGCTCTTAACGTCTCTGACGCGGACGACGGTACGCCCAAACGACGGTATTCAGCATAGCTGCACGCTCAAAAATGGGCTTACTGTTTGCTTGCCTTCCTTAAAGGGATAGTTCGGAATTTTGGACATAATGTCTCAATTACGACTTACCCATGATGTAGTTGATTGATGGAAACCATTTTCAGATAATTCCATGCTGTCCCTTCTTTTGGACATACACACATTGCTAATGCTAGCGCAACTCGTAGGAAACTAGTAGCATCCACTACCAAACGCACTTAAACACTCCAAGGTGCGCCCAAAGCAAATAAAATACGACGACAGTCTATCGGGGTTATTTTCAGTGATTATACCATCATTTTTCAAGTCAAACTATCGTTGAATCCTTTACTTTGTGCTCACCTAAATTCTCAGTGGAAGTACGGCGTTAGTTTAGTAGGTAACGTAAAGTAGCCTATAGCTCTGCCGGCCAAAAACAATATCGCGCATGTGAAAGAATCAGACTCGTAGTATTGTTAGCTAACATTCAGGTAAGATGGTATTTCGGTGTGTATTTCAAGGTTGTTCAAATCATGCAAAAAAAATGGGCACCACAAAGTTTTCACCAGTGGAAGATCAACAAAGAAAACAGCTGTGGCTTCTTGCTGCTCGCATGGATGTCACCAATTGAGACTCTAAAAAAGTTTGTAGTGACCATTTCACGGAGGATGACTATGTGAAAATCAAAAAAGGACGGGCGGGACACCCTCTACTGAAGGACACTGCTGTGCCATCACCTGTTTTTCTTCATGCACCGAAAACAACTGACGAGCAGGTAACTAATAAATGATTGCATGCGTGATCTATCTATTCAGCTAGCTAGCTAGCTAGCTAGTTGCCACGATTGGGAGGTCATGGAAGTGGTCAAACTTTTCCTGCAAATTGGTAGCCAGTGTGCTTGCTTGTATATGCTGTGTCATTCTGTAGCATGTTTTTGTTTAGCTGACTTGTTGTCTACCAAATATGTAACTTTACGGCAAAACGGATTGTGTCGGCAACTGTGGAGTACAGCGGATAGCCTACAGGCAGATACCTTGGCTAATCTACAGCTAGCTCCACTGCCATACTTCCACTGAGAATTTAGGTGAGCACAAAGTAAAGGATTCAACGATAGTTTGACTTGAAAAATGATGGTATAATCACTGAAAATAACCCCGATAGACTGTTGTCGTATTTTATTTGCTTTGGGTGCACTGTGGAGTGTTTAAGTGCGTTTGGTAGTGGATGCTACTAGTTTCCTATGAGTTGCGCTAGCATTAGCAATGTGTATATGTCCAAAAGAAGGGACAGCATGGAATTAACTGAAAATGAAATGGTTTCCATCAATCAACTACATCATGGGTAAGTCGTAATTGAGGCATTATGTCCAAAATTCCGAACTATCCCTTTAATGTCTCTGTGCTGGTCTCTACAACCAATTCCCACTCTTTGTGGTGCCAAAGGATTAAAAAAACTGAGTTGCTGGAGAGGCTAAGCTGGGCACTCGCATTGTACCGCAGTTTTCATAGTTCAGTGGAGGACTAACCCTGGTGATTGACAGCGTTTAATCCCCGTCTTCCTCTGCAATGTTACCAAGCGCTTAGCATCTTCCTGCTTACACAGCTGACTGGCATTTTCCTGCTTGTGAGCGAAACCCACAGCCATTTGCAACCAACAGATGCTGCCAGGCCTCCAGGAAAAGAAATTCTTGTGAAAGCAGCAAACTTCTGCAGGTTAATCAGCATTAAAACTGTGACAGGTACTTAAACCATCAGGTTCACAAGCTTAGCCAATGCTACAAAGGTTGGGGGCAGGCAGGCCAGTTTGAGCCAGCATCAGTGAGTCTTACATGACACATTCCAAAACTCTCTTGCTTGTAGCCTGGGCTCTGGTGAGTGGCTTACCCAGAGTAGCTTTCTTGAAGAACAGCATTGTGCAATCAAGTTATACAAGAGAAGTGGAGAAACAGAAACAGTGATATTAAAATATAGTTCTGATTCCATTTGCTCTGTTTTTTCTTCATATTGCATTCTGCATTATTATTTTGTTTTATGCTTTTTTATGCTCTTACCTTTTCCATATTCATGTTTTTACATCTTGGGTGGCTTTTAACTCATTGTTTTGGAACAGGTGTGAATGCAGATCTAAGTTGGGCAGTGATTGCAGGAGATGAAGAGGCAAAGTTTGCTGTGAACATCGGCGGTGTTGTCTGCCTGCAGAGGGCGCTAGACAGAGAGAAAGTCTCCATGTACAATCTTACCGTCTGGGTCAGCGACCTCGCTCTTCCCGTCGGTTCCCGCCTCACCAGCACGGCACTGGTCACCATCCGTGTCCAGGACGTGAATGACAACGCACCTTCTTTTACCTCACCGGACATCCTCCACATCCCGGAAGACACCCCGCTCCATGCCATTGTCATGGTGATACATGCCGCCGACGCCGACACGGGCCACAACGGCGAGGTGGAGTACAGCCTGGAGAACTTGTCTGGTGGAACATTCCGGATTGACGGCGCGCACGGCAGAGTGTTCCTGGAGGAGTCTCTGGACAGGGAGTTTGCCGACGTGCTCACCGTCCTCTTGACTGCCCGAGACAAAGGCTCGCCCCGGCGCTCCACCTACATGAACCTGACCGTGCTGGTCGAGGACGTCAACGACAACGATCCCACCTTCCCCCGGAGCGCCTACAGCACGGCGGCGAGAGAGGACATCTCCAGGGGGACGAGCGTGCTTCAGGTCCGGGCTCACGATCCCGACGTGGGCCCGAACGGGCGGCTACGCTACCAGCTCTCCCACAGCCGCTTCTCAGTGGACCCGGTACGAGGCGTTGTCATAGTGGTGGGCCGGCTGGACCGCGAGAAGAGCCCCTCGTACATGCTCTTCATCGTCGCTGTGGATCAGGGAGAGCCTCCCAGGTCTGCCGCGGTCGCCGTCAACGTGACTGTCACCGATGTGAATGACTGCGCTCCTCTCTTTACTCCGGAATCAATGACACTGCACGTGCAAGAGAATGCAGAGGATCTCCCTCAAGTCATTCATCAGGTAACAGCGCAGCAGAACTCACCTTTCAAATTTAAAACCACTCATTTTCCCGACATTTACAGCAGGTATATTTTTTTATTAAGGGTACAGAAAATCATAACAGCTAAGCTTTCCCCGCTGGCAACTTTAACTGAGAGTCTTGACGGCGTACATTTGGGGAAACTGATAATAATTTTGCATTGATGTCCTATGAATTGCAGTATGTGTTCAATGCTCCTGTAAAACTGTGTGCCGTTCTATCCCTTTGTTTCTGAGGATATTGCACTGTGACTCAGATCCCTTTAATTAGATGCTGTTGAATTGAGAACCTGATTTAAAAGGAGGGGGCTGCTGAATTTGGGCAGCTGTCATCCTTTCAGTCTGTTTCATTGAGTTATGTGCATCTGTGTCTGATGCTTGTAGTGCAGGTGTGCTCACGGCCCTGGGAGAGAGGACAGCTGCTTCACTGTCTCAGGGACTTACTGTTTCATTGCACATTTAAACTTGATCAGCAGTGGCAGAATTCTGTACTAGATTCCTGAAAATAACAGAAAATGCCTTCAAATACACTGGTGAGGTAGCATGTACGCTTTGGATCATATGGGTTTAGGGCAGTGATGGCTTGCTCATCAGAAACTGACCATATTCAGATCCCTGCAAAAAAAAGTCCAAAACGGAACCCATGACTGGGTGCATGTTATTTTGATTATTAAGTGTAAAGCGTGTAAAGAGTTAAAAGTGGATTCAGTTTTAATAGCCATTTGCGTTTAGCGGGAAGCTTACTAAAATGGAGAGTGAGCTTTCTGAAAGTTAAACCGTAGTGTTGCTGTATGCCACCGTCCAGGTATTGGCGCTGGATGAAGACCTTGGCATGAACAGTCAGCTGACGTATTCCATCGCGCGGGGGAACGAAGAGGGCCTCTTCTCCCTCTCTCCCAGCGGAACTCTCCGTGTTCTCCGCAGCCTGGACAGGGAACGGAGGACGCAGCACACGCTACACGTCGTGGCTGTTGACTCGGGTACCGCTCTGCGTCCTGTTCCTCTGTAGGAGATTTAATGGATGACAGAAGCCGTGTCTGAGCAGAGCTGACTCATGGGACTCCAGCTCATCCCAACTGTTTTATGAAACAGTTTTGTGAAGAATTGCACAAGCTGAACGGGAGGCCAGTGCTTCACAGGGTCATTACTGTGAACCATCTCTTTTAATGCACAAGCACAGAGACAGTAGGTGCCATTTTGTAAAAAAAAGACTTTGGCATAATTGCTGGGGATTGAACCAGCAGGGATTCCAAGGCAAGGGTACATAGTTTAACCATGAGGTTGAGGTCACTCAACAAAGCACAAATATTTGGAAGCCTTCCAAACTTCTCGTAATGTGAACTGCTCTGTCTCTAACATGAATAAAACATTTAGCTTAGGTTTATTTCATTTGAAGCCTCCTGCCTCTTTGTAATGGAGAATGAGAATATTTAGATTTAATTGAGTCAGGGCTTATTGAAAGGCCTAGTAGCAATTGTAACTTTTTAATGTGTAGTACAAAAGAAATTATCATGCTTTTCATAATCAAGGGGAAGCGAATGATTAGATGTTTTGCGGATGACATTATGTAACTGATGCTGTATGAATTAGGATTTTTGTCAGGTTTATTTCATGGAACATTTCCCCAAGGACAGAGAAAAGCTACATTAGGATCATAAATAATGAGTTCAGTTTGTCCCTTTTGTTTGCCGCTGAACCAATATATGTAAATATATTCACAAGTGTTTGCCGTGTTTGTACACATGTAGGAATTCCCAAACCGGCAGGCAATATTTCTTTTCCCGTTGCATGTCAGACAGAGTTTGTTTTTACAACCGAGGCATTGAGAGCTCCACTATTTAAAAAAAACATTAAATTAAATGCAAAGTCACATTGGAAGGCTTGTTTACAGGACTCGCTCTGCCTCATGGTGTCTCCTTCAGGCATGCCACACCTGACAGGGACCGCAACCGTGCTCGTTCTCGTGGACGACCTCAATGACAACCGTCCCGTGTTCGCTCAGGGTGTGATCACCGCTGCCGTGTATGAAGATGTCCCTGTAGGAACCGTGTTCGCAACTGTAACGGCCTTTGACCCTGATGATGGAGTCAACGGACAAGTAAGGTAGTGTACAGCCTTTGTTGATTATTTAAAAATATGCGATAATCGGTCTTACAACAGATAAGAGTCACATTGTACAATTTTTGACTCTCTTTCTCAACTGGTATCGTCTTAAATCACAATTACATCACCAAATGAGATCTTGGCCTCCTAAAAACCATGAATCGTGATTTTTTTCCACGTACAGTTACTGTGTATTATATAGACAGTATATAATAGACTGTGTATTATGGAGAGTTGGCCTTTACCTCATGTGAGCCTTAGCATTTGCCTTCTTGACATTATACACAATGTTTTAACCGTGTTTCAGGTATGCTTTGGAAGAGGGGGATGCACCATTTTCCATTAACGAGTTGTCAGGAGCCATGCTTACCACCAGGGCTTTGGACAGGGAGACCGTTGGCAGTTATCTTTTGATTGTGACGGGCAGTGACCTTCACCCCACACACCCCCTCGTAAGCTCAGCCACAGTATCTGTGCTTGTGGAGGATGTCAATGACCAAGTGCCTCAGTTTCTCAACAGCCCCTATGTTGCCAATGTTCCAGCCACAGTAGCTGCAGGTAGGTGATCTACATGGCCTTTCAGGTAGATATGTAGATATGTGGTACCTGCTCCTCCGTTTTCTTCAAAAGGAGGGAGAGATGGAGTGAATGGATAGGCTCATAATTCACAGGTCCAAAATGTGCACTGGCGATAAAATCTTTGTTTTATGGGTGGACGCGGCAGGTTTATCGCCTCTATTCCTGATTCCAACATCACACTGTTTTACGGCACTTGGCGGGTACATTTTTTATCTATTTACTAGAAAACATTTTCAAGTAAATAACGTTGACAATTATTTTCAATGTTCTCAGCCTTTATATCACATAAACAAAATAAATGTTGTTGGCGTCTAATAACCACATTAACAGATATCTATCTGTTTAACTCTTCTGTAATGTTCAGCCTGATTTATTTGATAAATTGTGCTTCTGCTTGAACAGCTAATAGGCCAGCTGAGATACCAAAAAAAAAACAATTCAATTATGATCTGTGATGTGAGGATATTTTAATCTCATGATGATGTGATTTTGCTGTGTTTGATAATAGTTAATAACATTGGTATGAGAAAAATACATTTAGAAAAAATGGAGAGCAGTCCTGTAGTCCTCCTAGTTCAACTGGTAAGATGTTTGTGTGTGTTTGTATGTGTGTGTGTGTTCTGAAGAAATTGTCCTGGTCTATGATGGTGTTTTTGTTTGTTTGTTTGTTTGTTTTGCTTTTTTCAGGTTCAATTATGTGCGTTGTGCATGCAGTGGACACTGACACAGGGAGAAATGCCCAGCTGACCTTTTCCATATTCGGTCACAACACCAGTCAGCTCTCTATCAGCCCTCATAGAGGTGAAATTTTCACTTTGGACATCCTTAGCGGAGCAGACGACATCACGGTCAGTGTCCGTGCGGAGGACGGCGGACATGACCCGAGGAATTACAGCACAACCGTGACTATAAGGTTCCAGAATGCCTCGGAATTCCCAGTCGTGACCGTGGATACCCAAAAGCCCCTGCTGTCAGAAGACGTGCCGCTGAACACTCTGGTTGCCATGGTGACCGGAGAGAGCAACAGATCAGAACCGGTGTCATACTACCTGGCTTCTGGAGACTTAGGGGAGGTGTTTCAACTGCATCCAGAGACAGGGGAGTTGACCATAAACAGCCCATTAGATTACGAGACCAGCAAGGAGTTCCTGATCTGGGTCGAAGCCAGAGATGCCGGCCTACCACCATTTTCCTCCTATGCCGAGATTCATATTAACATCAGCGATGTGAACGACAACTCCCCAGTGTTCACCCAAAGTGTGTACAGGTGTGAAACGCTGGAGAATGTGCTCGCAAGCCCGGTCTGTGGAGTGTCAGCCGTTGATGCAGATTCTGGTATCTACGGAAAGGTGCAGTACAGCATCTCAAGTGGAGATGTGGATAACACCTTTACTATTGATTCCGACACTGGCATTTTGGGAACTGTAAAAATGTTAGACCGAGAAAAAGTGTCGGATTACAATTTGACAATTAAAGCCACAGACAAAGAGAATAACCTCAATACAGGCACTGCAGTGGTGCTTGTAGTTGTCCTGGACACGAATGATAATGCACCTCGGTTTTCACAGATCTTCTTCACCGAGATCCCTGAAGATGCACCAGTGGGGTTTACTGCCATTCAGATCACCTCCACTGATGAGGACATTGGTGCGAATGCTCTCATTGTCTACACAATAATTGACCAGAGCAGTAGCCTTCCATTTGCTATCGATGGAGCCAGCGGGAATATAGTTGTCGTACGATCTCTCGACAGAGAGACTCAGGGCCGCTATGTCGTCAAAGTCAACGCTAACGATTCAGCGTGGAGCATCAGCACGGACGTCATCATAGAGATCACAGATGTCAATGACAACAAGCCGTTTTTTTCTCAGTCCTCGTACTACACCACCATCACAGAGACTAAAACCCAGGAGGTGTTCGTCCTGCAGGTCCACGCCACAGATCCCGACCTTGGATCAAACAAGCAGATTCTGTACTACATCGAACCCCCCAGCGAATTCTTTGGAGTGAACATATCCACAGGCGATATTTTAACCAAACAACCTATTTCTCTCCATGATTCAGACACTCGCAGCCTTAGCTTCGCGGTGCTGGCCTCCGATTGCGGTGATGTACCCAATTTTAGTAATGCCACTGTCACGGTGACCTTTGTGCGCTACAATTATTTCCCACCTGATTTTTTGCCCTTTAGGTCTCTTCTGTCAATCCCTTTTAATTTGGACATGGGAACCGGAGTGATCCAGTTATCAGCTGTGGACCAGGAGTCTCACTCCGCTGCCGCTAGTGTGGAATACACTTCCAGTGGAGGAAATGGCTCTTCTTTCTTTGAAGTGGAGGCTAACAGCGGACGGGTTCTGTTAAGGTTGTCTTTGAGGCAAAACCTGAATGCATTATTAACACTCTTAGTCACGGCAAAAGACAAAGGCATCCCACCCCTTTCATCTCAGGCTGCAATTAGTTTTATAATTACAGATGAGAACCGCTTTGCTCCCAATTTCCCTGAGTTGTGGGTCACATTCTCAGTCCCTGAAGACTTACCCCTGGGGTCTGTTATAGGGAAGGTACTGGCTGCAGATGAAGATGAAGGAGTGAATGGACTCCTTCACTATTCTTTTGAAACTGGGAATGAGGGCTCCTTGTTTTCCATAGGGCAGCACACAGGATTGATCACTCTAATCAGGGGGCTAGACTCAGAAATACAAGGGGTTCATCTTCTTCAAGTCAGCGCCAGAGATGGAGGCTGGATTTCAAAAACTGCCAAAATGAATGTCACCGTAAATGTCACAGATGTGAATGACAACCTTCCCGTATTTTCTGCTGCAGAATACACGGTGTCAGTGCAAGAAAACTCACCTATTGGAACAACAGTCCTTCGGGCTCAAGCCACAGATAGAGATTCTGGAGTAAATGCACAGATAAGCTACTCTCTGGTAACAGGGAATATTGATATGTTTTCTATAGATTATAGAGATGGTACTCTCACCACACAAGAGATTTTTGATTTTGAACTGCAGCAAACCTTCGAAGTGACAGTCAAGGCCTCCAACTCAGGAAGCCGTCATCGTTTCAGCGTGGCACAAGTTCACATCCATATCAAAGGTGTTAATGAGTTCAAACCCACATTCCAGAAAAGCCAGTACAACTTCTCAGTTTCAGAGAGATCACCTAATCGAACCCAGGTCGGAAAAGTCTTAGCTATAGACTATGACTTGGGTCCAGATGGAGAAGTCTTCTACCTGCTCCTAGGGAAAAGCAAAAGGGTAGGTTTTGACATTGATGAACGCAGTGGTGAGATATTCACCACTGGTGAATTAAGGCAAAATGGCCACAGTGAGATAGTTTTAAGAATCCTAGCAAAGAACTGGGGCAACATTAACGGCTCTGACATTGACGAAACTATTGTCCTGGTTAATGTAACGGATGCCAACAATCCCCCAGAATTCTCTGCTGCACTCTACACTGTGGAGGTCAGCGAAGATGCGGCTGTAGGAACGTCTCTCACTAGGGTGACCGCCAAAGACAAGGATTTGATCCCAGAGTGGAGCCGTTTTGTTTACAGCATTACAAGCGGGAATGATAACGGCTCTTTTTCTCTGGATCCTGTAACTGGGACCGTCTCAGTTAGTGCCCCCCTGGACCGGGAACAGTGGCCCATCTACAACCTGAATGTTGTCGCCATCGATGGTGCTTTCCCTCCAGCCACAGGGAGCACAAGCATAGTCGTAACCGTGAGTGATGTCAACGACAACCCACCTCATTTGATTTCTGCTATGGGTTACGTGCAGGAGAACCAGCCCTATGGCACGGTGGTCTCTATTCTGAATTCCTCAGATGCTGACCTCCCATCCAACGGAGGACCGTTCACATACTGGCTGGTGAGACCTATGTTTTGGAGTGCCTTCTCGCTGTCATCCGAAGGAGTCCTGTCCACCACCAGGCCGGTGGATCGTGAGCGAAACCCCATGCACTATGTGGTTCTGGTGGTCCAGGATGCAGGGACTCCCCCTTTGTCCTCCACTGCAACTGTTCATGTGGAGGTTCTAGATGAGAATGACAATCCGTCAGCTCCGAGGCATGTTTACATCGAAGTGAAGTACTATGGCAGCACCTTCCAGGGAGGCCTCATTGGTAATGTCCAGCCAGAGGACCCGGATGAATCTGACCTGTTCAACTGCAGCATCAGAAGTGGACCAGGAAACATGTTCAGCTTCCCTTTCGGTGGCTGCGACTTGTGGTCAACTCCGTATCAAGGAGAAACCACATATAATATCACTGTCGACGCAAACGACCTACTCCACCCTTCTGTCAACAACAGCATTTATGTGAGCTACAAAGGTTTCACCAATGCCTCTATGGATAACTGTGTCCTCTTCTACATCACCTCGCCTTCTTTTGAAGAGTTCTTGTCGTTCAGTTATTTGAGGTTTGTGAAAGCCCTGGACAGCCTCTTCAACCTGCAGGCCTCCAAAACCCACATGTTTGGAATAAAAAATTTAGGGGATAAGATCCTGCTGCTGGCAGCTGTTAAAAGCTACAACGGCCAGTTCCTGAGTGGGGAAGTGGCTAGCGGTATCTCAGCCACACAGAAGAAATTGCTGCAGTCTCAGAGTGGTGTGGAAATCTCACATATTACAGGTGATCCTTGCTCGGTGAAGCCTTGCCGCAATGGGGCCACTTGCACCAAAAACATTCACGTCAGCCAAGACATCGCAGTGCTGGAGAACTCAGCTCTGATGTTTGTTTCACCAAAAAAAGTGGAGATATTCAACTGCTCGTGTCTACCAGGATTCTCTGGAATGGCGTGCGAATCAGACATTAACGAGTGCGAGGGAGACCCGTGTCAAAACAGGGGGACCTGCGTTAATCACCTCGGAGGATTCTCTTGTCACTGCATGAGGGGCTTCTCGGGGAAGTACTGCCACGCTGATGTTGATGAGTGCAACAACGTACAATGCCATAATGGAGGGACCTGTCTTAACATGCAAGGCGCATTTCACTGCAGCTGCAGCCTTGGATATAAAGGTGAATATTAGCTCTGTTCACACTCCCTGTCACTTTACCAGCCACTCCATGTATTGTATGAGCTAATTAGTCTGAACTCAATATATTGATTGATATAAGATGAGAGATTTATCCCTGCAGGTGGAAAGTGCCCTGTAAGCTTTTGCTGAGGAGGTTTAGATTGACTCCTTAATCCTGTGTTATTGCTTCAGGTGAATTCTGCGAGCAGTTTGTTGACCCCTGCACACCATCCCCCTGTGTTCAGGGTACCTGCACAAATCACTTGACTGGATATGCTTGTGACTGTCCATTTGGTAAGACAATGCTTTTTTTAAAAATAATTAAACTTTTGTGTGGGTGGACAGTTGGCACTTATTATTCCTTACACGGTCTTACACCTTACATGATATTTTTTTCTGTTACTTTCCTGAATAAAACTGAGGAAACCATGGTTACAGAAATGATTTTTAAAACGCAATGCAGGAAAGTGGTTTTGTATCGTACTCTCAGGAATATCTCTAAGTGGACAGCTCATTGAAGACAGCAGCCCACTCAGCTTAGTGACCTTTCTGAAACAAACAGACGAATCCATCCAGCCGTGACTAACAGTAGGGTCACATGATCTTTCCAGGTGTCAGTGGAGCCCAGTGTGAGGAGGAAAGCTATGGGTTTCAGGAGCTGTCCTTCATGGAGTTCCCTTCTTTGGACCCCAGGAATAACATAATCTCTCTGGAGCTGGCCACCGTGAGGCAGGACTCCCTGCTCCTGTACAATCACGGAAACCCCGGCAACTCCGAGTTCCTGGCCCTGGAGGTCGTGGGGGGTAAGGCGCGGCTCTCGTTCGACCTTGGCAGCGGCCCGGCGGTGGTGGGGGCGGCCAAGACGGTGGCAGATGGGTCCTTTCACAGCATCACCGCCCGCAGAACGGGGAAGGTGAGTCACCAGCGTACCGTCGCAACCGCCACGGTCACTGCGCTGGCGGGTCAGCCCACACTGACGCGAGCGAGCGGCTGTTTGGCACCGTGCTCCCCGCCCCTGCACTGAACCCGCCTGTTTGCATGTCTGGCAGGCTGCGTCTCTACAAGTGGACAGCTGCTCTGCTGATGAGCCCCATGGATTTTGTTTCTCTCAAGGCGAAGGAGCCGGCGGCGAGAGGTACTGTTCTGTGACTCTAATGAGACATTTCTTTTGTTTTTTAATAAGCATTGTTGTAACCATGTCAAGATAATGCTGACAGAATTGTTTTAGGAGAACAAAAGGGAATAAAAGGCCAAAGACATTTTATCCTTGCTTTAGAGAAGCGGGTTAACCCTGCTCAGTTGATACACAGCGTTTTCAAGTGAACACCTGAGTCAGTCTAATTCTCAATTACAGGCACTGTGTTCACTATTGTTTTGTTTTCAAGTTATTTTATATTTTATTTGATAAACCCAGTTGCATGTTTTTTATTTATAGTTGTTAATGTAGTATTAAATGCTGGTTATTTAAAAAAATATATACAGTACCAGTGAAAAGTTTGGACACACCTACTCTACTTTTTTAAAATTTTTTTACTGTTTTCCACATTTTAGAATAGTAAATACATCAAAACTCTGAGATAACACAAATTAAATTATTCAAAGACCAAAAAAGTGTTAATCAAATCAAAAAAGTATAATATTTTAGATTCTTCAAAGTAGCCACTGTTATGTTCGGGTGGGAGAGAAGGACCCAAACGCAGGCAGGAGTACGAAAAACCGAAGTTTAATAAGGGCAAGGCAGCAATCCGTGGTATAACAGGCAGGGTCGAAAAACCGGGGAGACAGGCAACGAAACAAAACAGCCCAAGAAGTGGTCAAGGAACAGGCAGGGGTCAAAACCGGGAAGGCACAGCAAAAGCACAAAAACAGGATCCAAAAGCAGGGTCGCGAGAACACAGGCAGGGGTCAAAACCGGAGAGGCGTAAGAGGAACAAAAAGAGAACAAAACAAAGACTTAATACAAAAATAAAAACAACAGGAGAGGGACTAGGGATAACAAAAACTCTGAGACAGAAACTCAGGAACCAAACAGACAACTAGGGCAGGTACTCGGAAAAGCTAGGATAACACGCAGAAGCAAACTAACGTTGAGGAACTCACGAAGACAAACTGAAATAACAGGGTATAAATACACAGGGAGAAGATTACACAAAAGGAATCAGGTGTGAAGGGGAGGGGAAATGGGAGAGTATACAGGTGAGAACAATGAGGGTTAACAAGGACCAATAATACAATGACGGGGGAAACGTAAGACACGGACTGGAATACACATAGACACAATGATAACAAACGGCCTGGGGTTAGCAGGTAAACAAGTGCACAGCTCAGAGGGGAGGAACACGAAAGTGGACACACGTACAGAGAATGCGATAGATACAGGGATAGGATAACGAGGAGGGAAATGACAGCTGCAGGTAGAAACTCAAGATGAATTAGTAATTAGTAATGTTAGTAGCGAACTCAAAAACCCTAATGTTAGTAGGTTAGCTGGTTAGTATTATACACACATTAGTTTGTTAGCAGGTTAGTATTAAATCTAATCTAACAGTTAGTATGATTAGTACATTAGTATTATATACAAATATAAATAAAGCCAGAAGGAAGAAAACGAGATACGAAATACAGAGGAAACCCGAATGTTCCCAAAATCACCCGAATAGTGCAATGACAAAGACAGGGAGTGGAATCTCAGAAAACATGGAACGCGGACTGACAATCGCGAGGGAAATGCGGGAAGATGGGTAAAAGAAATCAGGAAAAATAATAATACAGAATAAACAGACAGACAAATTACAGAATCCTAACAGCCACCCTTTGCCTTGATAACAGCTTTGCACATTCTTGCCATTCTCTCAACCAACTTCTGTGGTAAACAGGTATTCCACAGGTAAACAGGTGACACTATCATGACTCTGTATAAAAGGATGTCAAAAGACTCTTCATATCTTATTTCCAGGTACTCTTACAAGCAATACTATAACCTCTCTGCATTTGAATGGATCTCTATGGGAATTGGGGGGTGGGACTAGATTAAGCTGTAAATTACATGGAAATAGTGTGGAACCCCATGGTTGGCTAAATGGCTGTAAGTCATCAAGGGTCTTAGGTATCAAACAAGCCTTAAACCATCACTCTGCTGCCAGGACCCTTGATGTGGGCTCCTCCAACATGACGTTCGGCGGCCTGAGGTCCCTGGACGCCATTTTCCTGAGGCCCGTGCAGGTTCGGACTCACGACTTTATTGGATGTGTGAGGAACGCCAAGGTGAACAATATCCCCTTAGACAGCTTGCGAGCCCTGGCATCCTACAATGTGCTGGAGAGGGTAAATGGGGAAGCTACATGCTTAAATTGACTTTATCTATTACATGACATGTATTATATTAGCAACAGTAGGGAGCAGAGGATATCATATTGCTATTACATTACATGTATCTGGCAGAGTGGCAGTTGATAAAGACCACATTGAAATCATGTGTATTGGTTCCTTGGTGTTCCTTAGAACTGTGGATCTAATGAACACCGCCCCCCCCCCCCCCCCCCCCCCCCCAAGTGGCCAGGGGTTTGACTTTTCCCCCCATGGTGCTCTCTGTACTTTGGTCCCATCTCTTTCTGTAACCCTGATATTTCCCCCTGTCTGAATAAGGTGATAAACTACCTAAAGAGTGCAGTCTGTCTGCTGTCCTTAAAATACAATCATTGATGGGATGCTGCATTTTTTTTCCTGGAAGGCACTTTAAAAACCGCATGGCTCAAAATAGCATAATAGATTAAATGGCAAAATAGATTAGATGTAATCTGTCTTGGATCGAAGAGTCTTGAAAGAGAAAAAAACTATCAGGCTCTGTTCAGCTTGGAAGTGTTTCAGACTATCTTGTGACTGGATTGATCATGGCTACAGAAAGAGAATATGGAGACATCGTGTTCATTTCCTGTCCAGACATAGATGAACTTCATTCTTTCCCAGACACCTTATTGCTGTCTGTGTGCCCTCTGACCTGCATTCCAGCTGTCCGCCGCCGGACGTCATCACTGTGCCTCAGTGGCACGTGTCAGAACGAAGGGGTGTGTCGTGATCACTGGTCCCATCATGCCTGCGAGTGTGGGGATCTCTTCACTGGAACGAGCTGTGAGACAGGTACTTCTCATTTTTTACCTGTTTGTTTAAAAGGAAACAAACACACTTTTATTTTTATTTAATCATAGGTGTTTGGGAATGCTTGCAATGTTTAGACAATCTGAATAGGCTAGCATGCTGACTCACCTGCCTTTCTGTATGTCTGTCTGACCATCTGCCTGTCTGTCTGTGTCTGACCATCTGCCTGACTGTCTGTCTGTCCTTCTGTCTGTCTGACCATCTGCCTGACTGTCTGTCCTTCTGTCTGTCTGACCATCAGCCTGAATGTCTCTGTCCATCTGTCTGTCTGACCATCTGCCTGACTGTCTGTCTGTCTTCTGTCTGTCTGACCATCTGCCTGACTGTCTGTCCTTCTGTCTGTCTGACCATCTGCCTGCCTGTCTGTCCTTCTGTCTGTTTGACCATCAGCCTGAATGTCTCTGTCCATCTGTCTGTCTGACCATCTGCCTGACTGCCTGTCCTTCTGTCTGTCTGACCATCTGCCTGACTGTCTGTCTGTTGAACAGAGATGTCTGAGGGACCGTGCCTTGAGGCTCAACGGACAGGCCTACATCGAGTACGTCATAAAGGAGAGCTACCGGAGGGACCAGCTTCTAAAGGACTGGGTTTACGGAGATGGCGGGAAGACGGGAGGAACTGATAGTGTGTCCGGGGTGGAGATAAAACTGAGGACCGCCGAGAAAGACGGAGCTCTGCTCTCGATTTCGGGGAGAAAGGGCCATGCGTCCCTGAGGGTGAGTGCTGGAGGGGTTAACCCCAATCAGCTACACCTGCAGCAGCCATTTCCCATCACACACTCAGCTGAGAGCAGCAGCTCCCTCAGAGCACAGCAGGAGCCTTTTGGCTTTTACCCTGTGCCTGTGCTAGCGTCTCAACTGCTGTGAGCACTGCTCCGTCTTTTACTTCCAAGTTAGATAAGAAGATAAGAAATTGCTATTAATATTTAATAGCTGCGCGTGCACTGTTGCTGCTTGCACACACCCCGGATAATGTGTAATCAGAAACATTTGATGGTCATTTTGTAGAGCGGCAGTCCCTCAAAAAACCACAGTGTTTCGTCAACCACTGGTTTAATTTTGCAACATTAACTGAATGCAGTTTCTCCTACCGCAGTCTTCCGCCCTCGATTATCCACGATTCAGAGCGCATTTTTATTGGTTCAATTCTGTGTGGTCATTTTCCTGTCACGCCTCCTCGCGCTAGTGTGTGGAGACTGTGTGAAAAATGCGTGCCAGTTCATGAAGTGGAACATTGAAGTTATACTGAGTATATTGACGACTGAGCTCCAGAGAGCTATTGGCAGAGCAACGCACATTGAGAAAATGGAGGTAGCCCTAATGTAATTTAAACTTGAATGGGGAGAGAAAGTGCTGTTTTAATTTGTGATTCATTTCTGATGGTTAGAAATGTGATTATTCTCCTATAACTCTGCATGTGGTTGGGGAGTTACCTGCAGAAAGCTGCACTGTTAATGGAGACTATGTCACATCCTGTAATGTTCAGGTGTTGACTGGCTTCTGCTGTAAGCATGACAATTATTCGTTGTGTCAGATTGAAGTGAGTGTTGCATCACTAGAATCTGTTTTTGTTCATGTGCTAATTTGCTAACACCTGGAATACGTACATTAGCCTTTCTGGATAATGAAGCTGTATTCTATTAGTGTGTGTTACTGTATATACAGTACATGCCTATATTCATGCCTATATATACATGCCTAGATTTTTTTTAATTCTTGTGTTGTATTGTCTCTTCATACTCCTGTAGTACATAATGCATTTAAACATTTTTTGGAGGTTTAGTGCTGTTACTTTTTACTTTCATTTACATGGATACAGGACTTCTGGTCTGCCTAGTGTTCACCATTATCTAGCACTCACCATGCATAAATTCAGCAGCTGTGTGTCCCTAATTCAGGGACGTACGCCCCATGTTTACTATTGCATAAAATGTAGAATTCTGCAAGTGGTCTCTGTTACTGCACGTCCATCTCTGATTAAATTCTGTCTTTAAAAAAAACCACCTGCAGGTGACGGATGGAAAACTCCAGTTCATGTCCACCGACAATATATCCAGACAGTCGACAGAGATCGCCATGGACATCCCGCTGGTGGACGGCCGCTGGCATGCGCTCGACCTGTTCAGTGACGGAATGGCCACCGTGATCTTGCTGGAGGACTCCTTGTCATGAACACAACGGAATCCACCCTTGATCTCACCACTGCCAATGTGCACAGGATTGTTCTAGGTGGAGATGAACCGGGAGAGACTGCGACCCAACAGCCAGGTCAATACAGCTCTGTCTTTTGGGCATATATAAAAGATCCTTTGATCCAAATCTCAGCTGCACCTGAACATGATAAATTCATCCAATTAAATAGTCTGATCGATGCAGATAAGTGCTCATAGAGCGTGTTACAGCAGCAGTTCTTGGGAAAATATGCACTCAAGAACCGGAGCCGAGCAATGAAACTGTAAAATGTACTTACTCAAACAGACATCGAGAAGTACCATCTGACAGAAGCTTCGTTAACAAATAACTGTTTGTTGCCGCTGCTAATGTGAAAAAGAACAGTGAATAATCAGACGGTGAAAAAACCAACTATCGCCATATCCTATGACAGCTCTTTATATTACATCAAGGTTTGACATATCTCACTACGTAATGAAATACAGAGGAATAATTTATCACAACACTTCAGGTTTCATGATAACCCATTATAATATTTCGCTCTACTTTTATATTATCCCTGGCGTACAGACTGCATCCTTCATTGGAGTCTGCAGTTGTAACAGTATAATTTAACAACAGCGTGTATGCCATTCCTGATGTTTAAACTGCTACTGAAGCTGCTATTTTTTCCCTTGATAATCTTAGCTTTTCATGTGGATGTAGGTTAACTGTGCTGTGGAAATAATTACATCTGAACTCTGTCATCGCTGATCATTAATTTCTTTCGCCTGCCAGGTTTCTCAGGATGTGTGGGTACCTGAGATTCGACGGTTGGTTGCTGCCCTTCAGCGGGTTCAGTGAGGTGGTAGAGGTGCACCCCAGTCGCACGCTGGCACAGAGTGGGTGCGTTTCGGCGGGCACGTGCGTGGGCCATCTGTGCTCTGAGGAGGACGTGGCCTTCCTGTCCTGCCTCTCTCGGCTGTGCCCGAACGGGGGCCGCCTGCGCCGTGTCCCCCCTGGGCCAACGGAACCTGCGCTTGCCTGCGCAACGTCACGGACGGCCTGTGCAAGCTGTGCCACGTCTGCCCCAGGCCCCGGGCCGCCGGCGCGCCCCTCTGGATCGTGGGCGTCGTCCTCGCACGTCACCTTCGTCGCGACCAGCCTGGCTCTGCTCGTCGTCCCTCAGGCGCAGGGCGGGGCCCCGGCGGGAGAAGCGGAGGGGGGGGTCGTCGCAGGTTACCGGCCGCGGCCGAGGCGAGGGGCGGATAACCGCGGCGTTCTGCGGCGACGCGGCGGCGCGGGACGGGCAGCCTGACGTTCTCGGGCCTGGAGAAAACAGAGACCCCAGGCAGCGGAGCCGCGCTCGCAGGGCAGTACTGAAGCTAGCCTGCCCGGCCCCCAGACAGCCGAGCTGGAGTACTACGAGATAGACAGCGCCTGCGGGGTCTCCTGCTCCGACACGGCTTCCCCGCAGCCCGGGAGACCGGGAGGTGTGAGCAAGGGCCCAGAGCCTGGAGTGCAGGGTGGGGGACAGCAGGGCCCTCAAGACTGGGCTAGGGAGGACCAGCAACAAAGTCTAATCCAGGCAGTTTTGGCAAAACCTCACCCTTTGCTCCCTGGGAATGAAACACAGGACCAGCAGCAAACAGCGGTTTGTGGCAGAGGGAGAGAACCTCGCAGCCCCTCCAGGCGTGACTGTGGAATGGACGAGGGGCCTCCTATTGGGCCCCGCCCTTTCATTAGAAGTGTGCAGGTTTTAGGCCTCACGGGGCCCCCACTGGGCTTTCCGCAGAGGGGTGAGGAGGCTGCACGAACCCCTGGACCAGCAGGAGCACATCCGCCCGCCCCCTGGGTGGGGACAACGCCCACTCCGCCAGGATGACTGACAGCTCTGACAGCGAGTCACACAGCTCATTCACCTGTTCAGAGTACGGGTTCGAGAGGCAGCCATCTTTCTCTGGCGAGCAGGGCTACCTCCACGAGCGGGCCTCGCTGACAGTCCTGCACCCTGAGGCGGGGCGAGGAAGTGAGTGGGGGCGCCCCGTCTCCCCTCCAAGAGGACATCCCAATCGCTGAGGGTTCAGAGGGGGCTCTGATAGTGCCTCCCCTGGGGGACCCCAACACTGGGAGAGGCTGCTGAATCTGGGCCTGCGCTTTGAGACCTACGCCCACGTGTTTGAGGACATTGCAAGGCTGCCTATCGAACTTCAACACGATTTGGACTGGCAGAGCGAGGCAGAGGAAATCATATGAACTTTTTAACCCTCGTCGTATATTCCACAAATCTGAACTATTCCAGTTAGATTCGTGGAATATAGTTTAGCCTCAGGACCAGTTCAGAAGGTGAAGATGATATTCTCTTTGTAAGAGAAGGTGGGACTTGGAAGTTTGACTCATAAGGCTGCTGTTCATGGAGGTGCAGTTCTTTGTCCCCCAGCAAGGTGTCACTGTTATACAGTAGCGATCTGTGTGCAAATATGAGGGAAATATGGTAGATTTGGGGGAAACAAAATTGGCTGAGGAGTCTGATATTCCCTCAGGCATTCTGTGGTCCCTATAGATTGGGTGATAGATGATCTCAACCAATGGGAATGTTGTTGTGTAGAGGTATGTGTAACACAACTTGTTACTATTAATTTTATTTGTTTAATACCATACAGTCTTCTTAATTATTATTGTAATCAAATCATTACTTATCCTCTGAAAATTCTATATACTGTATGCCAATGTTACATGCTGCTACATTTAATATATAATAACAATATAAAAGTTCCCATCATTTACTAAAGATGATATTGTCTTGAAAAAGTGGACAGAGAGAAAATTGAGTAGAATACTCATACAATCTTATCAGGTTATAAAATAAATGGATTGAAATTTTAACATACTGGAGTAATATACTGGAAATGATGCTAAATTCCTAGCGCAGCACCTTGTCTGCTACCCCTGGGAGTTTAATGTCTCTGTTCATAAAACAGAGCAGTCTAAGATTTCATTACCACTAGCAGAATCGCAGTAATCAGAGCGCAATAAACTGTGTCCTGACATGCCTCCTCCTTTTGGTCCTGCTGCTGTTGTTTTATTCGCGGTGTTTTGTGCAAGTGGCATTGCTTGTTTACGGCTATGTGGCCAGTATCTGTGCAGCTGTCCCCTAACAACCAGTGTCAGCTCTTTTTCCAGGCACAGGCTTGGGTGGATAATGAAGGCTGTAATCATGGGCTCCACAATAATGAGTAGGAGATGAACCCCTGCTCGCCTAATGAGTGTTTTGTGAGTGGCAGTGGCCCGGTACACGAGTCTGTCAGAGGCCATTCCACCCGTTATAGGCCTGTGAGAATGAGACCTTTTCCCCAGTCCGTTAGGCACAATGACCGAGTAACTGAGTAACTGTGGCCCTGGTAAGAAGGCCACTATCTGCTCGTCTCCCTCTCAGGGTGAATCAGTGGATTTGAGGGCTGACTCAGGTAAAAAACCTTGGGGGCCTTTTTGCTCTGTGTTTCTCTCTCTCTCTCTCTCTCTCTCTCTCTCTCCCTCCCTCTCTCTCGTCTCCCTCTCCCTCTCTCTCTCTCTCTCTCTCTCTCTCAGGGCTGGTCAATAGGTGAGAAGCCTGACTCAGGTAAAAAACCTTGGGGGCCTTTTTGCTCTGTGTTTCTCTCTCTCTCATCTCTCTCTCTCTCTCTCTCTCTCATCTCTCTCTCTCTCTCCCTCCCTCTCTCTCTCTCCCTCCCTCTCTCTCTCTCTCTCTCTCTCTCTCAGGGCTGGTCAATAGGTGAGAAGCCTGACTCAGGTAAAAACCTTGAGGCCCTTTTCTCCCCTCTGTCTTTCTATCTCTTGTTCTCTCTCTCTTTCTCTCCATCCCTCTCTCTCTCAGGGCTAGTCAGTGAGTGATAAGTCTGACTCAGATAAAAAACCATGGGGCCTTTTCTCTCTAGCAAAGGTTAAATGTGGGGTTGTTGTCCTTAGACCAAGAAAAAGCTTTGACAGAGTAGATCATAGCTACCTCTATAAACTTTTACAGAGATTTGGGTTTGGTGATGGGTTTATATCATGGTGTGAATTACTATATTATGATGCTGAATGTATGGTGAAAATTGGTGGTGGGTTGAGTGTGCCAATTAAGGTCCAGAAGGGTATTAGGCAGGGGTGTCCATTATCAGGGCAACTATATGCTTTGACGATAGAACCTCTGTTATGTATGTTAAGGAGGAAACTTACGGGGGTTATATACAGGGGCATTTGGGGGAGGAATCACTTAAAGTATCTGCATATGCGGATGATGTAACTGTTTTTATTCAGGGGCAAGATGATGTGATTGCAGATATGTGCCAGGCTTGTCTAGATGGAAATGGTTGCTACCCCAGTTATCGTATAGGGGAAGAGCTCTGGTTATAAACAACCTAACTGCTTCTGCACTGTGGCATAAGTTTGCAGTATTGGATCCTCCAAGTGGATTAGTGGGAAAGATTCAGAAGATCCTAACAGACTTTTTCTGGTCTGGGCAGCTTTGGCTGAGAGCACCGGTTCTTGCGCTGCAGTACAGGAAGGGGGGCAAGGACTCATTGATGCCCGGTGCAGAGTGGCTGCTTCCGTTTGTTAGTGGTGCAACGTTTGCTCTAAGGGGTTCGGCAGAGATGGATGGACTTTGCCTGCGACCTCCCTGAGGAGGGTAGGAGGGCTGGGTCTGGACAGGCACCAGTTCCTGATAAGAATGGGGGACATGTCAAATTAAATATCCTTTTATAGGATATTTTCCATCAACCGTCAGGACGTTGAGATGGGTCCATGGATTATGGATAAGCCGCTGTTTTTTAATCAGTTTTTGCCGATAGAGACTTTGCGGTCCGGGTCTGTGCGAGCAGGCCTGCTGAGGGTAGTGATCACCAGGGTTTGTCATCTCAGAGCTGGGAAGGTGGCTAACAGCGGAGCAGGTTGCAGAAACGGTGGGGTATCGGTCAGTGTGTGTTTGCCAGAAACTTCTGGATGAGCTGACTACAGCCCTACCTGCCTCTGCTGCTGCCCACATGACAGGTACGAGTCAAGGTGTCCGGAGCTGGGAGGGGGACCCTTCCCTGAAGTGACAGTGGCAGCCGAACTCAGGGATTGGCAGGAGAGGGAGGAGTTGATTTCTCTCCTTCAGAACGCCACAGTTGGGTGTGTTTAGTGGCATCTGAAAAAAAGCCCTGTACATCATCTGTGTAAAGGTGCTGAACCTTCGTGCCCTCCAGGATATCAGAATCTCAAAGTGAACAGACCTTTTAGGGCCATAAATCTATACAAGACCTTGTAGGGTCTTGTACAAGGTCCCCATTGACAAAAATCAGGAGATCTGCAGTGGAGGATTGTGCACGGGGCTTTAGCCACAAACAGACACAAGGCACACCTGGATCCGACAGTTGGGGAGGGATGTGCTTTTTGTGGGGCATCAGAAACAGTGTTTCACGTTTTTTATTCAGTGTGCACGTTTGGAGGGGGTCTTGCACTAGTTAGGGAATGGTGTAATGGTGTTGGGCGGTGGGTATTCTCACGCTAGATTTATCTATGGGCCAAAGTATAGCATTCTAAGAAAACGAGAAGTGGTGCTTTTAAACTTCTTGCTGGGGAAAGCAAAGGCTGCTATCTGGATGACTCGGCACAGAATAGGTGGTACAAGGATATTTGGAAACCATATGTTTAATTCGTAAACGTCTGCTTACTGAGTTGGCATACTTTAAATTTGTGGGCAATGTCAAGGGTGTGTGGGGGATTGTATTTGTACAGAGAATGAAGAGGGGCAATTAGACATACTCTTCTAGGTAAGAAGAGCTGGATAGGTAGTTGTTGTTTTTCTTGGTTTCTAATTGTGTTAGTTTGAAACTTTGGGTTTCTCGGAAGGGTTTATTTTTATTTATTCTATTTTATTTGTTTTTATTTTTTAACTTTCATTATTACCCTTGCCAGTGTGAGTGGATGTTCTTTTAAGGCTTAAAACACGTAGGTCTCTCCGTTTTTTCTCTTTTGTTTGTGTAATAAAGGGAGACCTAAAAGTAAAAAAAGTCTCTCCTCTCTCTCATCTCTCTCTCTCTCTCTCTCTCTCAAGGCTAGTCAGTGAGAAGCCTGACTCAGGTAAAAACCATGGGGGCCTTTTCTCTCTCTCTCTCTCTCTCTTCTCCTCTCTCTCTCTCTCTCTCTCTCTCTCTCTCTCCTCTCTCTCTCTCTCTCTCTCTCTCTCTCTCTCTCTCTCTCTCTCTCTCTCTCTCTCTCTCTCTCTCTCTCTCTCCTCTCTCTCCTCTCTCGCTCTCTCTCTCTCTCTCTCTCTCTCTCTCTCTATTAGCTGTCCTCTCAGGGCAAGTGGTTCCGTTCGAGGTCTGACTCAGGTAAAAACCACAGGGGTTTTTGTTTCGATGACACAGCAGTTTTACCTCACAGCTTCGCAGGTTCTGGATTGTTCTATGAGGTCCACCCTGATGGGCTGTTATATGTTTGGCTCTGGTTAGAGCCGATTAGCCTAGCAATGTGAGAAAACACTCCTAAGTGGCAAGGAAGCACAGACTTAGGCATTTTGTAACACAGAATGCCTCAGGTGTGAATCACACCTGGATGCATCTGTTGTGCACCTGAACACAGCTGCCTGTTTGAACAGCTTCCACTCACTTTAAGTCAATCTGTATAAATAGGAAAGGCTTGCACTGGAAACAATTCAGAATGGATTAGACTGTCCACAAGATAAATGGTGTGAGTTAATGTTTGAGGTCCACTTTGGCAAATACCTACAAGCCTGG